>CM040121.1:173929629-174667001 GCA_022559845.1 Amorphophallus konjac
TCTGTTGCTGAAGAAATAACTTCATTATGAGTGTTTGGTGACTCACTCCGTTTTGATTGAATAGTCTGTTCAAACTTCATGGTGTTCTCTTTGAAGTGTTTTGAGGGTTGTCTTGGTTAAGTCTGTGTTGGGGTCAAGGTCTCAGGGGGAGCTAGATTTATAATAGGTGCTTTGGTCTTTGGCCTAATTTGAACATACTCCGAATGACATCTTGCTGACATCAAAAGAGAATCAGGTTGATTAGGTGTATAAAAGAAAGTGTTGGATGCTTTATCCTTTAAGACTGTTCATCTAATTTCTTGTTGGAATTTCAGCTGTTAGTCCCACTGAGATCAAAATCTGTATTCAAAGATTATCTTCCTACACGGTAACTGTTTTCTGATCTAGCCAGTACAGCATACCTACTTAGTCAATGTTGAGTCCGAAATAAGGTATTTTGTGCTCTAGTCTGAATCACCTTGGATCTGGTGTATTGTTCTCAAACGGACTCAAGCTTAATTAACAAGGTTTTAAGAGCTGGTTACTAAAAACAAAAAATTTCATAAAATTGTTGTCAACCTTGTTAACTGCTCATTGAGAAACTGGGATTTTCATCAATGAAGTGAAAAAACATCCCATGTCATGAGATGGCAGTACTTATCTGGTTTCTTATTAATTGTCTTGATCATACAGAGCTATGGTACATATCTGGTTAGTAACTGGGGTGTCTGGCCTCTGATAAAGGTGTCACCTTAATGTCAACACCAGTCAGAATACTATCTCTGTCTTCTTGTCAGAAGGGGTAATGTGGTCCTGCCACCGAGTAACTGGGGTTTCATGCCTCTAAACAAGGTGTCTCCCTAATGTCAAAGGTGTACTTGACAGACTTACCTTTGATCTTGACTATCTTTAAAGCTCCTGCTCACTTGAAGTATAGCTCTTGATTTGTTTGTTCTCAATACCACAGGTCTATGTCTTCAGACTGTCTTACTTTATACTCTCTCAGTAAAGACTTACTTTGATCAAATTGATATCTTGTAACTCACTTGCTTAGAATCTGGTTCTGTGTATGGAGCGAATCCTTATTCACAGTTTTTGCACAGTCTGACTAACTGATCTTCAAAAATCCTCACATAAAATTAATGGCTTTCTTAATTGACTAAACATCTCAATAACCTCCATTTATCTGCCTTACTCTGTCCTGTTTTCTCTCTATAGTCAGCAATTTTCCTTTCTCTGTATCTTCAGATTTGCCCCTAGTTTTTGATGACGTCAAAGGGGGAGAGAATTGTGTGGTTTCGGTTTCAGAGTTTTTGTTGCATGCCATTGTGTTGAGGGGGAGTTAGTTATCAAGTCTGAGGTAATCTGTTGCTGTGCTCAGGGGGAGTGTTCTGGTGTCATCAGAGGAAGCAAGGAAGCTAGTGCGTTGAAAGTCTGCTTTAATTTGTCTGCATTAAATCTCTTGAAATGATCTCTTTTGAACTTATCTCTTATACTTAATATAGTGTTGCCATCATCAAAAAGGGGGAGATTGTTGGATTTTGTGTCTTCCCTAAGTGTTTTGATGATGAGCAACACTATGTTAATTGTTGTTGATATTTTTGATCAGATATCTTGCACTTGAGTTATCCATGGTTTTATATGAAAAAGCTGCTAAGAGGTAACACTTCGTGTGTTCGTACAAGTTCGGTCTTCGTGCTGTTTTCCTTAAACCTCATGTCATTCTTACTTCGCGTTTTCACCTCGTGTCGAGTTAGCCATGTTGTCGTCTGATTGAGTGTTGTTTTTCACCTCGTGCAGTCTTTGATTACTGTGTTGTTTCCGTGTCATCCTTAGCTCATGTCATCCGTTTGTATTCCTGTCTTCGAGTCTATTTTCGCTGAGTCTCTAAGTCAGTCTAAGTTCAAGTGTTCGTTTCACCTCGTGTTGAACTATTTGTCTTCGTGTCGTTTTAATTTTAGTACTGTTTGTATTTCCAATACGCCGTGTCGTCTTCTCTTACCGCGTGTTGTTTATGTTTACTGTCCTTCAGGTCGTGCGTCCGTGTTGTTTTCACTACATTGCGTGTCGTTTTTCTCTGTAGTGTTTTGATTCAGTGACACGTCGTGTCATTGATCTTTACTTCGTACTGTTTTCACCGTCTTCATGTTGGTCTTTCTCATTAGACCTCGTGTCGTTCTCGCTTTGACCACACTTCTTTGTTGCTTTACGTACACCTCGTGTCTTGCTTGTTTACAACTCCGTGTCAATTCTTGTATTTCATCTTGGTGTTGTTTTCAACCCGTGTCGATTACTGTTTCGACTTCGTGTTGTTTTCAGTATGTGTCAATTTCGTCTTCGTGTCATTTTTACCTCGTGTCGTGTTACCCTGTGTCAATTACTGTTTCGACTTCGTGTCGTTATCAGTCTGTGTCTCTCTTATGTTGAAATCACACCTCGTGCGGATTTCTGTTCTCAACTTCGTGTCGTTTTCTGTGTAGTGTGTGTTTTTGTCACCACTATACTTCGTGTCGTTGTTCTTCACTTCGTGTCAACTTCACTTCGTGTTGTTTTCACTTCGAGTCGTCTCTTTATATTCTGTCTTCGTGTTGGTCTCTCGCTTTAGACTTCGTGTCATTTTCGCCTTGACCACACATCGTGTTGCCTTCCGTAGACCTCGTGTCTTGAATGTTTGCAACCACTTCGTGTCGGTTTCTGTCGATAGCCCGTGTTGTCCTCGTGTTGTTTTTGCTTTCGTGACCTCGTGTCTCTTTTGGCTTACAACCTCACCTCGTGTCATTTCCTTCTGTGTGTCTGACCTGTTACAGAGTATCTCGTGTCGTTCTTGTGTCATTTCGAGTAATAGTCAGGTCGTGTTGTTACTATATACCTCATGCAGGTTTGGTCTTTGTGGCCATGCAGCGTATTAATGGATTTAATCTCATTACAGGTCCGAGGAAGAACATTCCACACTCCTGGGCTGCACGTGATCCGAGACAAGAGGAACCAATCTGATAAAGGCACGTGGCAGGAATATTCTGGATAGAGTGTGGAAGGCACACGCGTTCTGTGCCCTATCCACCTGCTGTTACTGCTATAAATAGAATCCTTCGTCCTCAGATGAAGGTGATCGAAGAAGAGTGGCATAGAAGAAAAAGCAAGAAAATAGAGAGCCCTTCGATCCAGGAAAAGAAAAGAAAGAAGAAAGAATAGCAGAGAGAAAAAGAGAGAGAGCAGAAGAGTGATCAGAAGAATTGTTCTGACTTGCGGATCAAATCCGAAGTCTATTGCTCTGTACTGAGCTACATTGTTTCCATTTTCTGGCATTTGATTTCCTTCGATCGTATTTTTCGTTTATTGTTCTTACCTTTCTTCAACTGTTCTTGTTTGTGTTTCCGATCCTCTGGACTGAGGTCGGGGTCCTCCTGTGAGATCAGGAGAAGGGAGAGTCAATCTCCAGTCTGCAAGCAGCAGGTGGGATGCTTGTAGGTTCCCTCCGGATTGGGAGGAAGAGGGGTCTTCGACCTCTGGTTCACTAGTAGCAGGGCTGCTACTAGTGGGGTTCCCTCTTGGTAAAGAGGAAGAGAGACGAGAGTCTCTGGGTTCTAGTGACTGCTGGTCGCTAGAGGTTCCCTCCTGGTAGGAGGAAGAGGAGAGGTTGTTCTCCTGGGAAGCTGTGTATCAGCAGTTGTTTGGCAAGCTGTGTTGCCCAGCCTTTAGTGAAGCCACACTCGGTTTGAGTGTGGGGTGGATGTAGGTCTGAAGGACCGAACCACCTTAAAATCCTCTGAGTCCTTGTGTGATCGATTGTGGTAATATTGTGGTATGCCTTCTATTTGCTTGAGCTATTAACTGCATTGCATCATTTTCGATAGTCGGAGCTCGAGGTTATTTGTGTTTAGCGATATACTCTGCAGTATTTTTTAATTCTACGAAAAATAGTGATCTATTCATCCCCTCCCCTTCTAGATCACTTCATATTGTACTTATCAGTCTTCTCGTGGCCATGCGGACTTGGCGTCGCTGGTCGAGCAAAGCGAGAAGATAGGAGATGTGTGTTGGCTTGTTTGCGAGGCAGCCTCAAGAGACAAAGTGCCCTCGCTATTCTAATGGCCCCTTTCTCCTTTCTATATGGGACCGGCAGGTATTTTTTATTCCTTCTTTTCAGCCTCTCGGTCTGTTTCATTTCTTCATTGTAGCATGTGTCATTCTCACCCTTGTACTTGTGCAGTTTGACTCACTTCAGAGGAGACCCGGCACTTCAAGGAGTTGATAATAAAAGCTCAGAAGCCGACATACTTCGAAACTCCCGAAGCGGCCCCAACCACGATGCCACTGCCCTCTGGTGATTTGCGGAAGCAAAAAAGATCCTAGGTGAGGGAGGCTATTGGTAAGGCCAAGGTGGCAGTTACGTGGATGACGTGGGCCCGCCGGAGGTAGGCTGCAGGGTAGGAACCAGTGATCGTTTTTCCACCGGCAGTATCATTTAAAGAATTTGAGGCCTCTCATGTGCAGAGGCCTGGAACTGAAGGTATACTCCTCATTCCTTGTATTTTATCCTCTGTTCTGGCCGCATCGGCTGATTTCTTCTTTGCAGTTGCTACTACTCCCGCTGCCACGGTTGCGCAAGAAGCCATGACTGCTGCCACAGTCGGAGAGATGGAAGGGGGCATGCCCATAGCTCCCGTGGAGGGGGACCTACCTTCTCCAACACCCAGTCGCAAGACGGAAGGTAATTTGTAGTTTATTCATGGAACCTTGCGATCCATTATGTCTTCAGTCTGCTTGACTGTTCCTCATTTGAATTTCAGTTGAGATACAACTGCCCTCGCTTCCTGCTACCGGGATTACCAAAGAGGCTTTTGCTGGGGAGAAAGCTATTCCTGGGAGTGAGCCCACCCCCTAATTCATTCGACTAGTGCTCCCGCCGCAGAATCAGCCAAGCAAGCCTTCGTTGAGGGAGATGCTCCTCCCGTGGCTCTTGAAGCTGGAGAAGCACCCCTTCCGATGGAGGAGCGTCGGGAACCGGTAGAGAGCTCATCTTCTTCAGAGCAGGTTGACTATGGTGGCAATTCCAGTGACGGGCAGTTTCCGCCTGTGGAGACAGAAACTGAAGATGTCGGGGCGTCTTCAGCTTACGAAAGTGATTACACGATCTTCAGTCCGCCCCCGCTGGCATGGAGCATCCTTGGGCCATCTGGTCCACTCGTGAGCGAGGGGGCTGGGCCTATGGAGGCCATGATTTCTAATGCTGCCAGCTTGAGCTTAGTGTCGGTTGAGGTAGGGGATCCTCTGTCGCTTTCACTTCACAGCTCTTCCCATTATTTTCTATATTAGATGCCTAACGCACGTTGTATTCATGGTGCAGACCGATGTGGTATTGCCAACTATAACTGTGCAAATACCTCTCCCAACTTTGGGTGTGGGTCAATCAACATTCCCACCAGTCTTGCGGCCCATCGCTTTACGATACCCCAAGGATTATGCTGCGACAGCAAGCTTGGAGGTTTCAGGGGCAATTATGGGCGCTGCTGACTCGACTGAAGCTGCGGAATCCCAGCCACCCATTGCCGATAGAGGGCTGCTCCTGGAGGAGAGGAGTCTTCCCGAAATAGAAGCGGGAGAAATCATTGAAGAGGAAGCTGGAGCTCCTAGGGCTTTAGCTCTTGTTACAGAATCGACCTTGGTGGAGGCCAGTCAGGCTGGGCGCGAAGAACAAGCATCCTCAACTGTTGAGATTTTTGATGCAGCTGCACCGCAAGAGGCTGGCGGGGAGGTTGCTGTTATCGAGACTACCTCCACTATGTTAGTTGCGAGGGTCGGCTCCAGTGCAGGCGCCTTACAAGCTTTGACCTCGTCATCTTCCGAACCGAGCGACGACATCTGGGCTGTCGTTGATAGTAGAGTAGATTTTCAGCTTCCCGACACGTCACCACTTGGTCTACGGTCGTCGAACGACCTAGTGTGGCAATTCTTGGGAACCCTACAATAGACTATAACAGCCAGCCAGGATTTAACCTATGTGCAGCTGAGGGGCTTGGTAGAGCACCTTTCCCATTCGCTGCTGGCTTTTGGCTGCCCCATGGACAATTGGATGCTGCGGGTGGTCTTGTTGCTAAACTATGTGAACAGGAGGGAATTTCTCGACCGAGAAGTGGCTGACCAGCTAACGATCCTAAAGCTTGAGCGGACAGAATGCCGGGCCACTTTTGCATCCTTGAGAGAGACAGCGTAGTCAATGGAAATATGGCCAACACATCTTCACAGCGTCGGACTTCTTTAACGACCAAGATAGCTGAACTTCGTGCCGAACTTTCCAGGGCTGAGGCTGAGCTGTAGTAAGCCGAACAGCATGAAGTCTAAAGTGTGGAGGAAGCGGAATTGGCCGAAGGATGGGCCGCCTCGCTTGAAGAGAAGCTTTCGTAGCTAGAAGCCACCGAATCTCGATTACAGGAGTTAACCCGTCACCCTTCCCTGAGAATTTTGGAACTTGAGGACATCTTCCGACGCCCATTGTAGTAGCCACCTTTGGTTGGCTTGTCCCTTATTTTCTCTTTCTTTTTGGTGAACTTCTTATGTACCTCGGGGGATGCCCTGAGTAACATGTATTTTGCCACTTCAATGAAATGTCTTCAATTGTCATTACATCACGACCTCGTCTTCCCCTTTTTCTTAGCCAATTGACTTAGCCCGGATATACGAGTTACTAGGGCAGGAGAGCGCTCACGCCTTCTGTGAAGGGGCAAGGGGTTCGCTCCACCGCAGCGTAACTACTCTCAGGGCCAAATTTGGCTTATACAGGCTGAATGCTCGAGGGCGAAGGCATAGCGGCCACTCGGATCAAAGGGTAAGGTCTGAAGGCCTATTGGTAGGCTTCGCCGATGGTGACGAAGTTGGCGGGAGACCAAGAGTGTATTCATTCCTTAACAGGGGCAAAAAACTCGAGTGAGGGGAAGGTTTGCTAGTTTCCTCGAACAACGAAGAAAGTAAAGAATAGGTTTACTCATTGGTGCGGACGAAAGATCCGGACCAATGGTTTATTTGTTGATTTTGCTGATGGTGACAAAAAATAGAGGTAGGGTTTATTCATCGACATGGGTTGAATGTCGAAGCAACAGGTGTGTTGCCGCATACGTGTAAGGCCTATGACGGCGGGGTTTGACTTGCTGGTTGCACACGGGATTTCTGTGGGATTTGGATGGTAAATGAGAAAGCGACATTACTTCCATCATCTTTTCATTAATTTCATTCATTCATTGCTATTCATCATCATTCATCATTCATTTTTTCCTTTTTTTTGAGTCACATTACTGACTTAAGGGCCCTTTCGGGTTTTCGCCGAAGCCAGACCCCTCTTGCCTTTGCCCACGTGCCCTCTCGGGTTTTCATGTGGCGGGGTACCCGATTTTACCTGCGGCGCCCTTTCGGGTTTTCACCGCAGTTGGGTTGTAGCCATTTTTGCCCCTGCTCGAAACATCCGAGCAAGTCTGGGGAGGCACCTCTATTTTAAGCCTCATTTTTTTTTCTTTTTTTTGTATATTTTTTTTGAACTCAATTCACGGGATGAAGTCGGGATAGATGAGAGCTTGTCTATTAGCAACGGACAGGAAGTCCGGGCTAAGGAGATGCTGATCGGTCTTGCCGATGATGACAAGGGTCGAACAAGGGTTTATTCATCGACATTAGTTAAATGCCGAAGCAAAGGCGTGTTTGTTCATTAATGAGGACAAAAGGTCCAAGTTAAGGGGAAGGCTGACTAATCTTTCCGATGATGACGAGGGTCAGGACTAGCTTGTTCATCAACACTGGTAAAATGTCGAAGCAAAGACATGTTTGTTCATTAACGAGGATGAAAGGTCCAAGTTAAGAGAAAATTGACCGGTCTTGCCGATGATGACAAAGGTCAAACACGGGTTTGTTCATCGACATTGGTTAAATGTCGAAGCAAAGGTGGTTTGTTCATTAACGAGGATGAAAGGTCCAAGTTAATGGAAAATTGACTGGTCTTGTCGATGATGACAAGGGTTAATAACGGTTTGTTCATCGACATTGGTTAAATGTCGAAGCAAAGATATGTTTGTTCATTAACGAGGATGAAAGGTCTAAGTTAAGGGAAAATTGACCGGTCTTGTCGATGATGACAAGGGTCAAAACATAGTTTGTTCATCGACATTGGTCAAATGTCGAAGTAAAAACATGTTTGTTCATTAATGAGGACGAAAGGTCCAAGTTAAGGGAAAATTTACAGATCTTGCCGATGATGACAAGGGTCAATCATGGTTTGTTCATCGACATTGGTTAAATGTCGAAGCAAAAGAGATTCATTCATTAATGAGGAAGAAAGGTCCAGGTTAAGGGAAAATTGACCGGTCTTGCCGATGATGACAAGGGTTAATAACGGCTTGTTCATCGACATTGGTCAAATGTCGAAGCAAAGATATGTTTGTTGTCGACGGGGGCGGAAGGCCCGAGTCGATTGCTTAGGAGAAGTAGATCCCTGGTGAGACTGGTGATGCTTTTGGTTTCATTGGGATGCGGGTGAAGAGGAACTTTAAATTATCACGTTACTGACTTAAGTGCCCTTTCTGGTTTTCACCGAAGCCAGCCCCCTCTTGCTTTTGTCCGCGCGCCCTTTCGGGTTTTCACGTGGCGGGGTACCCGATTTTACCTGCGGACGCCCTTTCAGGTTTTCACCGCAGCTGGGTTATAGCCATTTTTGCCCTTATCCAGAGAATCTGAACAAGACCGGCGGGGCACCTCTATTTTAAGCCCCATTTTTAATATTATTTATTTTTTGTGTGTCTTCTTTTTCTTTGACAGAGGTGGGAACATGACGATGGGTCGATGTGCGACGTTCGACCCTGAGCGGTGGCGTATGACCATCGGCTGGGATATGAGGCCCCGTGTCGATAGAAGAAGGGGGGTTTATTCGTTGGTAAAGATAAATACCAACGCAAAGGAAGAATTTCTACACTGATTCGGACGTAAGTGTGGAAGCCGAGGAATCCACTCAAGGAGAAGAAAACGAACTAAACTACAGACTATCAAGCGACTAAAAATTAAGAAGGATTATGAAACGTGCCAATATGAGAAAAGAGCATACGTAGGATGCTAAAGGGATGTGATCGCCAGAGGGGTTACCTCAAAGAAACGAAATGATCGCGTGTACCTTGTATTGAGCGCGGAGATTGTGAATCCTCGAGAGCGGGAAATGGCAGGTTGCTTCTTCCTCCCCCTTCGGCCGGCCGACGGAGAGGGCTTTCCTCAGGTACCCTTGCAAAACAACGACAAACAAGTAACGGGTGGATCAGAAAGATGAAGGTGTAGTATTCAAATTCTAACGACGCAAGTAACGAAATGATGGCAAGACACACACCTGGTTGGTGTTGTCTTTAAAACCCCTCTCGGACACGAGTAGGAGGAAAATGCTTATGATGAATGGCAATTATTCCGACGTAGAAACGGGAAGAGACTCCCTCATAAAAGGGGGGGGGTAGAGGATATGATATGATGAATGCAAGATAACTAGGAAAGAAGAGGAGAGAATGGCTTATTGGATGGTCGATGGCGAGATCCGGCGGAGCTTCGGCAGCGTAGGGACGACGAGGTAGCGCGGCGGGCGAAGGCGGCCTCTCTCCTGCGAGCACGGGCACCCGAGGATCCGGCAGCACCTCCCCTACAAAACACCCACGGGTTAGGAATAGAATCCGGCAGCCTCTCGGCGCTCTTTTTCGACCTCGAACTGAGGGGGGGTAGGCCTCTATTTATAGAGGTCGGGAGGATGGGGGCGTCCAGAGGCCTGGACGCCTCCATAACTTGGATTTTCTTCAAACGACAGACTGAGCGACGGTCAGTCGATGGCCGGGGGTCACCGTGAGCTGGTTGATGGAGGCGTCCAGGGGCCTGGACGCCTCCATAACTTGGATTTTCTTAAACGACAGGCTGAGCAACGGTCAGTCGATGGCCGGGGGTCGCCCGTGAGCTGGTTGATGGAGGCGTCCAGGGGCCTGGACGCCTCCATAACTTGGATTTTCTTCAAACGACAGGCTGAGCAATGGTCAGTCGATGGCCGGGGGTCGCCCGTGAGCTGGTTGATGGAGGCGTCCAGGGGCCTGGACGCCTCCGAAACTTGGATTTTATTCAAACGACAGGCTGAGCAACGGTCAGTCGATGGCCCGGGGTCGCCCGTGAGCTGGTTGATGAGGCGTTCAGGGGCCTGGACGCCTCCATTACTTGGATTTTCTTCAAACGATAGGCTGAGCAACAGTCAGTCGATGGCCGGGGGTCGCCCGTGAGCTGTTTCATGGAGGTGTCCAGGGGCCTGGACGCCTCCATAACTTGGATTTTCTTCAAACGACAGACTGAGCAACGGTCAGTCGGTGGCCGGGGGTCGCCCGTGAGCTGGTTGTTGGAGGCGTCCAGGGGCATGGATGCCTCCATTAAATTATATATATATTTTTTGTTCAATCTTATATATATATATTTTGTCATTATTTTGTATTGATGGAGGCGTCCAGGGGCCTGGACGCCTCCATGATGACTCCCGGATTCCCCCGAAAAGGGCGTCGGCAGTCGTCCGTTAGGCATTTTCCTGGTCCCGGCAACTTCTGATGCATGCGATTGATGTTGATGCCGTTCGAATGCCGCATGATTTCTACAACGAGGCGGTTTTCGGATGCCGAAGGAGCATTACGCTACTCGCCCAGAAGACGAGAGAAGACTTAAAGATAGGAAACACTCAAGTGATTCAAAATGCGAAAGCCGCTGCGGGGCGTCGCGTGGTAATATGAGATTTTCTCAGGGGACGTCAGGAATAGCGTGTCTACAGCTGCCCCGCCTTGGCGTCTGCTTTGCAAGGGAGTGACACGTAATGGAATGGTATCGAAGTGGAGTGAAATGGAGTGGGAATGGACTGATAAGTTGATGCCAAGGTGTGATGAGACACGCTTTTGACATGACTGTTTGGAATCTTTCCTGTAGTTTCAATGAGGCGACCTTGAAGAAGGTCTTTCAAATTTGACGATTGTTTGGACGGAAATCAAATAAGGGAGGGTGAGATGTGCGCTCAGGCACGAAAATAAAGGAGACCAACTTCTCGGTGTGGAAGTACCTGGGTCATAAACCTGCAGGTTTCACCTTTGGGGAGCGGTTACCAGCCAATGTGGAAGTGTTGCGGCCAAGGTGGGTCAAACAAGGTAAAAAGCAAAGGAATATCTGAGGGTCTGTCCAAACAAGGGTCTCGTTTGGAAGGGCAGCGTAGGGCCGTTTCAAGGAAACTCAGTATTTCATTCAGAATGGAATATCTCATATTTGTAAGAATTGAAGCACAACGGCTTTCGCAATCGAATCACTTGAATGATCTTCCGCAATAGACTCAAAGTCCTATATGAATGCATGCTGGGTTTAAAGAAAAATTTAAAACAAACTAGAATAGAAAATAGCCAAGGATAATATTGTCAACTCGTTAAGAATGGGTCAGGATACCGATCCAGTGAGCTGATACTGAGCTGGGGCCCGTTTATCCACGCACCGACTCACTGAATGGAACCGTCGTTCCCACGCTATCACCAGTTAACGGCCTATCCGTACAACCCAAATTCTTCTGGAATCATCACTATTTTTGTTGAAGGGGAACTCAAATCCCAGATTCGTTCGGGTCGCAAGGTCCTTGACGTGTTCTAATAGCGTAAATATCATATAGTATGATGCATGACACGGGGGACCAAACACTGAAGGATGGTATACAAGATAGGGCGAAAAACGTCCGTTGGTAAAACCTGCACAGACCATCATAGATTAAATACATCAGAAAGCAGCAGAAATATAACAGAATCGTGCCACAGTACAAGGATAAAACACTGACGACTTGACCACTCATGTGACACGTCCCGTCCCGTAGCACCTCTCCTTTCCTATAAGTACCTCCCTTAGGCTAGTTTATTCAAATGTACCAAGGGGAGTTTTGAAAGTTCAGGAGGAGGAGAAGAGGAGGGTCTAGGGATTTCAGGATGGAAGGAGAGTCTTCCGCGTTATGAAGAGGGGCAGGCCTAGCAGTGAGATCAGGCGACTTTCCGACCTCGAGGGTCATCTGAGTGGGACGATCCAGTCGCATATGGTAAGTTGATTTATTTCAAATTTATTGCATGAACTCTCTTCTCACTTTCCTTCCTTTCTCTTCTTCTTTCCAGCCGTATCCACTCTTTCCGGGCCCGAGGAAGTTTTCCAAACTGCCATGGCTTTCAGAGCTAACTTCCAACATCTCCATTGGCATGAGGGCTATACTCTCGAAGTGGCATCTTCAGGGGCTCCTTATTCACGCCAAACACTACGAGAGAATCCGCATGGACTGGGCGGCTATGGGCGCATTAGTGGAGATCTGGCATCCCCAGACCCACACTTTCATCTTCCCGACGTTCGAGGTGACCATTCTCCTCGAGGAGGTGGAACTTCTGCTCGGATTGAAGAAATTCAAGAGTGACGGGAAGGTGAAGGCTATGCGGATGCTGACCCGGGGGACTTCCGAGAGCGTCCTTGGAAGCTTCATGCCGTCCGACGCAGTCAGAAAGGTCCGCACTCAAAAGGGAATTGACTTGCAAAGGCTCGCGGTATGGGTTATGGATGCCTTGAAAGGGTCACCAGATGATGAACATTTGGAAGGAATTATGAGAGGGTTCACCATCTGTCTGGCGGGTGCTCTCTTGTTCCCTTATACCGACAACATAGTGGAAGAAACCCAACTGAGTGCTATCTGCGGGATCTGGAGTGGAAAGAGGGTGGGACCCGCCGTCCTTGCCTACCTTTACAGCGGTCTTACCGCCTCGAGCATGGGTAGGCCTCCTTTTGGTTGCGCACTTGTTCTGAGTTGCTGGGTCGATTTGCACTTCAAATTCGACCACCGTGAGGGGATGCCGACTGCTTCAAAGCTTTTCCAACAAAGCCCCCTTTATCACATAGCCGATGTGTTAGGCTTCGGTGGCACTGTGGCGAACCGTGTTCCGTGGCTGAAGAAACGGGAAGACTGGCGGTCTCACTTCCGAACCATGACACAAAGCTTCTTCACTTGCGCACCGGCATGTCTACTCTCACTTGAACTCCTCATGAGGTCTTCTCCCGAAGCTGAACTCCAACTGATCGGCGCGACTGAGTTTGTCCTTTATAACGCGCATCGGTGTTGCCTCCAGATCGGCATTCCACGCCACTCGTTCCCACTGCTGACCGGCATTGTCCCTTTAAAGAAGAGGGAGTTGGGTACGGAAGCGGATGCGAAGGTAGCGAAGGCCGTTAAAGCACCCTGGAAGACAAGTGTTGCGGGAAAGGCCTTAGCACACGTGGGGAAGAATGTGAGCTGTGGAGAGCTTATGTAACCGAACTGGGGAAGTTAAGGCCTAAGGCGCCTAAGCCCCTGATGTAGCCTGCTCTGCTTTCTGATGGAATAAAATCTGGCATTTGGCATTTTGGACCATTGTTCCCTTAATTATTATTTTTTATGATTTTTATTTTTTTCTTTTTACTTTTTATGTTTTCTCTTTTGTGTTCTGGTTTATTCATATTATGGTCATATATATATGTATATATATATATATATACATTTTTATATGCTTAAATAGGGGCGTCCAGGGGTCTAGACGCCCCTAATTTTTTGAAAAATTTTTGAAAAATTTTTGCTCTTTTTGTGGGGGTGTCCAGGGGCCTGGACGCCCCTATCTTTTCATTTTTAATTTTTTATTTTTTATTTTGTTTGATGTGGGGGCGTCCAGGCGCCTGGACGCCCCTATATTTTCTTTTTTCAATTTTTTTAGTTTTTTAGTTGTGGGAGCGTCCAGCGCTTGGACGCCCCTATGTTTTTTTTGAATTTTTAATAAAATATAAATGTGGGGGCGTCCAGGCGCCTGGACGCCCCAAATCCTGGTGATTTTCTATATAAAGGGGGTCTCACCCCCTATTCTCTTCTACTGTTCATTCTAACGACCCATTTCCAGTTCTCAATGGAGCAAGAAGGCCCGAGCCAGGGTGGAGAGAGGCGGAAACAACAGGCTCGTCGTCCGAGGAGGTCGAGGGATCATGCCGAGGAGGCTGCCGTGGGAGAGGAGATTACCGCGGAAGAGGAGATTGCCGAGGAAGAGGAGGCGCCTCCTTTGGCCGTGGAGGGTCCTGCGGGTGCTGGCGACGCGGGAGAGGATGAGCACGACCCGGTAAGCCCCTCAGAACTGCAATTTGTTGGTTTAATAGGCTAAACAGGCGGGCGAGAGATGGTGTGGAGAAGGCCGGTGAGTGGGGGAAGGAGGCGTCCAGAGGCCTGGACGCCTCCAACTTTTCTTTTTTATTTTATTTTATTTTTATTATTTTTTGAGTTATTACGTAAATAATAAAATAAAATTAAAAATAAGGAGGCGTCCACTTAGGTGGACGCCTTCATGATAATATATATTATTTTTATTTATTTTTATTTGTTTTTGTTTGTTAAAATAAAATAAAGGAAGTAAAATGAAAGCGTCCAGGGGGGTCGACGCCTTTAAATATATATATATATATATATATATTAAAAATAAATAAATATTATATACAGTGTTGTTGTTTATTATTATCCATGATGCTGATGTGTTTCTTTTTTTTATTTGTTTTTTGTGGTGTGCAGGGCGTGATGAAGAGCCGGATCAGCTGGTCCCTGGTGGTGGCAGCGTACCGTGGGCTGCCGGACTTTCAGAGGGCGCGGGTGGACGCCATGGGTTTTGGAGCTTTCCTGCGGATCGAGCCCTTCCGACTCGACCTTCCTCTCATCCAGGCGTTGAGGGAGCGGTGGCACCCGCCGAGCCGGGCGTTTCTGATGCCCTGGGGGCACATGGTGCCGACACTGGAGGACGTGGCTCGGATCACCGGGCTACGAGTTGACGGAGAGGCAGTCAGCGGGGTCACTTACCCCGATTACCGAGAGAGTGCCTTGGACCTGCTGTGGCTAGAGACGAGCGCGACTGACAGAGACAGCAGGGTAGTCGGCCGAGTGGAGATTATGGAGGCGCTCGGATTTGGTGATCCGCGCCAGCGGGTCAGCGAGACTGGAGCGGAGTTTCTGGCACGACTGGAGGGAGACGCTCGTGCAGCTTTCACCCAGGACCCGAGCGAGCGGGAGCTGGTGGATCTAGACCTCCGGAGGTTCCTCTTCTTCTTCCTGGGCCGCCTTCTGCTGGGGATGAAGGGTGACGGCATCCACTGCCGCTTCCTCGGGATCCTGGCGGATCTGGACAGAGTGGGGAACTATGCGTGGGGAGCGGCTCTGCTTGCCCATTTGATCGCCGATCTCTCCCAGACTTCAGAGAGGGAGACGACAGTCAGCGGCTTCGCACCTTTTCTCCAGGTAAACACTTTATTTATGCATTTTACCATAGTTAAATATGCAATTATTCGTGCTAATGATGGATGCAGGTGTGGAGCTACTACTACTTCCCGATGGGAAGAGCCAGACAGGGGAACAGGAGAGCCGTGCCTCTGGCGCGACAGTGGAGGCCGGTCATGGTCGCGGCACCCCACGGCTACCAGCTGGCGTCGCTTCGTCGGGAGCTGAGCGAGTACCCCGAGGCTATGGTATGATGCGTATGATTTTTTTGGTGTTTTTACGCATGTGACTTAATTGAGCGAAATAGCAACTAACATGATGCATGTATGGTGATGCAGGTGGTGTGGAGGCCCTACCTGGGCATGGCCGATGCCGGCCAGCCTTGGGTTGTAGCGGGTAGTCCTCGTTTTGGGCGGGACGTGTGGGTCCATTGCCTGAACGAGATCGAGCCGCTCCGGCTTAGGCTGGTTATGAGGACGTTGGGATTAGCCCAGGAGTGGGTTGACGTAGACGAGCCGGTCCGCGTCGGGCGGAAGACCAAGGGGAAGGCAAAGATCGTGGACTGGCGTACGCGCTTCCCTGCACAGTACCAGGACTGGCAGCAGGGCGGGGTCCCAGTGGTGTCCCATGTACCGGACAGCACCGATTACATGAGACGGTATCGAGCCACGTACGGGGAGCGTCTCTTCCTTGGTGGTGCGGCAGGGGTAAGCGTGAAATGAAAAATGTTCCCCTTTTTATATGTATATGCATGTGACACTAATTTATATGCAATGTAGGATGCTCGTGATAACATGATTGCCGACCTGCGGGCCCAGCTGGCAGACGCCAGGCGGCAGTTGGTGGCCATCCGACAGGAGTTGGAGATCCTGGTGAGTCTATGCAATGCATTTTTTTGTGACCTGGATTTTGATGCTTAGCCTCTGACTGTCGTTTGCTTTGTGTTTCAGCGGGCCCACCAGGCAGCGACAATCGGATGGCTGGTGGAGCGGGTTCCAGTTCGTGGGGCCCTCCTCCGGAGGTTTCTGCCCTTCAGAGCAGTTGGCGTACGCGGTGGCCCGGGCTGAGGAGGCCGAGCGTGACCGCGCGGCTCGAGTGAGTCTGCTTGACCCCGACTTCTTTCCAGTTGCTCTTCTTCTTTCACTGCTCTCTTACGGTGCATGTGGGTTTTGGCAGGTGGCCGAGATTCGAGAGGCCCTGGCCCATGCTGTTCGTGCCGAGCAGGAGTGCGACGCCTGGGCGGCAGAGCGTGACGCCCGGATTGCGGAGCTGGAGGAGGAGCGGCGACGGAGGCTGAGGAGCTCCCTCGCGACTTGTGGGATTTGCGTTTTGCCCTCGAGCTGTCGAGGAGAGAGGCGATGCGGGAGAGAGAGGAGAGGGAGAGGGAGAGAGAGGACAGAGAGAGAGAGAGGGAGGACAGAGAGAGAGAGAGAGGGAGGACAGGAGGGCGGAGCGACTGCGAGAACGGGACGAGAGGAGGGCTCTGGAGGCCCAGCTGACGGAGCTCCGATTGAGTCTCGGCACGGCGGAGGGGAGGCTTCGGGAGAGCGAGGAGCGGTATCAAGGGCGAAGGAGCGCGGGGCGCGACTTCGTCAGTCTGGTTCTTTCTCCATGGGCAGCTTCTGGTTTCTTTGGCCGAGGAGCGTCGCCGAGCCTTCGAGGCTGGCGTGCCACCACAGGGCGAGGCGAGCACCGCCTCTCAGAGTTCGCGGAGGCCCCCTAGGGATCCCCGTCAGAGGAGGGAGGAGAGAGATGATCTGGAGGGTGGTAGCGAGAGTTAGAGAGTTACTTGTACACCCCACCTTCCTCACTTTATGATGTATGATTGACTATTTGCTTATGTGCAGTGAAATGGTTCCTTTTATCGTATGCACTTTCCCTTTTCCACGCTTCTTCTTTTGCACTGAGTTGTTTTGAGGCACGCTTCACGAGACCTTGCCCTGAAAGGCGAGGAATTACATTCTGCACAGAGGGATCCTGTTTCTTTTCTTCCCCTTTTGGGCGCATCCAGGTGCGAGGACGCGTCGTAACTTTTGAATCCAAATTTAAAGCGCGAGGCGGCCTTTCTCCTTCCGTGCCTTGCCCGCAAACGAACCCGCCTCTTGCCGAGATTCGCTCGTCTTCGTCTTCTTCCCTCGATGGAGTTCGGCGGGCCAGATCGTGGCGAGGGGAGAGAGGGGCGAGGGACTCCTCGCCTGAGGAGGGATGCGCCCGAGCATGGAGAGGCGTCGATGGAAGTGGAAGGGCCTTTTAGAGCACTCGTGGGACCTGAGGGGCCCGATGGCGCGGAAGGAGGCGAACGCGGCTGGGTGAGTGCTTCGGTTCCCACCTCTATGACTTGTTTTGAGTTTGGAGCGAGTGGTGTGGGAGTGGAAGGGGTTTGGCAAGGGCGGCACTCACATGATGGGCGCGTCCTTGACAGGGGATGCGTTCTCGTTAACTGACGGGGGACCTCCTTCTTTGATGCAGGGTACGGTGAGAATCCCGGGCTTGGCTGACGAGTGGGCGAGCGCGGATGAGCCGAGCCGTGTCAGGAAGGAGAGTCGCAGCAAGGCGAAGCTCGAGGACTGGTGCGTACATTCCCCTGGACAACAAGGGAGCGCACCGGTGTAGGGCAGTGGCGGCCTCCTGCAGCAGTGGAGGGGGGACCGAGCGGGGGCTCCTCAGCTTGGGAGACGGACGGAGGCGACAATAGGGCCTCAAAAAAAATTATTTTTGCCATGAAATTCCAGAATTTAACCAACGGCCGTTGTCTATCTATTTTTTATGTACTCAGCAGGAAACGATGGTAGGGATGGCTGGCGGATCGTCCTCCAATCCTCAGGCTCTTTTTTTGGAGATCGCCTCCCTCCAGAGCAACTTGCCAGTGCGGTGGCCCGCGCGGTTCGTGCTAAAGAGGAGCGTGATGCCTAGGCCGCAGCTGTGGCAGAGCTGCAGCGTCGAGGTGAGGGGAGGCCCTCTCCAGACATTCTGGAGTTAAGGGTCCTTCTCCAGGTGATGAGGAGGGAGGCAGAGAGAGAGAGAGAGGAGAGAAGGGCCGAGCGACAGCGAGACCAGGCCGAGAAGAAGGCCTTGGGGGCCCAAGTGAGGGAACTCCAGCTAGGCCTTCAGGTTATGGTGAAGAGGTTAGGAGCGATGGAGACGCGCTACGAGAGAGTGCGAGAGTTAGGGGCGCTACTTCGCCGGTCCGGACGCTTTTCTACTGGTGGCTTCCTCGCCACGCCAGAGGAGGAGCAGCGAGCCACTGATGTGGAGCAGGCGCCACGAGGCGAGGCGAGCACTGCACAGGGGTCCAGGAGGCTTCCGAGGGATCCTCACCTCGGGGGAGAGGGGAAGGATGCCTAGAGGGATGAGCATGAAGATGATGTCGAGAGTTGGCGAGTCAGTGGACCCGCCTCCTCTCTATGATTTGAATGTTTGTGACAGCTTATGTAGACTTATGAGTGATTTGATTTTCTGTTGTTTGTTTATTTTCTTGCGCGTCCCTTCTTCCCTACACTTCTTTGTAATGTTCTCATGTGATGTGTCTGCCGACACCCTGCCCTAGACGGAGGATGGCATCTTGCTGTGACTATTCTTTCACAGGAATCTGTCGTCAAGGTCAATGATGACAGCTTAGGCCTCTTCTCCCGGATGATTTTTCAAACTTTGCGGATGGCCTCCACGTTATGACAGGGCGCCACAGGGAGCAGGTCATCATATTACACCGTCCGATCCATCACCTTGTGCGGGTGGTGAAGTGACTCATGGGACCGCAGGGGAGGCGCCCTATTATGAGGGCTATCGTTGGAGGCAATCTTGGCCCACACTTCTCCCATTTCTATATATACCTTCCTCTTTTGTTCTTCCAGGGGCATCGAGGGCCAACTTGAAGGGTACTAGGAGGAACTCAGAATTCCGGATGGAGGGCGAATCTTCCCACTCCTCGAAGAGAAGCAGATCCAGCGGTAGCAGTTCCAGGAAACTCTCGGATCTCGAAGGGCAGTTCAGCGAGAGGACCCAGTCGCAACTCGTAAGCTGAGCTTTCCTACCCCCCCTTTTTCTAATTCTTCCTTTCTTTCTTTCTTTCCTTCTTTCTTTCCTTTGACAAAACCTTCTCCATTCCTCGTGCATGAGCAGAGCGTGATGAAATCGCATATCTCATGGGAATTAGTAATGGCAGCATACAGGGGTCTCCCGGATTTTCAGAAGGCCAGGCTGGACGTGATGGGATTTGGCGCCTTTCTTCGGATTGAGCCGATCAAGCCCGACCCGGTCCTCATCCAAGCCTTGCGTGAAAGATGGGACTCAGTGAGTCGGGCATTCTTGATGCCCTGGGGGCACATGGTGCCCAGTCTAGAAGATGTGGTCCGAATCACGAGCCTCAAAGTGGATGGCGAGGCAGTGACCGGCGTCACCTATGCGGATTACCGAGAAGGCACCCAGAAGCTACTGGGGTTGGACTTAGACAGTCGGAAGCACAGATCAGTAGCTAGGGCATCTATCATGGGGGCATTAGGGCTCAATGATACTCGTCGTCGGGACGACGAGTCCTCGGAAGAATTATGGAGAGGATGGAAAGGGGATGTCGTGCTGTGTATTGCACAGATTTTGACAATTGGGAGAGATCTAATATGGATTTGAGGAGATTTCTCCTCTTTTTCTTGGGAAGATTGATACTGAGCTCGAAAGGAGATGGCATCCATTGTCGTTTCCTAGGGCTGCTATCTGACCTCGAAAGAGTAGGATAGTACGCCTGGGGAGCTGCCATGTTAGCGCACTTATTTACGGGCCTGTCCCAAGAGGCAGATCGTGAGATGACTGTGAGTGGGTTCACACCACTTATCCAGGTATTTTTTTTTGTTTATTTATATATTTTTGTGTTTATTTGTAATAGTCCACTTGAGGCATTGACGGCATATGATGATGTAGCTGTGGAGCTATTATTACCTCCCGATGGGGAGAGCTCGTCATTGGCGACCAACGATGGTGCCGTTAGCCAGGCGGTGGCAACCGATCATGGGTGCAGCGCCTGTAACCTACCAGCTGATGGTGCTAAGGCGCGAGCTACAGGAATTCCCTGCAGCGATGGTGGGATTTTTTTTTTTTGCTTTTATTTTGTTATATATATATTTTGTCCTAACCAGCTAAACGGGTATGTACAACCTCACCTAGGTAAACTGGAGGCCCTACTCAGGCATGGTCGATGCCGATCAACCATGGGTTTTAACAAGTCATGCCCGGTTCGGACGGGAATTGTGGATACACTGCCTAAATGAAATCGAGCCGCTTCGGCTACGATTGGTTATGAGGACCCTAGGGCTGGCCTAGGAATGGGTGGATACGACTGCGCCACCTCGCGTTGGAAGAAAGACACGGGGACCGGCAACTTGCGTTGATTGGCGTGTGCAGTTCCCCGAACAGTATGAAGACTGGCAACGAGGTGGCACAATCGTGGAATCACATGCGCAGGATAGTGAAGACTATCTGCGTCTGTATAAGACAATGTACGCAGAGCGGCTCCAACCCCGGGGACTTGTGGAGGTGGGTCTCCTTTTTCCTCTATTCTCCTTTCCTCCTCTCCTCTCTGTGGATGCTGACTCCTATGGTTGCAGGATGTCCGTGATACCATGATAGCGGACTTGCGATCACGCCTGGGAAAAACGGAGCAACAATTGGGCGACACCCGTGGAGCCTTGAGCGCTTCGGTAGGTGTATGTACAATGCACACTCCTAATTAAAACTCTAGATTGATGGCGTTCGGCCGCTAATTTTCATCCCATGTGGTTATAGCACGCTCAGATCGACGCGGCTCCGTCAGCAATGGGAGGAGGCGGCGTCTCTTCCAGCTTATGGATCCCCGCCTCAGAACTTGATTTGCTTCACGAGCAACTTGCTCGGACTACGCAGCATGCCGCGGAGGTAGAAGGAATGCTCTCTATACATGTAAGAGTTTCAGTGTTTAGTTCTCCTTGTTTATGCCTTGCCACATATCTGAGATAGTATATCTAGCAGGAAAAGGAGACGCGAGAGGTACTTGCCCATGCTGCACAGAGAGAGGCTAGAATAGCAGAGCTGGAGGAGGAATTGCGGCGTCGTCCCGATGACGATTCTTCCAGGGATGCCATGGAGTTAAGAATCACCATTCAATTGGAGAGGGAAGACCGTGAGAGAGAACGGGCAGAGAAAGAGAGGGACAGAGAAAGAGAGAGAGCCGACAGATTGGCTGAAAGGGAGGAGCGAAGGGTCATGGAGGCCCAGTTGTTCGAACTCCGAACCAGCCTTGGCCTCGCTGAACAATGGCTGAGAGATGGTGAGGAGCGCTATCGAAGAGCACGAGAGCGTGGCTTTCGTGTCAGTAGCTCCTTTGCTGCTTCCACGGATCAGCGCCGGGGTGTGGGAATGGGAAGAGGTGTACAGTGCAGTAGAAGTACCGCTTTTCGTAGTTGGGTAGCACCCTTGAGGGCGTTTTGCCCGGAGAGTGGCGGGACAAGTAATGTAGAGAGAGAAGGTGAAACTTAATGTACAATTCCTTATTTAAGAATGGAATAAAAGGTATGATTTTGTTTGATTTTCATCTCACTCTTGCTATCTTGAATCCTTGCACGCATCACTGAAACAAACAGGTCAGTATCTCTGTTCTGACTTGGCCCCTTGCTCAATAAGCAGGTGTTCACTTCAACTGTCCTTGATAATAGGTCAAGGGGCCAAGTCTTTATTAACGAAGGCAAGGGAAAGATGCGATAATGATGAATGTGACAGACAAGCACACTAATGCAAGTGGAATTTAAAAGTGAAATGCTGCATACAAATGCAATCATGCGAAATGATTTTTTTTTTATTTTTTTTTTATCATTCTAATTTTTTTGTTTTCCAAATATCTACGTTTTCTCTTTTTTTTATCATTTTTTTTGTCGCTAACGCCTGATGAGCACCTATATGGCACCTAACCTTCATGAGAACAGGGGTTTCTTACTAACCTCCCAGGTATCCTAAGTGCACATCTAGGTTGATTTGGGCCTCTAGACCCCTCGAATGATAATCCCGCCGGCTAAGACTTACTCTGATGATAATACCACCATGCCATGCTTAGGCTCCCAGTTGCTTCCGACCACAGGGATTCGCCCAAAAGGTGTTCGAGATAAATGATTTGCCCGACTCGGGTCTGTTTCCTCACAACTCTAGATGGTATATGATGGAACACCCTGGAACCCTAACGACCAACCGCGCGACACTGACCCAGAATCAGACGCCGTCGCACCCAGAGGTGACGCGCTTGCATTGGCCTAAGCCCAAGGTTAAACAAGAAGACACCCAGATGATAAACAGGGGTCTTGACCAGCCAAAAACACAGAGACTCCTTCGCAGCGATAGCTTCTGCTTTTCAAAGTAGACAACCATATGTTTGTATTAAAATAAGGTCGTAAATCTTGGCGGGTTTCGCCCTTCAGACATTCCGTCGAGCTTTCACCTTTAAAGGAAGAAGGAAGAGCGTAGGGGATAAACCTCCTGAGAGGATCGGCAAAACCGTTAACTCGGCGAGCCAATAAGGGCCCATTTAACTCTTTCCTTTCGGACAACTTCAGACCAAATCCCGAGCATTTACATTCCATGGCCCCTTTTGTGGATTCAGACTTTTGCTTTGAGGGGTTTCATTTATCGCATCAGGCACGGTCACGACCAGGCTTTTCTCTCGATTTTGATTTTGTGTTTCTTTTTGCGAGGAAGATATAGTCGTTTGATGTTTGTGAGCTCCCTTTCGTATGCCTGCGGGGACACTGCCCTCTTCTCGTGCTCTGATCGATGCTCGAGGAAATGGATCCTACTCTTGCCCTTGGGGGTTTGAGTTTTGGTTTCTCATGCTCAGCGTTTTAAGGGCGCCGACTGTCTCATTTGGTCGAAGAGAAAAGAATAAAGATTACAGCTTCTGGAGATCTTCCGGATGAGGCCCCACCGTAGGTGATGCTACCAACTTTTTTTAGATAAAATACGTAAGTGAGTACATGTTAGCTTCCTTTGAGCGAGCATAGGCCGAGGTAGCTAGACAGGGATCTCCACGGTTCTGGCAAACCAAGACCCGGTGCCTACCAAGCCTTAATGGGCCCTATCCTAACATGAAGGTTGGATGCAAAGATTTAACTACACTGTGACCACCAGGCATCGGCATTTTGAATTTTCCATATTTTTAGTGATTTTCAATATTTTTGTTGTTTTTGATGTTTTCTGTCTTTTCATCATTTTTTTGTTTTTTTGTTTTGTTTTTTTTTTGACGTTTTGGCACGATGCTAAGGGTAGTACTTTTTAAGATAAAGCCCATTCCAAGGGTGGGATAACTCGGTCCCCTCGGCGTTGATTAGCTTGTAGGTGTTGCCGGGGTACACGGCTTGAATTACAAATGGTCCTTCCCAATTGGGTTGGAGCTTAGAACGCGGCCCTCCAGGTTTGACAAAAATTCTTTTTACGACCATCTCACCGATTTTGAATTTTCTCTCAACGACTTTCTTTTGGTGAAAGCGAGCGAGTCTATTTTGATACACACGCGCATGCTCGGTAGCGGCCAGCCGCTTCTCATCCAAGAGTTCCAACTGGGCGAGGAGTGAATTACGACGATCGTCGAGGGGAAATTCCTCGTCCAATTGTACCCTGAGAGAAGGGATCAGAGTCTCGTACGGTACTACCGCTTCCATACCGTAAGCAAGGGCAAACGGAGTCTGCCCGGTGGGGGTACGGATTGAAGTGCGATAGGCCCATAGAGCTTCGATAAGCTTTTCTGGCCAGTCTGAAAACTTACTGGACTCACATGTTTTCTTGATGATTTTGATAAATGTTTTACTGGTGGCCTCCGCTTGGCCATTACCTTGTAGGTAGTAAGGCGATGAATGATGCAATGCAATTGCGTACCTTTTGCAGAGGTCTTGAAGGTCCTGAGAAATG
Organism: Amorphophallus konjac; assembly: GCA_022559845.1. Taxonomy (NCBI): domain Eukaryota; kingdom Viridiplantae; phylum Streptophyta; class Magnoliopsida; order Alismatales; family Araceae; genus Amorphophallus; species Amorphophallus konjac. The sequence goes on from CM040121.1 coordinate 173,953,832, forward strand.
AACTGTGGCCCATTGTCGGTGACGATTGTGCTTGGGACGCCGAACCTAGCGAGGATGTTCTTCATGATGAACTTGCAGACTGTTGACGCCTTGATTTCTGCGTAAGCTTCGGCTTCGGCCCATTTGGTGAAGTATTCCGTCGCAGTAAGGATGAAAGATTTTTGTTTGGTGAGGGAATTGGGATCACCTAGGGGACCGATGATGTCGAATGCCCACATGGAGAAAGGCCATGGGGAGGATATTGGATGAAGTGAGGAAGATGGTGAATGGATTTTATCAGCGTGAAGTTGACACTTGACACACCTACGGACATAGATGGCACAATCCTCTTCCATAGTGGGCCAGTAAAAGCCTTGCCTAATGATCTTCTTGGTAAGCATCTGGCTATTCACGTGGCCACCGCACACACCCGAGTGTGCTTCTTCTACGCATTTCCAAACCTCATTGTCGTCAAGACACCTTAACAGAACGCCAGTAAGGCTCCTCCTATAGAGTAGACCTCCAACCAATGTGTATTTCTGAGCCACCCTTCTTATGGCTTTCTTATCTTCTGTGGTGGCTCCTTCAGGATAAGACTGATCTTTACAATATTTGACAATTTCGTAGAACCATGGTTCCTCATCGTCAGCCAGCTCTTCTTCGACTTCTGCCAGCATGATCTCCCTCTTCTCAAGGATTTCTCCCTTCTGGATCTTCTGTAGGACTCGTTCCTTGATCTTTAAGAGGTAAGGGTCCTGAACGATAGGGACAAGATGCTTGTAAAGAATGATGGATCTAAACCATGAACCTAAAGAAAATTTGAAGGATGACGCCAAGGAGGCGAGGGCATCGGCCAGAATGTTCTGTTCGCAAGGAACATGGACAAAGATCAGCTTTGGCATAGGCGGAGACCAGCTCCTGATAGGGTTTGAGCTTGGGATCGAGGGGGCGATACTTGGTAAGCACCTGGTGGAGAACGAGTTGACTATCACCCACAACTCGCAACTCAGTGATATAGAAAGAACGGGCTAGTTCTAGGCCAGCTAGAAGAGCCTCATATTCAGCGATGTTGTTGGTGACTGGGAATGCGAGCTGAAATGCCTCTGGGATGGTAACGCCTTCAGGCGTTAGAAGGACAATGCCGATACCCTTCCCTTGGGAATTTAGAGCTCCATCAAAATATAATGTCCACATTAGCTTGTCAGATTGGGCGATGGACATTAGTTCCTCGTCTGGAAACTCTGATTGGATAGGGTCAAACTTGGGGAGAGGATGGTGGGCGAGATGCTCGGCTATGGCATAGCCTTTAATTGTCTTTTGCTGGATGTAGGTGATGTCGAACTGGGAAAGAAAACTTTGCCAGCGTGCTAGCCTATCAGTAAGGACGGATTTCTCCAGAAGAAACTTGATAGGGTTCATGCGAGCAATCAAGTGGACCTCATGATCCAAGAAGTAGTACTTCAATTTCTGCACCACCCAAACGAGGGCAGCAAAGGTTTTCTCCATGACTGTGTACTTCTGCTCACAGGGACTGAGAAGTTTGGACAAGTAATAGGTTGCATGTTCCTTGCCTTCTTCATCAACTTGTGCGAGGACAGCTCCCACGGAGTCGTCCAAGACAGAGATGTAGAGGATCAGAGGTTTTTCTGGTTTGGGTGGAATAAGAACGGGTGGACTAGCCAGATATTCCTTTAACCCTTCAAAAGCTTTTTGGTATTTAGAATCCCAGTGAAATTATACTCCTGGCTTGGTCAACTCATAGAAAGGTCTACACCTTTGTGAGTTCTGAGACACAAACCGACGAATAAACTGCAACCTCCCGATTAAACCTCGGACTTCCCTCAAATTCTTGGGAGGTGGCATATCCCTGATGGCCTTAGCTTTGTCGGGATCTATCTCGATCCCTCTTTTACTCACAATGAAGCCCAGTAATTTGCCCGATGATACACCAAACACACACTTCTTCGGGTTCATTTTCAATTGGAACTCCCTTGATCTCTGCAAGACCTTAGCCAAAACCCTTGGATGTTCCATCCTGGTCCTTGATTTCACCAATAGATCATCCACATACACCTCCAGATATATGTGCATCATGTCATGAAATATGGCCATCATAGCTCTTTGGTAAGTAGCTCCAGCATTCTTTAACCCAAACGGCATGACCACGTAACAATATGTTCCCCAAGGTGTAGTGAATGATGTCTTTTCTTGATCCTCTTCTGCCAAACGAATTTGATTATATCCTGAAAATCCATCCATGAATGAGAGGGTCTCATACCCCGCTGTGTTGTTGATTAAAACATCAATGTGAGGCAAGGGAAAATCATCCTTTGGACACGCGTGATTAAGGTCCCGGAAGTCGATGTAAATCTTGACTTTCCCATCTTTCTTCATGACTGGGACAATGTTTGCCACCCATTGAGGATAAAGGACGACTCTAATAACCTGGCTTTATGGAGCTTGTCGACTTCTTCTTTTATTTTTCAAAGCCATTTGAGGGTGGAAACGCCTTAACCTTTATTTTACCGAGACGGACCCTGGTTTTAGGGTTAAACGGTGTTCGACCAGGGTTGAATCCAGACCCGGCATATCCTCGTAGCTCCATGCAAACGTGTCCTTATATTCCTCGAGAACTTCAATTAATGCCTCTTCTTCAGAGGGTGGTAGATTATCACTTATGAGGATGATCCTAGGGTCTTCCTCAGTTCCCAAGTTGACTTCTTTGGTGGACTCTTCTACGGCGGTTGACGGCTCGTCGAATCTCCTTATTCCACTAGCATATGCGCCAGCCACATCCTCATATTCTTCACCCTCATCTTCAGTAGGGTATTCTTCATATGTGATCTCGTAGACTCCATACCCCTCATTAATTATGTAGTTGCCCTCACATTCTATTTCCGGTAGCTGGATGGGATTTTCTAGCAACTGAGGGACGGCAAGAAGGGCCTGACACCTGGCGGCTAAATCCAGAAGGAATCAACGAGGGATTTGCCTACCCTTGGATTTCTTCCTAGGTACTACCTTTGACTTATTATTCCTAGATTGACTGACATTATTTACAGAAGAAGAAAAAGATGAAGAGGATGGTGAAGAATGTACAGGGGAAGACCTCTCAGATGAGGGGTAGAAAAGGTCGCTCATCGGACCTTGGACGGGTGGTCCGCAGGGCGGGGCGCACCCGTGGGAGATGTAGGAAGTTTCCTCAACGAAGATGTGTTGTTGAGGAGTTTGGAAATTGACGTTTTTTTTTCGTCTTCATTTTTGATGACAAAACAGTGGAAAGAGATCGGGGGAGAGGAAAAAGTGGTTATGGCTAGAGGATTGGGAGGCTCGTAGAGCAGATCATGATTGAAGACCTGGCGTGGGTTGAGAAACCCGCGCAGGTATGTAAGTAGAGAGGGGGATCTGGGAAGATCATCAGACAACCGTCTGGCCCAGGAAGATGACAGCAACAAAGGTTGCGACGAGTGAATGGAGAAGATGACGGCTAATGAGTCGTGAGTGGTAATGGTGATGGCGGATGAAGATCCACTGGTGATAGGGTCCTTCTGGCGAGGACGAGGATAGTTTGGGACCTTGGCAACAGTAATGATATTTTCTGGCATTCCGGAGATCAATGGCGGTCCTTCAAGCTGGGGAGATGAGAACATCCTTTCCAGTGCAACGGAAACGTCCCGTATATCAAACCATTTGTCCCATTCGCATTCCGGGTCTTTGATCTTGCCTCTTTTGGTGACCCTCGGACATTTTTCGGCTGAATAAACAACATGTGACCCCCCATGTGCTTCCTGCGGATAATCCCCCATCTGAATAACGGGCCCTTTGTTGAAGTGGTTTGATAGGGTCCATGTGAGGGGCTTCCAATCCACCTTGAATGGTCCTTTGAAGCCTAGGCCAAACCTACGGTTCGGCCTAATCTCCTTTGGTGGTTTCAACCTACCTTGTAGCTGTGCACCCAGACCTTTGCCCTGTTGATAGCCGATGTTTCTCATAATCTCCCAACCTTTGGAGTGAAAAGGGAGATATGGCGTTGTTGCCTTGATCGGCTTCTTTGGTGCTAGCGGAATGTGAGATGAATCGCACACGTCCAGCAATGACAATATGGGCCGATGAGACGGCCAAACAGAGGGCAGAGAGGTGTTGATAGCATCCACCGTGTGAAGGACAGGTGTGCTGACTACTTTAATAATTCTTCCATTGTAAGGAAACTTCAAGCACTGATGGTTGGTGGAAGGCACAGCATCTATGGCTTCAATGTAAGGGCGACCCAGTATGGCCTTGAATGTGGGGTCCATGTCGAGGACATGGAATTTCATGGGGACTGACATAGGACCTAGCTCTGTCCTTAGATTAATCATCCCTTGTGGCGGCCTTTTGCTATTGTCATAAGCCGTGACTGTGATTGAAGAAGGTCTTATCTGTTCCTGTTCGACCCCACACAACTGAAGGGTGCTCAAGAAGATCACATTTATGGACGCACCCGTGTCTACAAGGCATGGGTTTATGGATACCCCATTAATTTTTATGGAAACACACAAAGCATATTTTCGAGCTTCCTTGGGAGCGAGCTCATAGTTGTGCAACATGATGGTCGGTTGCGTGTCCGTTAGGGTCAGGACGGCAGAAATCTTTTCTATAGGGAGGTCCTCATTCACCATGACCTTTTGAAGATACTCCATTAAGGCTGCCTGATGGGATGTGGATCTCTGAAGCAGCTCCAGGATGGAGATCCGAGCAGGCGTCTTGTCCAAGTGTTTCAACAAATCATACTGTGTTCCAGGGATAGATCTTTCCGGTTGTTCTCCATCGTCCCTCTCTGGCTGAGACTGCTCGGGATTCTGACTGTTCTGGAGGAAAACCCTGTGGAAAATCCTTCCACTCCGGAGCACCATTGCCTGTGGCTTTTGTACCTCTATAGGGGTAGCAGTGGGTTTTAACAGAGGTTTGAGGGGTAGTGGTGGAGGGATGGTTGATGAAGCAGGGGTGATGATGGGAGCAAGGCTTCTGATGAGGGGTTTGTTAGGTGGAGGCATGGTGGAGGTAGAGGGGATATCGCACGGGTTATGAAGGATAAGGGGTCTGGAAGGTGGAGGTGGAGGCAAAGTGGAAGTGGGTAAGGTTTGGAGCGGGTAATGGTGTTGAGATGAATGGTGGATGATGAGTGGTTTTGAGGGCATTGGCGGTGGTATGGTGGAGACAGGCGGGGTTACGTATGGCGGACGGGTGATAAGGGGCTTAGAAGGCATAGGGGCAAATGCAGTAGAGGTGGATGGTAAAGTGGGGGAGTGAGAGAAAATGAGAGGGTGTGAGGGTGTAATGAAGGGTGTTGGCTGATAGGTCATTGGGGTGCGAATGAGAGGGCGTGATGGCAGTGGGAATGGTGAAGGCGGTATTAACGCGGGTTGATGAGAGAGAGGTGCTACCCGGGCAAGGCGAGGGGGTTGCATGATGATAGGGTTGGCGGTAGAAAGAATAGAGGTACTCTATGGATGCCACACCTACTCTCTCCCGACTTCCGGGAAGGAGGAGATGGGGTTGACCTGATGATTGGGATGTTGGTGCTCCGGTAATGGATTCTGGATTATGCCCATGTTGGGCTGTTGTGGTTGGGCCTGCTGAGGCTGCTGTTGTTGTTGTGGTTGTTGCTGTGGCTGCTGTTGTAACTGATGTTGTTGTTGCTGGAACTGTGGCCTAGGAGGAGGTCTCCTAGCCTTGAGAGTGGCGATGTATCGCCTCATTTCATCCCAGTCAATCCCGCCTTCATCATTCGTATCGTGGATGTAATCTTTAAACTGAAAGCAGTTGTCCACTTTGTGTCCTGGCTGCCTGTGATAGACGCAGTATCTGGAGGTATCAACATTCGGGGGCCACACGGGCCTTTCCCTGGGTAGGATGAGTGTGTTTGAGGCCATGAGGGTGTTGAAAATATCCGCCAAAGTTTCTGGCAATGGTGGGTAATAGGCTCTCTTGGGACCAATCGGCCTCCTTTGTTGCTGTGGGGGACCGTAATTTCCTGGGGGTGGAACTTGGTCGTACTGAAGTGGTGGTTGTTGTTGCTGGTGTCGAGGTTGTTGCTGGGGTTGAAGTAGTTGAGGCATGTTGTTCTGAGGTGGATCGTTTTGGGGTGGAGGACGAGAGGGGAAGGGACCTGGTTGGAGGGGAAGTCGGGGCATTTGTGGAAGCCTTGGGTTGGCTGTATAGTTGGCGTTGTTGATCGCACTCACTTGCTCATTTGTTACGACCCCTTCTGTTGCTCCGCCTGGGACACCAGCGCCTGTCTTTCTGACCACCTTGGGCTTCGGCGGCTCAAACATGTTCTTAATGGGGGAGTCTTTTAACTGGGTTTGGATGTACCGGGCTCTTTCATAGAGCTCTTCCATGGTGGTGAGCTTATTCATGGCCAAGACATGCCTGAACTGTGGGGTTGCATTGGATACGATCATCTTTACTTGTTCAGGTTCCGAGAGGGTATCTCTTATTCTTTCTGCCAGAGACCTCCATCTATCAGCATAGCAGACAAAATCCTCATCGGACTTCATCTTTTCGGCCACTAGGTTGGTAATAGAGAGAGAGGGACCGACCCTATCCCGATACTTTTGCAAGAACCTTCTCTGGACTGTTTCAAAATTCTCGGCCTCGCGGGGCTCCAAAGAATAGAACCACTCTAGCGCAGGACCGTCCAATGACCTCCGAAAGAGGTATGCCAGGGATCTCTGGTCGTTTTGCCAATAGGATGACTCATACATGAAATCCTTGAGGTGAATGAAGGGGTTGCCAGTGCCATTGTACCTGCGGTACGTGGGCATTTCGGAGGGAGGAAGATGGATGACCAGAAGGATTGGCAAAGCAACCTCCAGGGTGGATTTCACGTCCACCATTTTCTTCAAATTCTGAAACTGCTCGTCCATCCTATTGAACCTATTGAGGAGCGATTGGGCGAGCTCCTCGGGTGGTGAAGGTGGCACTTGCCACTGGGGAGGAAATGTCTCCCGGAGACTTGAGGGGGAAACCCTGAATGAGAGGGAGCTGCCGGGCCGCCGATAGTTGGCCCCGGCTGAAGCGGTATGTGGGGAACAACAGGGGTTTGAGATTGCGAAGGGAACTGGAACGAGGGTGGTTGTTGGCTCGCTTGCCCTTGAAGCGAGGGAGATTGGATGGCTTGTGCCAGTGAAGGAGATGGAATGGCCCGCACCGATTCTTGGAGAGGTGCGATGGCCGGAGTTGATTCCTGGGGAGCGGGGGAAACAGATTTCCCCTTCAGAATGGCCTGAAAGGCCCGGAGCTGCTCAGAGGTAAGCTCTGTGTTGGCGAGGACACCTAGCAAAGAGGAGATGTCCTGTGGCGGGGATGTGTCCCCTATGGTAACCTGCACCTCACGTGAGGGCTCATGGGAAGGACCCGCGTCCATAGCATGGACTCGCGGCTCGACTGACTCACCACGACCAGGGTGGTTCTCCTCAAATGACTCGTAAGCCATGCTCACAGTTTTCCCGGAACGTAAAAACATATACTAGCAAGCAAATAGCAGAGATTATCAAACAAGTGGATGCCTTTACGCCCCTTTTTTGTGTTTTGATTTTGATGATTTTTTTTTGTGTTTTTAACCAGATCTGAAGTTCACACAAAATAGGGACCCTAGTTCGTTTTTGTTTTCACCACCGTGTCAGCTAGGGGCTCTTGTCTCACCACGAATGGGTCGACTAACTCCGGGGAACTTCAATGGTACAACCGGCCCAGTGAACGAAGAGGAGATTCTTCGATGTCGGGGACTTACGGAGGTCCCAGTGGAGGAGATTCTAGTCCGTCGAGAGGAATTCCCGAACGGAGAGTCCTTCCTTCACCGAGAAAGGGTAATCCTTAGAAAAGAGTAAAAAAAAGGAAAGAAAAGGGGGTAAATGTATGAAATGCGGTGCTGGATAAAAGATATGTAACACACAGATGGAGCAGAGATAAGCACACAAATATAACAGATGTATAGCGGTGATATAACAAGAATATAACAACAATAAACAGATAGAGGAAGATATAGCCGTTCTACTTTCCAAGACAACACAGACTTAAAAATGACAAAAGAGGGGACTAAGGGGCGTGCACGTGGTGCACGAAGGGGATGACACAGCGCACGCGGGCGTAATAAGAAGGGGGACACACGAGGGTGCCAAGTGGAGGGAGCACACGTGGGTGCCGAGTGGAGGGGCACACGTCGGTGCCGAGATAACGCAGACCTCGACGTAATCACAAAGGACCGGGGGAGTGCACATGGTGCACGAGGGAAATGATGTAGCGCACGTGGGCGCAATAGGGAGGGGCACACGTGGGTGCCGAAAGAAGGGAGGCACACGTGGGTGCCGAGAGTTCAAGGGTAACCCAAAAAAGCAAAAATAAAGTCCCACCGTGATCGCCAATCTATGGAAGCCGAGGAATCCACTCAAGGAGAAGAAAACGAACTAAACTACAGACTATCAAGCGACTAAAAATTAAGAAGGATTATGAAACGTGCCAATATGAGAAAAGAGCATACGTAGGATGCTAAAGGGATGTGATCGCCAGAGGGGTTACCTCAAAGAAACGAAATGAGCGCGTGTACCTTGTATTGAGCGCGGAGATTGTGAATCCTCGAGAGCGGGAAATGGCAGGTTGCTTCTTCCTCCCCCTTCGGCCGGTCGACGAAGAGGGCTTTCCTCAGGTACCCTTGCAAAACAACGACAAACAAGTAACGGGTGGATCAGAAAGATGAAGGTGCAGTATTCAAATTCTAACGACGCAAGTAACGAAATGATGGCAAGACACACACCTGGTTGGTGTTGTCTTTAAAACCCCTCTCGGACACGAGAAGGGGGAGAATGCTTATGATGAATGGCAATTATTCCGACGTAGAAACGGGAAGAGACTCCCTCATAAAAAGGGGGGGGGGTAGAGGATATGATATGATGAATGCAAGATAACTAAGAAAGAAGAGGAGAGAATGGCTTATTGGATGGTCGATGGCGAGATCCGGCGGAGCTTCGGCAGCGTAGGGACGACGAGGTAGCGCGGCGGGCGAAGGCAGCCTCTCTCCTGCGAGCACGGGCACCCGAGGATCCGGCAAGACCTCCCCTACAAAACACCCATGGGTTAGGAATAGAATCCGGCAGCCTCTCTGCGCCCTTTTTCGACTTCGAACTGAGGGGGGGTAGGCCTCTATTTATAGAGGTCGGGAGGATGGGGGCATCCAGAGGCCTGGACGCCTCCATAACTTGGATTTTCATCAAACGACAGACTGAGCGACGGTCAGTTGATGGTCGGGGGTCGCCCGTGAGCTGGTTGATGGAGGCGTCCAGGGGCCTGGACGCCTCCATAACCCCTGGACGCCTCCATAACTTGGATTTTCTTAAACGACAGGCTGAGCAACGGTCAGTCGATGGCCGGGGGTCACCCTTGAGCTGGTTGATGGAGGCGTCCAGGGGCCTGGACGCCTCCATAACTTGGATTTTCTTAAACGAGAGGCTGAGCAACGGTCAGTCGATGGCCGGGGGTCGCCCGTGAGCTGGTTGATGGAGGCATCCAAGGGCCTGGACGCCTCCATAACTTGGATTTTATTCAAACGACAGGCTGAGCAATGGTCAGTCGATGGCCCGGGGTCACCCATGAGCTGGTTGATGGAGGCGTTCAGGGGCCTGGACGCCTCCATTACTTGGATTTTCTTCAAACGACAGACTGAGCAACGGTCAGTCGATGGCCGGGGGTCGCCCGTGAGCTATTTCATGGAGGCGTCCAGGGGCCTGGACGCCTCCATAACTTGGATTTTCTTCAAACGACAGACTGACCAACGGTCAGTCGATGGCCGGGGGTCGCCCGTGAGCTGGTTGTTGGAGGCGTCCAGGGCCATGGACGCCTCCATGAAATTATATATATATTTTTTGTTCAATCTTATATATATATATTGTCATTATTTTGTATTGATGGAGTCGTCCAGGGGCCTGGACGCCTCCATGATGACCCCCGGATTCCCCCGAAAAGGGTGTCGGCAGTCGTCCGTTAGGCATTTTCCTGGTCCCGGCAACTTCTGATGCATGCGATTGATGTTGATGCCGTTCGAATGTCGCATGATTTCCACAACGAGGCGGTTTCCGAATGCCGAAGGAGCGTTACGCTACTCGCCCAGAAGACGAGAGAAGACTCAAAGATAGGAAACACTCAAGTGATTCAAAATGCGAAAGCCGCTGCGGGGCGTCGCGTGATAATATGAGATTTTCTCAGGGGACGTCAGGAATAGCGTGTCTACAGTAAGGTCCATAATGGTGATATTGTGTGGAGGCCAGTTGGGACACGAAGTCTTGTGCCGAAAAGGGGGTTTATTCGTTAGTAAGAAGGTAATGCTAAGGCAAAGAAGGATTTCTACGCCGATTTGGACGTAAGGTCCATAACGGCGATATTTGTACGAAGGTCGGCTAGGACGTAAAGTCTTGCGCCGAAAAAGGGGTTTATTCGTTAGCAAGAAGGTAATGTTAACACAAAGGAGGATTTCTGCGTCGATTCGGACGTAAGGTCCATAACGGTGATATTTGTATGAAGGTCAACTAGGACGTAAGGTCTTGCGCCGGAAAGGGGGTTTATTCGTTAGCAAGAAGGTAATGCTAACGCAAAGAAAGATTTATGTGCCAATTCAGACGTAAGGTCCATAATGGTGATATTTGTATGAAGGTCGGCTAGGACGTAAAGTCTTGCGCCGAAAAAGGGATTTATTCGTTAGCAAGAAGGTAATGCTAACGCAAAGAAGGGGTTTTATGCCGACTCGGGCGTAAGGCTCGGAGTCGCAATATTGTATGCAGGTGGTGTCCCTGAGGGATGTATGCGGATCCCAAAAAGGATATCGGGTTTAGTGCTTATCGGGGATGTTCCCGAGATTGTGGACCAATGGTCTGGTAATCAGTTTGAGCTGGCTAGACATTTCAAAGAGTTCGGCCATGGCGGAGTGCCACTAGGCCAAAGTAGGCTTCGGTCATTCTAGGAATGCCGGTGGGACTGCGTGGTACAGTTTCATATGCTTCCCATTAAGAGGGGAGAACTGGACTACTCCCTTGTGATCCACAAGAACGTAGGCACCTCCTTCATATACTCGGCGGATAATATACGGCCCGACCCAATTTTCAACCAACTTCTCTTTGGGGTTGGAGGACATCACTTCTCTTCTTTTAACCATTACAAGGTCACATTTCTTGAATTATTATCCTTTGACCAGCTTATCGAAGGCGCGGGCCATGCGAGCTTGGTGGAGTTGGATATTTTGTTGTGCTTGGAGACGCTTTCCTTCGAGCTCGGAGAGCTCTTCCAATCTTCTTTCTATATTGGTTTGTTCGCTGCTAGCCAACCCATGCTGGATGGCGACTCGAAGTGATGGGACTTCAAGTTCAATTGGCACTACCGCCTCTAACCCATATACAAGGGAGAATGGTGAGCAGCCAGTTGGGATTTTATATATTGTACGATAGGCCCAAAGTGCCTCATACATCCTTTCTTCCCAATCCTTTTTGTTAGAATTGACAGTTTTTGCCAACAAAGTGCACAACGTTTTGTTGAAGGCCTCTGCAACCTGTTGGCTTGAGGGTTGTAGGGGGACGACGTCCTCCAATCAATCTTATATTTATCAGCTAGTCAATAAACCTTTTGGTTCTTGAAGTGGCTGCCATTGTCAGAGATAATTCGACTGGGGACCCCAAATTGGAATATTATATTCTATCGGAAGAATCTGGCCACTAATTCTCCCGTCATTTCTCTTAGCACTATTACTTCTGCCCATCTAGAGAAGTAATATGTGGCGGCTAAAATGTATCTGCATCCTGATGACGATGTTGGCAAAGGTCCTACCACGTCCGTGCCCCATTGAGCAAACGGCCAACTTGGTAGGGTGGCGTGTAGCGGCACCGGCGGTCTTCTCGACACGTTGGCATGCTCTTGGCATCTTTGGCAAGCCTTGGAGAACTTGCAGCAATCGTTGAAGATAGAGGGCCAGTAATAGCCCAGCTTCTTTATTTCAATCTTCATTTTTGGTCCAGCCTGATGTGCCCCGGCTGACCCGGCGTGGACTTCTTGCATTACTTGTTGGGCATCCACTAGAGACAAGTAGCAGAGTAAAATCTTTTTTTGGGCATCCACCATTATCCGGAACAAAATTTTGTTCCTCATTTCATAAGAGTCTTTGAACCTCAGGAGCTTCATTCTTTGTTCTTTTTCTTTCGGGAGCTGTTGGTGTCGGAACCAACACAGGAGGTGTTCCCACCAATCGGGCTGTTGAATTTCTTCCACAGCTGCCGCTTCATTTTCTTGTTCATCAACCAAGACCTCGGTCACACTGGGGACCTGTCGTCGGTTAATTATTGCTATATTCAGGTTTGTATTTGATGGGACCGCCAAAGAGCTAGCCAACTTTGCGAGGGCGTCTGCCTGAGCATTTTTCCCTCGGTTGATGTGCTTGACTCTGATGAAATAGAATCTTGCCATCAGGCGGATTGCCAGTTGATGATAGGGGAGGAGTTCCTACTTCCGCACCTCGAACTCCCCTCCTAGCTATTTTATAACTAGCATGGAGTCCCCGAATGCTTCAAGCATCTGAATCTCCATAGACAATGCAATTTTTAACCCAATGATTAGGGCTTCGTATTCTGCTTCATTATTTGTGCAGGGTTTGTTTATTGAACATGATGTATATATGACTTCTCCTTCTGGAGATTTCAGGACTATGCATGCCCCTGCCCGGACTTTGGCCGATCCAGTTGCTGGGGTGTCAATTCTGGATGTGCCATCAAAGTACAATTGCCATAAGGAGGGTTGCACTTGGTCAGCTTCCATGGTTTCATCCTCAGGAAGTTCTATCTCTAGTAGACAGTCTTCAGGTGCTGGATGCTCAGTAAAGAAGTCTGCAATAGCCTGACCCTTGACAGCCTTCTGCGGTACATAGTGGATATCAAACTCCATAAGAATGACCGCCCATTTGCCTAAGCGGCCCTTAAGTGCCGGTTGGGATAGGATATATTTTAGCGGATCAGCTTTGGATATCAGCTTGATCTCATGTGACAACATATAGTGCCGGAGCTTCTTGACGGCGAAGACCAGTGCTAAGCAGACTTTCTCGATGAAGGTATATTTCTCCTCGGTCCTCACTAGTCTTCGGATGAGGTAGTAAAGGGCTTGTTCTTTCCCTTCTTCGTTGTTCTAGGCAAGCATTGCCCCCAGTGAGTAGTGTGTGGCTACTATATATAGAACCAGTGGCCATCCTTTCACTGGTGCACCCAGCACTGGAGGGGTCTTCAAGTAGTCCTTCAGCTTGTCAAAGGCTGTTTGGCACTCTTCATCCCAATAAAAGGGGACATCTTTCATCATCAACTTGTGAAAGGGGTGGCATCGCTCTGACAAGTTAGATATAAACCACCGGATGTACGCCAGGCGGCCTTGTAGGGATCTCAGCTCAGAGAGGTTCCTTGGTGGGGGTAGCTCCTGGATCGCCTTGATCTTTACAGGGTCTATTTCAATCCCCCGATATCTGACAATGAAGCCTAAGAACTTTCCGCTCGACACCCCGAACACACATTTCATAGGGTTCATTTTCAGTTCATATTGCCTGAGCCTCTGAAATACAATTCTGAGGTCTTGCAGATGGTCTTCTTTTCTTCTGGTCTTGATCACTAGGTCATCTATGTAGCACTCGACCTTGTGGTAGAGCAGTTCATCAAATATTCTGGTCATCGCCCGCTAGTAAGTTGCGCCAGCGTTCTTCAGTTCGAACGGAATCCTTTTATATTGATAGATACCTTTGGGAGTTCGGAAGGCAATATGGACTTGGTCATGTTCCACGATCCATATCTGGTCGTAGCCGAAAGACCCGTCCATGAACGATAGTGTCTCGTGGCCGGTTGTGGCATCGATCATGACTTCAGTGATCGGCACCAGAAGTCATCCTTGGGACATGCTTTATTCAGATCTTGGAAATCAACACATATCCGGATCCGCCCATTCTTCTTTTTCACGGGCACAATATTAGCCAGCCATAACCCACATCAATGAGTTTGTCCACTTCCTTGCATATCTAAGTGATGAGCTCTGGCCTCATGTGCCGTGGCGGCTGCTTCACTGGCTCGATCTCAGGGCTTATAGCTAGCTCATGTTGTGAGACTGTGGGGCTGAGTCCTGGCATTTCTTTGTAGGTCCAGGCGAAACAATCCCAATATTCTTGTAGCAGCTGGACATACAGTTTCTGTTCTTCAGCAGACAACTGGGCACTGTGGAAGGTTGGCCTAGGGTCGGCCTCATCTCCTAGGTTAACTTCTATCAGTTCGTCGACTGTGGCTTGGCCCCCATCTTCTATTTCCGGGGGCACAGGCTGAAGGTCGATGAAATCTGGAATATCATCTTCAAGCTCGAGTACCTCGGCCTCTTCATTCTGTTCCACCTGGGCTTCGCCAGGGATTTCTGATTCAGCTAGTGGCGACTGCCTGAGCTGTTCTGTTGGCAGATCTATAGCCATCGTGGTTTTGAGAGACGAGCTGACAACCCTGGCCCTTGCAGATGTGTTTGCAGTCGTGAAGGACTGGTGGTTGTTTGTCACCATGCTAGAGCAGCATCGCGGCTTCACAGCAGAAGACAAGAGTGACCTGCCTCCTAGGATCGCCATATCTTCAGTGGAGGTGCCCTTTTCTTTTCGAGCAACATGCATCTCCTGATCAGTTTCTGTAAAAGATTCCCTGGTCGGCACGAGGGGCGCTGACATCATTATCAAAGGAGGGCCACTAGAGGGAGACGGCCCTACTTCTTCCGCATCTTCGGCTTCGCTACTGCTGGATGTGTCAAATCTAGCTTGAAGAGCCACTTCTTCAGGGCATTCTTGCTCCCAACATTGGTAAGGTGTTATAGCCTCTGATTCTGAGTTTCTTGGCTGAGCAGGTTCAGTATGTTCAATCTCTGCTGGGTACTCATCGAAGGTTGCCCCTAGTGAGCTATCTTCAGCAGGGTAGAAAGTGGAGATGGTATCCACTTCGTATCGCCCGCTATAGTAATATTCTTCAAGGGTGAAGCCTAACCCTGGATGTTGAGAGACACACCTTAGTTCTTTGTCCAGGCTTGCGGGATACCACAGCTTCTGGAATGCTTCTTTCTCCTTGCAGGGCTGGCCAGCAGGGATGTGCTATTTTTGGAACATCTTGGCCATTCGACTTGTTGTGAACATCAACCCCCGAACGAGGATTAACGGGCTCTTCATATCTTCAGGAAGATGGCAATCCGTGTCTTCCCGTGTGGGATGCTCCTCAGCTGTGTAGAACAAACTATTGGGGCCATCAGACTGCGTCACTTCCCATGTTTTGAAAGGCTCGACAGTGCTATTGTCGAGGCCTAGAATTGGCTGGGTGAGGGCTTCCGGAACCTTGATGTGGTCGTGCTGCTGGTCGACCTTGGTTTCATTGACTTGAGGATAGGTGGCAGGAGGTGCTGCTCTGCCCACGTCCTCGGTGACGGCAATATGTGAGACCATCTTGGGATTGATGTACCCGGGTGGCGGTGGTGGGAACCAGTCGTCGTCGGAACTGCTTTTTGTTGCCATAACAGGGGTTTTGGCTTCAGAGGTCTTCTGTGAACGTTCTGCATATAGAGGAGCATCCAGCAGGTGACACTCAAATACTTCGAACGGGTGGAGGTCGGCAAATATCCTCCCCTCCTTCCCCTCTTGGGTGTATTTGATGCACTGGTGTAGCGTGGAGGGCACCACCATGTTCTCAAGTAGCCAGGGGCAGCCAAGCACGCTTTGTACGAGGTGTGGGAAGCAATGACATGAAACCGCACCCTTGTAGTAAGATCCGCCAGAGTGAGTGTGAATTCTGCTACTCCCAGCGAAACTTCACATTTTTGGTTGAAGCCGGCGATATGCATATCTCTGACTTTATCGAGGCACACGTTGAAGTGGTACCTCTGATATATTCTATAGGGCAGGATGTTGATAGCTGCTCCGGGATCTACCAGGATTCTACTCAGCTCCTGACCATTCAGTTGTCCTCTCATGTACAGCGGTCTATTGTGGCTGACAGTGGGGAGTAGCATGTCCTCCTGAGTGAAGATCACATTGGCTTCTAGCAATGCTTCAGCCAAACATGCTTCATATTGGGCAGGCGTCTGCCGGGCAGTGATGATCGCCTGTCGGGTCTCTTCACTCAGGGAGAGGATTTCCCAAATAGTGAATCTCACTGGAAGTTTTTTCAACAACTTGACCACCCGGCTTCCTGCTCGGACATTGGACAGCTTCATTTCTTCTGCCCACCTGGGCTTGGGGGAGTCTTGAACCGCAGCCCCTGATGGGCCTGCTTCATCGAGCTCTGAGGCCGCACCCTTCTGCTTGGTGTTGTCTTCCTACCGTCCCTCATTGGCTGCCGTTGGGCGAGCTTCATCTTCATCTGGAGTTCCAGAAGGCTGTTGGAGCTGCGGGTGGGTATCCCCGATTGTGGGGTCGGCATCCTGACAAAGCTGCTTTACCTTTGACATTCGTAGGAATTCCAGGAAGGAGGGAGCGGTAGTGCTGCCCCTACTCTGACTATATAAACCTGAAGGAGGAGGGATTTGGACGCCCCTGACCTCCGGAGAGGGTATGTTATAGGGTTTCTCCCCCCTGAAGATGATATTGTGGTTGGCGGGTGGCTAATGCCCCTATCTTCGGCCCGACCGGGTCGCGTGTGCAGCAGTCACTGCTTCAGCCTGGCTTGCCCTGGCGGCGGGTGTAAAGCATATTTCCTCCTCATCTTCCTCATCGGGCAGATTGAAGAGGGTAGATAGGGTATTGCAAGAAAGGACTATATCCTTTGTGGCCTTGCTAGCTTTTCTTTTCTTTCTTCGCTTCTTTTTCTTTTCTTCGGCCGGCGCTTGCCCCCAGAACAGGCTGCTGTCCTTGTCTGATGCTTTGTAAGCTTCCTGCTCCTGCTTTAATGAGAGTTGTTCTAATTCATGTCATGGGACATAATCCCATACCAGTAAAGGCTCCAGTTTGGGCTGTACATATTCATCCAACCCATTTATATAGTCTTTCATCCGCTGGGCTTCTAGATTAATTTTCTTGACCATTAGCAATGGAGTCTGTCTTCTTCAATTGTGTGTAGGTATTCTGATGACTACAGGTTGATTGGCCCACACAGGTGCTACCACCGGCAGAGTGGGTCGTGGTGTGACGCCACGGATCTGCACTCCCACTTTCGGGCGAGATGTGCCTTTCTTCTTGGTCTTTGTAGGGACTTGATGCCATCTCTGTTATTCTTTTATTGGCGTCGAGAAGCAGGCCTCATAAGTATGCTGAGTGCTAGCTTCTGCGATCTCTTCAGGAAACGTCTGATACAGAGAGACCATGTTGACCGCGGCTCTTCTCAAAGGCGTTTCATGAGGTTGTAGAGGATCAGCCTTGTACTCCCCCAAGTCTATTTCTTCTTTTTTGACCATTCCTTCAATGATGTGCTTGAAAACATAGCAGTCTTCAATTGGGTGCCCCAGCATCTGGTGATAGGGGCAGAACCTTGGGCTATCTTTTCTTTTCAGGTCTTCTGGCCTTTTCGGTTCGGGCAAGGTAACCTTATTATATTGGGTCACCCAGTCAAACAAAACCTTGGTATTTTCTTTCGGGAAGGAGTAGGCCTTCTTCATTTTATCCCGGAGTGAGGGACCCTCTCGGTCATCTCCGATTTTAGTAGGCTGAGGGGCAACTGCCTTCTTGCCTTTATCCATTTGTTGTTCAAATGACTTGATGTCAAGAGTGTTTGCTTTTTAAGGCGTTGAGCACCGCTCCGCCATTTTTGCCTTTTGTGTAGTGGCCGCAGTTGATGCAAGGGCAAGTCTTGCCAGAAAGGCTTCCACCTCAGCCACGACATTGTTTAGATGGTGAAATGACCGGATTTCTATTCCAATCATCTTTTCCAGTACCTCTCTCCTGAGGTTCTGTTTGCAGATTTGTATGGCGTCCTCCTGGTGCGGGGGCCTCTTGCATCTCATTCCGAGATTCCTCCACCTCTTAATGTATTCAAGGGCTGTTTCATAGGCCCTTTGTCTTATCGAGTAGAGCTCAGCCACTGTGACCTCCCTCTAAGTGACATGGAATCTTTCTTTGAATTTCTTCTGCATAACCGGTCAGTCGCTGATCGACCCGACTGGGAGGCTGGAATACCATTCAAATGCGAGCACTATCAGCGAGGACCCGAAAAATTTCAACAGATATGACTCGTCGATGGCTAGATCGCCCATGACGGTCATATAGTAAGCAACATGTTCCTTCGGGGATCCCTTCCCGTTGAACTTGTCGAACTTAGATGGCTTGTTGACCCCAGGAGGGAGTCACATAGCAGCATGATGTGGTGGATATGGCACCCGGTATGCATCAAATGTGACTAAGTCACCTTCACTTCGCTCGGCAAGCTTCAGCTTGATCATCCTTTCCACCATCAGCTTGGTCACGGCAATCGAATCGACCGGTTCTGGGTAGAAGTGCGTCGGCTGAAGATAGGGGGTGACCAAGGCGATCGCCTGCGGAGGAGGACGCAGTAGCGGAGGCACTTGGTGCACCTGCGGCAGTGCTAGGGGCATCAGAGGCTGCGGTAAGCGCTGCTGAGTGGTTGCCAAGCTGGGCTCTGCCGGCTGGGGCAAGGTATATAGTGGTGGGAAGTCGCTTGGGTTGAAGGCTCCCCGTGACTATTCGGCCTGCATCTCAGGCTGCTTAGAAGCCGAGGCTTGCTCTGTCTTCTCCATCAGCTGCTTCTTCAGAAGCTCTATCTCCTACTGATATCTCTAGAGTATTACTGTCACGACCGGAGCACGGAAGATACCCGGGTCAGTGACGCGTCCATATCGATCGTGTCATTCGCGTAAGATCAGAGCGTGCATTTTACTCGACGATTCATTGCTAATTTAAATTTGAACATAAACCATAGTCCAAGATGACAATTAATTAACCAGAGTAGTAATATCCCAAACTAATTCATAAAGCTACAAATTTTGACATAATCCAATCCAGCTTAATCATAACTTTACTGAAAATGGCATCATAGATTACAAGTCTTAATAATAACCAGAAATACACGACATAGGACCTAAAATATAAAGGACTGGACCTAGCTGACGGTACATCCAACTGTGACTCTAGCACTCATCACTCGGTATCGATCCCATCTTGGTGGTGGTCGCTATCTAAGTTTCCTGAAAAATGTTAGAATTGTAACTTTATGAGCGGATCGCTCAGTAGGAATTATATCACAAGTTCTAACAATCTTTAAGTTAATTACAAGTTCATGTGGTATAATGATGCATGTAGGATCAAGCGAGAATATCAAGAATTGTATTAAAGGAATATCACAAGAATTTCAATGAGACGTATCAATAAGGAAATTGCAAGTAATTTGCAAGTAATTGGACAAATATTTTCCAAGGATACCGTATTCAAGCAAGTATTCAAGAATTTAACATTCGAGTATTCAAGCAAGTATTTCAAGTTCATGTAATATCAAGTAGTACAATGGAATTGGCTATTTCATTCAATACATTCAAGTAAGTAATTACCCTTTTTCGGGCTAAACAATTCATGTCAAGCAAGTCAAGCATGTCACAAGAGATTGAGTGGGAATGTCTCAAGTCAAGCAAGTACTTCGGTGCAATGCCAGACACCGTGGTCAATAAACTCCCATGGGCACAAGTACCTTCGGGTGCTCCTCCCAGGACCAGACTGGGCCCTATATGCACAGCATTTCATGTATACTTTTAGACATCCACTCTCATTTATATAGTCAATGTAGAATTTCAAGTAGTTTACCCATTGTAGGAATATAAGATAGATTTTCAAGAATAGAATTCAAGGACATCTCGAGTGTAAATGATGAATTATGACCATCTACTTAAAATGCATGACACATAGGCAAATCGGGGTTAAGGAGATGGTCAAAAAGTCATGTAAAGAAGGTCACTACAACTGTTGGTCAAAGTCAATGCTACTGTTCAAAGGCAACGCTACTGTTGAAGTGAAGATAAGTGACAATTAGTCAAAGTCAATGCTATTGGTCAAAGTCAACACTATTGGTCAAAGTCAATGCTATTGGTCAAAGTCGGCGCTATTGTTCAAAGGTGTCAAGGTCGGTGCAAGTTACTGTACAAGTCCGTGCACATTCAATACTAGCATGCTACAAGGTCAGTGCAGGCTTAGTTGGCAATGGAGCAAGCTCAGTTCAGGTTACTGTACAAGTCCGTGCACATTCAATACTAACATGCTACAAGGTTAGCGCAGGTTTAGTTGGCAAAGGGTCAAGGTCAGTGCAGGTTACTATACAAGCCTGTGCACATTCAATACTAGCATGCTACAAGGTCAGTGCAGGTTTAGTTGGCAAAGGGGCAAGGTCGGTGCATGTTACTGTACAAGTGTGGATGCACTTTTCGTTCACTTATTATGTTGTTCGATTATTCAGGAATGGTCGATTCGTCTATTAAGTGCGTGGGCGTGCCAGTCACAGAGTGACGATTTGTTCGGGCTCCGAAGAGCCCATGGTGCGCTCAATCTGACTCAGTCAGGTGATTGTGTGGTTCGGGTCGGGACCAAGACCCGCCGTGCCATAAAGGTCGCATCGTCATTTACATCCCATCTGAGAGGGGAACACCCTTGATTAATCGCCAGGAAAAAGGGCCTCATGGCTAGAAAATTAATTACATGAAAAGTCTATTAGGAAGCATTGAAATCCCCGTACGAGGGGGAGAAGAAAGCATTCGCGATCATGTCAGTCGTGTGTTGACCATTTGATGTTCGGACAAGTGTCCGGCTTCAGAAAAGTGTAATCGTCATAGGAAAACCGGAGCATATGTATGCCGGGGTACGGGAAATTTGTTATTCAGAGGAACGGGAAACATTCGGTTAAATCTCGGTTAGAGCGGTTGGAAATCGATAAGTCTGTCGGCCCGGTGCAAGATCAAGCTGTGACCATACTGCAGTGGGCCCCCCGCGGTCGAAGTCTGGCTTGCGTGGGCATCGTTAATATTTCCGGTGCCAAGGGGGCAATGGGAGAATGTGCCTTGAATCAGCTGGAAAGCCCTATGTCTAGGGAAGCAAACATTCGAAACGTGTCGGTCGTTCGGGGGACCGTTCAATATTTGGACGGGTGTCCGGCTTGATAATATCGTAATCATCGCGGGTAGACCCGGAACATATGTATGCCGGGGTACGGCAAATTTACTATTCCGAGGAACTGAAAAACATTCGGTTGAATTTCGGTTAGTGTAGCACGAAACCAGTGAATTTATTGGCCCGGTGCGAGATCGAGTCATGACCATACCGGGGGCGCCTCCCGCGGTCCGAACGAGACTTGCGTAGGCATCGTTAATATTTCCAGGGCCAAAGGGCGGCGGGAAGATGTTCCGAGACTAGATCCCAAAACAAAGACGTATTCAAAGATAGCGGGCTGTAGGCCTAGGATATGGGTCGGGCAATGACCATGATTAGGGCGAACCCGTGATCTACGCTTGACCCAGGAAGGTCTTATCAATATTCCCACGCAAAGGGTTCGGGGATGACGAGAGCCTTCTCGTTCCATTTAGATTTTGTCGGTCATTCATGGACCATTTTATGTTCGGACAAAGGTCTGTATTGAAGGTACGACGTAAGCGGAAACAAACCCGTACAAATGTATGTCGAGTTTACTATAATTTCAATGAACGAGCGGAAACGAATCCCAATGGGAACAAGTTCGGTTTGACGAACTATCGGCCTAGAGCAATGTCGGATTATGGCCATATTGAGATGGCTCCCACGGTCCGAACCCGACTTGGAGGGGCGGCGTTAATGATCCCGTTATACCGGGTCTTGAGGGGAACGAGGCTGCGAAGCGGATCTCATCATCTTATTATTATTTAAAATTTTATCATTATTATTTGTTATTTTATATATTTTTGGAGTGAGTTTGTTGTTATTATTGCTTATTTATTATTTCTTTATTATTGTTTATTCATTTATTATTCATTACTATTATATATATATATTAAGTTTATTATTATTATTGTTAAGTTCATCATTATTATTACTTATTTCTTTATTATTATTATTGTTATTTATTTATTGAGTTTATCATCATTATTATTTACCCCCTTTTTATTATTATAATTCCATTATTATTATTATTGTTATTTATCCCCTTTTTTATTATGAGTCCATTATTATTATTATTATTATTATTTGTTGCATTTGGCACATGTGTGGAGAGGGTGGTGGGGAGTGTACCGTTGAATGGTTGGTGGAGAGTGTGCCGTTGGAGGCTGGTGGAGAGTGTACCGCTGGAGGCTGGTGGAGAGTGTGCCGTTGAAGCCCAAGGGAGTGTGCCGCTGGAGGCTGGTGGAGAGTGTGCCGTTGAAGGCTGGTGAAGAGTGTACCGCTGGAAGCTGGTGGAGAGTGTGCCGCTAGAGGGGCTAGGGAGTGTACCACTAAGGGTGAAGAGTGTGCTGCTGGAGGGGCTAAGGAGTGAACTGCTGGACAGTTTGAAGGGTGTTCCTTTAGTTGATTAGAATGTTTTATTGTTGTTGGTTTCATTTGTTTGTTGCTTTCTCTTTGTCTTTTAATTCATTATTGCCCCATTTATTTGTTACTTCCTTTTATCTTTTTAATATGTTATTGTTTCTAACAAAAATTCAGCAGCATCTCCCCTTGACCCGAGCGTAAGGGAGATACAGGGAACGCGCCTACATGGAGTGACGGAGCCCGACAACTGGAGGTGGGCGCCCGAGAGCGGCAACACCTTAACGAAACCTCGGGAAACTTGGGGGAACGACGGACGGGAAACCTCTCCAAGGCTGAGCCGGGGGTGCATCGGGCAAGAAGGAGGGGCTAAGGAGGCTAGCGCGTCGGCCAGGAAGCCTCGAAGGCGTGCCGGATAGGGAGGAGCCTGGGCTAGGTGGTTCAAGGTGTGTGTCGGGCTGGGAGGTTCAAGGTGTGTGTCGACCGGAAGGAGTTGAGGCGTACCGTGCTGGCTGGTCCGAGGATGCGTCGGGCTGAAGAAGCCAAGGGTGCATCGGCTGGGAAGGGTCAAGGGTGTGCCGGCCAAAAGGGGTTGAGGGGCATCGGTGAAGTAAAAGGGTTAACGGGCTGGGTTAAATCTAGGCCAAGTAGTGCATTAGTTGGCTAAGGGAGAGGGATCAGGACTGTTTGGGGAAGCAATGGGCCTGAACGGGAGCAATGGGATTGGGTTGTGCCTGGGAAGGGAGTGGATGCTGTCCAGAAGGGAAACCCACCCTTGCTGAACCACGAGATCGATGGAAGAGGCTATCATCAGCCCAATATATATATTGGTGAATGCGAACGAGAGAATCCAAGAAGAACGGGGGGAGAGAAAGAGAGCAATCCACGAAACACATAGCCGAGCAAAAGCTAGCCAACAGAAAAAAGGGAAGAAGGGGGAAAAACATTCTTCTTTCATTCATAAAAAGGGGGGGCAGGGCCACATTCGAGGCCGTACAATGAGATGAGGAGAGGGAAGAAGCAGTAAAAATAGAGAAGAAAGGAGACTGAAGAGGGAACCGGGGGTCTAGGATGGGGCCAAGACCCTCTGGGACACTCCCTATTACATTCACGGACTCTCTCCCCCTCCCTTACTCTCCATTGCTTACTCTCTCTCTCTTTTCTGCTAGCTTCTTCTTCTTCCCGGAGCTCCCTGGGCTTGCTGAGCTTGGGAGGATGGAATTCTCTTTCTTCCTCTTCTCTCTTCTCTCCGCATCTGAGTAGGACTCTGGGTGTATGTTTTTTTCTGTCACTCTCTTCCCGCAGCGAGAAGGGGGTTTTTATATCTTCAGAGACGGGAACATCTGATGGTGAGGGACATTAATGGGAGTTGACTCCCGGTCCCATCTCTGGTGTGAGGGTAGCTTGCGTGCCTGCCTGAGGAGGCAACACCTAAGCTAGCCTTGGTCTCTCGCCGCTGCGCGCCAAGGGCCGTAGGGAATGGCCTTGGATTTCCTTTGCCAGTTGCACCGGGTGACGAATAGGTTAGAGTGCATCGTTGTGCCGCTGGCGGCTTCAGACAAGCGTGTCGGTGAAGAACCCTGAAGGTGTGCCGCTGAAGGCCCTCGCAGGGGTGTGCCACTGAAGGCTTAAAATAGTGTGCCGCTGAAGCTCTTGCAAGGGTGTGCCGCTGGGAGGGCAGTCCTTGAGTGTGCCAGTTGAGAGCACGGGGGGTGTGCCGGATGGGGCAAGTTGCTGCCGGATGAAAAATAGATGCTGCCATATGGGACTGCTATTGCTGGCTGGGAGCCCTGCCGGGTGAGCACATATGCTCTTGCAGCAGCGGATAAAGGGAGAGCCGTTGCCGCAGTGGGAGGCTGTTAGAGGTGTGCCGCGGACAAGGGAGTATGGCGCTGCTGGAGTTGCCGGACGAGGAGGACATGCATGGCTCGGTCCAAAAGAAAGGCCATGATGACCGGTGGGCATCTCACGGCGTCTCCGGTTTCCTTGAACGCATCAGGCAGCTTTCTGGTTCCACCGCCAGTGCTGGTCCAGACGCTGTATTTGATGCTCTTGTGAACATCATCCTCACTGTATGACTTAATGATGACAAACTTTGCTTCGAAATGTTCTTTTAGGAAAGTCTGCTTTATTGTACAGGTCTTCGTCTGGAACTATACTGGAGTCTTCATTATCCACATTTGAAGGGAGGCTCTGTCCCTTGACTGCAATCGTCAAATTGGGTCCAACCCCTTTTTGGGTTTTGAGGTTACCAGATCTTGGTCCTCTGTTCAGCTCACTCAACTCCATGTTCTCGTTGCCATACACGAAATATCCATTCCCTCCACCCCGGGGCTTGTACTTTTGGTCAAGTGCATACCAACCATTCACGTTACTTCTGGAACCAAAACCATTTGAGGAAAACCCCACACCAGTTCTGCATGCATTTCCATACTAGCCATACATTCTGTCGTTTTGACACATCCTGTTCACAAGTCCATGAGAGCCGGGCCCCATTCCAGAATTTCGCTTGGGTGCATGTACACCCATGAGAGGAGGGAGAGGATGTAGATTCTAATTCTTTGACGACATATTGCTGCCAACATGTGAAACTATTGAAGAAATGGTGCTTGTTGTGGTCAGTCTGTGTTGACCATCAGGGGAACCAGAGCTGTCAAGCCACGAAATAGGTGAATGCATTCCATCGCATGCAAATCTAGGGTCTGGGTAGTAACTCGACGACATCCCACCTAGCAAGGGACCACTTCCAAGTGAAACAACCGTTTCCCATAAGATGTTAAAATAATGCTGTGATGCTCTTCGAACATGCAGAGGAATTGGACCGCATCAATCAAATCTGTAATGTGGTAATTGGACCAAGAGTCCTCTTTCATTGTTCTGTGAACGAGAAGCTTTCGCAAATATTCTGCAAGTTGTTCATTCCTACCAGGAGAACCAAAAATACCAGCCAACAGAAGTGGAAGAATACTTGTAACTGCAAGCCTTTCAATAACAGTTGTTCTAGGCCATAGACCTTTTAGTCTATACTGGAAGCTGGAGGGCGAGGGTATGGCCAGCGGTGAGGCTTTGAAGGTTGTCCGGTGCGGTGGGTGTGCCGCTGGAGGGAGCGTGCCGTGGTGCAGGAATGTGCCGTGGGAGGTCATGACTAGTGCACCGGTTAGAGGGGCTGGACGGTCATCTTCATTAGACAAAGTTTGCCTATCTTCATGCTGATCGATTCCTACACCGGGATCCAACGACCTATTAACAAGTCCTTGAGCTTCAGAAATGGGAGATCCTTTTGCATCAGTAGCATACAGAACCTTGCGGATCGCCTTTGTCATTGGAAGGTTTTCCAATTCTGGCCTTTGGCAAAGCATTTCAGTCTTACGTAGCTTTGAGAAGTAGAAATCCCTTTCTTTCTCCACATTGTCCACTGAAAGCTTGAGATCCATGATCTTGTCATTGAGAACTTTTATCTCTTCTTCAAGATTTTCTCCCTTAGGAACACTCTTTTACTTGCTTGAAACCGTCAACTGAAGTATGCATACGCATATTATTTGCTTGCAAAGTTTTTGATGATTTGTTGGAACATTTTGAAGTTCTCTCTTTCCCAGCCTTGCACCTTCTTTCCACAAGATTATAATTATCGTTCATAATTCCACCATTCACAGAATCACAGTAGCACTTTAACCATTGTAGAAACTCCAAGCTGTCTAATGGTCGCCCTTTAACAAGTTTGTTGACAGCAATATGCTTCCCTATTTTTAACTTGGTGAATACCTCCTGGGTGGGTCACATCCATCAATTGACACTGCACAGCACCAGGAGCAGCCCGATCATGGAGAGGTTGAGCTGGAGGGACTGCCGGTGTCGCGTTGTTGTCACGAGCACGCTTGCGAGAGCCGGAGACGTTACAAGTGAGATCGCTCTCGGGCTCACCACTGAACATGGTGGTGCCATACACAGCCACCTGTCTCTGCGGCAACAGCAGCTGCGCCATCGCGACGACGCCGAGGAGGTTTGCAGCCTGGTTGGCCGTGGCGGCGTCGTCGAGCTGGAGGCCGCGGACACCGAAACGGGGTGCCTTGCGTGGGTAATCCGTGGAGAAGAGGCCCGTATTGGATGGGTACTGTGCCTGTACCGCCATTCTTGAACTAAACTCACTCCCGTCACTCTTCTTCTTTCTGGTCTCCTCCTTGTGCTATGCGATCAATCTCTCTCTATTCTGTAGGACGTCAAGGACGAAGGGGATAGACACGGGGCTTGAGGAACAGAATAGAGAAGGAGAGAAAAAGGCAACCGAAGAAGAAGTGGCAGGGGTTAGCATGGCCCGGTGCGGTGCCTGGCCACCCGGTGCGACGGTGTGCCGGGTGCGAAGGCGGTGGGAACAGCACGGGGGTGTGCCGTGGCCAGTGGCGGGTGCACCGGGTGAGGAGAAAAAACGAGAGAGAGAGAGAGAGAGAGAGAGAGGTCTCAGAGGGGCGTGTGAGCGGGCTCACCCGGTACGGTGGGTGTGTGCCGTGGGAGGCGGTTGGAGGTTTGCCGCGGTGGGAGGCGGTTGGAGTGTGCTGGGCGGACATCTGATGACCCCCCCTGCACCGGGCGAGTAGAGAGAGAGAGAGAGGGCCATCCCCCTTTTATTTTATTAATATATATATATATAATTTATTATTACTTTTATTACTTCTTTTCTTTTTCTCTTCTTCTATTTATTTTTATTTATTTATTTATTTTTATTTTTTTCTTTTCTTTTCTTTCTTCCCTTCCTTCCTTTCCTTCTTCTTCTTCTTCTTTTTTTTCTTTTCTCTCTCTTTTTTTTCTCTCTCTTTTTTGGCGTCCACAACAAGTCCGTGCACATTCAATACTAACATGCTATAAGGTAAGTGCAGGTTTAGTTGGCAAAGGTTCAAGGTCGGTGCAGGTTACGGTTCAAGTCTGTGCACATTCAATACTAACATGCTACAAGGTCACTGCAGGTTTAGTTGGCAAAGGGGCAAGGTCGGTGCAGGTTACTGTACAAGTCCGTGCATATTCAATACTACATGCTACAAGGTCAGTGCAAGTTTAGTTGAGAAAGGGGCAAGGTCGGTGCAGGTTACTGTACAAGTCCATGCACATTCAATACTAACATGCTACAAGGTCAATGCAGGTTTAGTTTGCAAAGGGTCAAGGTCGGTGCAGGTTACTGTACAAGTCCATGCACATTCAATACTAACATGCTACAAGGTCAGTGTTAGTCAATGTTTTCATGTATATCCAGGTATGTGTTACCTTATATTAGGTCTGTGTTAGTCTGTGTTACCTTACATTAGGTCTGTGTTAGTCAATATTTTCATGTATATCAATGTCTGTGTTACCTTGCATTAGGTCTGTGTTAGTTTGTGTTACCTTACATTAAGTCTGTGTTAGTCAATGTTTTCATGTATATCAAGGTCTGTGTTACCTTGCATTAGGTATGTGTTAGTCTGTGCTACCTTGAGTTGGTCTGCATATAGGGTCGATGCTAATCTGTGCTACCTTGAGTTGGTCTGCATATAGGGTCTATGTTAATAGTGTATCATGCATATCAAGGTCTATGCTACCTTGTGTTGGTCTGCATATAGGGTCTATGTTAGTAGTGTATCATGCATATCAAGGTCTATGTTACCTTGCGTTGGTCTGCATATAGGGTCGATGCTAGTCTGCACAGACTCAAACCATGGTCCATGCTAGTATTGCACAGACTCAAACCAAGGTCCGTGCAAGTATTGCACAGACTCAAACCGAGGTCCATGCTAGGTTGCACAGACGCGAACTCAGGTCCATGCTAGGTTGCACAGACGAGAACTAAGGTCGGTGCACATTACTGTTCACAGAAGACTAAGTTTGGTGCACATGCAAGCCAAGGTCGGTGCACATCACTATAGCACCAAACCAAGGTCGGTGCACTTTTGCAGGAAGCGGTCAACATTTGACCCAAAGTATTTACTATTCATTTTCACACTTTTTACTACTCACTCAACTTCGTTTTTAAGGCCAAATATTTATTTGATATTTTTCCATGGTAGAGTGAATCTAGGTTGTTAATGGGTAATAATTAGATCTTCCTAATCATTTTTATATTGTGAGATATTAATTTTTAAAGTGGGTCATGAATAGTGTCTTTTACTATTCACTCAATTTCGTTTTTAAGGTCAAATATTTATTTGATAATTTTCTATGGTAGAGTACATCGAGATGGTTAATGAGTAACAATTTGATCTTTCTAATCATTTTTATCTTGTGAGATATTAATTTTTAAAGTGGGTCATGAATAGTATCTTTTTACTATTCACCCAATTTCATTTTTAAGGCCAAATATTTATTTGATAATGTTTCATGATAGAGTACATCGAGGTGGTTAATGTGTAATAATTTGATCTTCCTAATCATTTTTATCTTGTGAGATATTAATTTTTAAAGTGGGCCATGAATAGTATCTTTTACTATTCACTCAATTTCGTTTTTAAGGCTAAATATTTATTTGATAATTTTTCATGGTAGAGTACATCGAGGTGGTTAATGGGTAACAATTTGATCTTCCTAATCATTTTTATCTTGTGAGATATTAATTTTTAAAGTGGGCCATGAATAGTGTCCTCCGTATCCCCTTCACGTGATTAATATTTGAATGGCCAACATGGGCCTCTGGAGGCCATGGGCGCCCTTCTCCCAGGGCACTATACGCACCAGAATCCGCGCATTTTAGACACAAGTTACTGTTCTTAAAATTTAAGGTTTGGTCAATTAAGTTTTTAGGACATGATTAGATAGAGAAAAATCTGAGGATTCTAAAATCATGATTATGCTGGAATTTCATGGTTTAATTAAATAAATATAAATATCTGAGCATGGTGATCACTAATTACGTAACTTATTGTTCATGTTTTTTTTAAAAATGTTCCGAAAATCAAGAAGTAAAGATATGGCTAGATATGGACAAATAGCAGGATTGCAAGATCAAGCTCATACAATATTTTTAAGATTTAATTTCATAGATATGAATTTTTAAACACAGGATAATTTACAGGAACTAAAATGGATGAACACAAGGAATCCAAGTGATACGTAACTAACCTTATTCATGCATGTCACCTTATTTAACTACTAATTAAGCCAGATCTTGAGAACACCTACCTCTTAAGAGTGATACATGTGGTACAGGTGGCTAAAATAAGGAAAGCCAAGCTCTTCGCGTCAGAGCTTCTGTAGCAGGATGTAGAATAGAGGAAGAAGACGTCCTTTCACGTCTTCCGAGATAGAGGAAAAGAAGGGGATATTATCTCTGTAGGTAGTATGATGAGGGCAGAGGCTTCTGTCCACTCAATAGAAGGTGTAATTATAGGAAGTATTCGGTTGCCAGGACAAAAGCAAGGGTCATTATCTTGGGATCCACTGCCAGGTCAAAAGGGGTCCGTTGCCAGCAAAAAGGAGTTGTTTGTAGGGAATAAATAGATTCATGGGAAACCAGATTTGAAAACCCGCTGTGTATGTTCCCTCGGGGTCCACGGCCAGCAAACCATGGCTGTTATTGCCTCCACCCAGCTCTGGTGGTTGAGGGATCCCTGGGTATATATATATATATATATATATACTTGGTTTGCAGAAATGGCGACTGGCCCTTCATATATATGTTTAGTTCGCCCATTATTTTGCCCAAGAAGAAATTACGGATGCAAGAATCGAACCGTGGTCACCTGTTTAGATAGCACGTCACTTAACCAACTACACTAAGAAGTCACTTTGTCAGGTGAATGATCTTTCTGAAAGATGAAGCCCCATTACGTATGATGACTTTAATGGTGGTATTTTTATATAATGGCCCTCATTGGGTATTCTAACTTCTTACTTATCCTTCCTAGAGTTATCTTCTTATAGAGTTATCTAAAATTTTTATTTATTTGGGAAAATTCCTATATATTATTATTTTTTTCTTTCATTTTTATATGGAGTGCTACACTCTCCCCCACTTAAAAGAATTTGGTCCCCAAATTCAATTGTATATATGGAGACGAGGATGGTGAGAAATACTTACAGACTAGAAAAAGTTCTGAAAATCTTCTTCTCATAGACTCGTCGGCTTCCCATGTATCCTCTTGCTCTAAGCATCGATTCCATTGGATTTTCACCATAGGGATCGTCTTGTTCCTTAGAACTCGGATTTCTCAGTCGAGAATCTTCATTGGCTTCTGCTCATAGGTAAGGTCCTTTTGTATCACCAAGTCAGTGTGATCGATGACGTGGAGAGGATCGTA
The DNA here is from genome assembly GCA_022559845.1 of Amorphophallus konjac. Taxonomy (NCBI): domain Eukaryota; kingdom Viridiplantae; phylum Streptophyta; class Magnoliopsida; order Alismatales; family Araceae; genus Amorphophallus; species Amorphophallus konjac. The sequence continues at coordinate 173,984,540 of CM040121.1, forward strand.
CACATACTTCTTCAGCATAGAAATATGGAATACATTGTGCACCTCTGATAATTGTAGAGGCAAGGCAATGTGGTAAGTTACCTCGCCCACTCTCTCCAATACCTCGAATGGACCAATAAACCTCGGTGTAAGTTTGCCCTTAAGACCGAATCTTCTAATACCTCGACTAGGAGAGACCTTGAGAAAGACATGGTCTCCAACTTGGAATTCTAGATCTCTCCTTCTGTTGTCAGCATGTGACTTCTATCTGGACTGTGCTATCTTTAGCCTTTCCCGAATGAGGTGTATCTTTTCGGTTGAGTCTCTCACCATATCTGGGCCTAGAATTTGCTTTTCACCGACTTCATCCCAGCATATTGGAGATCGACAACTTATACCATAGAGTGCCTCGAAAGGTGCCATTTGGATAATGGCTTGATAGCTATTATTATATGCAAACTCAGCTAGGGGTAAGTGGTTATGCCAACTTCCGCCGAAGTCTATAATACATGCCCTTAACATATCTTCAACAACTTGATTTGTCCTTTCTATCTGTCCATCTGTCTGGGGATGGAAAGCAGTGCTGAAGTTGAGTTTCGTCCCCAGAGAGTGTTGTAGACTCTTCCAGAAATGTGAGGTGAAGCGTGGGACTCGGTCGGATATGATCAACACGGGAACTCCATGCAATCTAACCGTCTCCTTAATATACAAGGCAGTAAGGACATCAACCGACCATCGACTTTTGATAGGCAAAAAATGAGCCGATTTAGTTAGGTGGTCGATAATTATCCAAATTCCATCATGTCCACCTCTAGACTTGGGCAAGCCCATAATAAAATCAATGCCAATATCTTCCCACTTCCACTTGGGAATATCTAGTGGATGTAGCTTTCCGGCGGGTTTATGATGTTCCTCCTTCACTTGTTGACAAGTCAGGCAGCGAGATACGAAATTCGCTACCTCCCTTTTCATATTAGGCCACCAGAAAGTCCTTTTCAAGTCTTGGTACATCTTGGTGGCTCCAGGGTGGATCGTGTACCTCGATCGAGGAGCTTCTTCAAGAACTTTCTTCTTCAACTCAGGACAATCGGGTACACACGTCCGTACATGGAATAATAGTCTTCCATTGGGTGCCAGTTTGAAATCTGGCCTCTCGTCCAGCTTGTCTCTTATCTCCACTAGTGCAGGATCTTCTTCTTGTAGCTTTCAAATTTTCGGAAACAAATCCGAATGTAGACTCATGTGGCCTAGAGTAATACACATGTCTCGTTCCCTGGTGGAAATGTTGAGTTTAGAAAATTCTTCCTAGAGCTTCCATTCTTGAATCATGTAACTGGCCAATATTGCTCTCGGCTTTCGACTGAGGGCATCAGCCACAGAATTACCCTTACCAGGATGGTACTATATAGTGAAGTCGAAATTCTTGAGATACTCGAGTCAACGCCTTTGCCGCATGTTTAGCTCCTTTTGGGAGAATAAATACTTGAGGCTTTTATGATCGGAGTATACCGTGAATTATTCTCCGTAGAGATAGTGTCTCCAGATCTTCAAGGCAAATACCACTGCGGCTAGTTCTAAATCATGCACCGGGCAGTTCTCTTCATGTTTCTTCAATTACTGGGAAGAGTATGCAATGACTCTTCCATTTTACATCAATACACACCCGAGGTCAATACCAGAAGCATCAGTATATACTGCATACTTCTCTCCTTCAATTGGCAGTGATAAGACTGGAGCAGTGGTCAAGAGATCTTTCAAAGCTTGAAAACTCTTCTCACAGTCTTCTTTCCACTCATAAGGTATTTCCTTGCGAGTCAATCGAGTGAGAGGAACAACAATTCTTGAGAAGTCCTTGATGAAGCGTCGATAATAACCAGCTAGCCCCAAGAAACTCCGAATTTCCGTTGCATTTGTTGGCCGTTCCCAATTTTTCACGGCTTCGACCTTTGATGGGTCCACGAAAATTCTGTCCTCCAAAATTATATGACCCAGGAAAGATACTTCCTCGAGCCAAAACTTGCACTTGCTGAACTTGGCATATAATTTATTTTCCCTCAATATCAATGCCTGCTTGAGGTGTTCTTCATGGTCTTCTTTAGACTTTGAATAAATCAAAATATCGTCAATAAAGACCACAATGAATTGGTCCAAGTGAGGCCTGAATATACTGTTAATTAACTGCATGAAAGCTGCGAGGGCATTCGTTAGTCCGAAAGGCATAATAGTAAATTCGTAATGTCCATACCTACTTCGGAATGCAGTTTTATGAATATCTTTTTCTTTGATCTTCAGTTGGTGATAACCCGAACGAAGATCAATCTTGGAGAAATATTTAGCTCCAGATATTTGATCGAATAATTCATCAATCCTCGGCAGTGGGTACTTGTTCTTGATTGTAAGGTGATTTAACTGCCGATAGTCGATGCAGAGTCTCATCGATCCATCCTTCTTCTTGACGAATAGCACAGGCGCTCCCCATGGGGAAATACTCGGCCAGATGAAACCCTTGTTCAATAGCTCCATCAGTTGTTCCTTCAGCCCTTTCAGCTCAGTAGGGGACATTCGGTAAGGTGTCTTGGAAATAGGTCCAGCACCAGGGATAAGGTCGATGGTGAACGACACCTCCCGCTCCGGGGGTAAGCCGGGCAATTCTTCTGGAAACACGTCAGAAAAATTCCGAACTACATGGATGTCTTCAAGCTTAGACTCCTCGACGTCAGTGGTAGTTACAAATGCAATGAAAGCCATACATCCTTTGCTTATAAGCTTACCAGCTCGAAGTGCTGATATAAGAGGTGATCTAGCCCGAGGGCTAATGTATACAAGTCCCGGGTAACCCACAAAAGGTATATTGCCATTCCAGCAATCAACAGTTGCTTGGTATGTGGATAACCAATCAGCACCTAGTATGACATCATACACTTCCATATCTAGGCAAATTAGGTCAGAAGGTAGATTATTTCCTTTAACCATAACCTCACAGTTTGGATAGTGATGTGTGAGGTTGGCCTTATTCCCGATAGGTGTAGATATGACTAAGTCTAACCATTCGGGCTCCATAGAGAATATAGCAGCAAATTTCTTAGAAATAAAGGAATGTGTTGCTCTAGAATCAAATAAGACTTTGGCATTCTTAGAGCAAATAGTTAGTGTACCATCCACGATTCCTCCTTTTGTTGGTTCCGTCTCTCGGAGGGCTTGCAGACGATCCTGCTTCTTTGTCAGGAACTTTTCCTCTTTAACGGCTGGCTCATTCATCAGCGGACAATTGGGGATCCGATGTTCTCGGCTTCCACATCGGAGACAGGCTCCTAGTTTCCTCCAGCATTCCTCGGTCTTATGGCCGGATTTATCACAATATTTGCAAACTTCCTTGGTAGGTGTGGGGGCGGTAAAAGGCCGGTCATTCTTCTGAAATTTCTTCCCTTTGGAGGACTCCCCTCCAGTGTAAGACCGCTTCTTGTTGAATGTTGCTTTGAATTTTTCCGGGCTTGTGACAGGTTCCTTCTTGTTGAGTGATGCCTTAAAATTTCCTCGGATCCTCTCCGATAATTCAATGGCATCCTCAAGTGTCACGCCCCGAACCGATAGCAGCGGGAAGTAATGCTCGGAACGTGACAGCGAAACAGTCATGATAATTAGAGTAAAAAAATAAATAAATAATTACAAATAAATAACATTCAACTCATGGAGGCCATTAATTTGAGAAAATATAGTTTTATTGATATTTGGAAATGTAAATACAATGTGGACTCAATAAATGGAATAAAGAAGAGAAAATAGCAAAAACCACTTTACAACTAGACTTAAGAAAATAGAAAGACTCCGGTCTCGAAGTTCCAGGTTCACTCAATCACGCTGTCCCGATCCCAATTTCAAGGGTTCCATCTACCGCGTTACCTCAAAAATGTTAAAGTAGGGAGTGAGCGAGAGCTCAGTAGGAATTATACTCTATCACCAGGCGAAGTTTAAGTAATTAGCCATTTTCATGAATGTATAAGCGAGAATTCAATAAAACAAGCTGGTAACCAACAAGATCAGAAGATAATTGATAGATAAATGGAAAGGAACATTGCAAATCGAGATAGCAAAACAAATAACCAGAATTCCACGTGAGTGGCCACATGCCAAGTCAAGTCAAGTCAATACATCATGCACAATAATAAGTGAATGGCCATTTATCAAGTCAAGTCAAGTCGAGTCATACAAGCAAGTACTTCACGCTTCAAGTATGAATTGTAAGTTTCACGAGAATGTGGAATGTCGTAGACTCAACACGCAAGCTAGTATTCGGTGACAATGCCACACCTAGTCATTCACCTCCCCGGGGATCAAGTACATTTCGGGTGCGCCTCCCAGGACCAGACTGGGCCCTTAAATATGTTTGCCTTGGCATTGATTTATTTGTATCATAGATCCCACGAAATCTAGACATCTACGAATAATAATGGCCAAGAGTTCCAAGGTTTAATCTATGTAACTTACCAACTAAGATCAAGTGATATTTCAATAAAATTTGGAATGGATATCAAGTGGAAGAACAAGGATCAAGCAAGATTTTGCAGTTCAAGGCCAACCTTGATATGACTGCTATCACCGGATCAAAACATGGAAAATCATATTAAATCTTGACTTTAGAGGTCAATAACTGGGCCGCTAAGGTGATATTGATGGTCTAACACTAGACCGCGCACGATTAAGTATAACGGGTTCTAAAAGCGAACCCAAAAAGGTCCTAAATTTAGCCCAAATCGGAACGGGTCCAAACAAGAGTTCAGCCCACGAAGCTAAAGTCAAATAGAACGGATTGGGCTAGGTTAGAATTGACTGGGCTCAAAAGAATCGGACTAACTCAAGCCCATTACTTAACCTAGACCAAGATATTGATAGCGGTCTAAACCTGGGCCGCCAAGGATCACTTAGCGGTCTCAAGTTGGGCCGCTATGGTCGGAGAGCAGTCCAGATTTAGACTGGCCCAAACACGAAACAAAACACGTCCAAGGTTTCAGGTCTTGGGGGTACAACCCGCCCGGCATCCTGGTGAGAATCTCAGGCTCACGGGGGCTTACGGAGGTCTCATAATAGTGGTCCTAGTCCGACAGAAGGAATATCCGACGGAGAGTCCCAACTATTACAAGATTGAGGCTAGATGAAACACGGAAAACGTGAACGGTACGATCAGTCAATTCCACCGGAGTGGCATGACTGTCAAATAATGATATCAAAAACATAATATAAGAAATTTATAAATAGCATGGCTTTAAGATCACAAGGTTAATATCCAAGTTTTTACCAATTTCTCATGATCATTAAATTATGATTGTCAAACCATCTTTCATGCAATAAAAAAGAAATTTATGTTTCCAACCATGATACTAGATTAATATTGCGTTCTGCATAGTTACAGGGCAAGATATCATGCTAAACAGGGCAAGTTTTCTAGTTAACAACGCATAAAATAAAGTTTAAACTTCCTACCAGAGGCCATGAAATGGTCCATGTAAGGGCAGCCAAAAGGATAAAACGGTCTATATAGGGGCCGCCAAAAAGATAAAACGGTCTATCGTAGGGCCGTTTATTGATTAGAAAGGAAATATGCATAAATTTTATTAAATTAAAAAAAACGCAAGGCTTGAAGCGGTCTATCGTGCGACCGCTAGATTACTAGCGGTCTCTGAAGGGACCGTTCAATGGTTCAGAGCCCAGAACCCCGGCCAGCCCCGACACAACCCCAATAGAAGCATGATTTCGATCTCTATACTACCTAAAATTTGGGCAAAAATGTATCACACGAAAGGGAACACAGAGACGAACAACTTGGCATGCTCAATTGAAATTTGGAATTCAAATAGCCTATCTTTAATCAAAGGGAAAGTGTGGACATTAAAACCCTAAACATAACTTTGATTAAAATGATGCATTCGATCGACATGGAGGATAAAAATTGGGCAAAACATGATCAAATGAAAGAGGACACGAAGGCAATCAAGCTAGCATGTTGTAATTAGAGTTTGGCCTGAGAGAAACCTACCAATTTGGAGAAGAAAGAGGAAGACGCGCTAAAACCCTAATCTGCGAACACCGACGATCCTCGCCCTAATTCACCCTCGATCGGCCACCAGGGGTCACACCGTCTGTTGGAGAAGTAAATGGAGGTCTAGGGCTGCAAAAGCCCTCAACTTATAACATCCAAGGAGGCTTCTGGAGGTCGAATTGGACTCAAGAGTCCAAGCAAGAAAAATCGACGAAAATCTCGTACCTTGATCAAATTAGCGCCGCCGCCACCGAGAGAAGCATCTACAGGCTAGGGTTTTAGAGGAGAAACGATCTACTTGGGCTAATCTATCATTTGGGACCGGTTTGGGCTCGATTGGTTGAGAATTGGGCTCTAATTTGGTCGATTAAGGTTGGTCTATGAAAAGTAACGATTTTGGCTAAAAACTCCTTAATTCAACTTAGTTAAGGCCCAGTTGGCAATATTGTTAAACACTTCGTTTTCTACAAGAATATAATTTTTCCATATTTTTAAAAATTAGTCAAAATTTTAGCCTACGGGTGAAATTTAATTAATTTAATTTATACCTATTAAATTCGAATCAACGCAGAAAATTCGATTGCATCTTGGAATATGAAAGTCTTTTCATAGTGATTGAAGAAAAATAATTATTGATATAATTTGGCCACTTTCAAAGATAAATAATATTCCTTTAATTAAGAAAATCATTGAAATCGTTAAATAACAAGGAAAATAGCTTTAATTCCAACTCATACTTCAAAATTTTACTTTTATAATTTATTATTTAACCGGGGTGTTACACCCTCCCCCACTTCAAAGAATTTGGTCCCCAAATTCATCGATCGCCATTAGCTATTCGCAAAATAATCATGGTAATCATACCGCTAATGAAATGCAAAAGAAATTTAACTAGAGTTAAGGATAAGGGAGAACGATACCTTATATAATTCTTCATTTGATAGAAATCAGTTCCAATTTGCTTGTGGAAGTAGTTTAGGGTAATTAGCCATTACATGATCTTTATTTCCGTAACGAAGACAAGCTCCGCTCCTTCGCCAGCACTCCTTGATTAGATGACCAAATTTGTGACAGTGAAAATATTTCAATTACGAAAGGTTATTCCTTTTCTTCTTATTACTTCGAACATTTTTACGATGGACTCGTCACCTTCTAGCGAAACCGAATCTTAGCTTATTTGTAGACCCTCTTGCTTTCATGTCAAAAAGGAGCTTAGATACCTGCAAAAATAATTATAAGGTTAAAATTTTATTACCCTTACACGTCGTGCTACGCAATCTTACATATATTTTATTACTTAACCCGAAGCACTACCCAATCTCACGAGGTGACAAAAGGAATGACAAGGATGACACAGCCTATTATTTAGGGTAACCTATACTTATAGACAAGAACCTAGGACTCAACAACCGAGGCTCTGATACCACTTCTGTCACGCCCCGAACTGATAGCAGTGGGAAGCAATACTTAGAACGTGACAGCGAAACAGTCATGATAATTAGAGTAAAAAATAAATAAATAACCACAAATAAATAACATTCAACGCATGGAGGCCATTAATTTGAGAAAAATAGAGTTTTGTTGATATTTAGAAATTTAAATACAATGTGGACTCAATAAATGGAATAAAAAAGAGAAAATAGCAAAAACCACTATACAACTAGACTTAAGAAAATAGAAAGACTCCGGTCTCGAAGTTCCAGGTTCACTCAATCACGATGTCCCGATCCCAATTTCAAGCGTTCCATCTACCGCGTTACCTGAAAAATGTTAAAGTAGGGAGTGAGCGAGAGCTCAGTAAAAATTATACTCTATCAACAGGCAAAGTTTAAGTAATTAACCATTTTCATGAATGTATAATTAAAGAGAGAATTCAATAAAACAAGCTGGTAACCAACAAGATCAGAAGATAATCGATAGATAAATGGAAAGGAACATTGTAAATCGAGATAGCAAAATAAATAACCAGAATTCCACGTCAGTGGCCACATGCCAAGTCAAGTCAAGTCAATACATCATGCACGATAATAAGTGAATCAAGTCAAGTCGAGTCATACAAGCAAGTACTTCACGCTTCAAGCATGAATTGTAAGTTTCACGAGAATGTGGAATGTCATAGACTCAACATGTAAGCTAGTAATCGGTGACAATGCCACACCTAGTCATTCACCTCCCCGGAGATCAAGTACATTTCGGGTGCGCCTCCCAGGACCAGACTGGGCCCTTGAATATATTTGCCTTAGACATTGATTAATTTGGATCATAGATCTCACGAAATCTAGACATCCACGAATAATAATGGCCAAGAGTTCCAAGGTTTAAGCTATGTAACTTACCAACTAAGATCAAGTGATATTTCAATAAAATTTGGAATGGATATCAAGTGGAAGAACAAGGATCAAGCAAGATTTCACAGTTCAAGGCCAACCTTGATATGACTGCTATCACCAGAACAAAACACGGAAAATCAAATTAAATCTTGACTTTAGCGGTCAATAACTAGGCCGCTAAGGTGATATTGACGGTCTAACACTAGACCGCGCATGATTAAGTATAACGGGTTCTAAAAGCGAACCCAAAAGGTCCTAAATTTAGCCCAAATTGGAACGGGTCCAAACAAGAGTTCAGCCCACGAAGCTAAAGTCAAATAGAACGGATTGGGCTAGGTTAGAATTGACTGGACTCAAAAGAATCGGACTAACTCAAGCCCATTACTTAACCTAGGCCAAGAGATTGATAGCGGTCTAAACCTGGGCCGCCAAGGATCACTTAGCGGTCTCAAGTTGGGCCGCTACGGTCGCAGAGCAGTCCAGATTTGGACTGGCCCAAACACGAATCAAAACACGTCCAAGGGTTCAGGTCTTGGGGGTACAACCCGCCCGGCGTCCTAGTGGGAATCCCAGGCTCACGGGGGCTTACGGAGGTCTCATAATAGTGGTCCTAGTCCGACGGAAGGAATATCTAGCGGAGAGTCCCAACTATTACAAGATTGAGACTAGATGAAACACGGAAAACGTGAACGGTACGGTCAGTCAATTCCACCGGAGTGGCATGACTGTCAAACAATGATATCAAAAACATAATATAGGAAATTTATAAATAGCATGGCTTTAACATCACAAGGTTAATATCCAAGTTTTTACCAATTTCTCATGATCATTAAATTATGATTGTCAAGCCATCTTTCATGCAATAAAAAAGAAATTTGTGTTTCCAACCATGATACCAGATTAATATTGCGTTCTGCATAGTTACAAGGCAAGATATCATGCTAAACAGGGCAAGTTTTTTAGTTAACAACGCATAAAACATAGTTTAAACTTCCTACCAGAGGCCATGAAACGGTCTATATAAGGGCCGCCAAAAAGATAAAACGGTCTATCGTAGGGCCGTTTATTGATTAGAAAGGAAATATGCATAAATTTTATTAAATTAAAAAAAATGTAAGGCTTGAAGCGGTCTATCGTGCGACCCCTATATTACTAGCGGTCTCTGAAAGGACCGTTCAATGGTTCAGAGCCCAGAACCCCGGCCAGCCCTGACACAACCCCAATAGAAGCATGATTTTGATCTCTATACTACCTAAAATTTGGGCAAAAATGTATCAAACGAAAGGGAACACAGAGACGAACAACTTGGCATGCTCAATTGAAATTTGAAATTCAAATAGCCTATCTTTAATCAAAGGGAAAGTGCAGACATTAAAACCTTAAACATAACTTTGATTAAAATGATGCATTCGATTGACATGGAGGATAAAATTGGGCAAAACATGATCAAATGAAAGAGGACACGAAGGCGATCAAGCTAGCATGCTTTAATTAGAGTTTGGCCCAAGCGAAACCTACCAATTTGGAGAAGAAAGAGGAAGACGCGCTAAAACCCTAATCCACAAACACCGACGATCCTCGCCCTAATTCACCCTCGATCGACCACCAGGGGTCACGCTGTCTGTTGGAGAAGCAAATGGAGGTCTAGGGCTGCAAAAGCCCTCAACTTATAGCGTCCAAGGAGGCTTCTAGAGGTCGAATTGGACTCAAGAGTCCAAGGAAGAAAAACCGGCGAAAATCTCGCACCTTGACCAAATTCGCGTCGTCGCCTCTGAGAAAAGCATCTAGAGGCTAGGGTTTTAGAGGGGAAATGATCTACTAGGGTTAATCTATCATTTGGGACCGGTTTGGGCTCGATTGGTTGAGAATTGGGCTCCAATTTGGTCTATTGAGGTTGGTCTTTGAAAAGCAACGATTTTGGCTAAAAACTCCTTAATTCAGCTTAATTAAATTTTTATTGGGGGTTGGCCCAGTTGACAACATTGTTAAACACTTCACTTTATACGAGAATATAATTTTTTCATATTTTCATAAATTAGTTAAAATTTTGGCCTACGGGTGAAATTTAATTAATTTAATTTATACCTATTAAATTCGAATCAACGTAGAAAATTCGATTGCATCTTGGAATATGAAAGTCTTTTCATGGTGATTGTATAAAAATAATTATTGATATAATTTGGCCACTTTAAAAAATAAATAATATTCCTGTAATTAAGAAAATCATTGAAGTCGTTAAATAACAAGGAAAATAGCTTTAATTCCAACTCATACTTCAAAATTTTACTTTTATAATTTATTATTTAACCGGGGTGTTACATCGAGCAACTGCGCATGTCAAACTATTTCTGAGTAGACTTGGATGTCCATCGGTGCGAGTTGTGTAATATAGTGGGGCCGAAGCCCGTTGAGGAACCTTCGTGCCTTCATCTTCTCCGTACACACCAAGTGGGGTGCGTACCTGGACAGTCTTGAAAATTGAGCTTCATACTCTGCCACTTTCAAGCCATATTGTTTCAGTGCGAAAAATTATGCGGCCTTTTTCTCCTGAATATGGTCAAAGAAGTACTTGTTGTTGAAGTGTTCGACGAATTCACCCCATGCAACATTATCTTCTTGCAGCGTCGCTTCATTGGCTTCCCACCAACTTCGAGCATCCCGCTCTAGTTGGAAAATGGCCAGCAGAACCTTCTCCTCGTCCGTGCATTGCATTACACAAAAAATCCGTTCAATCTCCTTTAACCAATTCTCAGCATCCTCGGGGTCGAATGAACCCGCGAACCTTGGTGGGTTCATGTTGCGGAAACCCCTGTGGAGATCACCGGCTCCACGGTTAGCTCCGCCCTGCGCCACTTGCTGTAGCGCCTATGTAAGGCCTTGTACGGTGCGCTGCACCTCGCGCCATTGTGCTCTTTCAGTGGCCATAACCCTACAAAAGAGTTTAAGTGTAATGAATATTGGGTTTTAATATGCGGTCAAATGTCATTATGGAACTTAACCCATGGCTCTACCCATCTGACCGGGTAAGGTCTAAATCTATCTTTTGACTTTTCTATCCTTGGACTCGGGTTTTTACCTAGGAAATTAAAATCGTAGGCTCTAATATCACTAAGACTGTCACGTCATGAGCGCGAAAGATACCCGGGTCAGTGACGCATCTATATCGATCGTGTCATTCGCGTAAGATCAGAGCGCACATTTTACTCGACAATTCATTGCTAATTTAAATTTGAACATAAACCTTTGAACATAAACCATAGTCCAAGATGACAATTAATTAACCAGAGTAGTAATATCTCAAACTAATTTCATAAAGCTACAAATTTTGACATAATCCAATCCAACTTAATCATAACTTGACTAAAAAATGGTATCATAGATTACAAGTCTTAATAATAATCGAAAATACATGACATAGGACCTAAAATATAAAGGATTGGACCTAGCTGACGGTACATCCAACTGTGACTCTAGCACTCATCACTCGGTATCGGTCCCATCCGGGTGGTGGTCGCTATCCAAGTTTCCTGAAAAATGTTAGAATTACAACTTTATGAGCGGATCACTCAGTAGGAATTATATCTCAAATTCTAACAATCTTTAAGTTAATTACAAGTTCATGTGGTATAATGATGCATGTAGGATCAAGCGAGAATATCAAGAATTGTATTAAAGAAATATCACAAGAATTTCAATGAGACGTATCAATAAGGAAATTGCAAGTAATTTGCAAGTAATTGGACAAGTATTTTCCAAGGATACCGTATTCAAGCAAGTATTCAAGAATTTAACATTCGAGTATTCAAGCAAGTATTTCAAGCTCATGTAATATCAAGTAGTACAATGGAATTGGCTATTTCATTCAATACATTCAAGTAAGTAATTGCCCTTTTTCGGGCTAAACAATTCATGTCAAGCAAGTCAAGCATGTCACAAGAGAGTGAGTGAGAATGTCTCAAGTCAAGCAAGTACTTCAGTGCAATGCCAGACACCGTGGTCAATAAACTCCCACGGGCACAAGTACCTTCGGATGCTCCTCCCAAGACCAGATCGGGCCCTATATGCACAGCATTTCATGTATACTTTTAGACATCCACTCTCATTTATATAGCCAATGTGGAATTTCAAGAAGTTTACCCATTGTAGGAACATAGTATAGATTTTTAGGAATAAAATTCAAGGACATCTCGAGTGTAAATGATGAATTATGACCATCTACTTAAATGCATGACACATAGGCAAATCGGGGTTAAGGAGATGGCCAAAAAGTCATGTAAAGAAGGTCACTGCAACTGTTGGTCAAAGTCAACGATAGTGGTCAAAGTCAACGCTACTGTTGAAGTGAAGATAAGTGACAATTGGTCAAAGTCAACGATACTGGTCAAAGTCAACGCGACTGGTCAAAGTTAGCGCTACTGTTCAAAGGTGTCAAGGTCGGTGCAAGTTATTGTACAAGTCCGTGCACATTCAATACTAGCATGCTATAAGGTCAGTGCAGGTTTAGTTGGCAAAGGGGCAAGGTCGGTGCAGGTTACTGTACAAGTCCGTGCACATTCAATACTAACATGCTACAAGGTCAGTGCATGTTTAGTTTGCAAAGGGTCAAGGTCGGTGCAGGTTACTGTACAAGTCTGTGCACATTCAATACTAGCATGCTAGAAGGTCAGTGCAGGTTTAGTTGGCAAAGGGGCAAAGTCGGTGCAGGTTACTGTACAAGTCCGTGCACATTCAATATTAAAATGCTACAAGGTCGGTGCATGTTACTGTACAAGTCTATGCACATTCAATACTAACATGCTATAAGGTCAGTGCAGATTTAGTTGGCAAAGGGGCAAGGTTGGTGCAGGTTACTATACACGTCCGTGCACATTCAATACTAACATGCTACAAGGTCAGCGTAGGTTTAGTTGGCAAAGGGGCAAGGTCGGTGCAGGTTACTGTACAAGTCCGTGCACATTTAATACTAACATGCTACAAGGTCAGTGCAGGTTTAGTTGGCAAAGGGTCAAGGTCGGTGCATGTTACTGTACAAGTCCATGCATATTCAATACTAACACACTACAAGGTCAGTGTTAGTCAATATTTTCATGTATATCCAGGTCTATGTTACCTTGCATTAGGTCTGTGTTACCTTGCTTTAGGTCTGTGTTAGTCAATATTTTCATGTATATCAATGTCTGTGTTACCTTGCATTAGGTCTGTGTTAGTCTGTGTTCCCTTGCATTAAGTCTGTGTTAGTCAATGTTTTTATGTATATCAAGGTCTGTGTTACCTTGCATTAGGTCTGTGTTAGTCTGTGCTACCTTGAGTTGGTCTGCATATAGGGTCGATGCTAGTCTGTGCTACCTTGAGTTGGTCTGCATATAGGGTCTATGTTAGTAGTGTATCATGCATATCAAGGTCTATGTTACCTTGTGTTGGTCTGCATATAGGGTCTATGTTAGTAGTGTATCATGCATATCAAGGTCTATGTTACCTTGTGTTGGTCTGCATATAGGGTCGATGCTAGTCTGCACAGACTCAAACCAAGGTCCATGCTAGTATTGCACAGACTCAAACCAAGGTCCGTGCAAGTATTGCACAGACTCAAACCGAGGTCCATGCTAGGTTGCATAGACGTGAACTGAGGTCCATGCTAGGTTGCACAGACGCGAACTAAGGTCGGTGCACATTAATGTTCACACAAGACTAAGGTTGGTGCATATGCAAGCCAAGGTCGGTGCACATCACTGTAGCACCAGACCAAGGTCGCTGCACTTTTGTAGTAAGCGGTCAACATTTTACCCAACATATATTACTATTCATTTTCACAGTTTTTACTATTCACTCAACTTCATTTTTAAGGCCAAATATTTATTTGATAATTTTTCATGGTAGAGTGAATCTAGGTGGTTACTGGGTAATAATTAGATCTTCCTAATCATTTTTATCTTGTGAGATATTAATTTTTAAAGTTGATAATGAATAGTATCTTTTACTATTCACTCAATTTCATTTTTAAGGCCAAATATTTATTTGATAATTTTTCATGGTAGAGTACATCGAGGTGGTTAATGGGTAACAATTTGATCTTCCTAATCATTTTTATCTTGTGAGATATTAATTTCTAAAGTGGGTCATGAATAGTATCTTTTACTATTCACTCAATTTCATTTTTAAGGCTAAATATTTATTTGATAATTTTTCATGGTAGAGTAGATCGAGGTGGTTAATAGGTAACAATTTGATCTTTCTAATCATTTTTATATTCTGAGATATTAATTTTTAAAGTGGGCCATGAATAATATCTTTTACTATTCACTCAATTTCATTTTTAAGGCCAAATATTTATTTGATAATTTTTCATAGTAGAGTACATCGAGGTAGTTAATGGGTAACAATTTGATCTTCCTAATCATTTTTATCTTGTGAGATATTAATTTTTAAAGTGGGCCATGAATAGTGTCCTCCGTATCCCCTTCACGTGATTGATATTTGAATGGCCAACAGGGGCCTGTGGATGCCATGGGCGCCCTTCTCTCAGGACACTATACGCACCAGAATCCGTGCATTTTAGACACAAGTTACTGTTCTTAAAATTTAAGGTTTGGTCAATTAAGTTTTTAGGACATGATTAGATAAAGAAAAATCTGAGGATTCTAAAATCATGATTATGCTGGAATTTCATGGTTTGGTTAAATAAATATGAATTTCTGAGCATGGTGATCACTAATTACGTAACTTAATGTTCATGTTTTAAAAAAAATATTCAGAGAATCAGGAAGTAAAGATATGGCTAGACTTGGACAAATAGTAGGATTACAAGATCAAGCTCATACAATATTTTTAAGATTTAATTTCATAGATATGAATTTTTAAACACGGGATAATTTACAGGAACTAAAATGGATGAACACAAGGAATCCAGGTGATACGTAACTAACCCTATTCATGCATGTCACCTATTTAACTACTAATTAGGCCAGATCTTGAGAACACCTACCTCTTAGGAGTGATACACGTGGTACAGGTGGCTAGAATAAGGAAAGTCAAGCTCTTCGTGTCAGAGCTCCTGCAGCAGGATGTAGAATAGAGGAAGAAGACGTCCTTTCACGTCTTCCAAGGTAGAGGAAAAGTTGTCCGTTGCAAGCAAAAAGGAGTTGTTTATAGGGAATAAATGGGTTCATGGGAAACCAGATCTGAAAACCTGCTGTGTATGTTCTCTCGGGGTCCACGGCCAGCAAACCATGGCTGTTATTGCCTCCACCTAGCTCTGGTGGTTGAGGGGTCCCTGGGTATATATATATTTACTTGGTTTACAGAAATGGCGACTGGCCCTTCATATATATGTTTAGTTCGCCCATTATTTTGCCCAAAAAGAAATGGCGGATGCAAGAATTGAACCGTGGTCACCTGTTTGGATAATAGGTCACTTAACCAACTACACTAAGAAGTCACTTAGTCAGGTGAATGATCTTTCTGAAAGATGAAGCCCCATTACGTATGATGACTTCAATGGTGATATTTTTATATAATGGCCCTCATTGGGTATTCTAACTTCCTACTTATCCTTCTTATAGAGTTATCTAAAATTTTTATTTATTTTGGAAAAAGTCTATATATTATTTTTTTTTCTTTCATTTTTATACGGGGTGTTACAATTACTAACACTGACGGATCCATGGCTGCCGTGGTGGGGATGGCTTCTGTCGTTTCCCCTGATGCACCTTCAGGCGGGGTATCTAGCAGCACGTCCTCTTCTTCTGTTGTCACCACGTTTGCCGTTAAAACGGTGGACCCATCAGTTAGGACTTGCTTTCCTTTTGCCGCAGCTGGCATTTCTCTTGCGGCTTCTGTTCTTCGAGTGTTCAGCCCGGGCCTTTCGGCCAATCGAGCAAGCTCCTAAGGTTCCTCAGGCAGTCTTCCATATCGACCGGACACTCCAGCCATATTGCAAGTAAAGACTTGCATTCCTTTCTTTCGGCGATGGACCCTCCTCTTTGGATGTTGAGGGAAGGTCAGTCTCTCGAAGATGGAGACTCTTCTTTCCTCTTGCTGATGAGGAGTGGCTTTATTGGCTTTGATCTCTAAGCCGTCTTCATATCCATTGTCGTCAACTGACGACGTCATTCCTCTTTCTTCTTCTTCTTCTTCGACTACCATTGGTGGACAATCGTGCTCTCTTGCCATGGCTGCTTGCAACAGCCGTTGCTGGCCCAGTGAGGGGTTGCCCATACCCCTGAAGTAATTTCTAACCATACTGGTCATCTCTTCCTGCCCTAGTCCCCGATACAGGATTGGGGATGGTTGTCGACCACCAATCGGAGGGATATACGCCAGCCAAGCTCTTTCGACAGGTTATTCAAATCTTCTCCCCGCTGTGGGGATATCAGCTTGTCGGGCACACGCCCTAAAACTTGTGCGGTGAGGAGGCTCCGCGATAGTCTCTTCTCTTCTTGGGGCCAACACCCTCTCATTCTTTTCCTTCGCCTGGACGGGCTTGGAGTGGTAGTAGATAGGCACCTCACGGCGAGCAGGTTGTACTCTCTTAGGGATCCAGACTTGTTTAAACTTCTTGGGCCTTGGGGCCAGCTTCCCCAGCTTCGACGGCCTTCTTCTTCTTTCTCAGCCCTCCTCCTGAAAAGAGCCTGGAAGGAGTTGCGGGTTGGCACAGTAGCAACCACCCGGTCTGGAATTGCTTGGGTCTCACGTCCGTCTAGGAAGATCCAGACACCCCCAATCAGGACAGATTTCCCGGACATTGACAATCGTTCGGTCATAGGGATAGCTCCTCTGGCGGAGATTCCAAGGCCTGCAACAGTAAGTGGGGTGAGCCCCTTGGGCCACATGATTCACTATGCAGCTACTCAACTGAGTTTGTCATGTCGCCAGACTCTTGCAGCTTCAGGCGTTGTGGGCCCTTGTCTTCATGACAGCTTCTTGCTCGGTCGGCTCTGAAAGATCAACCTCCAATATGTCAGTGAAGGCTACCCCTAGGAAGTTGGGGAAGCCAACCACCGGTGGGAAGGAACCAAAAATCACCGACAGCGCCAGGTACCCATCAGCAGCATAGTTGGCCACGATCTTGGGGCCAAAGGCTAGCGCAGTGAGTCCAGCAGCCATCGTCACTTTCCCTACAAAATAAAATAAGTAAACGATCAGCATTCTTTGGGGGGAGCCTCAGGGCCCATTTATCTCGGCAAAGAGATGAGAGGAGAACTCTATCCCATCGAGCGTGCCAAGCTATGTGGGATATGGATTTTTTTTAAATATTTTATTATGATTTATTTAGTTTATTTATTAAAGGTTTATTTGCATAGGGCGTGCCAGTCACTAGGTGACGAGTTTATTATGCGCTCAATCTGACCCGGGGTGGGCGAAAGTGAGAAACGTGTCGGGACCGAAAGTCTGTCATACCATAAAGGCTATGATGTTAATTACATCCTCCGATAAGAAGGAAAACCCCTGATTAATTGTCGAGATAACGAGCCGTTCGAGGCTGAAATAGAATGCAAGAGGATGCACGTGATAATGGAACATTTAAGGCCGCATGGAATGATTCATTGATCATTTTCTTAATCATGCAAAGCAGACATAATTTATTAAGTTCGAGCCTTCGGTACGAGGTGGAGGACGTAGGTCCAAAGATCACCATCGCGCATAGCCAAGACTTCCGGTCGGGCGTGACCCGGCCTTATGTCGATGCCATTTGATATATCGAGGTCTCGTTCAGGCAAGCATGCATTAACGAGGCATATAAGAATGCATATCTATATCTAGTGCATAAATTAGCAAATGCATAATGACAGATGATTTCAACTTGAAGAGTTTCTTTTTATTTGATTTATGGTTGATTACATTGACCGACACAAGCCGTGGAAGTCGAGGATTGGCTCAAGAATGAGAGAGGAGTTAAAACGGCATGACAGACAAATTTTATTCAAAATCGGTGCGGGGTAGCGTAGGAGTAGGGGTTAAAACGGCGTGGAGGGGGAAGTGGCCTTAACCGGCGGGCCCCGCCCGGTGTGCGCCGAATTAGGGCGCGTCGGGTGGTGGCCAGTTGATTTTTTGAGAGTTTGAGTGTGAGGTTAAACCGGCGCGGTGGGATACTACGCCGTATTAGGGCGCACCGGATTAGGGCCGCACCGGATTAGATTATTTTTTTGGTATTTTTTAGTTTATTTAAAACATAAACATGTATTGAGTTGTTTGATGAATGAATTGAGGTCCAAGATGCTCTTGAGACAGGGTTGAGACTCGTGCGAGGTTCATACTCGAGCACGGAAGTTCACTATCTTGAAAACACGTCTTATTAAGCCCAAATTATGAGGGCAGTTAGTTAAAACAGGTCTGGCAAAATTTTGGCAGCACCTCCCCATCTTCGGAGGGTTGCGGGGGGAAAGCGGAGGCATACCCACGTAATCGTGTAAGCTCCTTAATACCGGGTGGCACAACGGCGGCCGGCAGACCCAAATGGATGGAAGACCCCAAGGGCTAGCCTACTAGGGACACCAACATTCCATGGGCCAAATCGTAATTAAGAGAGGGACGACCAGTAAGGAAGGAAACCCCAAGGGATAGCCTGCGAGGGGCACACAACCCATGGTCACCACTAGTCCCCTTAGGGCAGTGGATTTAATGTTGGGCCGCAAGCCCTGTTGATGTTCGCCTCCTGACGGTCCATAGGGATGCATGCCATGTGTGGGCATAACCCTTTGACCCTATGGTGATCCAGAGACATAGATGATGGGGAATGTTCCCCCTCCCCGGTCACTAGACTACTATCCTGGACAAAACAAAAAAAAATGATGCGGAGTAATCCACTCACAAAGCAATAGAATCATTCAGGCACTGAACTGTCTACAATCAGTCATCCACAGAAGGGGTTAGCTAGTTAGCGGGTTAGCCAGTTAGCATATTAACTATAGAAGTTGAAAGGGGCCAACATTCAAACGGCCAGCAGGCATCATAGACGAGAAACGATCGTGGTAGAAGACCTGTGCCCAAGCTAAAGGGATAACCCTGTTCTACCCAGTTCATGACTATGAACGGGGGGTAGTGAGGATCCGATCCCAGAGCTAAAGGGAGATGCACATACATGTGCGTCTCCGGCAAGGAAAAATACGGCAAGCACACGGAGTATAGACCCCGGGGAGGGGGATTATAACTGTGGCCCTTTCAAGGACAGCCAGGGCTTATTGGGCGCATGAGAGGGAAAAACCCGACGATGAAGCATACGACAGAAGATTAAATAGACTCGGAGAAGGAATAAGGAGCACATACCAAATATATTATTCACCTCAGAAACCATCACATGTATTAACAATCACATAGAACATCACATACATATGCGGCTCGACGTTGTCGCACGAAGCCAACTCCCAGCTCGGGGAAGAAGAGAAAAGCAAGAGGGACAGAGCACATCGGTTAAAAGCAAAAAACCTACGGGCTCATATCAATGCCCAATTTATTACAGTAGTCGCAGAGGAAAGGATGCACGAAGAGGAGAAAAGGAGGGAGATGGCAAGGATGCTCCGCCACCCACCTAATTCCTTTGCAACAGGAATAGGGTATCGGAAGGTATCTCTTCTCCGGCTCCGGGCTTGTCCAGGCGGACGGACTGAAGGGATGGTGGCACTCTGGCTCGCTCTCAGGAATATCCCCCTTTTTTCTTCCCCAAGCCTATTTTCTTTCAGACGATTGGCCCTCTCACCATCTGTCTTCTCTCTTTCGATCCTCTCCTTTTTCTTGGCCGAAGATTGGCTTATATAGCCTGGCCAATGCGTGGCCCTTCTCTGGCGTGAGAAGAGCGCGCCGTGGAAATCATTAGAATTGTGTTTGCGCACCGGGGAGAGGGCGCGCCGGAAAGGGGAGCCCGTAGGGAAGAGGGCGCGCCGGATTAACCCCATTCATCGTGTTCGTTCGACACGAGGCAGACAGTGGGCCCCGGACAGGCTCCAAGAGTTACTGTGATCCTTCATCTCGCCCTGGTCTTGCAAAACCACGGCGGGTAGTATTGACAAAGCTTTCAGGCCACTGAACGGCTGCTTTCGGAACCTCGTGCATCTTCAGCTTGGACACACGGGTTTTCCGCTGACGTGGCCTTCGGCACAGTGGTTTGTGCTGCTGGCTCGACTTAACCTGCATTGGCAACTTTCTCGGGGAGTGGGATACTACCCGGGGTGCTTTTGCCTCGACTGGATGGAATTCGGTCACTAACGGACCTACTTTGCTGAGAATCTGTACCCGTGTCGGGCTATCCAAGACTTCTACCGACGGAGCCTCCGGTTCCCTGTTCTGAAGGGCCAGAGACATTCTATCACCTCAGGAGGGTCTCTTGTCAGGTGGCGAACCACCGGGTGCATTCTCGTCCGTGGTCGGATGACGGATATTGTTTATGCGACACGACCGAGTCGATACCGGTTCATTGGATAGGCCTGACGACACTGCCGGTTTGTTATGAATTCTTCTCGACTCTCTTGAGGTGAAGTCCCTGGAGTTCATTCCGGGTGACCCGAGGTTCCAGTAGCTCAAGAAGACCCTTGTGTGTTGGTTTCCTTTGGCTTCTTCGCTTCAGTGGGCCGTATCATTCTTGTCATTTAGGCTTGATCGCCATCAAACATATTTTAAGTGCCAACAATGAGCTGGAAGAAGGGGAGGCATCTCTCAGCGCCTCTGGAAAGGAACCGGGTAAGGGCTGCCACACGACCAGTGAGGCACTGCACATCCCTTACCCGCTCCAGCCGTTTCATCTATAGTACTGCCCAGATTTGGTCGGGATTCGCTTTGATCTCTCAGTGGGTCACTAGGAAACCAAGGAAGTTACCCAACCTTACTCCGAACACGCACTTGCTCGGGTTGAGCTTTATATTGTACCTCTAAAGTGTTGCAAACGTCTCTGCCAGGTCCTCCAGATGCTTGACCGCACGAAGGCTCTTGACGAACATATCTTTGATGTAAACCTCCATGTTGCGGCCGATCTAGGCATTGAACATGTGATTGATGAGATGTTGGTATGTAGCTCTGGCATTTTTCAAGCCGAACGGCATGCACGTGTAGCAGTAAAGCCCCTGGTCGGTGACGAAGGCGGTCATGTCATGGTCGGGCTTATGCATGCTGATTTGATGGTACTCGAAGTAGGCATCCGAGAAACTCAGCATTTCATGCCCGGCCATGGCGTCGACCAACTGGTCAATCCATGGCATTAGGAAGCTGTCCTTGGGGGTGGCTTTATTGAGATATGTGTAATCCATGCGCATATGCCACTTCTCGTTACTCTTGGGGACCCAGACCATGTTGGCTACCTAGTCTAGGTACTGGGTGGTGTTGCGTCCCTATGATTTTGATGATGTCTCACACTATAAATCATTTCTTTATCTCAAGATAATCTCATGTTTCATCATGTAAGTGAATGGATTACACAGTAAGGGAATGTCATGTTCAATTGAGCAATTTGACCAAATGAATTTTAGTGTTGCCTGAGTCATAATGTCTTGATGGTTTCAACACTATGAACCTTTGTGAACAAAAATGTTTCTCTATGTTAATGTAAATCCTCGAGCCACTTCAGTTAATTTTGGGAGTTGTTTTCGTGCCACTTGAGCCACACTTCGTGTTGTTTCCCCTCACTAATACGAAAAGATTCCGTATCGTCTGAGCTTACAACACTTCATGTTGATTTCCATGCTTGACAGGAAAACTTGTATGAGGTAATACTTCGTGTTGTTCTATCCTTGTCATCTATGTCTTCGAGTCCTAGTCTCGGTTGTCTAACTTCGTGTCGTGTCTCCCTCTGTCTTCGTGTCGTGTTATTGAAGCAGCTCGAATAGTTCTGACAAACTCCGAGTCGCTTCTCTGTGAACCTCGTGTCGTTTCTCTCTGTCCTTTAGTTGCTCATCTCGTGTCATCTTTTATGTCTGCTTGTTTAATTTCGTGTCACTTACTGTTGTTCCTCGAGTCGTTCTTTTTCTTAGTGTCACTGCTTCATCATGTGTCGTGATAGCCGTGTCACTCTTCTGTCTTCGTGCTGTTTTTCTCTTTAGACTTCGTGTCCTTCTCGCCTTGACCACACTCCGTGTCAATTCCTGTGTTTCGTCTTCGTGTTATTTTCAACTCGTGTCGGTTTCTATTTTCATCTTCGTGTTGTCTTCAACTCGTGACGGTTTCTATTATTTGTCTTCGTGTCGTGGTCAGCCCGTGTCGCCTCGTCTTCGAGTCGTTCATTCGAGCTATTTTGTGCTCGAGTTATTTTTCTTATGTTTTCAAGTATTGTTTCACTCCGTGATATTTTCTTCTCACCTCGTGCTATCCTGATCTGACCTCGTGTCACCCTCCTTGATTATGTCAGTCTTGTCCATTGTATCTCATGTCGTTCTTTTCTTATCTCGTGTAGTTGTCACGTCGTGTTGTTATCATATACCTCATGCAGCTTTAGTTTTAGTGGCCATACAGCGTGTTAATGGTTTTTATCTCCTTACAGGTACGAGGAAGAATATTCCCAAATAAATGGGCTGCACGTGATCCAAGACAAGAGGAACCAACCCAATGAGAACACGTGGCAGGAAGGTTCTGGATCGAGCGTGGGAAGCACATGCATGTTGTGCCCTATCCACCTGCTGCCGCTATAAATAGAAACCTTCGCCCACCGATGAAGGTAGATCAGAGCCAAGAAAGAAAAGGCAGAATTACAGAGAGCTCGATCCAACAGTGAAGAGAAAGAAAAAGAGAGATAGCAGTGAAGAGAAAGAAAAAGAGAGATAGCAGTGAAGAGAAAGAAAAAGAGAGATAGCAGTGAAGAGAGAAAGAGAGTTTGCAGTATCTGGTTTTTGAAATTACTTCCCGGGAAGCTACATTTGTATTAACTCTCAGTATCGAATGTTTTCTCGATCAGTCTTTAGTTTCTTTTCTGATTTTCTTTATGTGTTCTTCGTCTAACTCTGATCTGTTCCCCTCCGGTATGTGGAGGAAGGGAGTCTAACTCCGGTTTCCCTCTGGGTTGTAGAGGAAGAGAGATCGCTGATCTCAGGTGTTGCTAGTGACGGGTTGTCATTAGCAGGTTCCCTCCGGTGTGTGGAGGAAGGGAGAGGCACTCTCCGATTCTGTTCGTGCTGGGTGCTAGAACAGGTTTCAAGCTCTGCGGGTGGCAGAACTTGGTTGAGGGATTTGTCTCCCTTGGGTTTTCAAGCTGTTTGGCAGCAAGTTGTTCGCAGACTGAGTCTGCTGTGCTCTAGCAGTGGCTAGTGGAATCCTCACTCTAGTTGGAGTGAGGGGTGGATGTAGATTGCTGACTGCAGTCGAACCACCTAAAAAACCGGTTGTCTTCTCTGTGGTTTGCAGTCTTTATCAACGCTCTCTATCTGTTTGTCACTTCGACTATTTGTTTGCTCAGCTCTTCATCATCATTCTCTTATTCGATCTTGAGTGGTATCTGCATTTGCAATTCTTTGTGTGCTAGTTTAGAAGGGGCATAAGCGGTAGATTTATTTTCTTGCCTAAGTTTTGCAAATTGGGAGTGATCTATTCATCCCCCCCTTCTATATCACTCTTGCTGCGCTAACATTTGGTATCAGAGCAGGTTTACGCCATGTGGACGAACAATCAAACAAATGGCAGTGGTCCTAGAACCTTCATGGCCGAAGGTCAATCCATTAGTCGCCCTCCTTATTTCGATGGTAGTAACTATCTGTTTTGGAAGAACAGGATGGAAGTGTTCATCAGAGCTCAGAGTCATAAATTGTGGAGAGTAATCACGGTGGGGCCATATGAGCTGCCACCAAACGAGGAAGCTTGGACAGATGATCATGTGAAGCTCTCGT
The DNA here is from genome assembly GCA_022559845.1 of Amorphophallus konjac. Taxonomy (NCBI): domain Eukaryota; kingdom Viridiplantae; phylum Streptophyta; class Magnoliopsida; order Alismatales; family Araceae; genus Amorphophallus; species Amorphophallus konjac. The sequence continues at coordinate 174,008,677 of CM040121.1, forward strand.
CACTCAACTGGACGGCGCTGAACATAATCCAGTGTGCTGTTCATCCAGAGGAATATGCTCGTATATCTGCATACAGAACTGCCAAGCGAATGTGGGATGAGCTGCAATTGATCTATGAAGGTACAGCTCAAGTGAAAGCCTCGAAGGTAAACCTCTACACTTCTAAGTATGAAATGTTTAAGATGAATGCTGATGAGAATATAACCGAAATGTATGCCAGGTTATCCTTGATCACTAACACTCTTAAAGGGCTAGGGAAGGATCTTGCTGAGGCAGATATAGTCAGGAAAATCCTTAGATCTTTATCCCCGGCATGGCACACTAAGGCCATTGTGATTGAGGAGTCAAAAGATTTGACTGTCTTAACTGTGAATGAACTCATAGGATCCCTGATGACCTATGAGATGAATTTTCAAGGAGGTGGAGAAGGAAGTGAGAGGAAGGGTAAAAATGTAGCTCTAAGAGCTTCCCGCAACAAGGGTAGTAACAGTGGGAGCAGCAGCAGTACCCCCGAGTCTGAGTCCGAGCTTGAAGGTTTATCAGATCTCGACCAGAAGGAGCAGGCTATGCTCACTCGTCAGTTCAGAAAGTTTCTGAGGACAAAGGGAAAGACCTTTAGGAAGAAGAACCCACACTCTTCTAACAAGAATGCTGAGTTTACCAATTACAGGGATAGAAATCCTAAGAAACTAACTTGTTTTAACTGTAACAAACAGGGACACATGAAAGGCGAATGCCCAGAACTCCAGAAGAAAGGTCCCTATTTTCAGAAGAAAAACATAAAGGTGCATAAGAAGAAGAAGTCACAGGCAATGGTCTGCACATGGAGCGAGGAAGAAGAAGACCCCGAAGATGCTTCCTCAGAAGAATACGAAGATGGAATTTGCCTTATGGCAAACAGTGAAGAGGAGGTAATAAACGTTTTTGAAAATTTCTCAATTGATGACTGGGAGGATACTTATGGTGACTTGCTAGATAAATTTAATTCACTTAGCAAAGAGCACAGAGTTCTGAAAAGAAAATTTAACACAAATATTGAAGAACAAACTCTGGTCTGTGAGGAAAATGCAAAGCTAAAAGAACAACTAGAAGAAATGACCTCACAAAGGAAAGAGAATGATAAGCTTAAGGGAGAAATTCAGGAAAGTCAAAAACAGCTCAATGAATTTAAAACTAAAATTGAAGAAAGCATGAGTGAAATCAGAATGAATTCAGAGAAATATGAAGCTGTGAAGAAAGTAAATGTTGAACTCCTAAAGAATTCTGAGTTTCTTCAAAAGGAGCTGGAAGACAAATAGAAAGTCTTAGAAAAGTTTGTCCAAGGAAAGACTAGCCTAGATGCTATACTAGGGACTAGGGTCAACTTCAATAAGGAAGGTCTAGGCTATGACCCAACCAACAAGAGACCCTTGCAATTCAAGACCATCACCTTCTATCCAGAGAAGGGAAAAGAAAAGCTGGACACACCATCTAGCTCAAACAGCTCTAAGGGAATTCAAAGTCCTAAAGAAAACACAAAAATCAGTATTGGACAACCATTTAAGATGGGAATGAATTTTATGAAGAATAACACTAAGCCCACTTACCAGAACACAAATGGTAGATGGACCAAGAAAGTAAATCAGAATAAGAGCTGGAATTACAACAATCAGATGGGTCCAAGCAGGACCTACTGGAGAAATAACTTTCATGGTCAAAGATATACTAATCAACAAGCCTACAGGAAGTTTCCTAGGAATAGGAAGACTAATGAATGGAATATAACTCACTTCTCCAGTTAAGCTGGATTCAACTTTAATAAACCAGAAAGGAAGGTGCCAGAGAAAATCAGGCTGAAACAAATCTGGATACCTAAACACTTGATCAGAGATTTGAACAATGTCCTTGGACCCAACTCATCCTGGGTTCCAAATCAATCTGCTTGATATATTTGTGTAGGTCGGCCTGGCAGCTGAAGACAACAAGTGGTACCTCGACAGTGGCTACTCCAGACATATGACAGGAGACCGATCCAAGTTCAGCAAGATAGAGATGAAGCCAGGGGGTATGGTCAAGTTTGGAGGAAAGAACAAAGGTAAAATAATTGGAGTTGGCATAGTAGGTAAGTCTTCCACAAATTCCATTGAAAAAGTATTACTTGTGGAAGGACTTCAACACAACCTGATTAGCATTAGCCAATTATGTGACAAGGGTCACAGGGTTGTATTTGATGATAGTTCATGTAAAATCCTTGAAACAAATTCTGACATGGTTAAATTTGTAGCCAACAGGATTAATAATGTCTACATTGTAGACTTAGATGAGAAATCTGAATCCACTATTTGCTTATCTGCCAATTCTGAAAATGATGCCTTTAAATGGCATAGACGTCTAGGTCATGCTAGCTTTTCAACTTTAAATAAATTGGTCAAGCATGATTTAGTTAGAGGCATGTCTAGAATTAAATTCAACTCTATATCAAAAGCATGTGATGCCTGTGCTCTAGGCAAACAGACCAGAAATTCTTTCAAATTAAGATCTGAGCCATTGTCTTCTAGACCAATGGAACTTCTTCATATGGATCTTTTCGGTCCAACTAGAACTCAGAGTCTTAATGGTAACAGGTTTGGCTATGTCATCATAGATGACTTCTCCAGATATTCATGGATATTTTTCTTAGCAAATAAGAGTGATGCATTTCAAAAGTTTAATCTGTTTTTCAATAAGGTCAAACAAGAAGGGAAGTACAAGGTTAGTTCTATTAAATCTGACCATGGAGGTGAGTTTAAAAATTCCATGTTTACTGATCTTTGTGACCAAGAAGGACTAACTCACAGGTTTTCCTCTCCCAGGACACCTGAACAGAATGGGATCATGGAGAGAAGAAATAGAACAGTGGTGGAAATGGCCCGAACCATGTTGATTGAAAGTAAGTTACCTAGAAGGTTTTGGGCAGAAGCGGCCAATACAGCAACCTACATAATCAACAGGGCCATGGTAAGACCCATACACAAGAAAACACCCTATGAGCTTCTAAAAGGGACTCCAATCATGGTGGAGATTTTCTGGAAAACCAACAAGAAGAAGAGAAGACTTAGCAGAATGAAGAAACAAATTCCCCAAATCAGGAAGGTCCAAGAGAAACAGGTGAGTCTTCAACAAATATTAGATTCCTTAAAGACCATCCTTTAGATAATGTCATAGGCAATCTTGAAGAACCTCTTCGGACGAGGTCTCATTTTAGAAATGTGAATAATGATGACTTAATTGCTTTGGTCTCACAAATTGAACCCAAATCAGTAGAAGAGGCCTTAGCTGATCAAGCTTGGGTCAATGCTATGAGTGAGGAATTAGGTCAGTTTGAAAGGAATAATGTCTGGGAGCTTGTCCCAAGACTAGATGGTATAAATATTATAGGAACCAAGTGGGTGTTCAAAAATAAGATGAATGAAGATGGAATCATCTCGAGGAATAAGGCCAGACTAGTAGCCAAAGGCTATTGTCAGAAATTCGGTGTAGACTTTGATGAATCCTATGCACCAGTTGCTAGGATGGAAGCTATAAGATTGTTGCTTGCCTTTGCATGCTCAAAGAACATTAAACTCCAACAAATGGATGTTAAAAGTACTTTTTTAAATGGAGTTATTAAAGAAGAAGTTTTTTTTGAACAACCTCCTGGATTTCAATTTTCTCCTCAACCTAACCAAGTTTTCAGGTTAAACAAAGCCTTGTATGGTCTAAAGCAGGCTCCAAGAGCTTGGTATGAAAGATTATCTGAATTTCTGATCAGCAAGGGCTACAAAAGAGGTAAAGTTGATCAGACTTTATTTACCAAGGGCATGAATAAAGATCTCATCATAGTTCAAGTATATGTAGATGACATTGTATTTGGATCAACTAAGCATGAACTATGTGATGAATTTTCTACCATGATGTCTGCTGAATTTGAAATGAGCTTGGTTGGTGAACTAAAATATTTTCTTGGATTGCAGGTACAGCAGCTAGAAGATGGGTGCTTCATCAACCAAACCAAATACACAATGGAACTGTTCAAAAGGTTTGGCATGAAAAACTTAAAGCACATTACTACACCCATGGGCACCAATACATCATTGGATGCAGATGAGACAGGTAAAGAAGTAAATGCCAAACTTTATAGAGGTATGATTAGATCACTTCTTTACTTGACAGCCTCTAGACCTGATATACAATTCAGTGTAGGAATGTGTGCAAGATATCAGTCTAGACCCACTGAACTACACTTAGCTGCAGTTAAAAGAATCTTCAGATATTTGTCAGCTAGTCACTCTCTTGGTTTATGGTTTCCTGCATCTCGCACATTGAATCTAGTAGCATACACAGATGCTGACTATGCAGGCTGTAAACTAGACAGGAAAAGCACAAGTGGCCATTGTGAATTCTTGGGTGGGTGTTTAGTATCTTGGGGCTCCAAGAAACAACATTCTGTGACCCTCTCCACTGCAGAAGCTGAATATGTGGCTGCAGGGAGTTGTGGAACACAAGTTATAGGATTAAACACCAGCTTTAGGACTACCAAGGAGACCTGGGGTGTACACCTATTTACTGTGATAATACAAGTGCCATCAATCTTGCTAAAAATCCTGTTTTGCATTCTCGAACCAAACACATAGAGATAAGACATCATTTTATAAGAGATGAGGTGTCTAAGAATAATTTTGAACTGATTCATGTAGGGACAGATAATCGGATTGCTGATATTTTCACAAAACCTCTGGATAAGGAAAAATTCACTACATTGAGAAGAGAATTAGGCTTATACAAAGTGTCTTAATTTTGGAGCCTGTTCCTGTTGTGAGGGGGAGTTTTGTCTATCTGTTGTTTAGCCTTCTTACATGCTGGTTTAAAGGGGAGTTCAGAATGCTTACTGGTTAGCTTTCAGGAATGCTCTAAATAAAGGAAAGTCTTGAGATTTTGCTGAAATGTTTTATTGAGGAATGCTATATCTTAGGGGGAGCTGAGCTGTAATGTGAGAAGAGAAGTTCTTTGACAGATTCAAAAGGGCTGTCCAGATGTGTACCTTTGCTGGTCTTGCATGACTGATTTAGTGTGGTTCTCTCAGAAAGTAGAGTGTCACTTAACTCTTAAGTCTATAAGTCAGTGACTCTAATCTCCAGGTCAGAATCTTTCCTTTGGTACTCCTTCAGAGATCTGGACTAATTGCATAAAGTATATCTTCCTACACTGTCATTGATTATGGTTCAGGCCAAAAAACATGTATGTCTTGATATCTGACCCAATCAACTTGAAATCTAGACTTCAAGACTCAATTCAAGAAAAGTCCTTTTTGGTATTATCTTCAATCATTCTATCTCTTTAACTCAAGGGCTTAACTGAACAAACATGTTCTGTTTTGATCACTGAGAAACTGGGAGCTTCATCAATGAAATGAATATTTCTCCCAAGTCATGAGGTGTCAAATGCTTAAAATAAATGAAAAGTCATGACAGAGCAATGGTGGCTTGCTGGTGAGTAACTGGGGACTCTGGCCTCTAATCAAGGTGTTTCCTCATGTCAAAAGCCACAGTTACTAACTATGTTTCTTAATATAAAAAAAGGGGGGGGGGAAGAAAGTAATGAGGTACTCACTCTGAGTAACTGGGGATTCAGGCCTCTGATCAAGGTGTCTCCCTAATGTCAAAGGAAGTGAACCACCAACTTACTCATTGATCTTCTTGAATATCATCTCCAACAAAAATTCCTTGTTGTTATGCAACTAATGGATTGCTTGTCCTCAATACCTTGATAACACCTCTCTGATTTAGTCTCTTACTGTCTAGTGGAATAGTTGAATGATCAGCTATTTTTGGCCATACTTGTCAACTCCTGCTCTAAATCATCCACTATGTATGATGATAAACTTGTCTATCATTCCACTTCTCTATTGTGTACTGAAATCTAAAGAATCTTGTCTTGAGATTAGAAACCCAATTATTCTCTTAAGACCTACTCGTGACTTTCTGCACTATGCAGTTACTGCCCTGAGTCCTCATGTTTCCAGCACTGTCACACATTCTGTATTTTTTTTTGCTGATATCAAAGGGGGAGAGAAGTTTGCAATGTCTACAATTTTAGTGAGAAGTTCTGCAATGTTCTGCAATATCTATCAGTGAGTCTTGGTTTTGTCTTGAGCTTTGAGGGAGTCATGTTGCTTCATGCTGATATGTTTATGAGTTGTGGAGGAAAAGAGAAGTGTGTTGTAGGGAATGTTTAATTCATTTGCATGAGCATGCCTTGAATTTAATCTGTTGTTGAAGCTGATATTGATTTCATGTTAAATCTTGATAAACCTTGATATTGCCTGATTCATAGTGTTGCCATCATCAAAAAGGGGGAGATTGTTGTGTCCCTATGATTTTGATGATGTCTCACACTATAAATCATTTCTTTATCTCAAGATAATCTCATGTTTCATCATGTAAGTGAATGGATTACACAGTAAGGAAATGTCCTGTTCAATTGAGCAATTTGACCAAATGAATTTTAGTGTTGCCTGAGTCATAATGTCTTGATGGTTTCAACACTATGAACCTTTGTGAACAAAAATATTTCTCTATGTTAATGTAAATCCTCGAGCCACTTCAGTTAATTTTGGGAGTTGTTTTCGTGCCACTTGAGCCACACTTCGTGTTGTTTTCCCTCACTAACACGAAAAGATTTCGTGTCGTCTGAGCTTACAACACTTCATGTTGATTTCCATGCTTGACAGGAAAACTTGTATGAGGTAATACTTCGTGTTGTTCTATCCTTGTCATCTATGTCTTCGAGTCCTAGTCTCGATTGTCTAACTTCGTGTCGTGTCTCCCTCTGTCTTCGTGTCGTGTTACTGAAGCAGCTCGAATAGTTCTGACGAACTCCGAGTCGCTTCTCTGTGAACCTCGTGTCGTTTCTCTCTGTCCTTTAGTTGCTCATCTCGTGTCATCTTTTATGTCTGCTTGTTTAATTTCGTGTCACTTACTGTTGTTCCTCGAGTCGTTCTTTTTTTTAGTGTCACTGCTTCATCACGTGTCGTGATAGCCGTGTCACTCTTCTGTCTTCGTGCTGTTTTTCTCTTTAGACTTCGTGTCCTTCTCGCCTTGACCACACTCCGTGTCAATTCCTGTGTTTCGTCTTCGTGTTGTTTTCAACTCGTGTCGGTTTCTGTTTTCATCTTCGTGTTGTCTTCAACTCGTGACGGTTTCTGTTATTTGTCTTCATGTCGTGGTCAGCCCGTGTCGCCTCGTCTTCGAGTCGTTCATTCGAGCTATTTTGTGCTCGAGTTGTTTTTCTTATGTTTTCAAGTATTGTTTCACTCCGTGATATTTTCTTCTCACCTCGTGCTATCCTGATCTGACCTCGTGTCACCTTCGTTGATTATGTCAGTCTTGTCCATTGTATCTCGTGTCGTTCTTTTCTTATCTCGTGTAGTTGTCACGTCGTGTTGTTATCATATACCTCATGCAGCTTTAGTTTTAGTGGTCATACAGCGTGTTAATGGTTTTTATCTCCTTACAGGTACGAGGAAGAATATTCCCAAATAAATGGGCTACACGTGATCCAAGACAAGAGGAACCAACCCAATGAGGACACGTGGCAGGAAGGTTCTGGATCGAGCGTGGGAAGCACACGCATGTTGTGCCCTATCCACCTGCTGCCGCTATAAATAGAAACCTTCGCCCACCGATGAAGGTAGATCAGAGCCAAGAAAGAAAAGGCAGAATTACAGAGAGCTCGATCCAACAGTGAAGAGAAAAAAAAAGAGAGATAGCAGTGAAGAGAAAGAAAAAGAGAGATAGCAGTGAAGAGAAAGAAAAAGAGAGATAGCAGTGAAGAGAGAAAGAGAGTTTGCAGTATCTGGTTTTTGAAATTGCTTCCCAAGAAGCTACATTTGTATTAACTCTCAGTATCGAATGTTTTCTCGATCAGTCTTTAGTTTCTTTTCTGATTTTCTTTATGTGTTCTTCGTCTAACTCTGATCTGTTCCCCTCCGGTATGTGGAGGAAGGGAGTCTAACTCCGGTTTCCCTCTGGGTTGCATAGGAAGAGAGATCGCTGATCTCTGGTGTTGCTAGTGACGGGTTGTCATTAGCAGGTTCCCTCCGGTGTGTGGAGGAAGGGAGAGGCACTCTCCGGTTCTGTTCGTGCTGGGTGCTAGAACAGGTTTCAAGCTCTGCGGGTGGCAGAACTGGTTGAGGGATTTGTCTCCCTTGGGTTTTCAAGCTGTTTGGCAGCAAGTTGTTCGCAGACTGAGTCTGATGTGCTCTAGCAGTGGCTAGTGGAATCCTCACTCTAGTTGGAGTGAGGGGTGGATGTAGATTGCTGACTGCAGTCGAACCACCTAAAAAACCGGTTGTCTTCTCTGTGGTTTGCGGTCTTTATCAGCGCTCTCTATCTGTTTGTCACTTCGACTATTTGTTTGCTCAGCTCTTCATCATCATTCTCTTATTCGATCTTGAGTGGTATCTGCATTTGCAATTCTTTGTGTGCTAGTTTAGAAGGGGCATAAGCGGTAGATTTATTTTCTTGCCTAAATTTTGCAAATTGGGAGTGATATATTCATCCCCCCCTTCTATATCACTCTTGCTGCGCTAACAGGTGGTCGGAGGAGTCCTGAGCGCAACTTCTCGCTCACTTGCTCCTTTATGATTGCTTATCACTCGGGGTTTCAGCGCCTCCTGCGTTGTTGAACCGGGAGGCAACTCGGGTCCAGCTTTAGCTGGTGAGTTATGATTTCAGGCGGGATCCCGGGGAGCTCTTCCTTAAACTAGGCGAACACGTCTTAGTTTTCAACCAAGAAGCATTTGTAGACCTCTTTCTCCTGCTCAAACATCATAGAGCCATTGCCAAGGGTCCTACTTGGATCCTCCCCTACCTGGATGAGGTACAGGTCCTCGGCTGGCGTACTCCCACTGGGCCTGGGATCCTCTGTCCTGGTTTTCTTCTCAGGGGGAGGGTCTTCAGTCCACCTTTCCTTGGTGGAGATCAAATAACACCTTCGGGATTCCCCCTGATCACCGCGAACTTCCCCTACCCCATGGGGCATGGGGAACTTTAGCTTCTAGCTGTAGGACGAAAAGACGCCCCACAGTATGCCCAGGATTCCTCTCCTGATTATGACATTATATCCGGTCATTCCACGCACGACCATGAAGTCAGCCAGAAACGTCATGTCGTGAGGGGCCGTTCCGAAAATGATTAGAAGTGAGACACGCCTCTCCGAGAGGATGGTAGTGCTAGAAAATCCATACAAGGGTGTGTGTAGTGGTGTTATGCATGTCAAATCCACACCCATGAGAACAAGACAGTCGTAGGAAGTCACGTCAGGTCCGCTTTCATTATCCACAAGAATCTATCATACAGTACATTGGTTAATGGTCGTGGAGACCACAAGGGCGTCGGAGTGGGGGGTAGTCACGCCCGTCAGATCATTGTCTGAAAAGATGATTGGATCCTTGAGGTGGTCTCACGCAGTAGAGTCGCGGCAGCTCTCGTCATCGTAGTCCACTTGGTTAACTCCAGATGCCTATCTTCGATGCCTCCTGGAGGTGTCCCCTCCCGACACCGACCCCCCCCAAAATTATCATGATCACCTTCCCATTGGGTCGGTTGTCGATCGGGGTGAGGGGGGGTGGGAGTCTGGTCCTTCTATTGTCGCTTCTCCGTGGCCTTGGCGACGAATTTGTTGAGGAGTCCTAGCTGGATAAATCCTCGATCACGTCCTTTAGCTAGACGTAGTCGACCGTATCGTGTCCGTGGTCACGATGGAATCGGTAGTACCTTTTTTGGCTCCTGGACCTTGCATCGGACTTCATCCTCGGGGGCCATCAGAGGTAGGGCTCCTCTCAGATTTCCATGAGAATCTGTTCGAGTGGGGCCGTCAGGGGAGTGTAGTGTCGATATTGGCCCCTGTTTCCCATCTCCGGACAGTCGCGGCACTCTCGGTCGCGTCGTTTGTGTTTGTTCCACCCCTCCCTTGGAGAGTCCGCAGGTCTCTTACAGTCGGGTTGACCTGTCTTGGCCGTTTGGCCTAACGTCGCATTGTTCTCCTTGCAATTGGCATGCTTTTGGGCCAGGGTGAGAAGATCCATCAGGGTCGACAGGGCCTCTACTCCGAGCGACTATCGGAGGATGGGATCTTGAGTTCCTTGCGTCACGGCGGTTGTGGTGATGTTGACGTCAAGGCGAGGGATGCGGAGGGCCTCTTTCTCGAAGCGGGATACGTAATCCCTTAAGGTCTTTTCGCGTCCCTGCATGATGGCAAGCATGCTCACCGCCGACTTGGCTTCCTTCTGACAGCTGATGAAGGTCTCCTTGAACAACTTCTTCAGTTGTTGGAAGGAGGTGATAGTCCCGGTGGGCAGGAGCATTTTCCCGCAAGGTGGTAACGAACGCCAAACATTTTACAGCATTCGAAGCCCGGTGGAACACCAAGTTTGACTCAAAGTTGTGCATATGGTCGGCAGGATCAGAGGTGTCGTCGTATGGGGTGAACAACGGTAGCTAGAACTTCGGGGGAATGGGGGCCTCCATGATATCCCTGGAGAAGGGAGCGTGGATGTCGGTGTCATCGTCGATGAGCCCCCGACTTTTTGCGATCTGGAGGATGTCGTCCAAGTATCGGACCTTCCCCTCCAGTTTGCGCTCCACCTCTTCATAGGGCCGTAGCCGTTATGCCATCTCTGGGTTGGAGTGGAGCAGACTGGAGGGTCACCATGTGGGCAAGCTGCGCGGGCATTGAAACTGCCCAACGGAGACATGGAAGACCTTATGCACCCGGTGAGATTCCACCACTGTGGGGGCCCCTCCATTTTGTGGTAGCTCCGTTGGGGCGAGGTCCTGTCCCGTAGGCCGATTGAGAATGCCTTGGCACAACTCCATCAATGCCTGGAGTTGTGGCCACATTTTTGCCAGTTCATCCGTGGCGGGGTTGTGGGTAGCGGCGCCGCGAGATGTTGAGTTGATGAAGATGCCTTTTAAGATCCTTGTCGAGAACTCGGGGCTTGGTGAGATCCCTGGGCTCGGTTGCTAGTGCTATGGTAGCTTCCACGGGGTGCCATGGCTTCTTGTTCACTTCTCACAGATGGTGCCAAAAAGTGTAGAGGTAGGAAAATAGTCCCTAGACCTCGTACTGCACTTTTAAGATTTGTTTGTTGGGGAAGATCAACCAGCCACCTGTCGAAGCTTGCAAAAACTAGAGAGACGGCGGCAGAAGGAGCCCTGAGTGTTTCCCCAGGGGAAAACCCTCCGATGCTTAAGGCAGGAATGTACTTTGAAGAAGACTATAAGGAGGAGGGATGGGAGAGAGAGTTTAAGAACAGAGTGGACAAGCTTCTGCGTAGGAACAGGGGCTCCTGGAGTGCTCGTAGAGTATGGAGAGTGCTCAGAGAGCCTGGAGAGTGCTCAGAGTGGTGGGCATAGGCTTCGTCTGTTTCTGTGTGTCTTTGTTTCTGCTTTTCTGTATGTGTGTGTGTGTGTGTATCCTCCCCTGTGCGTCTGTTCGGGTGCCTATTATATAGGTCATCCTGGCGGTGAGGACCCATTCCTCAATGGGAAAATGGCGTAAGTCGTAGAGTAACGTCCCCTTGATCGTGGGGAGAGTTGTCCGTTGTGCACTTTCCTATTCGGGATGAGGGGCCCTGTGGCGAGAATCTCGACGCGCATGACCTCGTCCCTGCCAGAGAAGGGTCTACAATGGCGGAGGCAACGTCCGGTTGCTGACGAGTTCCCCGATGCCCAGGATGCTTGCATCGATCTTAACCGTGGGCTGGCGAATCTTCCGTGGGCCTCAAACGGGCCGTCCGGCTTCGGCTGCAGATTGTCGAGGGGCCTTGCTCGGGCCTGACTGGGCTAGGCCACGTGGGGCTGGCGCTGTTAGGCCGCACTGGACGTGACGCATTTTACCCTCCTCAGAGTGTTTCCACAACCTTCGCTCTCTAGAAACCTTACGGAGAATCAAGCATGACTCGAGGGTGAAGAAGCCACCACGTGCTCATCTAGAAGTTCTTTCTCTTTGAAACCTCATCAAAGATTTAGGGCATGAGAGGATTCCACGCGCTTCCATTTGCGATTTGCTAGGTTCTTTTTTTTATTTATTTTCGTGCTATTCATAACTTATATATATTGCGTGTGTGTTGCAACATGTCATCGAGTCTTGCTTGTGTAGTGCTTGATACATCGAGCACGTGTCCGTGTGCCTATTTAGATCCACTTCTAACTTAGTGTGGAAACTCCAAAACCCCATTGGGGAATGGATGTAGGTTAGCTCGTGGCTGTGCCAAACCACTATGAAATCTCGTGTCCTCTCGAGTGACTACTCATTATTGTCTCCCATCTCTTTCTTTTATTGCATCAATTTTGGTTGAACACGCATTAAATTTAGAAAGCCCAATTTACCTCCCCCCTTGGGTTATATTCATAGCTCGAACAAACAAAAAACTAGTGAGTCTAACTGTCATCAGCTTAGTAGGGATCTTGTAGTCTCCATTGCCACAACTACGCAGCCAACAACAAAACTGTAGTAACAATAATAATGTAGTTAAACACACCTTAGCTGGATACTATTACTGTAGGAAGTAAAATTGTTGCAAGAAAAATTATATATGTCAAGTGCACGACCGATGATTACTCTGCCATATGAAAAGCATATCTCTTATTTCTCAATAATTTATAGATCTATAAAATAAGTGCACATGTAACAAACCACTGTTCACCACTAGATTGGGAAAAGAATTGGGTCAATCATCTTGCACTGTCTCTCCTGACATGCCACGACAATATCATTGTCTCGGTGGCCACACAAGGTCTTTTTTTATTTTTTTAATTATTATTTAATGTTTATTTATAAAAATATCATGTCTAAAAACATATTAACAAATATATCGCTACGTTTGTAAAAATAGAGCAAAATTATCATCGCGGTTAACTTTCGTCGATGATGGAGAGGGGCAAAATCGCAAGCCCAAAAGAGATGTGGTTTGAAGTGGCCCAACAGGACCCCCAGAGCCCAACAAGAGATAGCCTCCATTACTGGGCCCACTTACTAAGAATCCCAAACCACTAGGACCAACTCACCCTAGGCGGCCTCCGGGCCCGTGTGTCCGAGTAACGGCCACTCGGGCAAGAGCCCAAACGGCGTCCGAGCATAACCGACCGAGGAAGCCCGGGGGTCAAGAAGAGGGGAGGGAGAGCGCCTCTGCAAGGGAGAGAGCCCGTATTTAAGGAGTAACGCCCCCTACACACTCCCTCTTCCCCTCGCCCTCGACGGGAAATGAACCACTATAAATACCAAAGGAAGCCCTCCGGAAAAGGTAAGCAAGTCTGAGCACTCTCGGCCACCTTATTCGGTGGAGAGCAGTCTCGTGCCCACCCCCTGTCTCATTCTTCTCCTCCGCACAGAGCTCTACCATCTTGTTGACTTAGGCATTAGAGGGTTTTCTCCAGGGTTTCACCCCTGGGCCCTCTGACCTTGTTCCCCCCTTGCAGAATTCTATACTAGCGTGGCAACAATCTTAGGAAGATCGGACGGCTCAGGCTTCAGCATGATACCACACCTCTTCATCTGGCGCCATCTGTGAGAACGAGCAAAAAACCAATATGGTGAGGATGAGTGGAAGCAGAAGAAACACCGGTGACAGAGGGAAGGCATCGGAGATGGTATCAGCGCCGTCGCACTCTTCGACTGGCACCCTTTCCAACAACCAGCGCAACGTCCTACCTCCATCGGCCGCGGGTGGACAACCCGTTTCTGTGGAACTAGACACCCTCCGATCCCTCAACGCTAAACTGGATATCCTTGTCGACTTCATGAGGACCCAGGTAGCCAGGGAGGAGCGGTCGCAGCATTCCCGGGCGAGTCCCCCTCGCGTAGAAGCCTCCCGACAGACAGCCGGAGGCCGTTTTATCCTCCAAGGAGGACGAATCATCCAGAGCGGGCCAAGAGGACCTTCACAACTCCCTCCCCCATAACAGGAGGCTTCCTCCAATCCGCGGGGAAGAAAATCTGGGCAATCTCGCCAACATACGGGAATGGAAGCCCCCGCCATAGAGCAGTGGGAAAAAAGCCGAGGGAACACCCCGATTCCGCCAGCACCGTCCCAGCACCAGCCGGAGCTCTCCCTCCGACTGTGAGACTTTGAGCGACGTTTCACTGAACAGGAGCGCGCTCTTCGCGCCCTACAACAGAGCTCCATCAAGGAGGATGAAAAGTAATCCCCGCTCTCCGTCGACATTTTGGAGGCAGAGATCTCACCAAGGATCTCCCTGCCGACCTTCAAATCCTTTGACGGCTAGGGTGACCCGGCCGACCATTATGACAGCTTCGACGCCCTGATGACTCTGCACGGGGCCTCCAACGCCATCAAGTGCCGAGCATTCGTAACCACTCTAGTTCAAGGCGCCCAGGACTAGTTCCGAGCACTTGCCCCCGGAAGTGTTACTAACTTCCGACAACTAGGGTATTTATTTAAAGAAAGCTTCGCCGGTAGCGGGCCCCCGAGGTTGATCGCGGGGTTGTTGGCGCTCAAGCAGGCCCAAGGGGAAAAGTTGCAGGCCTACGTCAACCACTTTAAAGCGAAGGCCCTACGTATCCCCCACCTGGATGTAGCCTCTGCCATTACCGCACTGATAGGAGGAACCCGTGATGAAAGCCTTCGGAGGGAACTGGTGCTCCACCCACCCTCCTCTCTCGCCGACTTGGTGACCCTCGCTTTGCATCACGCAGAGTGCGAGGAAGTCCTCAACGCCTGCCGAGAGCCCCTAGCCTCGGGGTGAGAAGGAGAGAAGAAGAGATCTTCTGAGCAAGCCTCTGGGTAGGGGAAGAGGAGGAATCGAGAGGGCGACCGGAAGGAGCCCCCGCGCAAATTTGAGCGCTACACTCCCTTGTCCACTCATGTTTATGAAATATACCAAGAAATCAAAGACTCGGGTCTACTCCATCGACCCAAGCCGTCAGAAGCACTGTCAGTTCCACAACGATCACGGCCATCATACCGGTGATTGTCAATAGCTCAAGGATGAGATCGAGAGTCTCATCTGCCAAGGCCACCTCTCCCAGTACGTGACCGAGCAACGGGAGGACCACGGGATCCCCCCAGAAGAGATCGACAATCACCCCCGAGGGATCCACATCAACGTCATCTCGAGAGGATCAGCCTCGGGTGGGGACAACATCCGAGGATGGAAGTGTCATGTCGAGTGAGTCAACCGAGCCTCCGAGCCCCCCAAAGCTCTGCCTTTGGCAAACGATCAGCAGGCTTTGGTCTTCTCCGACCAAGACCTGGAAGGGGTGGTCACCCCACACGATGATGCTCTTGTAATCTCAGCCACTATAAATCATTGTAACGTAGATAGGATCTTAGTGGACAATGGCAGTGCCCCCGACGTTTTGTCGTAAGAGTGTTTGCGGAGGATGGGTGAAAACCCGTCGAGATTGCATCCGATCCGAACCCCCCTCTGTGGGTTCAATGGCCAGGTGACTTATCCCGAGGGAGCCTTAAGCCTGCCTGTTACCCTCGGTACCTCGCCCAAAGCCGTAACCTTCATGGAAAACTTTGTGGTGGTTAAGGAGATATCGGCCTATAATGCTATTTTCGGTCGAGGTATCCTCTGCCAGATCAAGGCAGTGCCCTCCACCTACCACCAAAAAATGAAGTTTCTCACTAAATTCGACACCGGGGAAGTCCGAGGTAACCAAGTAACGGCTAGAAGGTGCTATGTAATCTCGGTAGAAGCCGTAAGGCCAGAGGACAAAGGCAAAGAACTCAGGGCGATCGACGATAAGGTGGCGGCAGGCAAGCTCGGAGGGGAGCATCTGGCGGTTTTCCTCAAGGATGACCCAGCCCTTAAAGTAAAGATCGGGGCGGACTTGCCACCTGAATTGCAAACTTAATACAAAGACTTTCTTTCAGAGTATGTTCATATTTTTGCATGGTCTGATGAGGATCTCCCTGGGATCCTCGAGGAGACAGTGATGCACCACCTCAACCTCGACCCTACGGTGAAACCAGTGCAACAATGGAAAAGGAAGCACGCCCTCGAGAAACAAGCGATCATTAAGGAGGAAGTCAATAAGGGAAAGAAAATTGGGCTATTCAGCCCGGTCCTTTACCCGACTTGGCTCGCTAATGTTGTCCTAGTGCCGAAGACTTTAGGCAAATGGCGGATGTGCGTTGACTTCACCGACCTCAATAAAGCCACCCCGAAGGACTGCTACCCGTTACCAAGTATCGACCAGCTAGTCGATTCAACCTCGGGTAACGAACTTCTCTGCTTTCTGGATGCTTATTCCGAGTATCACCAGATCCAGATGAACCCCGAAGACACCAAGAAGACCGCCTTTATCACTGACTTTGGCATGTACTGCTATACCCGAATGACGTTCAAGTTGAAAAATGCCGGAGCAACCTATCAGAGGCTGGTAAACTAGATCTTTGAAAACCAGATCGGGCAGAACGTCGAGGCCTACATTGACGACATGCTCGTCAAATCGCCTAAGGCCAAGGACCATTTCGTCGACCTGACCGAGACCTTCAACACCCTCCAGAGGTATCAAATGAAGCTTAATCCTGCCAAGTACGCCTTTGGAGTTAAATCTGGGAAGTTCCTGGGTTTTCTGGTGACCTAGCGAGGGATCAAGGCCAACCCCGAGAAGATCCAGGCCATCCTGGATATGCAGCCACCCACCTACGTCAAAGATGTTCAACGCTTGACCAGAAGGATTGTCGCGCTCAACTGGTTCCCATCCCGAGTGCCAGAGCGATGCCTACCCTTCTTCCAATTGCTGAGAGGGTCGAAATTGGCGTCCTCCACGTTCGCTTGGGACAAGAAGTGCGAGGATGCATTTACCGAGCTAAAAGAATTTTTTGCATCACCTCTAGTATTGTCAAAGCCTGTGCCGGGAGAGACGCTATATCTCTATCTCTCGGCAACGCCTTCCACAGTAAGCTCGGTCCTAGTCCGAGATGACCAAGGGATTCAGAGACCTGTTTATTACGTCAGCAAGGTGCTTCTTGATGTTGAAAGAAGGTACCCCGCAACTGAGAAGCTCGTGCTAGCATTGGTAACCTCGGTCAAGCGCCTTCGGCCCTATTTCCAAGGACACTCCATCGTGGTGCTGACCGGTGAGCCCCTAAAGAAGATTTTGGCCCATCCCGAAGCTTCTGGTCGCCACGTTAAGTGGGCAATCTTGCTCAGGACCTACGATATTTCTTACCGGCCCCGCACAACCATCAAGGGACAAGCTCTCGTAAATTTTATCGCAGAAACCATTGTTCCTCTTGGAGAGACGTCCCGGTCGACAACCGGCCCGGCCTGGAACCTTTTCATGGACAGATCTTCAAACTCAACCGGCAACAGAGCTGGCATTCTCATGATGTCCCCAAAATGTGTTGAGCTCCAATACGCTTTAATATTCATCTTCCCGGCATCCAACAACGCCTCCGAATACGAAGCCCTAATTTTCTGTGCTAGGATGGCAAGGCACCTGGGAGCAGAGCGAGTCAAAATCTACACCGACTCTCAGTTAGTCGCCAGCTAGATCAACGGGGACTACCAAGCTCGGGAACCACAGATGGTCAAATACCTTCATATGGTGAAAGAGATAGCCTGATTGTTCGAGAGTTTTCAGGTAATCCAAATAACTCGGGAGGAAAACTCCCGAGCGGATGCCCTCTCTCGCTTGGCCTATTCCATCAGCTCTGAAGGGACCTAGTCCGTCCTACTCGAAGAGTTAGAGCGACCAAGTGTGGAAACTAAAATCGTAGTGACCGTGCAAGCATCACCTGATGACTGGAGGACTCCATACGTAGCCTGGCTAAACGATTCCCAAGAACCCATCAATCCTTGAGAAGCTAGGAGACTCAAGTATCAAGCTTGGCGGTTCATCCTGCTCGACGGAACCCTTTACAGACTATCCTTCACCGACCCCCTCCTCAAGTGCCTTGACGCCCCAGAAGCCCATTAAGCCATAGAGGAAGTACACGAAGGAATCTACGGCGCGCACCAAAGAGGGAGATTGATAGCAAGAATCTTACTGTGCCAAGGTTACTGGTGGCCCACTCTCTAGCGTGACTGCTCCGCATGCGCTCAGAAATGTGACCGCTGCCAGAGGTTCGACCACCTGATCCACAAACCAGCCTCGGAGCTCGTGACCCTAACCGAGCCATAACCTTTCGCTCGGTTGGGAATCGATATCCTGGGTCCCTTCCCGGTGGCCCAGGCTCAGAACAAGTTTCTTATCATCACCATCGACTATTTCTCCAAGTGGAACAAGGCTAAAGCTACTGCCAAAATAATAGAGGCGGTAATCTGGAGTTTCGTGTGGAGGTCGATCATCTATCATTTTGGCATCCCCCGAGTGATTGTGAGTGATAACGGTCGGCAATTCAATTACGCTTATTTTAAGAATAAGTGCGCTGACCTACATATTCGCAACCACTTCACCTTAGTAGCGCACCCTCAGGCAAATGGGCTGGTCGAAAATGCCAACAAAACTATCCTCAAAGGCATCAAGACCAGGCTCGAGAAGGCCAGGGGTAATTGGCTTGACGAATTGCCTAGCGTGATGTGGTCGTATTGAACCACCCCGAGGACCTCCACAGGCGAAACTCCATTCCAACTAGTATATGACACCGAGGCAGTCATCCCGCTAGAGATCGGTAGCCTTTCCCTTCGGGTTATTAACTGTCAGCCCGAGCCTAATGAACAGAAGTTACTGGAAAATTTAGACCTGGCTGATGAGGTACGCGACGTCGTAAGGATCCGAGCAATGAAGTACCAACGGCGCATGAATCGTTACCACAGCGCCCGGGTCCGAGATAGGCAGTTCCAGCCGGGAGACCTCATCCTGAGAAAGGCTGAAGCCTCTCGACAACTAGAGGCGGTGGGAAAGTTGGCCCCTAATTGGGAAGGCCCATACCAAGTGGTCAAGACGCTCGGAAAAGGAGCTTACCGGCTATCTACCATGGTAGGAAAACCAATCACTCAGACTTGGAACACTATGGCATTACGAAAATTCTATCTCTGAGTCAATCCATACATGTAAGAAGACAATTAATATAACAATCTTCAATTTCATTGCACCAACAGTTTTTATACATCAGATAGGCCGCAGCCAGTACAATATGTGTGTAAAAAAGAGCCAAAGTACAACATGAACTGATAGCTCAGCGCAGACAGGGTTGGCAACCTTAAACCACGCCACTGAATCGACCAGGTGTGGAAACTAGCTCGGGTAGTGAGGCGGCCGACCCAGTCTACTCGAGTAGCCAGGAAGAGATGGTATCAGTAAAGAAAAACAAGAGAAGGCTTCCTCGGGAGACTTGGTAGAAAACAAGAAAAAAGGCTCCATCTAGAATTGATGGTGCGGGCAAGAAGAAGCAGGAGAAAAGAAGAAGAACAAAAGAAAGAAAGAATTTGAACACTCCCTTGGGGTATAGGGAGCGGGAGGGGAGGAGGGGAGAAAAATAGAGGGAGGGAGGTAAACAAATGGTGTTGAATGTCTTCCTCTCTCGAACCATCCTCCGAGCTATCCCCCCTCCTGGTGTGGGCGACAGCCCGAAAGTCATAGAAGAACGCCCCGTTATACGTCTTCTATTCTTCCACGCTGTCCACCCAGTCATCTTCTATTCTTCTACGCCGAAGTAGCCTGGATGCCCCAGCTACCGTGAAAGCCTTGATCTTTATCACCGGCCTCCATGCTTCACCAGAGGAGGGCAACAGAGAAGAAGACGACATCTTCACTAGAGGAAGAAGTAAAGACAGGGAACACGGGGGAGGTCCTTTATGCAGCGTGGAGAGAGGAGGCACCCTTCGAAGCCTTTTATAGGCCTAAGAGGGGGACTTAACCTTAATTGACCCTCCCCTTGAAAAGACGCGAAGGGACTTCAAAGGAAGGCAGACGCCCTCTCCAAGGAGCAATTACGCCTCCCTGCCCCTAAATCCTACAGAATATGTCGACGGGAATACTCGAAAAGGCAGGCCATTCAATGCCTGGGAAGATAGAAAGTACCAGATAAGCACCTGCGAATCGACCGATCGGTGCATGATCTGATTTTTCGACAGGAAAATCGTACGAGATTTTCGATCTACTAACGACCGCGGATACGACAAATCAAACTCGGTCAAACATGGTAAGGAGCATTCAAGTATGATATGAACGCTAGTGCCATTATATTTAAACTAAGAAAGTACATGGAAAGTTTCCAGACGGCCCCCCATACAAAACAAAAATGGAGAAATGGCTAGCAAAGCAAATACAGCCTAATCGATGGAAATAGGAGATGGGTGGGAGGTCTATGACCCCCCTTGAAGCTCAGTGGACTGAAGGCCCTCTGCGCTCGGCACCGTCTCGGCAGTACAAGGCAACGCGCCCTCGGCTCCCTCAGTGACGTCCGGCTGAGGCACTGACCCCACTCATGTGGGAACTGCCTTGACTGTGAGCTCTCCCGAAATAGCCAGAGTGTGCGATCCCCCCTCCACAAAAGTAGAACTGTCCTCGTTGTCCCCTCCGCCACACGACGCTGACGAGGAAGGAGATGTCGAGCCCTCTTCCCCCGAGTCGTAACGCTACCCGGGTTTGAAAACAAGCGCGTCAAGGACCTGTGCCTGGGCTAGATTCGCTGCCCGCCTGAAGCCCTGTGCGAACCCCTTCCGCAGTCTACGCCGCTAGCCCGGCTCATAATAGGTGAAGGCGCACTTCTTTAAGGCCTTGAGATACTACTCTGAGCCCAGATACTACTCAATCTCCTTCACCTCGGCTTCTGTTTCCTTTGCCCCGAGCTCAGCCAATTTTGCCTCAGCCTCGGCCAGCCTCATTTCAGCCTCGACCTACTTCACCTCGGCCTCGGCCCGCTTTGCCTCGGCCTCCCTCCTTGCTTGCTCGGCCTCCAGAAGATGTCCCCCGAGCTCTTCACGCTCGATCCCCCACTGCCTCGAGCTCATTGCATAGGCCTGGCACTCCTCCTCCAGGAGACGGCCCTTTAGCTCGGCAGTATATCAATCCTGGGACAGCTACTCGGACAACAACCATCCCTTCTCCTGGCTCACCCAATCCTGCGACTGAAGCAAGTCCGCTTCCCTTCGGAGGGCCCCAAGCTCAGAAGACAATTGCCCGACCTTCCGGTCGGACTCTGCGCGACCCTTGGCCTGAGCCGCCTCGCTGCTCTCCATCTATGCCAAGTGATCTGCGATCTCGGCCCCTAATTGAGCCACAAACAATCCTCCCTCCATGTAGCAACCCAGATAAATTATTGGAATGAAACTTTCCTAAATAAATAAATTCCCCGATTTATAAGGCAAGGGCCAAATCAAACAAATAATAAAAGCCCAACCACGAACATCACTATTGGGCTTTAACTCAAACGCAATAAGGCCGTAATCCATAAAATGGGCCTTCAACTATATACATTGGATAGGGCTTAATATATATATAGGCCTTAACACATATATGAGTCTTAGCCCATAACCATTCTCACATGAGAAGCGATGCATGGGGAAAAGATTATTTCATAAACCCAATAGGAGGTTTGATCGTGGAGTAGCCATACATGAAGGTTAGGGTTTTAAGTCTAAATAGGAAGTCGACTGTGGTCATAGCAACAAAGGGATTAACATGGGAAATATTGAACCCATTAGGATTTGCTTCGTGGGAAGCTAAATCCCACTAGGATACCATGAACCCAAAGCTTATAAATAAAACCCTCTCTCGAACAAGCGTCGGCTACTGCTATTACGTTCGAAGGAACCCTGAGTCGTTGTCACCACTGCACCCTCTTGTTATCGTGCATGAAGGAGAAACATTTTCCTTCTGCTTCGTTTGCCTCCCGTACTATTGTTGTCTGCCTACGTGAAGGAAACCATAGTCATACGAGAGGAAGTGAAGCATGTTGTTGCTTCTTCTTCCCCGTTCGAGTATAGCTACAGTTGTCGTGAAGGAGCTTTCTTCTTCCTCGTCTGCTATTTCTCTCGTTGTTGTTGCCATAAAAGAAGCCCATTGCTTCTTTCTTCTACCGTATTTCCTCTGCCTGCTGCACGAAGAATGAGCTTCTTCTTCTTCTTCTTTCGTCTTGCTGAAACGCTACTGTTATCACGCAGAAAGAAGAGGCCTGCCGTATTCTTCTTATATCTGGCAGTGCAGTTGCAGTTGCTGCTGCAATGCTTTTATTTCTTCTCTGTTCATCGTTCAACCCAGCCAACAAAGGTAGGTGTTCTCAAGATACGAAGCCCAACATGTTAATCAAAGTCAATTCATGCACATAGGTCATATAATGTTGATTCCATGATTCATGATTGAGTTTCGTGAAGTTTTACAGAGTTTCAGTAAATAGCGACCAGGTGAAAGGCACTTATTGAATGAACACCCGCACGAGCTATCGCCAATTCTTCTGAAATAGCGACAATGACCAGGGCGTAGTTTAATGAGTGACATTTTCCCAATCCGCTAATTCTCTAGTGTATTTAATAAATACCACATGTTTAAAATTAAATATCTATGTAACCTGATGTTAAAATTATTACATGAGCATGATTCTGGAACCTTTATATTTTTCTCTATATATCCATGTCTTTACTTTTCTGATTATGTGAACTCCAAGTACATGAACAGTATTATGTGTCTAAAAATGTACCTGCCCGATGCGTAGCATCAAACAAAGAATGGGCGACAGTCACATTGTCGCTATTTAAAGAATGAACGCCCCTATACGGTGGCGCTATTTTGTAAAATTCTAGTAAATAGAAAATATATTGAAGCTCATTAATGTGCGACCTAAATCATGACGTTATTTAAAGAATGAACGCCATCATACACGGTCGCTATTTATAATTATAAATGTTAATTTCAAAAAAATTATAGAATTAACGCCCGTATGCAATGCCGTTAATTCTAATTTATTCCTTGTAATTTTTGTTATAAATTAAGATTGAACGCCCTTTCAGAAAGCCGCTATTTCTTGAAATAGCGACTTTTGTTGAGGTGCAGATTCATGTCTCTCAGCTTTATCACATTTTCTGGCCCATATCGCGGGTCTATTGACACTCTCATCTCATATCCGTAGATGGAGTTTCTGTTTTTGATTCTATCGATTACACACTAACTCTTGGTGATGATTGGACCCTCCACGGGATATTCCTTCCTTTGGATTGATACTTTCTTCATTGAGACCTACGTAAGTCTACGTTAGTCTTGGATTCCCTCAAGACAGCTGAGCAGGTTGTACCCTAAAAGCCCATAACACCGTGTCTTGTCACATCACTCTGAAGAAACACGATGCATTAGCCCTCATAAGAGAGTCGTTTCTGGCCTCTAGTGAGAAGTTTGTTCTGTTAGTAATTAGCGTCCATGACTTGGGCGCCAGAAGGAATTGGCGACCTGTCTAGTGGCATTATTTCACTGATTTAGCGACTTGAAGTTGGGCGCTATTTCATCTAGCATGTACTATTTACAAGAATTAGCGACCAGACAGTGGGCGCTATTTCTGTAATTAATGGCGACTGAGTGGGCGCCAATTACCCAGTTTCATGGCATGTCTTGATTTTGCGTGGTTTAACGAGGTGTCATACTTGTTCAAGTTCTGCCCTTGAACTCCTTCATTCGTGAAATCTATCTTATCGTCCTATAAAGGTTTATTTCTTTGGAACTCTATATTGGCTATAACTATAGTGGATGTCTAAATATACACGACTCAATGCTTGCGCATGTAGGGCTCGATCTGGTCCTGGGAGGAGCACCTGAAAGTACTTGTGCCCATGGGAGTTTATTGATCACGGTGTGACATTGCACCGAAGTGCATGACTTGCTAGATTGATGACATTCCATAATCTCATACTTGACTTGACTTGACTTGACATGACTTGCGTAGCCCGGAATGAGTATTTACTTACTTGATAATAGCCAATTCACGTGACATGACTTAATATATTTCCGTGCTTGACCATCTTGATACACTTTACATGAATATCCTGAAATCTTGCTAGTTCATTAACTATTGATACTCTCTCTCTCTCTCTTGGCATTTTCATGCGTACATGCATAGCTAGACTTGCATTCATGTAACATGTAATTTACTTAAAGCAAGTTTGTACTTGAGATATAATTTCTACTGAGCATTCGCTCACCTAGTGTTTTCCCCATTTTTTTTAGGTAACTCTGATGACGAGAATCAATCGGATAGGAACGAGAACGAGTAAAGAGCGTAGAGCCACCTAGTCATGGAAGCATCTATCTAGCCGTGTCTTTTCATCTTTCTTGAGTCGATCATTGTAATTTTCTTTTATTGAGTCTAGAATACCGTTAGTACTTTTTCCCAAAAAGAGGTTATGTAATGGAATTACCATAATGGTTATTATGAATAAATTGGATTTAGTTTATCTCTACTTTTGCGCACTCTGTCTATAAGGTCGAATTCCTTATGCTCTGATTGACATGATTGATATAAGCTCGTCATGCATACCGGGTTCCTTCTGCGCTCATGGCGTGACAGTTTTTGTGGTATCAGAGCCTAGGATATTCAATTCCTAGGAAAACCAAGTCCAAGGATAGGTTATTACCTTTACCAGTGAGATTGGGTAGAGCCATGGGTTAAGTTAACTTAGGTACTTAGACCCTTGGAATAATCATATATTAATATAGTTACTTAAATCTTGTAGGATCATGGCCACTGAACGTGCTCAATGGTGTGATATGCAGCGCACTGTCCAAGGTCTCACTCAGGCGCTACAACAAGTGGCGCAGGGCGAAGCCAATCGGGGAGCAGGAGATCTCCACCGTAACTTTCGCAACATGAACCCACCAAAGTTCATTGGTTCAACTTGCTCTGGGAGACTCTAACACAAGATACTTTTATGCTTCTTTCAAGAGCAAGAAGTCAAGAAATAACATCCGGAGATGCAAGCTCAGTGATGGGCCTTACACCGAGGACTTCTCTAAAGTTTCTGAACATGCAGTGGAATTTTTTCACCAGTTATTGAACCAGCCCCAAGTGCAATCTGAATTCAATTTGGAGCCTAGTTATGTGCTTACTTCATCAAAGATTGAAAAGTTAAATATGCCTCTGACAGATGAAGAGATTAAAAATGTAGTACTCCAGTCTCCCTCAGGTAAAAGCCCAGGACCTGATGGCTTCCCAGTAGAATTTTTCAAAGCAGCTTGGAGGGTAATTGGTGATGATGTAATATCTGCCGTCAAACATTGCTTTGCCTCAAAACAAATATTAAAATAGTTCAACTACACTTTTATTGCCCTTGTTCCAAAGTTTGAAGGTGCTGACTCCTTTGATCAATTCAGGCCTATATCTCTATGCAACTTCTTTTATAAAGTTGTGTCCAAGATTATTGCTAACAGAATGCAAGAAGTGATGTCGAATCTAATAAGCAAGAACCAGGCTGCTTTTATAAAAGGGAGATCAATTCATCACAACATTCTACTAGCTAATGACATTATCAGGGATCTTCAATACAAATCCAAAGGTAAGATCATCTGCCTCAAAGTTGATCTTAAGAAAGCCTTTGATTCCCTGAATAGAGAATTTATATGGGCTATGATGCATAAGATGGGTTTTCCCACTTCTTGGATTGATTGGATTGCCAACTGCATTGCCACCCCAATGTTCTCTGTACTACTAAATGGCTCTCCCAAAGGTTTTTTCAGTAGCATGAATGGGGTGCGACAGGGAGACCCATTATCTCCATACCTTTTCACCATTGCTATGGAGGGGTTCTCATCACTTATAGATAAGGTAGTACAGAATGGACTAGTTAAAGTCCCAGAAGCTGGTGCAGTGAAGGTTTCACATATAGCCTTTACAGATGACCTGATTCTGTTCTTTAAAGATGATACTACATCTGCTCACCACATAGTCTCAATCCTCAGGGAATTTGCCTCTCTGTCCGGCCTGAACATCAATCTTCAGAAAAGTAAAATGTACATTGGCAGAAATGTACAAAACAAGGAAGCTATTCTTAACATTGTTCAGGTTTCAGAAGGTCTCCTGCCAGTTCCTTACCTTGGACTTCCATTATTGTCATCTTGTATCAAGAAGACGAGCTGCCTACCATTGATTGATAAAATCAAAAGACATATTGACTCATGGAAGAACAGATTCCTTTCAAGAGCAGGACATCTAGAACTAATCAAGTCAGTTCTGTCCGCATACTCCCTGTACTGGTCTGCAGCTTTTTCCCTGCCACCATCCTTCTTTGAAGATATTGAAAGAATGCTTTGTAATTTCTATTGGCATGGTCATACCAATAAGCAGGCTTGTCACATGGTTTCTTGGAAGCATATTTGTAAACCAAAGATGGAGGGCGGATTGGGCCTCAAGAATCTTAGGGAATGGAATATAGCTTGCATGACTAAACTTCTATGGGACATCCTACAAAATTCTAATTCCCAATGGTGCTATTGGGTTCATGCTAAATACCTTTCAAAGTGTAACATCTGGTAAGTGAGAATGAAGTCTCACTTCTCTGCAGCGTGGAAAGGCATCCTGCTTGCTAGGAAATGGCTGAAGGAAAATATCATCTATAAGATTGGAAATGGCAATCAAACCAACATGTGGGCGGACCCCTGGGTACAGGGAGAGAGCATCAACCATTTATATGGTGATCAAATTATGCAAGATCTAGAGATGCAGAAGGAATGCAAGGTGTCTGCCTTCATATCTAACGGGAGCTGGTCCTTTCCTCAACCTGTTTCCTCTGAAATGGCAGACCTCTGGAATATAATATCAGGGATCCCAATTACTTCAGGAGGAAGGGATGCAATTCGATGGAAACACAACAATGGACTATTCTCTACAGCTCACTGCTAGGAAGTGATTAGAGAAAAAGCTGCCATTATGGCCAATGGTGAGTGGATTTGGAAGGGGCCAACAATTCAAAGAGCTTCTCATTGTCTTTGGCAAGCGGTGTTGCACAAACTACCAACTATGGATAACTTACAAAAGAGAGGGCATCATTTCCCTAGTATGTGTTACCTATGCAAAAATAGCTGTGAAACTTCAGATCACCTATTCTTCGACTGTTCTTACACTAATTGGATCTGGAAAGAAATCCTAAACAGGTTAGACTTGCATCAGCCTCCCAAACTCCTTAGATTGGAAATTACAGAGCTTGCTAAAAATTGCCCAAGCAAGGGGCCCATTCTGAAGCTGGTCCGAGTCCTGCTGAGAACCACAGTTTGGCATATCTGGAAGCAAAGGTGTGAGAGAATTTTCCAAGGTACCAATGAGCATAAGGGAAATCTCCTCATCCAAATCCTAGAAGATAGTCGGCATTACCTAGAATTCTATGAGGTAATGAGAGGATCAAAGAGGCGGGACTTCAACATACTCAAAAGGTTTAACTTCAAATGCCAAGCTTCATAGCAGACTACAATTGTGTGCTCTCAATGGAATAATATAATGCAGTGAAGGTAGGGAATGCCCGACCAGAGCATTAGATTGTTATTGCATTTAACTTTTCTAATGAATTAGGCTACTAGTCTACAGCCTGTGTAGTCAGTAGCCAACCACCATCACTTGTACATTGATTTACTTAATACATCTCATTACTTATCGGAAAAAAAAAAGTTCATTGGTTCAACTGACCCCGATGATGCCGAGCACTAGATTAGGGAGATCGAACGTATATTCCGTGTCATGTAATGCACGGATGAAGAGAAAGTCTTATTAGTGACATTCCAACTAGAGCGGGACGCTCGTTTTTGGTGGGAATATATAGAAGCTACCTTACCCCATGTGCAAGTTACGTGAGACAAGTTCATGGAGTATTTCAACAACAAATACTTCTTGAACTATATTCAAGAAAAGAAGGCCACGGAATTCGCCGTCCTCAAGCAAAGAACCTTATCGGTGGCCGAGTACGAGGCCCAATTTTCCTGACTGTCAAGGTATGAACCCCACTTGGTGTGTACCGAGAAAATGAAGGCGAGAAGATTTCTTAATAGGCTTCGACCCCAAGACATTACTCAATTGGCACCGATGGACATTCAAGTCTATTCGGAGATAATAACGCGAGCCTAGCTGCTAGAAGACGCCACGGAGCTGTCCGACCGGATCCATGGAAAAGATAAGAAGGAGTATGTTACCAGCTCCGGCACTTTCAAGCCAACCTTCAATAAAAAGAGGACTAGCAACGGAGGAGATTCCTCCCAAGAGAAAAAGTTCAAGAATGATAGTAAGCCCTTCTCCATTACTACCACACCTTCCAAAGAAGTGTGTAAGCACTGCGACAAGGCCGGACATAAGGCCGAGGAATGCTGAGGAGATTGGGAGCGTGTCTCCGTTGCGGGAGCCATGATCATCGGATTCTCGACTGCCCTCTACTTAATGATCAAGCCAGAGATGAGAAGCGCCCGATGAAGAAGCAAGCACGTCTCCAAGCTCTTCAAGAGGCGGAGCAAGATGAAGGTGGACTGGTGGAAGGTACATTAAAGATTTACTCTAAATCTGCTCGTGTCTTGTTTGATACCAGCGCGACTCATTCTTTTGTTTCCAAGAAGTTTGCTGATCCATTACCTATGGAACCGGAGTGGATAGATTTAGTTATTTCAACTCCTCTCAAAAATGAGTCCAAGATTTCACACCATTATCTAAATTGTGAAGTTATGGTGAAAGGGAAAAATCTACCTGCCGATTTAATATGCCTAGACATGAAGGATTACGATGTTATACTAGGAGCCGATTGGCTATCCACACACAAGGTAGTTGTAGATTATCGTAACGGCAAGGTAACTTTTAAAGAAATCCCAGAACTTGTCTACACTTGTCCATAGAGTCGGAACAAGTCACCCCTTATTTCAGCCCGCCGAGCTAGTAAGCTCTTAAGGAAAGGGTGTGTGGCTTTCATAGCATTTGTGACCGCCACAGAAGTTACGGAGACTAAGATAGAAGACATCCGCGTAGTTCGAGAGTTTCCCGATGTGTTCCCGGAAGACTTGCCCGGATTACCCCCACAAAGCGAAGTGGCCTTCACCATCAACCTGGTCCCTGGTGCTGGTCCGGTTTCTAAGGCACCTTATAGGATGTCCCCCACCGAGCTCAAGGAATTAAAGGAGCAGTTAATGGAGCTCTTGAAGAAAGGATTCATCAGGCCGAGCACCTCCCCGTGGGGAGCGCCCGTACTATTTGTAAAGAAGAAGGATGGATCGATGAGGCTCTGCATCGACTATCGACAGTTGAACCACCTTACTATCAATAACAAGTATCTGCTGTCGAGGATCGATGAATTATTTAATCAAATATTAGGATCCAAATATTTCTCAAAGATTGATCTCAGGACAGGATACCACCAACTTAGGATCAAGGATGAGGACATTCATAAGACCACATTCCGGAGCAGGTATGGGCACTACGAATTTATTGTTATGCTTTTTGGACTAATGAATTCCCCTGCAGCCTTTATGCAGTTGATGAATAGCATATTCAGAACTCATCTAGATCCATTTGTAGTCATCGTCATTGATGACATACTGATTTATTCTAAGATCGAAGAAGATCATGAAGAACACTTAAGGATTGCATTGCAAATATTAAGGAATAATCAACTTTATGCTTAACTTAGCAAATGCGACTTCTGGCTCGAGGAAGTGTCCTTCCTAGGACATGTGATCTCGAAGGATGAGATTTCTATTGACCCGTCAAAAGTCGAGGCCGTGAGGAATTGGGAAAGACCAACCAATGCAACCGAGATCCGAAGCTTCTTAGGTCTAGCTGGCTATTACCGGCGATTCATCAAGGACTTCTCCAAGATCGCCGTTCCTCTTACTAGGCTGACCCGTAAGAAGATTCCTTATAAGTGGGATGAAGACTGTGAGAAAAGTTTTCAAGCCTTGAAGGATCATCTTACAACCGCCCCGGTCTTGGCACTACCAACTGAAGGGGAGAAATTCGAGGTATATACTGATGCGTCTGACATTGGCCTCGGATGTATGTTAATACAACAAGGGAGAGTCATTGCTTACTATATCTGATAATTAAAGAAGCATGAGGAGAACTACCCGGTGCATGACTTAGAGTTGGCCGCGGTAGTATTTGCTTTAAAGATCTGGAGACACTATCTCTATGGAGAACAGTTCACCGTGTACTCCGATCACAAAAGTCTCAAGTACCTATTTTCTCAGAATGAGTTGAATATGAGACAAAGGCGTTGGCTAGAGTATCTCAAGGACTTCGACTTCACAATACAATACCATCCTAGTAAGGGGATGCGGGACGGGTGACGCGACTGGGCTAAGATGTACGACCGACTCAAAGTGCGGCCAGCACTAGCACACTAAGGTAAGCCGAGTGGCTGACTACCGTGGCGTTCTCCGGGTGGAGACGTCTATCAACAGGAACTCTAACTAGCCCGACGATCGTCCCTTGCGAGGGAAACGTGGGATCGCAGTGGTTAAGAAACCACTGTCGCCTAAGGTTTTCAGTTCAGGCTCGGTGCTTGACTGGGCCTATGGAACGGGCGCTCACAACTCACAACCACGGCGATTTAAAGCTAACTATCGGCCCTATTCTCACAAATGCAGCATGATAAAAAATATACTAAACAAGTAATGTGAGTGCAGGAACGAAGCGCGTACCTCCACACTAGCACGTGGGGAAGAAATCTCGGCCGAATCCGACAACCCCGATACACACAATTATTAACCGTACAATTTCAGAACTTGATGCCTACTCCACGTAGGGAGGTAAAGGGCTACAAACACAAATTTCGGGTTGCTGAAACTCGGGTTGACGGGTCGCACTCGCAGGAGGCGAGGGAGGTGAGTCGGGGTCGATCAGGTGAGCCAATTGGAAGCCGACTGGGTTCTGCCTGTGCAGGCCACCCGGTGCAGTAGACTTGCGGAGGCTGGTACGCTAAGATCCGACGTCCGATCGGGGTGCTGTTTGTTGGAGAATGTCGGCGACTGGATGAAGAATGCCTGGTCCGAACGGCGTGATCAGATCTGATCAGATCTGGGCGTGACAGCAACTGTACTCAGCCTCAGGTTCTGCTCGCACAGAACTACACAGAAGAGCTAAAAATTACAGGAAAAATAGCTCCAGTGTTGGAATGGATTGCTTCTTGTTGGAGATCATTGGCGACATCCAAAGGAAGATCTGAGAGGAAGGAGACATAGTAGCTTCTATAGGTTGCCTCTAGTTCTGGGTCGGATCTGCACAGTGTGGTCGGTGCAGTCCCACGAGAATCCTCGCCACGACCAGCACAGACCTTAGAACGACACAAGCTCGATGGCAACGCAAAGAGAATAGAAAATCCTACGGACACTCAGAATCTCAGATTCAAAGGATCTCAGAGGAGATCCGTAGAAATTTTACATCAGGGAGTTAAGGATCTGGACAGCATGCTCGGACAGAGTTGCGCGACTTCATGATAGGAATTGTTGCCGGACATTCGGAGCTCTGATCGAGGCGAAACCAGCACTGGATCGTTCCTGGCTTGCAGACGCTTCACTGATAAAATCTCTAGAATCAGATACAAGCAGGAAAGGGAAGATAAGGGGGGCGAGTCACACGCCAAGAAAATCCCGTCACAAGATTGGGGTCTAGGGCATCACACCCAAGAGGGGGAAAGAGAATCACTCTCTTACACAATTTTCTCTCAAAATTTCTTCATTAACTTCTGAAATATATTTACAAGAGATGATATATGGGGGAGGGGAAACCCTAGGGAGAGGAGGGAGGAGAGAGAGGGGGTGCGCCTCCTTGACTAAAGGGGAGAGGGATGACCAAGGGGGGGACAAGGGAAGCTTCCTAATTTGAAAAATGAGGGGAGAGGAGTCAAGCTAAGTAGGTGGCAGCCTTCTCCTTGGACCAAGATGGGGGTGACCCCTTCTACTTGCCTCCAAGCCTCCATTCTCTAGCCCCTTTCACACCTAGCACACCAAGCCCATAGACTTGTTCACACCTAACCCTATTTGACCCATTCACACTTGTGAACCCATTCACATTATACCCCCTTTCACACTTGATCCCTGTTCACACTATGCCCCCTTTCACACTTGATCCCTCTTGGCCCATTACAATAGTATTTGTCCACATAGACTAAATAAGACCCACATAAGGCTAATCAAGGTGAAAGCTTGGTCGATGCGTCCACGTCCTCCTCGAGCCAAAGGTACTCCGCTGTGTCATCGTTCCCAGTGTGTACGGCGGCGTGTGTCCTCACCAATTCTCCCCTAGTGGGAGGAACTCGACCCTGTCGAGTAGGGGTCTCGAGGCTTGAGCTCTCTGCGTGTGATCAAGGTGTTGTTCGTCACGGGACATCCTCGCCAATGCTCTAAGAAGTGTTGGTGGGCTCCATTCCTGGCGGTGTTCACCTGCTCATCCAGTATATAATCTATATGCTTACGTTGAGACTGGAAGAGGTGGACTCTCGGGTGATGTGTCACTCACAACAGGAGGAGAAAGCCCAAGAACTCACTAGGGATCACTGCGGGATTCCGATATGCTACCAGATCTGAAGCATTTGAGCGTCGAACTAACACCATAGTCGTCTGGTAGATCAATAACGTACGCATTTGAACCCACTTGTTTCACGACTCGGAAAGGGCTGGCATCGCGGGCCTAGAGTTTCTTTACGGTCCCCAAGGGGAAACCATTCAGGTATGACCCTGATCATGACGTACTCTCCCTTTCAGAACTCACGGTCATGGCGGCGTGCATCAGCTAACCCCTTATACGTGCATGGCTGACCTTTTATTGGGGCACGACTTAATGCAAACTCTATATGCATGACAAACAAACTGTATAAGCAAACAAACTCATACATGACCCTAGATAAACCTAGACACCCATAAGTAATACTCGTAGACAAACGATGCAACCCATAGTTGGGGACTCCTAGACATCCTAACATGAACCTACTGACTTCTACATGGGGTTCAGAGGTTTGGGAGGATCACACCCAATTGCACATTATCCTGGGACTGAGTGCCCGGGACGGCAGCGTGCTCTTCTAAAAGCTCATCAAAGAACTCCTCCACGAGTTATGGATCTAGCTCATAGCTGACCGGCACTAGCTCCGGTGTAGGGTCATGGGCTGGAGTGTCCGAAATAGCCAATGATTCCTGAGTGGGACACTTGGCCGCAAAGTGGCCATTCCCACCACACCTATAGCACTGGTCACGCGGCCCTGTGCTAGAAGATGCTCCACCGATCATCGACCCCTTTCCCTTGTCTTATCGACGGGCCGGGGGTGGTGGGAGCTGAGGTCGGGGAGGCAATGTAGGCTACTGAGGCGGGGAGTTGGGAATGATGCTTGCTGGTGAGGGGGAGGGTCCCTTGGAGGGAGAGAGCGAGGTCCGAGAGCAATGGGGTCCTGGCGAGGGGGTTCCGGAGGATGAACCACCGTAAATCAACTATAGGAACTGGGCGTGGTACGAGAGTTGGACCCACGCTGAAGCATGGTCCCCGGTTGCTGGACGGGAGCGAACTCTGACTCAAACTGCTCTAACTCGAGAGCAACCTGATATGCGGCCTCGTGGTCACATTGCGGTGAAAGAGTTCATACTGAAAGTGGGGCCGCAGACCATGACGGAAGCGAGAAACAGACATCGTGCTCTCTTCCGAGACATCACATCGCAAAAAATATTCATCAAACTCTGCGATGTACTCAGACACGGACCGATCCCCTTGGTTGAGATTCTGCCACCTATCAATGAGCCTCTGACGGTACGTGGCAGGAAGAAACTTAGTTCTAAGTCTATCCTTTATCTCATCCCAAGACTCAACCTGGGGCTCCCGACGTTGAAATAGCAAGCTCTCCACATTGCGGCAATAAGTTTGTGCTTGCCCTAACAGCTTCATTTTAGCGAACTTGACTCTCCGGTGGTCCGTCATCTTGAACCACTCGATGTACCGGTCCATATCGGCCTCCCAATCAAGATATACTTTTGGGTCCAAGGACCCGTCAAAAGTGGGAGGGTCTGCTCGCACGGTCCTGAGGACTCTATCATCCTCTTCATCCCTCGGCTGATGAAAGCCATGACGGCATCGGCCATACCCCTCATAAGCATTATCGGACCCATAGTCCTCTAGACCAAGGTCACGATGCTGTGGTTCGATGGCTCGGTGAGGGGCAGGCTGAGGAGCAGGTGCAGGCTGCTCCTATGCCGCGGGAGCGGGTTGGACCTAGGCCATGGG
Organism: Amorphophallus konjac; assembly: GCA_022559845.1. Taxonomy (NCBI): domain Eukaryota; kingdom Viridiplantae; phylum Streptophyta; class Magnoliopsida; order Alismatales; family Araceae; genus Amorphophallus; species Amorphophallus konjac. The sequence continues at coordinate 174,042,806 of CM040121.1, forward strand.
AGCGAATTGGACTTGGGCCACTGCGGGAGCAGGTGCGGGTGGGCCCTGGGCCGTTCCAGGAGGGTCCCCGTGTGACATTCTATCTAACCATCAAACTAGATCTTGGATAGATCTGTCGAATGACTCCATGCGTTCTTCCATGGCTCTAAGGCGACCATCCATATTGTCGGAGAAGCTCCGAAAGGTAGCCTCGGACTGGTCCAACCGAGTCATGATGGCCATCATCGCCTCATGCAAGGAGTGAAAGTCTCCCGAGGTGGCATCCCGTGGGTTTGCCATAGACGCGGGGCGATGGTATTGGGTACCTCGCCGGGTGGTGTAGATTCGGATTAAAATCCACACTTAGGAATAAAAATAAATGAATAATAAATGAATAAGATGTAATAAAAATAGCACGAGGTGCTAAAAAGGGAGTTGTGATCGCCAGAGGGATTACCTCAATAAGGAGAAAAGGAGATCGCGTGTACCTGGTGGAAATTGGGATGCGGGATGGATGTGGATTTCCTCCTCCAACTTCAATCGGCCGGCCGATGAAGCGGGTCTTCTTAGTTGATTACCTTGCAAAACGGACAATAAACACAAACAAGAAGAGAGGGATCAGCCCAAAATGCAGTAGTATCTATCCAAATGGACGTGTAATAATGAAGGAAAGAAAGGCACATGCGCACCTTTTTTTTTTTGATTGTTTTTAAACCCCTTAACAAGACTTAAGGGAGGGGGAGTATGATGATAAAAATGCGATAAAGTGTGAATAAATATGAAGGATGAACATATATGATGAATGGAGTGATGTGAATAAAAAAAAGAGAGATGAAAAGGCTGAGAAACCCTGCTGTCCCTGGCGACAGTAAAGGGAGTGAAGATGACGGAAGTGGATGGATGAAGCACCGGATGAAGCCCAATGAAAAACGCAGAGAGGATGCAGCAAAGGATGAAGAAGGCTCTGTTCGTGAATGCTTAAACCCTTTTGAAACCTGCTTAACGTGCTTCACCTGCTTAAAACAATGCTTCCACTTTCACAATGCTTCAACCGTTTACACGATCGATCAAGGCTTCAATTTATAGCTTCGATTGGATGTGATCAAGCAAGGTAAGATCAGAACGGGTAATGAGGCATTCAAGGAAGGATTGAGATCGAGCAAGAGACCAAATTATGATAGGGAACTGTGAGGGAAAGATCGAAAAAGGAAGGACTCTGGAGCGAAACACGCCTTAATCGAGGACGTCTCTTGATGAATTGACGACTGCAACAAAGGCGTTTCTTGAAACACGACCTAGCAAAGGACGTTTCTTCCTGGATTTAATTTTAGAAGTAAAACTTGCTCTGTTTAAACACTGATATAACACGCCTATGATAACGGCGTTTCTTAAAAACACGCCCTGAGGAAGGGCGTTACTCAGAAAATGCCTTTTATTTTGAAAATTGATAATTCCAGAAATTAGCGGATAATACCAAGAATTGACGCCCTGTACCACGGTCGTCCTTTCTTTGAAAACGCCTTATTACAGGTCGTGACTTTATAAATTAACGCCCTTAATAAGTCGTGAATAACAAAAAAATGCAGGGAAAATGCATAAAAATTAAAAAAAAAGAAAAACTTTATATTATAAGAATATTGAAGTCCACTTGGGGCGTTTATATAATAACATGAGATTTGATCAACAAAACGTCAATTTTGGCGTGTCTACAGGTGGGCATGCAAAGACACAAATGTTGGAATGCACTAACTAATGCAAACTGAGGAACCTAGACTCAACCAATATACGGTACTAGGCGGAGTTATGGGATCCGAAGATCCTCTCTCGCAAGTATGCTACCTTCCCAATAGGCGTAACCTATCATTTCGGGAACACCTTTTGATATATCGGGTATTGGGATGAAATGCAACCTAGGACAAGATGACCTAGATAAAGATCACCCTAGACTTAAACGGTTTGGTGGGAGTAACATCTTGTCACCCTGTATCCTTTTCTTGTAAGCATTGATTACTATATGATATCTACGCTATTATAGCATATCAAGGACCTTGTGATTCTGATAAACCTGAAATTTGAGTTCCCCTTCATCAAAAACGATGACGACTTCAGGAGAGTCTTTATCACACGGATAGGCCGTTGAGTTATTAAAGGTTCGGGACGATGGTTCCACTTTCTGAGTTGATGCGCGGACAAACAGGCTTCGGCTTAGTGTTGGCTCAGAGATATGGATTCTTGACCAGACCTAAATAGCTTAACAATATTAACCTTGATTATTTTCTAGTTTTAGTTTGTTTTAATCTTTTTCTTTTAGCCCAGCATGCATCATGTAGGACTTTGAGTTTCATGCTGAAAATCTTCATATTATGGCAATAATGAAGTTCGCTCGTTCTCAATTGAGATGACATGAGATATTCCACTCCAAATCAAGTACTTCGTTCTGGTTGAGGCCATTCAGGCGGATTCCTTGGAAGTGACCCTTTTGTTGGATTTCTATCCCAATTCTCTTTACTTTTCTGCAAAATTTACCTTGGTTGCAGCACATCCACGTTGGCTGGTAATCGCTCTCCAATGGTCTTTCCCTGTCGTGCCCGCGCGCACACCCTTTTATTTACTTAGCTTAATCTCCTTCTTTCCAACAAATCGACATTTCCTTGGAACCTCTCAGAGTTGTTTCACTCAGAATTTTGGAACGATTTCAAATACTTAGTGTCTGAGGCGTGTCACATCACACCTTGGCGTCTCCTTATCAGTTCATTCTACTTCATCTCATTTTCGTTTCACTCCCTTGCAAAGCAGACGCCAAGGCGGGGCAGCTGTAGACACGCCAAAATTGACGTTTTGTTGATCAAATCTCATGTTATTATGTAAACGCCCCAAGTGGACTTCAATATTCTTATAATATAAAGTTTTTCTTTTTTTTGAATTTTTATGCATTTTCCTGCATTTTTTGTTATTCACGACTTTATTAAGGGCGTTAATTTATAAAGTCACGACCTGTAATAAGGCGTTTTCAAAGAAAGGACGACCGTTGTACAGGGCGTCAATTCCTGGTATTATCCGCTAATTTCTGGAATTATCAATTTTCAAAATAAAAGGCATTTTCTGAGTAACGCCCTTCCTCAGGCGTGTTTTTAAGAAACGCCGTTATCATAGGCGTGTTATATCAGTGTTTAAACAGAGCAAGTTTTACTTCTAAAATTAAATCCAGGAAGAAACGTCCTTTGCTAGGTCGTGTTTCAAGAAACGCCTTTGTTGCAGTCGTCAATTCATCAAGAGACGTCCTCGATTAAGGCGTGTTTCGCTCCAGAGTCCTTCCTTTTTCGATCTTTCCCTCACAGTTCCCTATCATAATTTGGTCTCTTGCTCGATCTCAATCCTTCCTTGAATGCCTCATTACCCGTTCTGATCTTACCTTGCTTGATCACATCCAATCGAAGCTATAAATTGAAGCCTTGATCGATCGTGTAAACGGTTGAAGCATTGTGAAAGGGTTACGCAGGTGGAAGCATTGTTTTAAGCAGGTGAAGCACGTTAAGCAGGTTTCAAAAGGTTTAAGCATTCACGAACAGAGCCTTCTTCATCCTTTGCTGCATCCTCTCTGCGTTTTTCATTGGGCTTCATCCGGTGCTTCATCCATCCACTTCCGTCATCTTCACTCCCTTTACTGTCGCCAGGGACAGCAGGGTTTCTCAGCCTTTTCATCTCTCTTTTTTTTTTATTCACATCACTCCATTCATCATATACGTTCATCCTTCATATTTATTCACACTTTATCGCATTTTTATCATCATACTCCCCCTCCCTTAAGTCTTGTTAAGGGGTTTAAAAACAATCAAAAAAAAAAGGTGCGCATGTGCCTTTCTTTCCTTCATTATTACACGTCCATTTGGATAGATACTACTGCATTTTGGGCTGATCCCTCTCTTCTTGTTTGTGTTTATTGTCCGTTTTGCAAGGTAATCAACTAAGAAGACCCGCTTCATCGGCCGGCCGATTGAAGTTGGAGGAGGAAATCTACATCCATCCCGCATCCCAATTTCCACCAGGTACACGCGATCTCCTTTTCTCTTATTGAGGTAATCCCTCTGGCGATCACAACTCCCTTTTTAGCACCTCGTGCTATTTTTATTACATCTTATTCCTTTATTATTATTATTTTTATTCCTAAGTGTGGATTTTAATCCAAATCTACAAATTGGCGATCACGGTGGGACCTCCACTGTTTTCTTCTTGATTACCATCTCCATTGGCACCCTCGAGTGCCCTTTCCCCTTGACACCCTCGTGTGTCCTTTCCCCTTAGGCACCCTCGCGTGCCCTTTCCCCTTGGTACCCTCGGTACCCTCTCCCTTGTGCCCCTCGGGCACCCTCCATTGTGCACTCTGCACACTCCCCGGGTCAGTCGATTTCTGATTATTAACGCCTTTCACGAAGGCGTCTTTTGATTTCACGCCCCTCACAGGGACGTGTCTTGTTGAATCACGCCCCCCCCAGGGCGTGCGTTTATTACACCTGCTGGCTTTCTGGTTGCTTATTTCATCGTCTGATATTTAACGCCCCTCTCAGGGGCGTGTTTCTCTGAGTAACGCCCATTCCCAGGGCGTCTTTTACTATAACTGCTGCCTGCTGCATGATTGTTTTATTGTCTGTGGACTTAACGCCGCTCCCAGAGGCGTTCCATCATTGTCAACGCCTGTCATCAGGGCGTGTTTAATTCTTATCTGAGTTTTGACGCCCTCCAGTGTAGGCGTCCTTTCCTGAGAACGCCTCACCCTAAGGCGTGTTTTTCCTACTGTCTGTGAGCCCCTCACAGAGTTAACGGCAGCCACGCTGCCGTGTTTTAAGTTTGTCACGACCTATCGCAGGGCGTGTCTTTCTTGCTGTTGTGAACACGCCCCTTCCCAGGGCGTGTCTTTACTGTTCATTTTCACAGATTGGCTATTATTCATTGTTTGGCATTTGTGTTGATATTATTATCTTGATTTGCTGGCTTGGTTGAGAGACCTCCTCTCTCTATCCTAGGATCCACACACCTTTCTTGGAATCGGGACGACCCTCCATTGAGCATTCCGTCTCTTTGGACTGGAAATCCCTTTTCCAAGACCTCCATAAGTCCCCGCACCCGTGGATTCCCTCACGGACGCTGGGCTGGTTGTACCCTCGAAGTACCTGGAGTTTAGAGAACCCATGCGTTGTTAAGAGAGGAAGAACTTAGTTGACCCGGAGATTACACTCGGATCAAACTAGGTCTCATTTGGCAAAAGAGTGAACTTTCACAAATAATTCACCCTAATTCAAACATCAAACCTTAAAATCTTGCGTTTCTTGCCAACCTTGTTTGCATAAACATAGTTGGGTGATTTGATTGCTTGGTTTGGATTGATTATTTTGTGATAATTCCTTCATTAAAAACATTCTCTCTCTTAAGAATGAAACTCCGTTCAGGTAAAACCATCAACATGTCGGGCAACGGGTATTCTTACGATGATGAGAATGAGAACATATTTGGTCAATATGAGGACCCTCTCCAGGATTCGGTTTATTATGAGGGGAACTATCTTCCTCCTCATCCCTATTACTCTCAGGTTCATGTGGTCGATACCACTAATCATGAGGCGGACCCTCCGTCTCAAGTTCCACCTTCTAATACTTCAGGGAACCCTTCCCCATCCATCAACGTCACTGATTTAATCCAAGCTCTTTCCCAGTTGGATGACTCCCAGCGGCAAGCTGTTCAGGCCGCTTTAAAGGGGAAGTCAGTTCTTTCTTCTTCTTCTAATCCCCCTCCGGCCGTGAGTGGCCATCAGATTATTAATGACCAGGCGGTCTTGCATTCCCCTCCTCTCGTCCACAAACGCCTACTGCGGCCATGCCGGCCCCACAGGCGAGCTATTCAGCGGTTAGGCATCAATCCTTTCAACCTCCTCAGATTTTGCAAACGCCTACACCGCGTGCTTTCATTCAGAATCAGGCCCCGGCCGAGCCCGATACCAACACTCTGTTGCTTCGAAAGCTAGCCAGCATGGAGGAGCAGCTCAAGAAGGTTACGGCAACTAAGAATGCTCCGGAAATCTCTCTCCCTACGTTGCCGGTGTTCCACTTACCCCCTTCTGAAATGCCGCACTTTCGGCGATATAATGGAACCGGTAACCCGTTCATTCATTTAAAGGATTTCCGTTATGAAACTTCTTTCTGGCAAGACAACAAGGCCTCCCTGGCCTACTTATTCAGGAGATCTCTCGAGGGATCCGCCCTTGAATGGTTTTATTCTCTGGAGCCAGCTGATGCTGGCGATTTTGATATTATTCAAAGAAAGTTCCTGCAAAAGTACAGAGACCGGGTGGGACCCTCCCTCTCTGTTACAGATTTAGTTGCTGAGAAGATGAAGCCCGAGGAGGACTTCATTGTATTTGCTGATAGGTGGCGGTCCATGGCCGAAAAATTAAAGGACACATTGTCGGAACAGGAGCAAGTGAAGATGGTCATTTCTAATGCAACCCCTCAATTCCGGCACATTTTGGCCATGAATCGGCTGACAACCATGGAGGAGCTCTATGAAAGAGCTCGTTATATACAGACACAAATGAAGGATTCGCCCATCATGGGCATGTTTGAGCCGAAGCCTCGGCTGTTTAAAAAGAATACAACTGTCAACAGTGGGCCCACAACTGAGGGCACTGTCACAAACGAGCAGGTTGGCGTAGTTGGCCACCCCCATCACCATTCAAACCCACGACCTCTGCCGCCTCCACAGCAGAACCCCCATTTTACCTCCGCTCCACAGCGCCATTTCACACCCCAACCTTCTTTTGCTCCATCACCGAGCCAAGCGCCTCGCACCGACCCTCCAGCACCACCACAATACCATCAAGTCCCTCCACCTTCCCACTACGGCCAACAACAGCGGAGACCACCACTTGGCCCCAAGAGGGCCCATTATCCGCCACTCCCAGAGAGTCTCCCTGACATTTTTAATGCTTTAATGGCCGCCAACCTGCTCGTTCTACCAAAAGAAAGAACAGTGTGGCCCGACAATGTTGACACATCCCGCTACTGTGCATTTCACCGCGCCCCTGGTCACAACCTTGACCGTTGTTTCCACTTCAGAGATCATATTTATGATTTGAATGACCAGGGAGGCATTAATTGGGATGAAATGAGGCAAGTCATCGCCACCATGAAAGAGAGAAGGCCGCCTCGGCAACAGCAAAATCAGCAACAGCAGCATCCAGCTCCGCAGCAGGCTCAACCACAACAAGCTCCAGCACCCCAGCAGGATATGGGGATTGTCCGTAATCCACTACCGGACCACGCTCCTAATCAGCACGTGAACCCTGTCACGTCTCTCTACGAGGTGGAGAGAGGGCAGGGATGGCACGAAGAAAACGCCTCTGTCGGGGCATTTCACCATGATACAACCCGAAATCAAACCCCGCGCCTTTTGCGCATTCCCCCTTCTTCTTCTAATCTCCTATCGGGACGTTCCCTTTTACGCCCCGTCAACCCGTCTACCTCCACCAATTCTACAGTCTTGCCGACTCGTTCCCTTCTTAACCACATACCACCCCAACAATCTACCATTCCACCTTCCACCATCAATCCCACACCCGCGCCATCCAGGCCACTCCTACTTCGCTCACCGCCAGCGCCCGCTACCTCCTCTATCACCCCTACACCGGCAAGAGTTCCTTCACCATCTCCCCAACCACCTTTTGTGCCACGATCTCTCCTTATTCCACCACCTACCAATACTCCTCGTATTCGGATATCCCTCACCTCTCCGGTGAGGGCCCCTTCTTCAAATGCTCCTCCCATGCCTCCCTCGGGGGCACCTTTATTGAACACCACTACCACGTCTCCTACGGAGACACCCCTTTCGTTGAATTCCCCTTTATCCCCAAGTGCGGTTTCTGCTACCGACATTCCTTCTTCTTCTTCCAACCCTCCTCCTAAGATTGCCCCGACAGAGGCGCGTCAAGGCGTAGCACCCCTCCGTAGTGGACGGATATTCCACCGTGTTTTCCCCCAGAGAGAGCTAGAGCCCGTGCAGGGGCCACAAGAGCAAGAGCAGGAACGAGATTCAGTGCCGGGAACTCAGTATGATTTGTTAAAGCACTTGGATCGCACTCCAGCCAGAATCTCCATTCTGGAGTTAATCAAGAGGTCTACCACTCATCAGCTGGCCCTGAAAGAATATCTGCAGAAGGTCATGGTCAATGAGGACCTTCCGGTTGAACAGATAATTACAGTTTTGACTCCTGCCAGCAGTCAGCCGGCAATCACATTCCACGAACATGAGTTAGCACCTCTACCGGCAAGAAAATATGCCCTATGTATCACGGTTGATATCAACAAAGTGGCCGTTAAGCAATGTTTGGTAGACACCGGTGCATCTATTAATGTGTTGCCTCCGAGCACTCTAAAGTCATGTGGTATCCCTGAGAGCCAGATTCGGCCATCTACCATTACTGTCACGGCATATGATAATACAAAGAAACCTCCTCTGGGCATGATTACTCTCAAAGTCAGCTTGGGTCCAGCCACTATTACGGCAGATTTTCATATTCTGGATATGGACCCGACCTTTAATGGCATCCTGGGTCGCCCTTACATTCAGCAGCTTGATGCGGTGCCTTCTACAAACCATCAGTGCCTCAAGTTTCCGCACAAGGGGCGTATTATCAAGGTGACCAGTGTGCCGATCTTGCCAGAGGAAGACATTCATGTAGCTTCATCAGTTCCTTCCATATGGCCTGCCAACAAGCCGTTATTATCTGTGCTGGACATTCCCCGTCCGCGGCCGATGCTGTCCGAGACAGTTACCACAGTTGCCATGACACCTCTGCCTTCTAAGGGGAAGAAGAAAAAGAAAAATATGATGAATACCCCAGGCTGGAACATTCTTATAAGAATGGGATATCAAGATGGCAAGGGCCTGGGCGCCAAACTCCAGGGCAGAGTTAGGCCCATTAAGCCTCAAAAGATGATTGCACGAGGCGGCTTAGGCTACAAAGCACCGGGCAAGAATGAAGGGGAGCCGTGGGCTGTTATGACGTCCACCTTCAAGCCAGATCGCCAACCGCTCACCTGGACTTTAAAGACACATTTTGTCACCGGTGGCATTCAAAACAACGAGCAGACTACTGTCATTACTTCATTATTTGATTGTCAAGATGTGCACGCCAGACAGTTTGCGCGGCACATTGCCCCACTGGCCACTTACAAAGCCTTGGAGACTTTAAGGCCAGATAAAAGAAGAAAAATGGGTGACCCGGAATGTGACTGGTACAGGTGGTTTGACATGAATGATATCACTTTCTCTTTAAGCCGCTTGTTCATGCCGACAGATCCGGAATGGCCACCATTGATTCAAGAACTGATTGAAATGCCTGCCGCAATCACAGATAAAAGGCAGCTGTTAAGTGACTACACAGATACGGGAGAACCAGATGTCCCCTTTGAAGAAGATTTCTCCGTGGATAGGCTGTGGGCCGGCCTTTTCTCCCTCACTTCTGTGCATCCATCAGTGTTGGCTTCTTTCTATTCCCGTTGGTTTGGTCACGTGCCGCGACCACCACCGATTACCATTAACTTGTCTCCTGATTCAATTCAGATTTCCCTTTCGATTGCTCCTTCGCTCCTCGAGCGATTTTCTGAAATCTCCATCTCGCCCCCGCATGGGCCGTCTTTGATTAAATCTTTCTCCAAAATTGCAATCTCCACTCCCCCCGCTATTCTCCCTTCGCATTGCTTTTTACTTGAAAAAGAAAATAAAAACAAAGGAAAAACTAAAAACGAAAAAAAAAACGCCAAATCTCCAACATTCCAGTCCTCCATTTCTATTGAAGAGATTTCCTATTTTTCTTCCGAGTGCGTCCCAACCCAGGGGCTGCTCTCTCAAAATTCCTTGATAAATCTTTTCTCCCCCTCTGGTGAGGGGCCCTCCTCTGTATCACCTCCTGTATCCGCTTTTTCATCTCCTTCCCCTAATCAAGCTAGTTGCTCTTCCTCCTCTTCTTCCTCTTCTTCTTTTAAAAGTCAGGGGTTAGTTCCACATAAGAAGGCCAAGGGTAGGCAGATTCCTCGAAGATTTTTGTTAGAATTGGCTGCCAGATGCCATGCTTGTTTAGCAATCCCTGAGTTTGTGGAGGATCCAATTATCCTGCCGGAGCTAGAATATGAGGATTCCATTGCTTCCTATGAGGGTTTGGGCGTTTATGAAATAATGAATGATGAAGACCCTATTGAAGAGGGGGATGAAAGTTATGAAGAATATGAGGACGAGGCTGATGCTTTTGCTAGTGGCATAAGACGATTCGACGAACCATCAGCCTCAGTAGAAGAGCCAACCAAAGAAATCAATCTGGGTACCGAGGAAGACCCTAGGATTGTCCTCATCAGTAAAAATTTGCCGCCCTCCGAGGAGGAGGCGCTTATTTTGGTTCTTCAAGAATACAAGGACACGTTCGCTTGGAGCTACGAAGATATGCCTGGATTAGACCCTGCGCTCGTTGAACATCGCCTTACACTTAAGCCAGGGTCTGTCCCGGTAAAACAACGGTTGAGGCGTTTCCACCCTAGCATGGCTTTAAAGATGAAAGAGAGGTCGATAAGCTCCATAAGCTAGATTTGTTAGAGTCGTCCTTTATCCCAATTGGGTGGCTAACATTGTCCCGGTTATGAAGAAAGATGGAAAGTTCGATTTGCATAGATTTCGGGACCTCAACCGGGCGTGTCCTAAGGATGACTTCCCCCTCCCTCATATTGATGTGCTGATCGATAACACGGCAGGATTTGAGACTCTTTCTTTCATGGACGGCTTTTCAGGCTACAATCAGATTCGTCTAGCTGAAGAAGATCAAGAGAAAACCTCATTCACTACACCATGGGGCACATATTGTTATGTGGTCATGCCCTTTGGACTTAAGAATGCTGGAGCCACTTACCAAAGGGCTATGATGGCAATTTTTCATGACATGATTCATATTTATATTGAGGTGTATGTGGATGACCTGGTTGTGAAATCAAGGACAAGGATTGAGCATCCTGGGGTTCTGGCTAAGGTTTTGCAGAGATCCCGAGAATTTCAGTTAAAAATGAACCCCAAAAAGTGCGTATTTGGTGTTTCTTCAGGGAAATTGCTTGGTTTCATTGTTAGCAAGAGGGGTATTGAAGTTGATCCCAACAAGGCAAAAGCCATTAGAGATATGCCTCCTCCCAAGAATTTGAAAGAAGTTCGAGGATTAATAGGGAGGTTGCAATTCATTCGCCGCTTCGTCTCCCAGCACTCACAAAGGTGTAGGCCGTTCTACGAGCTTACTAAGCCGGGAGTCAAGTTTAATTGGGATGACAAGTGTCAGGCAGCCTTTGACGGATTGAAGGATTATTTGGTCAATCCTCCTGTCCTGAGGCCGCCAATTCCAGGCAAACCACTTATTCTTTATGTTTCAGTCCTGGATGACTCCGTAGGTGCTGTCTTAGCTCAAGTGGATGAGGAAGGTAAAGAGAGGGCAGCATACTACTTATCTAAACTCCTTAACCCCTGTGAGCAGAGATACTCAGCTATGGAAAAGACTTGTGCAGCTTTGGTTTGGGTAGTTCAAAAGTTAAAACATTATTTCCTAGCTCACGAGGTTCACCTCATTGCGCGCATGAATCCGATCAAATTCCTCCTTGAAAAATCTGTCCTCACTGATCGATTAGCTCGCTGGCAAAGCTTCCTTTCTCAATTTGACATCACTTACATTCAGCAAAAAGCTATCAAAGGTTACGCCATTGCCGAGCACCTTGCTCACCACCCTCTTCCCCACTTTGATCCTGTCAATTCGGAGTTCCCAGATGAAGAATTAATGTCCATTAATCAACCCCACGATCCTATGTGGACATTACATTTTGATGGAGCCCTTAACTCTCAAGGAAGAGGGATCGGCATGGTTCTTTTAACACCCGAAGGGGTCACCATTCCATTTGCTGCTCGGCTTACTTTTCCCGTCACCAATAACATAGCCGAGTATGAAGCTCTTTTGGCCGGTCTCAAAACCGCTCATCAATATGGTGTCACTCATTTGCGAATTGTCGGTGACAGTCAGCTTATTTTGCGCCAGGTGCTGGTCAAGTGTCGCACCATCAATCCTAAGCTCAAACCCTACCAGGAACTCGCTTCAGCTTACGCCAAACTCTTCACTAAATTGATTTTCGTTCATGTCCCGCGTAGCCAGAACATCTTGGCCGACGCACTTGCTTCTTTAGCTTCCGCCTTAGTCTTCCCTCCTCAGCGTGATTTTCATGTCCCCCTGATTCATCAGCGTGATACTCCAGCTATTAGGGATCGTGCTTTTCTTGATATTAGGGATCAGGTGCTCGAGAAGGTTAGACGGAAAGAAGCTCTTGAAGGCAAAGAGGTCATGTTATTGGATTGGCAAGAAGAGCTGGCGGATGAAGAAAAGCCTTGGTTTTATGAGATTGCCAGATACTGTAATGATCAGTCTTACCCCGAGGAAGCCACAGCCGAAGAAAAGAAAGCAATTAGGAGAGTGGCTCAACGTTACACTTTGGTTGGAGGTGTACTCTACAGAAGAGGGCTCACCGGTGTTTTATTAAGATGCCTCGATGATGATGAATCTTGGAGGGTCGTGGAAGAGGCGCATTCTGGTGTGTGTGGGGGTCATGTGAATAGCCAGATGCTAGCTAAGAAGATTCTTAGACTAGGGTTCTATTGGCCCACTCTTGAAGAAGATTGTTCTATCTATGTTCGAAGGTGTGTTAAGTGCCAACTGCACGCCGACAAGATTCATTCTCCTGCTTCTTCACTCCACCCTACGTCCTCCCCATGGCCTTTTTCCATGTGGGCTTTTGATATCATTGGACCTCTTGGTGATTCGAACCTCCTGACCAAGCAAAAATCATTCATTCTCACGGCAACGGAGTACTTCACCAAGTGGGCGGAAGCAGAAGCTTACGTGGAGATTAAAGCATCAACCGTCTGCAAATTTATCATGAAGAACATCATCACGAGGTTCGGCATCCCAAGCACCATCGTCACCGACAATGGACCTCAATTTATCTCCCAAGATCTCAAGGATCTCTGCAACAGGTATAACATTGCATTGCATCATTCTTCTCCCTATTATCCGCAGGGCAATGGCCAAGCAGAGGCCACTAATAAAACTTTAATCAAGATTGTTAAGAAGACGTGCGAGGCTAATAAATTCTCGGACTGGCCGGACAAGCTGGTTGAAGCTCTTTGGGCCTACCGCACTTCCATTCGAACCCCCACTGGGCAAACTCCTTTCGCCCTTACTTATGGATGGAGGCCGTGGTCCCTTATGAGATTCTTATTCCCTCTCTGCGAGTACAATTGGACAAGGAGCTCTCTATCGATGAGCGTCGTGATTCACTCCTTGCCCAGTTGGAACTCCTTGACGAGAAGCGTCTGGTCGCCGCTGAGCATGCGCGCGTTTATCAAAATAGGCTCTCGCGTTTTTATCAAAAGAAGGTAATTGAGAGAAAATTTAAAGTCGGTGAAATGGTAATCAAAAGAATTTTTGTAAAACCCGGGGGGCCTCGTTCAAAACTTCAACCGAATTGGGAAGGGCCGTTCATTATAAAAGAAGTTTTTTCTGGCAATGCTTATAAACTAGTTAATGCTGAAGGCGAGAATTAACTCACCCCTGGAATGGTTTATATCTCAAGAAATATTACCCCTGAACAAAAATCCGAACAAAAATTTGAGAACTTCACAAAAATCCAAAGAAAATAGAAATCTCCCAAATAATCAAAATAAAAAAATTGAATATTTTTCAAAGCAAAAATAAAAAAAATAATAAAAAAAAATATATATAAAAATCAAAGAGAGTTTTCTTCATGGTTCTCCTTTTATTGGGCTGACATGACGTGCAAAGGTCACCGGTCCGAAAAGTCAAAGTCCAAGATCCATTCATCAGTCTTGCTAATTTAAAATGGGAATTGACCCCGCACACACTACACACTTTACTCTTGAGATCAAGCAGTGCAAAATCTGATGGAAAGTTGAAACCGGATCAAAGGTGAAAGACGATATCCATTCTTCTTCTTCTTCGGCCCACAAGGGAGGAAGGGAGGTCTCGAGGTAGACCTGCCAAGCCTATCCGCCGCCCTAGTAGGAGGAAGTCAAGGCCCAAAAGGGAACAAATGCCACAAAAGCCCAAGTACAATTAGGTTGTTCGTCAGTTCTATTTCAATGCAAGCCAAGTTCCAAAGTGAAAGTCAATGGTGAAAAGAAAAGCATGTCAAGAGGGCAAAGTCCCCGCAAGGAAAACCTTGGGCGTATGCATGCAATGTGAAAAGAGGCAAAAAGGCAACAAAGCGTCCCTACACCAAAGACCGAACCCCAACAGGCATAGGGTAGGGGAGGTGGCTTTGCCTCGAGCATCTTTAAATCTCTTGTGGGCTTCCTCATGCTTTCTCTTTTATTTTGGAAAAAGTCATGAACCAGCGGAATGGTCGAAACCAAACTGAAGAGAATGCACTGTACGAAATCTCGTGTATAAGTCCAACTATATGCACGCCAATTCCCCTTTTAATTATTCAAGAAAGGTTAATGGAACTTAGAAGATGACCAAGTAGGACCCACCACCTTGATTTCTTTATCAGCCCAATTTGGGAGGAATAAAATTAACGCCTTTGTTCAAGGCGCTTTTATGCTGATTCACGCCTAGATCTTAGGCGTTTCTTTAAAAATAACGCCTCTTGGAAGGTCGTGTTTTCAACAAAATTCAAAAATCTTTTCACAGTAACGCCGTCTCCGAGGGCGTCTTTTACGAGAGTAACGACCTAATCTAAGGCGTGTTTTTCAGAAAATCCAAAAAAAATATATACAGATAATGAAAAGAACAAAAATAAATTCTTCATGTTGCATGAATTGCACTCTTGCCTGGACAGCTTTTAATTATTGTTTGCATATGTGTGATTGCATGAGGCATCTCCCAGTTTTGGTCATTTCATTTTTGCCTTATTTAATTAAAGGCTTGGCCCCTTGACCCATTATTAAGGTCAAAATATTTACACCCCTTGCTCACCGGGCAAGGGGCCAAGTCGAACAGATGAATTAACCTGTTTGTTCAAGTGAAAACCACAGCCGCAGATACAGGGCAAAAGTAAAGCAAACACGAGGAACGAGAGAAGAAAAAAGTACACAAACACAAGTCCACAACCATACAAGTACTCAGGTAACAAAAGCTCAAATCTATATATATATCATCATGTCTATCATGTACAGGTGTGAAGGTGGAGGAGTACAAGTACAAAACTCTCAGCTCTCGCCTCCACCCTCCTCTACTCTCCTGCTCTCAACCTCCTCCTCACCGCCCCGAGCTGGCGCTGGTGGAGGAGGCATAGGCCCCCGCGAAGAAGCCGGAACCCGAACGTGTCCCCCTGCCTCGCTCCTCTCTCGGAGGGAAGAACCCGCCACAAAGGTGGAGCTGGTGAAGGAGTACCCCGCAGCCCGTGCTCGCTCACGGCCTCGCTGCAGCCGCTCCTCGGACACTCGAAGCCGCTCCTGGGAAAGGATCAACTGGGTCCTCGAGTCCGCCAGCTCACGCTCTCGTGCCAACAACTGCTCCTGGAACCGGGCACGCTCCGCCTGGTGCTCCTCGCGCTCACGAGCTCGCTCCCCGCGCTCACGAGCACGCTCCCTCTTCTCCAGCTCCAGGGCAACCCGCAGCTCGGCCACGTCCTGAGGAAGCTCACTGCGCTGCTGCAAGGCCCGCTGAAGCTCTACGATCCGCTGATCACGGATCGACAACTCGGTACGTATCGCCTTCAGCTGAGCAACCTACAAACAGGTAAACAAATCATCAGTTCCACAGTTCAATAATTCATGAAATGAAATAACAACATGTGACTAAAGGTAGGTCACGCACCTGTGAGCTCGTCGCTCGGAAGCCCTCATCCACGCAGATAAGAGTGGCTCGAAGCTCTTCAGTCTGTAAAAATGAATTTTTATCAGTGCACAATTTATATCTGACCATTATTTGAATGAGGTTTCGAGTTCAGAATTTACTCGTGAAGCAAGGTCACGCTCCGCTGCCTCAGCTCGTGCAACCGCTCTGGCCAGCTGCTCCGTCAGTGCAGTCACCTCTGCACTAGGCCCCCTCGAGCTGGAGGCCTCCCCCGGATCTCTCCTCACTGCTCCCTGCTGGGCACGCTGCATCCATTAAGGACCGTCAGTGGCTAATCATTAATTCAACAAAAAAATTTCACTTGCATATAGGAATAATTTAAACACTCACCAGGGTCTCCAGGTCGGCCCGTGTGGCGGCCAGCTGGTCCTCCAGGCTGTGTAGGTGGGCCTGGGCATCTATAGCTGCGATGTCCCTCGCGTCCTGCATCCATTGCATGTTAGTCACATGATAGTCACATAAGCATTTGCATTCAATTTAGAAATAATTACATACCCCTAAGACCCTCATTTGGGGTCGGCCGGCGTGAACCTCCCAATAGCGCCGGAGGTACTCAGAGCTGTCTGTCACGTGGGAAACAACTCGGGTCCCGCCTCGCTGCCAGTCAGCGTACTGCTCCTCAAACCGTACCCGCCAGTCGGTCGTCTTAGTGCGACCGCGGGTCTTCTTGCCAATTCCTCGAGGCTCTCCGACCTCGATCCACTCCTGGGGCAGGCCCAGGGTCCTCATCACCAGTCGAAGCCGTAACGGCTCGATCTCGCTCAAGCAGTGAAGCCACAGCTCACGCCCGAAGCGAGGTCGCCCCGATACGACCCAAGGCTGGCCCTCATCAGTCATCCCCTCATATGGTCTCCATTGCACCTGCATTCATGAACACATTATCATTTCATCATATTCAAATAAACAACAAAAAAAGAAATGTATATCATTCATTCATACATACCAGCGAGGGAGGGAAGTCGCGGAACTCTCTCCGTAAAACCCACAACTCGTAGTCAAGTGGGGCACCAAAGATAACAGGCACCCAGCGTCGCGCCAGAGGAACGGATCCCTCAGCTCCTGGCCGTGGGTCAACACGCCCCATCGGCATGTATAGGTGGCTCCACACCTGCATCCATGCATTGCATTAGTACTATATTCACATGCATCATAATATAGAATAAAAGAAAACAAAAATTGCATACCTGAAGAAGAGGTGAGAAGCCACTGACGGTCGTCTCACGGCCTGTCCCCGTGGACAGATCGGCCATCAAATGCGCCAGCAGGGCCGCTCCCCAAGCATACGTGCCAACCGTCTCCAGATCCTCAAGGATGCCTAAGAAGCGGCAGTTGATGACATCGGCTTTCGTCCCCAGCAATAATCTCCCGAGCAGCAGCAGCAGGAACCTCCTCAGGTCTCGGTCCGCTCTCTCATGGTCAGTCGGGTCCTGGCAGCATGCCGCTCTCACCCCGTCGGTCAGCCGCTGTGCAAACTCACCTAAGGTCTCCCCCGACCTATGTCTGGCATCTCCTAGACCCATCACCGTAGTCAGGTCCGTGCGGAAAATGGTCCTACACTCGCTAGGTCCCTCGTAGACCATCTCAAGCCCTAGTAGCCTCTGGGCCATCTCTGAATAGTCAGAATAGGTGAACCCACTCACGGCCTCACCATCTACCCGTAAACCTGTGATCCTAGCTACATCCTCTAAACTAGGAACCATATGCCCCCAGGGCATCAGAAAAGTCCGGCTAACCCTATCCCATCTCTCCCTCAAAACCTGGATCAGTGCTAGGTCAGGTCTAAAAGGCTCAATGGATAGAAAAGCCCCAAACCCCATGGCATCTACTCTAACCTCTGGAAGTCGGGGAGACCCTGGTATGCTGCCCAGACCATGACCCATGAGATACGGGTCCTCATCAACCCCTGCATGTATTAAAAGAGAATTAGTTTTCTTAATTATGTGAGTATCCATGTGGAATTACATTTGATTTGGGTTAAATATTGAATTTTAGCATTTTTGGAATTCACGGCCACCCTCAGGTCGTTTCTTGATAAATTCACGCCCCTGTGGGGGGCGTTTTTTCAAAGTGAACTTTAATGTAACGCCCTTAATAAGGGCGTTTTTTATGTGAATCACGCCTCAGTCTTAGGCGTTCTTTGGTGGCTGTTTTGCTATTTCTGAAATATACTTTTAATCACGCCTCGGTGTTAGGCGTTTCTTGTTGAATTAACGCCCTGTGGTAGGGCGTTTTCCTAAAGGTGGTTAATTTTTGGGTCGTTAATGAATGAAGCGACGCCCTCTGGTTTGGGCGTCTCTTGTTGAATTAACGCCCTTCTGGAGGGCGTGGGTTTCTCAAATTAACAGAAAAATCAAATAACTGACAGCATGCGAAATAATTCATGAAAATATTTTTGGAAATTGTTTAATGAGCATGGAATTCACGAAAAATCATAAGTTTTAAGAAACGACATGCTTAAGGGCGTTTTTTTATGAAGGATAATTAATTTTCAGAAACTAAAAATAATTAACGCCCTGGATTAGGACGTTTCATTTGAGTAACGCCCTCGTGCGAGGCGTGTTTTTTTCTGAGTTGCAGGTTTAATGCCCGAAGGCCATGAAAAATCATAAAAAAATATAAATAAAATAAAAAAAATTGGAATGGGGAGGGGGAACCTACCTTCTTGTGCTTCTGGGGTTGTGGCCGTGGCAGCGGCCGTCTGGGCCGCCGGAGTTGCCCCCGGGGAGTGACCGCCGCCGTGCACGGCGGTCCTTCTTCTCCTTCTTCTTCTCTTTCTTCTTCTCCACCTTCTGCATCTCCTCCTCCTATCGCTGCTTCGTCGGCGTCGTCGCCGCCGGCCACCACCGGCTCTTCTTCAAAGGCCACGACGGCGAGCTCCTCCACAGAAATTTCTTCTTCTTGGGCGTGGGAGGCGTCGAGGTCAACCACGTCTGGGGCACTAACTCTTTGGCGTTTGGCCATGGCTAAGATTGAGAGAGAGGAGATTGAGAGAGAAGCTTTGGGGGGGGCTTCGGTTAGGGTTTGCAGAGAAAGGGGTGAAATGAGAATGGAAGGAGGAAGGAGAAGGAGGGCTGCTGGCTTTTGGGCTTCGAAAGTGAGACACGCCTTTGAAGGAGGCGTTTTAAATAGAATTAACGCCCACATCCAGGGCGTTTTATTGAAATTGACGACACACATTAAGGCGTTAATTTGTTTTGCATGGGGAACGATAACCGTCGTCAGACGCATTGAATGGGCGTTGATTGATGTAACGGACGTCATCATTGCTGTTTTTTTGGTCACGCCTCTGGTAAAGGCGTTTTATTGTTGAAACATGACTAAGGAAGAGGCGTTACTTTTAATGAAGGAACGATCATATTCTTTTGGGTTTGAATCTAGTCACGCCTTGTGGGAAGGTGTTATTTAAGTAACGCCCACTATGCAGGCGTCATTTTTTTTCACGCAGGTCGTTTGAGATGCCTTGAGGTAAGGCGTGCTTTTTTGAATTCACGGCGTTTGTTGAGGCGTGTTTCACAACAGAACACAGGCTTTGGAAGATTTCGTTAATAATCAGTAACAGTGGACTCAATGAGAAGTCAATCTTCACTTATTTTGAAAAGAGGAATTACAATATCTAATGAGCCCCTTTGGCCTTATTTTTCCCAGTGAAGTTACATAATTCTTCCATTGTTCTTTGTCTTCACCCAAGTCTTCTACAGGTTGGTGGAGTTTGTTTAGCCTCCAGAGAGCTTGAATTGTAATGGCATTCTCACCATCTTCATTACTGCCTAAGTCTCTTGATTTGATGGGAGGGAGATGAGAGATGTCTTCAAAATGTTGCCTTGGAAGACCCATTTGAGGAAGGCACCGGTGTGCATTATATAAAACGAAGTCCGAAGCACCAATAAGACGAAGGTCCGTCCCGATGGAAAAGCGTGCACGAAGTTCCTGCATTTTAAATACACCCGGGGCGCAAGTAAAAAGATTCTTTGGCATTACCTTTAGGTGCTCCCTCCAATCCCCTCTCTTCTTGATTTGAGGAATTCGGTTGGTCACTCTATTGCTTATACCTAATGAGCCGGTTATATATGAGAGTGGGCTCTTTGAGAAAATTCTTGAGGATTGTTGGGCTTCGTGGCATGGGTCGAACTTGAAGTGTAGATCGATCCAACTTGAGAGTGCTAGCATGCACCCGTAGATGGGCCTCCCCATAGCCGCCGATGTGAGCCCGCTATAGAGATATGCTAGGATCGCCGGTCCAACTCTTTCTTCTTCCCATAAGCTCACAACTGCGCTCAATTGGGACTCCTCTAGAAAGTCCTCCGTGGATGGGAATAGGAGTGCTCCTGCCAAGCACACCACGAAGGCTTTAGTCACCCTTTCTATCTCCTCTTCCTCTTTAGCTTGATCCGCTCTCTTGTACACCCACGAGGCGAGCTTCAAGAGGTTAACTCCTTTAGTAACCTTGATTTGGTTCACTATGTTTGGGCTGGGTATTAGTGAGGTTAGCAACTCTTGAGAGGAGATGGGCCTTGGCATAATTGCCATCTTCTCTTCTTCTCCGTGCTTCATCCTTTTCAAGCCTAGGATCGTCTCTATTTCCTCTAGCAAGACGGTAGCCTCAAATGTGGAGAATAAGAAAGTATGGGTGGAAGGATGCCAGGTTTCAATCAATGCTCCTATGGCAGCCCAATCTATGTGAATTTGATCATAGTGTTTGGCATGGGTGACCAACCCCAAGAGATGCCATCTAGCTACATATACCCTCATATCTGAAGAGAATTTGGAGAGGATTAAGGGTAACCACTTGACTTTTACATATCTTCTAGCCCCTGGGAGGTTTGGATAGTCCTGTGAAGAGCAGAACATATGCATATAATAAGAAATTGAGAACTTGGCAGAAGAGCATCGCAAAGCAACAGTAGGAAAGACTTACTTGATTCAAAGCAATTCTATTGCTCAAGTGTCCTTGTATTTCAGAAAGTCTGGGTGTGGAGATCTTGGGCTTCTTCATCATCCTGTTCACCATCCTGTCCATCGCTTGAGTTTGCTTGAGGGATGTATACGGCAGCATGCGGTTGCAGAAGAACAAAGCAGAACAGAAAAACCGCAGGGAAGAAAGAAGCAGTTCGATGCAAGGAAGGTGATTTACTAAAGGAAGGCTGCCGTTTTATAACGATTTGCAGAGTCTTGAAGAGCCTTAAAGATAGAAGTTTGGTTGGGTTAAGGACTCTGCTCTGATTTAGAAACGGTGTTTCGCGCTGAATTAACGCCTTATGTGAGGGCGTGTTTTTTAATTTTGACGACCTGTAGTGTGGTCGTGTTTTATGTCACGCCCTTTATGACGGCGTGTTTATTTCAAGTTCCTGCTATTGGTTGCGTCTTTGAGTAGGGCGTGTTTTCCATATTACACGACTTGTGGTTAGGCGTCTTTTATTCTGGTAGCGCCCTATTCTTAGGCGTGTTCTTTTGGCCTGCGTTTTTTTGCCCTATCCATGCTTTTGATGAACTTAAGTGCTGTTATTTATGGAAATTGTTTATACTTAAGCACTTACGATCATGTTCTAAATGAAGAATAACAAGTTTCAAAGTGTAAGAATTTGCAGGATTCAAGGCGTTTTGGTGGGAGTAACATCTTGTCACCCTGTATCCTTTTCTTGTAAGCATTGATTACTATATGATATCTACGCTATTATAGCATATCAAGGACCTTGTGATTCTGATAAACCTGAAATTTGAGTTCCCCTTCATCAAAAACGATGACGACTTCAGGAGAGTCTTTATCACACGGATAGGCCGTTGAGTTATTAAAGGTTCGGGACGATGGTTCCACTTTCTGAGTTGATGCGCGGACAAACAGGCTTCGGCTTAGTGTTGGCTCAGAGATATGGATTCTTGACCAGACCTAAATAGCTTAACAATATTATCCTTGATTATTTTCTAGTTTTAGTTTGTTTTAATCTTTTTCTTTTAGCCCAGCATGCATCATGTAGGACTTTGAGTTTCATGCTGAAAATCTTCATATTATGGCAATAATGAAGTTCGCTCGTTCTCAATTGAGATGACATGAGATATTCCACTCCAAATCAAGTACTTCGTTCTGGTTGAGGCCATTCAGGCGGATTCCTTGGAAGTGACCCTTTTGTTGGATTTCTATCCCAATTCTCTTTACTTTTCTGCAAAATTTACCTTGGTTGCAGCACATCCACGTTGGCTGGTAATAGCTCTCCAATGGTCTTTCCCTGTCGTGCCCGCGCGCACACCCTTTTATTTACTTAGCTTAATCTCCTTCTTTCCAACAAATCGACATTTCCTTGGAACCTCTCAGAGTTGTTTCACTCAGAATTTTGGAACGATTTCAAATACTTAGTGTCTGAGGCGTGTCACATCACACCTTGGCGTCTCCTTATCAGTTCATTCTACTTCATCTCATTTTCGTTTCACTCCCTTGCAAAGCAGACGCCAAGGCGGGGCAGCTGTAGACACGCCAAAATTGACGTTTTGTTGATCAAATCTCATGTTATTATATAAACGCCCCAAGTGGACTTCAATATTCTTATAATATAAAGTTTTTCTTTTTTTTAATTTTTATGCATTTTCCCTGCATTTTTTTGTTATTCACGACTTTATTAAGGGCGTTAATTTATAAAGTCACGACCTGTAATAAGGCGTTTTCAAAGAAAGGACGACCGTGGTACAGGGCGTCAATTCTTGGTATTATCCGCTAATTTCTGGAATTATCAATTTTCAAAATAAAAGGCATTTTCTGAGTAACGCCCTTCCTCAGGGCGTGTTTTTAAGAAACGCCGTTATCATAGGCGTGTTATATCAGTGTTTAAACAGAGCAAGTTTTACTTCTAAAATTAAATCCAGGAAGAAACGTCCTTTGCTAGGTCGTGTTTCAAGAAACGCCTTTGTTGCAGTCGTCAATTCATCAAGAGACGTCCTCGATTAAGGCGTGTTTCGCTCCAGAGTCCTTCCTTTTTCGATCTTTCCCTCACAGTTCCCTATCATAATTTGGTCTCTTGCTCGATCTCAATCCTTCCTTGAATGCCTCATTACCCGTTCTGATCTTACCTTGCTTGATCACATCCAATCGAAGCTATAAATTGAAGCCTTGATCGATCGTGTAAACGGTTGAAGCATTGTGAAAGTGGAAGCATTGTTTTAAGCAGGTGAAGCACGTTAAGCAGGTTTCAAAAGGGTTTAAGCATTCACGAACAGAGCCTTCTTCATCCTTTGCTGCATCCTCTCTGCGTTTTTCATTGGGCTTCATCCGGTGCTTCATCCATCCACTTCCGTCATCTTCACTCCCTTTACTGTCGCCAGGGACAGCAGGGTTTCTCAGCCTTTTCATCTCTCTTTTTTTTATTCACATCACTCCATTCATCATATATGTTCATCCTTCATATTTATTCACACTTTATCGCATTTTTATCATCATACTCCCCCTCCCTTAAGTCTTGTTAAGGGGTTTAAAAACAATCAAAAAAAAAAAGGTGCGCATGTGCCTTTCTTTCCTTCATTATTACACGTCCATTTGGACAGATACTACTGCATTTTGGGCTGATCCCTCTCTTCTTGTTTGTGTTTATTGTCCGTTTTGCAAGGTAATCAACTAAGAAGACCCGCTTCATTTTTAACTGAAATTCTCGGGATCTCTGCAAAACCTTAGCCAGAACCCCAGGATGCTCAATCCTTGTCCTTGATTTCACAATCAGGTCATCCACATACACCTCAATATAAATATGAATCATGTCATGAAAAATTGCCATCATAGCCCTTTGGTAAGTGGCTCCAGCATTCTTAAGTCCAAAGGGCATGACCACATAACAATATGTGCCCCATGGTGTAGTGAATGAGGTTTTCTCTTGATCTTCTTCAGCTAGACGAATCTGATTGTAGCCTGAAAAGCCGTCCATGAAAGAAAGAGTCTCAAATCCTGCCGTGTTGTCGATCAATACATCAATATGAGGGAGGGGGAAGTCATCTTTAGGACACGCCCGGTTGAGGTCCCGGAAATCTATGCAAATCCGAACTTTCCATCTTTCTTCATGACCGGGACAATGTTAGCCACCCAATTGGGATAAAGGACGACTCTAACAAATCTAGCTTTATGGAGCTTATCGACCTCCTTCTTTCATCTTTAAAGCCATGTTAGGGTGGAAACGCCTCAACCGTTGTTTGACCGGGACAGACCCTGGCTTAAGTGTAAGACGGTGTTCAACGAGCGCAGGGTCTAATCCAGGCATATCTTCATAGCTCCATGCGAACGTGTCCTTGTATTCTTGTAGAACCAAAATAAGTGCCTCCTCCTCGGAGGGCGGCAAATTTTTACTGATGAGGACAATCCTAGGGTCTTCCTCGGTACCCAGATTGATTTCTTTGGTTGGCTCTTCCACTGAGGCTGATGGTTCGTCGAATCGTCTTATGCCACTAGCAAAAGCATCAGCCTCGTCCTCATATTCTTCATAACTTTCATCCCCCTCTTCAATAGGGTCTTCATCATTCATTATTTCATAAACGCCCAAACCCTCATAGGAAGCAATGGAATCCTCATATTCTAGCTCCGGCAGGATAATTGGATCCTCCACAAACTCAGGGATTGCTAAACAAGCATGGCATCTGGCAGCCAATTCTAACAAAAATCTTCGAGGAATCTGCCTACCCTTGGCCTTCTTATGTGGAACTATCCCCTGACTTTTAAAAGAAGAAGAGGAAGAAGAGGAGGAAGAGCAACTAGCTTGATTAGGGGAAGGAGATGAAAAAGCGGATACAGGAGGTGATACAGAGGAGGCCCCTCACCAGAGGGGGAGAAAAGATTTATCAAGGAATTTTGAGAGAGCAGCCCCTGGGTTGGGACGCACTCGGAAGAAAAATAGGAAATCTCTTCAATAGAAATGGAGGACTGGAATGTTGGAGATTTGGCGTTTTTTTTTCGTTTTTAGTTTTTCCTTTGTTTTTATTTTCTTTTTCAAGTAAAAAGCAATGCGAAGGGAGAATAGCGGGGGGAGTGGAGATTGCAATTTTGGAGAAAGATTTAATCAAAGACGGCCCATGCGGGGGCGAGATGGAGATTTCAGAAAATCGCTCGAGGAGCGAAGGAGCAATCGAAAGGGAAATCTGAATTGAATCAGGAGACAAGTTAATGGTAATCGGTGGTGGTCGCGGCACGTGACCAAACCAACGGGAATAGAAAGAAGCCAACACTGATGGATACACAGAAGTGAGGGAGAAAAGGCCGGCCCACAGCCTATCCACGGAGAAATCTTCTTCAAAGGGGACATCTGGTTCTCCCGTATCTGTGTAGTCACTTAACAGCTGCCTTTTATCTGTGATTGCGGCAGGCATTTCAATCAGTTCTTGAATCAATGGTGGCCATTCTGGATCTGTCGGCATGAACAAGCGGCTTAAAGAGAAAGTGATATAATTCATGTCAAACCACCTGTACCAGTCACATTCCGGGTCACCCATTTTTCTTCTTTTATCTGGCCTTAAAGTCTCCAAGGCTTTGTAAGTGGCCAGTGGGGCAATGTGCCGCGCAAACTGTCTGGCGTGCACATCCTGACAATCAAGCAATGATGTAATGACGGTAGTCTGCTCGTTGTTTTGAATGCCACCGGTGACAAAATGTGTCTTTAAAGTCCAGGTGAGCGGTTGGCGATCTGGCTTGAAGGTGGACGTCATAACAGCCCACGGCTCCCCTTCATTCTTGCCCGGTGCTTTGTAGCCTAAGCCGCCTCGTGCAATCATCTTTTGAGGCTTAATGGGCCTAACTCTGCCCTGGAGTTTGGCGCCCAGGCCCTTGCCATCTTGATATCCCATTCTTATAAGAATGTTCCAGCCTGGGGTATTCATCATATTTTTCTTTTTCTTCTTCCCCTTAGAAGGCAGAGGTGTCATGGCAACTGTGGTAACTGTCTCGGGCAGCATCGGCCGCGGACGGGGAATGTCCAGCACAGATAATAACGGCTTGTTGGCAGGCCATATGGAAGGAACTGATGAAGCTACATGAATGTCTTCCTCTGGCAAGATCGGCACACTGGTCACCTTGATAATACGCCCCTTGTGCGGAAACTTGAGGCACTGATGGTTTGTAGAAGGCACCGCATCAAGCTGCTGAATGTAAGGGCGACCCAGGATGCCATTAAAGGTCGGGTCCATATCCAGAATATGAAAATCTGCCGTAATAGTGGCTGGACCCAAGTTGACTTTGAGAGTAATCATGCCCAGAGGAGGTTTCTTTGTATTATCATATGCCGTGACAGTAATGGTAGATGGCCGAATCTGGCTCTCAGGGATACCACATGACTTTAGAGTGCTCGGAGGCAACACATTAATAGATGCACCGGTGTCTACCAAACATTGCTTAACGGCCACTTTGTTGATATCAACCGTGATACATAGGGCATATTTTCTTGCCGGTAGAGGTGCTAACTCATGTTCGTGGAATGTGATTGCCGGCTGACTGCTGGCAGGAGTCAAAACTGTAATTATCTGTTCAACCGGAAGGTCCTCATTGACCATGACCTTCTGCAGATATTCTTTCAGGGCCAGCTGATGAGTGGTAGACCTCTTGATTAACTCCAGAATGGAGATTCTGGCTGGAGTGCGATCCAAGTGCTTTAACAAATCATACTGAGTTCCCGGCACTGAATCTCGTTCCTGCTCTTGCTCTTGTGGCCCCTGCACGGGCTCTAGCTCTCTCTGGGGGAAAACACGGCGGAATATCCGTCCACTACGGAGGGGTGCTACGCCCTGACGCGCCTCTGTCGGGGCAATCTTAGGAGGAGGGTTGGAAGAAGAAGAAGGAATGTCGGTAGCAGAAACCGCACTTGGGGATAAAGGGGAATTCAACGAAAGGGGTGTCTCCGTAGGAGACGTGGTAGTCGTGTTCAATAAAGGTGCCCCCGAGGGAGGCATGGGAGGAGCATTTGAAGAAGGGGCCCTCACCGGAGAGGTGAGGGATATCCGAATACGAGGAGTATTGGTAGGTGGTGGAATAAGGAGAGCTCGTGGCACAAAAGGTGGTTGGGGAGATGGTGAAGGAACTCTTGCCGGTGTAGGGGTGATAGAGGAGGTAGCGGGCGCTGGCGGCGAGCGAAGTAGGAGTGGCCTGGATGGCGCGGGTGTAGGATTGATGGTGGAAGGTGGAATGGTAGATTGTTGGGGTGGTATGTGGTTAAGAAGGGAACGAGTCGGCAAGACTGTAGAATTGGTGGAGGTAGACGGGTTGACGGGGCGTAAAAGGGAACGTCCCGATAGGAGATTAGAAGAAGAAGGGGGAATGCGCAAAAGGCGCGGGGTTTGATTTCGGGTTGTATCATGGTGAAATGCCCCGACAGAGGCGTTTTCTTCGTGCCATCCCTGCCCTCTCTCCACCTCGTAGAGAGACGTGACAGGGTTCACGTGCTGATTAGGAGCGTGGTCCGGTAGTGGATTACGGACAATCCCCATATCCTGCTGGGGTGCTGGAGCTTGTTGTGGTTGAGCCTGCTGCGGAGCTGGATGCTGCTGTTGCTGATTTTGCTGTTGCCGAGGCGGCCTTCTCTCTTTCATGGTGGCGATGACTTGCCTCATTTCATCCCAATTAATGCCTCCCTGGTCATTCAAATCATAAATATGATCTCTGAAGTGGAAACAACGGTCAAGGTTGTGACCAGGGGCGCGGTGAAATGCACAGTAGCGGGATGTGTCAACATTGTCGGGCCACACTGTTCTTTCTTTTGGTAGAACGAGCAGGTTGGCGGCCATTAAAGCATTAAAAATGTCAGGGAGACTCTCTGGGAGTGGTGGATAATGAGCCCTCTTGGAGCCAAGTGGTGGTCTCCGCTGTTGTTGGCCGTAGTGGGAAGGTGGAGGGACTTGATGGTATTGTGGTGGTGCTGGAGGGTCGGTGCGAGGCGCTTGGCTCGGTGATGGAGCAAAAGAAGGTTGGGGTGTGAAATGGCGCTGTGGAGCGGAGGTAAAATGGGGGTTCTGCTGTGGAGGCGGCAGAGGTCGTGGGTTTGAATGGTGATGGGGATGGCCAACTACGCCAACCTGCTCGTTTGTGACAGTGCCCTCAGTTGTAGGCCCACTGTTGACAGTTGTATTCTTTTTAAACAGCCGAGGCTTCGGCTCAAACATGCCCATGATGGGCGAATCCTTCATTTGTGTCTGTATATAACGAGCTCTTTCATAGAGCTCCTCCATGGTTGTCAGCCGATTCATGGCCAAAATGTGCCGGAATTGAGGGGTTGCATTAGAAATGACCATCTTCACTTGCTCCTGTTCCGACAATGTGTCCTTTAATTTTTCGGCCATGGACCGCCACCTATCAGCAAATACAATGAAGTCCTCCTCGGGCTTCATCTTCTCAGCAACTAAATCTGTAACAGAGAGGGAGGGTCCCACCCGGTCTCTGTACTTTTGCAGGAACTTTCTTTGAATAATATCAAAATCGCCAGCATCAGCTGGCTCCAGAGAATAAAACCATTCAAGGGCGGATCCCTCGAGAGATCTCCTGAATAAGTAGGCCAGGGAGGCCTTGTTGTCTTGCCAGAAAGAAGTTTCATAACGGAAATCCTTTAAATGAATGAACGGGTTACCGGTTCCATTATATCGCCAAAAGTGCGGCATTTCAGAAGGGGGTAAGTGGAACACCGGCAACGTAGGGAGAGAGATTTCCGGAGCATTCTTAGTTGCCGTAACCTTCTTGAGCTGCTCCTCCATGCTGGCTAGCTTTCGAAGCAACAGAGTGTTGGT
Source organism: Amorphophallus konjac (assembly GCA_022559845.1). Taxonomy (NCBI): domain Eukaryota; kingdom Viridiplantae; phylum Streptophyta; class Magnoliopsida; order Alismatales; family Araceae; genus Amorphophallus; species Amorphophallus konjac. Next base: position 174,071,448 of record CM040121.1, read on the forward strand.
ATCGGGCTCGGCCGGGGCCTGATTCTGAATGAAAGCACGCGGTGTAGGCGTTTGCAAAATCTGAGGAGGTTGAAAGGATTGATGCCTAACCGCTGAATAGCTCGCCTGTGGGGCCGGCATGGCCGCAGTAGGCGTTTGTGGACGAGAGGAAGGGGAATGCAAGACCGCCTGGTCATTAATAATCTGATGGCCACTCACGGCCGGAGGGGGATTAGAAGAAGAAGAAGGAACTGACTTCCCCTTTAAAGCGGCCTGAACAGCTTGCCGCTGGGAGTCATCCAACTGGGAAAGAGCTTGGATTAAATCAGTGACGTTGATGGATGGGGAAGGGTTCCCTGAAGTATTAGAAGGTGGAACTTGAGACGGAGGGTCCGCCTCATGATTAGTGGTATCGACCACATGAACCTGAGAGTAATAGGGATGAGGAGGAAGATAGTTCCCCTCATAATAAACCGAATCCTGGAGAGGGTCCTCATATTGACCAAATATGTTCTCATTCTCATCATCGTAAGAATACCCGTTGCCCGACATGTTGATGGTTTTACCTGAACGGAGTTTCATTCTTAAGAGAGAGAATGTTTTTAATGAAGGAATTATCACAAAATAATCAATCCAAACCAAGCAATCAAATCACCCAACTATGTTTATGCAAACAAGGTTGGCAAGAAACGCAAGATTTTAAGGTTTGATGTTTGAATTAGGGTGAATTATTTGTGAAAGTTCACTCTTTTGCCAAATGAGACCTAGTTTGATCCGAGTGTAATCTCCGGGTCAACTAAGTTCTTCCTCTCTTAACAACGCATGGGTTCTCTAAACTCCAGGTACTTCGAGGGTACAACCAGCCCAGCGTCCGTGAGGGAATCCACGGGTGCGGGGACTTATGGAGGTCTTGGAAAAGGGGTTTCCAGTCCAAAGAGACGGAATGCTCAATGGAGGGTCGTCCCGATTCCAAGAAAGGTGTGTGGATCCTAGGATAGAGAGAGGAGGTCTCTCAACCAAGCCAGCAAATCAAGATAATAATATCAACACAAATGCCAAACAATGAATAATAGCCAATCTGTGAAAATGAACAGTAAAGACACGCCCTGGGAAGGGGCGTGTTCACAACAGCAAGAAAGACACGCCCTGCGATAGGTCGTGACAAACTTAAAACACGGCAGCGTGGCTGCCGTTAACTCTGTGAGGGGCTCACAGACAGTAGGAAAAACACGCCTTGGGGTGAGGCGTTCTCAGGAAAGGACGCCTACACTGGAGGGCGTCAAAACTCAGATAAGAATTAAACACGCCCTGATGACAGGCGTTGACAATGGATGGAACGCCTCTGGGAGCGGCGTTAAGTCCACAGACAATAAAACAATCATGCAGCAGGCAGCAGTTATAGTAAAAGACGCCCTGGGAATGGGCGTTACTCAGAGAAACACGCCCCTGAGAGGGGCGTTAAATATCAGACGATGAAATAAGCAACCAGAAAGCCAGCAGGTGTAATAAACGCACGCCCTGGGGGGGCGTGATTCAACAAGACACGTCCCTGTGAGGGGCGTGAAATCAAAAGACGCCTTCGTGAAAGGCGTTAATAATCAGAAATCGACTGACCCGGGGAGTGTGCAGAGTGCACAATGGAGGGTGCCCGAGGGGCACAAGGGAGAGGGTACCGAGGGTACCAAGGGGAAAGGGCACGCGAGGGTGCCTAAGGGGAAAGGACACACGAGGGTGTCAAGGGGAAAGGGCACTCGAGGGTGCCAATGGAGATGGTAATCAAGAAGGAAAACAGTGGAGGTCCCACCGTGATCGCCAATTTGTAGATTCGGATTAAAATCCACACTTAGGAATAAAAATAAATGAATAATAAATGAATAAGATGTAATAAAAATAGCACGAGGTGCTAAAAAGGGAGTTGTGATCGCCAGAGGGATTACCTCAATAAGGAGAAAAGGAGATCGCGTATACCTGGTGGAAATTGGGATGCGGGATGGATGTGGATTTCCTCCTCCAACTTCAATCGGACGGCCGATGAAGCGGGTCTTCTTAGTTGATTACCTTGCAAAACGGACAATAAACACAAACAAGAAGAGAGGGATCAGCCCAAAATGCAGTAGTATCTATCCAAATGGACGTGTAATAATGAAGGAAAGAAAGGCACATGCGCACCTTTTTTTTTTTGATTGTTTTTAAACCCCTTAACAAGACTTAAGGGAGGGGGAGTATGATGATAAAAATGCGATAAAGTGTGAATAAATATGAAGGATGAACATATATGATGAATGGAGTGATGTGAATAAAAAAAAGAGAGATGAAAAGGCTGAGAAACCCTGCTGTCCCTGGCGACAGTAAAGGGAGTGAAGATGACGGAAGTGGATGGATGAAGCACCGGATGAAGCCCAATGAAAAACGCAGAGAGGATGCAGCAAAGGATGAAGAAGGCTCTGTTCGTGAATGCTTAAACCCTTTTGAAACCTGCTTAACGTGCTTCACCTGCTTAAAACAATGCTTCCACTTTCACAATGCTTCAACCGTTTACACGATCGATCAAGGCTTCAATTTATAGCTTCGATTGGATGTGATCAAGCAAGGTAAGATCAGAACGGGTAATGAGGCATTCAAGGAAGGATTGAGATCGAGCAAGAGACCAAATTATGATAGGGAACTGTGAGGGAAAGATCGAAAAAGGAAGGACTCTGGAGCGAAACACGCCTTAATCGAGGACGTCTCTTGATGAATTGACGACTGCAACAAAGGCGTTTCTTGAAACACGACCTAGCAAAGGACGTTTCATCCTGGATTTAATTTTAGAAGTAAAACTTGCTCTGTTTAAACACTGATATAACACGCCTATGATAACGGCGTTTCTTAAAAACACGCCCTGAGGAAGGGCGTTACTCAGAAAATGCCTTTTATTTTGAAAATTGATAATTCCAGAAATTAGCGGATAATACCAAGAATTGACGCCCTGTACCACGGTCATCCTTTCTTTGAAAACGCCTTATTACAGGTCGTGACTTTATAAATTAACGCCCTTAATAAAGTCGTGAATAACAAAAAAATGCAGGGAAAATGCATAAAAATTAAAAAAAAGAAAAACTTTATATTATAAGAATATTGAAGTCCACTTGGGGCGTTTATATAATAACATGAGATTTGATCAACAAAACGTCAATTTTGGCGTGTCTACAGGTAGGCATGCAAAGACACAAATGTTGGAATGCACTAACTAATGCAAACTGAGGAACCTAGACTCAACCAATATACGGTACTAGGCGGAGTTATGGGATCCGAAGATCCTCTCTCGCAAGTATGCTACCTTCCCAATAGGCGTAACCTATCATTTCGGGAACACCTTTTGATATATCGGGTATTGGGATGAAATGCAACCTAGGACAAGATGACCTAGATAAAGATCACCCTAGACTTAAACTTCGCTCTGAAACCAATTTGATGTGGGACGGGTGACCCGACCTGGCTTAGACGTACGACCGACTCAAAGTGCGGTCAGCACTAGCACACTAAGGTAAGCCGAGCGGTTGACTACCGTGACGTTCTCCGGGTGGAGACGTCTCTCAATATGAACTCTAACTAGCCCGACGATCGTCCCTTGCGAGGGAAATGTGGGATTGCAGCGGTTAAGGAACCACTGTCGCCTAAGGGTTTCCAGTTCGGGCTTGGTGCTCGACTGGGCCTATGGAACGGGCACTCACAATTCACAACCATGGCGATTTGAAGCTAGCTATCGGCCCTATTCTCACAAATGCAACATGATAGAAAATATACTAAACAAGCAATGTGAGTGTAGGAACGAAGCGCATACCTCCATGACTAGTGCGTGGGGAAGAAATCCCGGCCGAATTCGACAACCCCGATACACACAATTATTAACCGTACAATTTCAGAACTTGATGCCCACTCCACGCAGGGAGGTAAAGGCGTACAAACACAAATTTGGGATTGCTATAACTCGGGTTGATGGGCCACACTTGCAGGAGGCGAGGGAGGCGAGTCGGGGCCGATCAGGTGAGCCGATTGGAAGCCGACTGGGTTCTACTCGCGCAGGTCACCAGGCACAGCAGACTTGCGGAGGCCGATACGCCAAGATCCGACGTCCGATCGGGGTGTTGTTTGTTGGAAAATGTCGGACACATGATGAAGAATGTCTGGTCCGAACGGCATGATCAGATCTGATCAGATCTAGGCGTGGCAGCAACTATACTCAGCCTCAGGTTCTTCTCGTACAGAACTGCACAGAAGAGCTAAAAATTACATGAAAAATAGCTCCGGTGTCGGAATGGATTGCTTCTTGTTAGAGATCGTTCAAGACGTCCAGAGGAAGACGCAGACCAAAGGAATCGGGTAGATCTGAGAGGAAGGAGACGGGGAAGCTTCTGTAAGTTGCCTAAGGTTCTAGGTCGGATCTGCACAGGGGGGTCGGTGCAGTCTCACGAAAATCCTCGCCACGACCAGCACAGAACTTAGAACGACAAGAGCTTGGCAGCAACATGAAGAGGACAGAAAATCCTACGACCACTCAGAATCTCAGATTCAAAGGATCTGAGAGGAGATCCGTAGAAATTTTGCATCAGGGAGTTGAGGATCTAGATAGCAGGCTCGGATAGAGTTGCGCGACTTCACGAACGGAATTATTGTCGGAGATCCGGAGCTCCGATTGAGGCAAAACCAGTGTTGGATCGGTCCTTGCTTGCAGACGCTTCACTGATAAAATCTCCAGAATCAGATACGAGCAGGAAGGGGAAGATAAGGGGGGTGAGTCACACACCAAGAAAATCCCATCACAGGATTGTGGTCTAGGGCATCACACCCTAGAGGGGGAAAGAAAATCACTCTCTTACACAATTTTCTCTCAAAATTTCTTCATTAACTTCTGAAATATGTTTACAAGAGATGATATATAGGGGAGGAGAAACCCTAGGGAGAGGATGGGAGGTGGAGAAGGGAGGAGAGAGAGGGGGGTGCGCCCCCTTGACTAAAGGGGGGAGGGATGACCAAGGGGGGGACAAGGGAAGCTTCCTAATTTGAAAAACAAGGGGAGGGGAGTCAAGCTAAGTAGGTGGCAGCCTTCTCCTTGGACCAAGAAGGGGGAGCCCCCTTCCACTTGCCTCCAAGCCTCCATTCTCTAGCCCCTTTCACACCTAGCACACCAAGCCCATAGACTTGTTCACACTTAACCCTATTTAACCCATTCACACTTGTGAACCCATTCACATTATACCCCTTTTCACACTTGATCTCTATTCACACTATGCCCCCTTTCACACTTGATCCCTCTTGGCCCATTACAATAGTATTTGTCCACATAGACGAAATGGGGCCCACACGAGGCTAATCAAGGTGAAAGCTTGGTCGATGCGTCCACGTCCTCCTCGAGCCGAAGGTACTCCGCTGTGTCGTTGTTCCCGACGTGTACGGCGGCGTGTGTCCTCACCATAAGGGTAATCTCGCTACCGATGCCCTTAGTCGAAAGCCGAGAGCGTTATTGGTCAACTGTATGATCCAAGAATGGAAGTTACTGGAACAATTCACTAAGCTTCATATAAGCATGGACAAGGAGAAAGGGTGCATTACCCTATCACACAAGAGGATACAACCGGATCTACTCTCCGAGATCAAGGAACTTCAAGACAATGACCTGGTACTAGTAGAAATAAACGACAAGTTAGAAGAACTACCTGATGTCAAGTAAGCATTAGATGGAAGGTTATTGTTCCGAGAAAGGACTTGTGTACCGAATTGTCCGTAATTGAAAAAGAAAATTTTAGAAGAAGCTCACCGATCAAGGTACACAATTCACCTCAGATCTACCAAGATATACCAAGACTTGAAACGGACATTTTGGTGGCCTAACATGAAAAGGGAGGTAGCGGACTTTGTGTCTCACTATCTCACGTGCCAACAAGTCAAGGCAGGACACCAAAAGCCTGCCGGTAAGTTACATCCTCTAGATATTCCCAAGTGGAAGTGGGAGGATATTGGCATGGACTTCATTATGGGTCTGTCTAAATGTAAAGGAGGACATGACGGAATATAGGTCATCATAGATCGATTGACCAAGTCAGCTCATTTCCTGCCGATAAAGAGCCGATGGTCAGTTGATGTTCTAGCTACCTTGTACATCAAAGAAGTTGTCAGACTACATGGAGTTCCTATTTCGATTGTGTCTGACTGAGACCCGCGCTTCACTTCTCATTTGTGGAAGGGTCTACATCATTCGTTAAGGACAAGACTCAATTTTAGTACAGCTTTTTTTTAATAAGGCAATACCTAAAAGGTGGAATGGCAGGAGAGCGCTCCCCCCCTCAGTGAGGGGATGAGTTGGTCGCTCCACCACCACACACCTGAAAGGCAATTTTATTCATAATAAGCATAAAGGAGAGGTACAGCAAAGACAAACAAACAAAGAGATTAGGGCCTAAGGGAGGGGCACCCTATCTTATCAAGATGATAGGGGCCTCTAACAAGAGTGGGAAGATCCTCCCTAGAGACGAAGGGGAGGGGAGACGAGGACAAAGTACAACCATGACCAGCAAGACAGTCGGCAACCTGGTTGGCCTCCCGATAGATATGAGAGAAAGACACCTGCAAAGATTGACAAAAGGTAGAGACATCATGGAGAATGTAGGACAGTCGCCAGGGGTAGGAGAAGCTCCCCCGTAAAATTTGCACCAAGACTAGCGAGTCCGATTCAACATCGGAGTCTGATTCAACGTCGACATGACGAAAGCCCATATCGCAGCAATAGGATAACCCTTGACGCAATGCCAATGCTTCAGCTTCGAGGCTGGAAGAGACCCCATGGAATGCAGCGGCAAAGGCGAAGACAAAAGCACCACGATTGTCTCGGACAATGCCACCACCACCTGCAGCACAAGTGCTGCGTTTGAGTGCACCGTCGACGTTCAATTTCAGCCGGCCTGAAGGAGGGGCGAACCAGCAAACCAACCTTGGGGGAGAGGGGTGGGCAGCAGGTAGAGAGATCCCCCAAGATGCTAGTAAGGACCGCTGCTGTGGGAGCAGGTCCCTCCCCTTGAAAGGAAGCTCGCGGACCAAAGGGCGGACTGATAGAAAAACCTTGCCCAAAACTTGCCGGGATGTCATGGGATGGGCAGCAAAGCGGGACATGCTGCGGCAGCACCAAAGCTCCCAAATGACAGCCATAAATAAACACCTACAAATGGTCCCAGCCATGGAGGGAATAGGTGAAGCAGCGAGGAAGTCGAGGACGCCTTGGGCTGCCATCAAGACCGACAAGTTGCTGAACTGAAGAAAATCGTGCAGGGCAGACCATACTTCGTTAGCAACCAGCCCATGGAAGAATAGGTGGAGCCCGGACTAGATGCAAGGTGGCTGGCAGCAGCAGCACATGGAGCACAGAGGGATACCGTAGGCCGTGATGGTGTCATCGGTGGGGAGGCAACCACGTATCAGTCTCCAAGCAAGGACGGAGCATTTGAGCGGGATATGCGCGCACCAAAGCGACGACCAGCATGGGGAGGCAGCACCTTGTAGCAGGCCACGGACTGACTTGGAAGAGAATTTCCCATCAGTAGTAGGACACCAAATCCATTGATCCTCACTGCCCAAAACAGAAATAAGATGGTCGAGGCAGCCGGTGGGGCAGTGCATACGAACAAGGTCAAGATTAGTGCACAGCGGGTCTGAAAAAGCATGCTAGACAGAGCAATGTTTATCACTAATAGAAGACCATATAAGAGGTGGCAGCATGTCACGAAGAGGCGCTGCACCAGCCCAAACATCGTACCAAAATATGACATGGGGAGAGTTCCTTGAGATGATCACCCTATGGTTCCTATAGATCAATTGTGTTGCCCGCTGCCATAGCCTTCGGTCCACAGCAATCATGAGTAAGAATGCAGCCTCAGAATAGTGTACAGAGTGAAGATATTTGGCCTTGAAGAACCTGGCCCATAGAGAGGGGGAAGTGATGGCAGCCCATAGCAATTTGGTTCTCAAGGCTACCTGCATAAGCTGGAGGTTAAGGACACCCAGGCCGCCGCAATCAATCGGTTGAGAGATGACGTCCCAGGATGTCCAATGTTTCTTCGGCGATCCCTCATATGAGCCCCAAAAGAAGTTGGCTAACAACCTGTGGAGGGAGCACATAATAGAGGCTGGAATAGTGAGAGCGGATATCGAATAAATAGGGAGGTCTGAAAGGACATGCCGAATAAGAATAAGCCGCCCACCGGCGGAGAGAAAACCCGACTTCCACGCTTGTAGTTTCACTGCGATCTTGGACAAAATATTAGCAAAGTAGCAAGTCTTCTGTCTCCCAGAATAAAGAGAAAGCCCCAAGTACTTGATGGGAAGGATGCATTTCTAAAATCCGGTGGCCTCCTCGATGGAACTACACATGGCGGCGGGTGCATTATCAGAAACAATGAATGAGCTTTTAGAGGCATTGACAAGTTGGCCCGAAGCAAGCTCATATTTTTTAATAAACCTCATAAGATTCCTGATATGCCGAATAGAGCCATTGGAGAAAATAAGCCTGTCGTCGGTGAAAAGAATGTGTGAGATAGGGGGACACCTCCGAAGAGTAGTGAACCAGCCTCCTATGCTACAATTAAAAAAGTGGGATAGCCCCCGACTAAGAGCCTCCTCCGCCAAAATGAATAGGGCCGGGGCAAGAGGATCCCCTTGACGAAGGCCTCTTGTGGACTTGAAATACCCAAGGATGCTGCCATTAAGGAGAATGGAGAACCAGCAGTTGGAAAGTAACGGCTCTAGCAGTGATATAAAGGACAGCGAGAACCCGAACCGTTGATACACTTTACATGAATATCATGAAATCTTACTAGTTCATTAACTCTTGATACTCTCTCTCTCTCTTGGCATTTTCATGCATACATGCATAGCTAGACTTGCATTCATGTCACATGTAATTTACTTAAAGCAAACTTATACTTGAGATATAATTCCTATTGAGCATTCGCTCACCTAGTGTTTTCTCCATTTTTTTTCAGGTAACTCCGATGACGAGAATCAATCGGATGGGAATGGGAACGAGTAAAGAGCGTAGAGCCACCTAGTCATGGAAGCATCTATCTAGCCGTGTCTTTTCATCTTTCTTGAGTCGATCATTGTAATTTTCTTTTATTGAGTCTAGAATGTCCTTTAGTACTTTTTCCCAAAAAGAGGTTATGTAATGGAATTACCATAATGGTTATTATGAATAAATTAGATTTAGTTTATCTCTACTTTTGTGCACTCTATCTATAAGGTCGAATTCCTTATGCTCTGATTGACATGATTGATATAAGCTCATCACGTGTACCGGGTTCATTCCGCGCTCGGGGCGTGACACTCCATGACCCTCTCGAGGAGCATCAGAGGATAACAGCATCGAAACTCATCCGGATGGACAGAGATGCCAATGTTCGACAACGCTGATACAAGGAGGTCTGGACGGCGTGACACTCCATGACCCATCCGAGGGAGGGACGGGAGACGCCGATCGATGAGCACTCTCGAGAGGAGGCCCCTCGACCGTGCGTGAATCCTTCGCCATTTTCCTACTACTTTGCTCAGAGGTCAAGGCTTTCATCGCGGACAGGAACAACTGTTCCTCGAGGGCCTTCCGCTTAGACCCCCGTCACTCTGGTTCTCCTTCCAAGAGGACCCCCTTACCCTTATCTCAGGAAGAGGAGAGACCCTCAGGAGCCAGAGGGGCATTTTGGGACGCCACCTCTTCCCGGCCGTCGACTTCCACCAGAATTTGGCAAACCTCGCCGACACCTCGGACAGGCTCTGTTGATCAAAGGGAAACTATCAGCAGGTAGCCGGTAATATAATGCGCGAGACCAAGCGTCCAGAGCCTTACCACCGGAAAGCAAGTCGGCACGGCCATAACGTTGAAAGTTGACCGAAGACATGATCTCCGCGGTCGACTGTCGTTGACCCTTAAGAATCTTAATCCCCTCCTCAATCTCCAGAGAAATCACCGGGTGCTTCGGCGAAAATACAGGATGGTAATTTGGCAACTCAGGAAAATTCCAACATACTCCCTTGTTGGACGCTACCCAAAAATATTGGGTCTTCCACCCTTTATGAGAAGAGTCCCGAGGGGAGAGGGTGACGCAGTTCATCCCCCTCCTAGCCTAGAGGTAGTAAAAATCCTTCCCAACGTGGACGTGCCCTTTCAGTTCAAAAAAGGTGGTGCGGGACGGGATGCGAACCTGAGACTGTAGCTCGCGGACGTCCCTAAGCGAGGGAAGTGTGCGGACGTGCGCGGTTGAGGAACCGACAATGAGTCTCGGGTATTGACTTTTCTGCGTGCTCGGATCGAGTCACAGGACGGGTTCCACTCACTCGCTCGCAGCGGCGATGAAATTTGAATGAGCTAATATCCTAACAATCGCTCATGCAGCGGCATTCAAAAATATACGAGATAAGCAAATGCATCAGCGAAGGAGCGAAAATGTACCTCCACGCTCTGAGCGTGGGAAGACGACCCGGCCGAAACTCGTACTCCCGGTGTACAGTAAATAAATAATTACAGCAGTGAATTCAATTGCCCACTCCACGCAGGGAGGTAAAGGATTACAATGGCGACCCGGGAGTAACGAACTCGGGTTGATGGGCAGCAAGCCGGAAGGGCTTTCGGGCCGAAGACGGGCTGCTGGTCCGACTCGGAACTATTCCAACTCAGTTCAGCCCGCTGGACAGCAAGCGAACTTGGCTGCTGGGATGGCGGCTTCCAGTCACCTTCTGACCACGGCGGTTGCCTGGGACGCCAGTGGAGCACTCCTCTTCGATCCCCGAAGTCGGTGGTGGCTGAATCGACAGTGAAGTAATTTTGCAAGAATTAACTTGGTGCTGCCTTTCCTGGCCTGTTCACGGAACAGGTTTGCGCGACCCGGCGAAAAGAATTTTTGTGCCCAGATCCGGAGGCGGATCGAGGCGAGACTGGCACCGTTGGATAAAGAACTCAAAGGGATACAACATATAATTATTTCATGTCCATCCAGTAGACGGATTAGAAATGAAAATGATTGTTCACAAAGTTTTTTTACTAGCTCGGATTACAGACAGTCAGGACAGAATAGGATCTGCCTGAGACTGAATTTTGACCACAATACAAATGATGGATCTAGACTCTGGAAAAATTATGGGTGGAAGAGGGGGATGTGAGGAACACATATGATTTTTTGAGAATTTTTGGAGGTGGCTAAGGGGGCGGGAAAAATACAACAACAAGACACTATCCCGCAGATCTACTGATTGGCAAACTGTCAGGGGTGGAACTAAAATATTAGGAAAAATATCAAACGGTGGCGGATTGACACGAAATTTAAATTGGGGATGGCTAACAAGGAGGGGGATGATCTCTCAAAATTTCAAGATCATCAGACTCACGGATTTGGAGGACCAACCTTTTCTTCCAGCTTCTGTCCTAGATCTCAGAATCCTGGACAGCAGGGTAAAGAAATGGTTGTGGCGGCTCGACGGCGGCACGAACGGAGGCGGCGGTGGCGGTGGCTGGAAGTCGCATCCAGCGGAGGTGGTAGAGGTGGGAATGCCTTACAAAGATTCCTAAAGACTAACAAATTGGCTTATAATGCCTTACAATTGCAAACCAATTAACCCAAGGATATAAATGCAAACAAAAGGATACAAATGTAAAAATAAAATGTTATTGTCCGGTGTTGATTCCCATCAATTCTTCCCGGGTGGGAAGAACTCGACCCCGTCGAGTAAGGGGTGCGACAGCTCATGTGGCTCCTGCGGATTTATCACCGTACCAGGTAGCGCGGAGTACGCTCCACTCCAAGTAACCGTCACATGCTCATCCCGTATATATTCGATATGCACACGCTGCTGTGGGAATGAGGCTAGTTGTGGACACTTCGAGATAGGGTCACTCTCAAAGGAAGGAGACGACTCAATGACTCACTAGGAATCACCGCTGGGTCCCTATATGTGACTAGATCCGAGATATTGAGATAGAGCCGATCCTAAATTCTGGCAAGTCTGCAACATATACATGAGATCCGACTTGCCTCACACTCGAAAGGGACTGACACCGCGAGCTTACAATAGACCGACTATGCAACTCCTAATATGCTCGACACATGCGGACTCACTATGCATTCAACAATCTTGACAAACTGGACAAATAAAGAAAAACACGGACTCACACATGACCCTAGACAAATCTACTGTTAGACCGACCTATACATATGCAATGGTGGACCAGGACATCCGAATGTGTGCCATACATACACAAGACGCAACCGGTGGTTGGCGGAATGGGGGATTCCTAGACATCCAAAAGTGAACCACTCATGCACTGACGGCCTTTTGGATTTGGGAGGTTTGGGTGGGCCAGGAGAGCTGAATTCATCTTCTACATCACCCTTATAAGATGGTAATGCGTGTATCTCTTCTCGAGGAACGGGCTCCTTGCTATGCATAGGTTGACTGGCCCGAGTGAGAGGGGTGTTATAGGAGACTTCCTTGACAATGTGGAATAAATAATGTGGATCATAAGCTTCACTTGTGAAGGGGTCGAAGGGATCAAAGAATGTGTGACCCCTCGAGCTGGGTTCCCGCATGTCACGGTCCCATGTTTGGAATTGAAGGTGTAGATGGTCACCTTCATGCACTAGGGTAGATGGGACGATGGTCTCATGTAGAAGGTATGGTTCCTCTCTCGGGATAAGTGGAATGAAATACGGCTCCGACGGTATAGGGAGGAATAAAAGAACCTCCGTGGTGACATGACCCATGGTGCACACGGAGGTAATGGACCCCAAAGCGGGATGGGTGAAGCTACGAGTTGTGGGTTGGTCGAAGCCTGGGGCCAACATATATGTCAACTTCACCTGCCAGTCTAATCTCTTAAGAATGTCATCCAATGTTTCCACATGGTGACAAGACCGGAATGTGGTGTGGAATGAGTTGACTGGCACTAATGGTAGTGTAGGGTCCATGGATGGGTAGCAAGGCGGTCTAGGGACCAAGCCTATCTTGAGCCAACTAAGTAGTGGCTCGGCGATGATTAGCTTTCCCGTTAGAAACACGGGTGGCTCCAAAGGAGGTGGCTCCAAATATGGATCGGAAGTAGGTGGCAAAGGAGCTCTAGGGGAAGGGTTCTCCGGCTAGGGTGGGGAAGGCCGTGGGGCAGGCTGTCCGACCGGCTTAGGACTCTGCTAATAGGTAGATGCTCACCGAAGGGCAGCATCAAATCTTGACTCGAAAGGCTCAACCTCTAGAGCGACCAGATAAGAATGCGCCAGAGTGGTCACGTCGCGGCAAAGCAATTCAAACTGGAAGTGAAGTCGCAAACCTCTCTGGAACTGAAATACGGTCGTGGTGCTCTTCTCTCCAACTCCATATCCCAACTGGTACTCATCGAAGTCCCTAATGTCCTCAGACACGGATTTGTTACCTTGGACGGGTCTGATCGGGGTTTCTCTTTCATTGGGACTTGGGCGTAGGGGTTGGCCATAGTGGCAAAGAGATGGGAATTGATTCTCCTAGGAGTGGGCATGCATTGGAACACTCTTTCTTTTTCTTTTTTCTTTTTCTTTATGCAAGACTAATGCAAGCACCTAGACATGACTCTAAATGGTGAAAAGGGGTAAAATGAGGACTCGAATAGAAACCTATACTCAACCAATATCCAATACGTGGCGGAGGTTTCATCGAAGATCGCAATCACGCAAGTGTGCTACCTTCCCGATAGGCGTAACCTATCATTCTGGGAACACCTTTTGATATACCGGGTATAGGAATGCAATGTAAACTTTGGACCGACTAACCGACTACCCTAGACTCGACTTAGCTCTGATACTAATTTGATGCGGGATGGGACGCAAACCTGGGACTCTAGCTCGCGGACGTCCCTAAGCGAGGGAAGCGTGCGGACGTGTGCGGTTGAGGAACCGGCAATGAGTCTCGGGTATTGGCTTTTCCGCATACTCGGATCGAGTCACGGGACGAGTTCCACTCACTCGCTGCCAGCGGCGATGAAATTTGAACGGGCTAATATCCTAACAATCGCTCATGCAACGGCATTCAAAAATATACGAGATAAGAAAATGCATCAGCGAAGGAGCGAAAATGTACCTCCACGCTCCGAGCATGGGAAGACAACCCCGGCCGAAACTCGTACTCTCGGTGTACAGCAAATAAATAATTACAGCAGTGAATTCAATTGCCCACTCCACGCAGGGAGGTAAAGGGCTACAATGGCGACCCGGGAGTAGCGAACTCGGGTTGACGGGCAGCAAGCCGGAAGGGCTTTCGGGCCGAAGACGGGCTGCTGGTCCGACTCGGAACTATTCCAACTCAGTTCAGCCCGCTGGACAGCAAGCGAACTTGGCTGCTAGGATGGCAGCTTCCAGTCACCTTCTGACTGCGGCGGTTGGCTGGGACGCCAGTGGAGCACTCCTCTTCGATCCCCGAAGTCGGTGGTGGCTGAATCGACAGTGAAGTAATTTTGCAATAATTAACTTGGTGCTGCCTTTGCTGCCCTGTTCACGGAACAGGTTTGCGCGACCCGGCGAAAAGAATTTTTGTGCCCAGATCCGGAGGCGGATCGAGGCGAGACTGGCACCGTTGGATAGAGAACTCAAAGGGATACAACATATAATTATTTCACGTCCATCCAGTAGACGGATTAGAAGTGAAAATGATTGTTCACAAAGTTTTTTTACTAGCTCGGATTACAGACAGTCAGGACAGAATAGGATCTGCCTGAGACTGAATTTTGACCACAATACAAATGATGGATCTAGACTCTGGAAAAATTATGGGTGGAAGAGGGGGATGTGAGGAACACATGATTTTTTGAGAATTTTTGGAGGTGGCTAAGGGGGCGGGAAAAATACAACAACAAGACACTATCCCGCAGATCTACTGATTGGCAAACTGTCAGGGGTGGAACTAAAATATTAGGAAAAATATCAAACGGTGGCGGATTGACACGAAATTTAAATTGGGGATGGCTAACAAGGAGGGGGATGATCTCTCAAAATTTCAAGATCATCAGACTCACGGATTTGGAGGACCAACCTTTTCTTCCAGCTTCTGTCCTAGATCTCAGAATCCTGGACAGCAGGGTAAAGAAATGGTTGTGGCGGCTCGACGGCAGCACGAACGGAGGCGGCGGTGGCAGTGGCTGGAAGTCGCATCCAGCGGAGGTGGTAGAGGTGGGAATGCCTTACAAAGATTCCTAAAGACTAACAAATTGGCTTATAATGCCTTACAATTGCAAACCAATTAACCCAAGGATATAAATGCAAACAAAAGGATACAAATGTAAAAATAAAATGTTATTGTCCGGTGTTGATTCCCATCAATTCTTCCCGGGTGGGAAGAACTCGACCCCGTCGAGTAAGGGGTGCGACAGCTCATGTGGCTCCTGCGGATTTATCACCGTACCAGGTAGCGCGGAGTACGCTCCACTCCAAGTAACCGTCACATGCTCATCCCGTATATATTCGATATGCACACGCTGCTGTGGGAATGAGGCTAGTTGTGGACACTTCGAGATAGGGTCACTCTCAAAGGAAGGAGACGACTCAATGACTCACTAGGAATCACCGCTGGGTCCCTATATGTGACTAGATCCGAGATATTGAGATAGAGCCGATCCTAAATTCTGGCAAGTCTGCAACATATACATGAGATCCGACTTGCCTCACACTCGAAAGGGACTGACACCGCAAGCTTACAATAGACCGACTATGTAACTCCTAATATGCTCGACACATGCGGACTCACTATGCATTCAACAATCTTGACAAACTGGACAAATAAAGAAAAACACGGACTCACACATGACCCTAGACAAATCTACTGTTAGACCGACCTATACATATG
The DNA here is from genome assembly GCA_022559845.1 of Amorphophallus konjac. Taxonomy (NCBI): domain Eukaryota; kingdom Viridiplantae; phylum Streptophyta; class Magnoliopsida; order Alismatales; family Araceae; genus Amorphophallus; species Amorphophallus konjac. The sequence continues at coordinate 174,087,303 of CM040121.1, forward strand.
CAATGGTGGACCAGGACATCCGAATGTGTGCCATACATACACAAGACGCAACCGGTGGTTGGCGGAATGGGGGATTCCTAGACATCCAAAAGTGAACCACTCATGCACTGACGGCCTTTTGGATTTGGGAGGTTTGGGTGGGCCAGGAGAGCTGAATTCATCTTCTACATCACCCTTATAAGATGGTAATGCGTGTATCTCTTCTCGAGGAACGGGCTCCTTGCTATGCATAGGTTGACTGGCCCGAGTGAGAGGGGTGTTATAGGAAACTTCCTTGACAATGTGGAATAAATAATGTGGATCATAAGCTTCACTTGTGAAGGGGTCGAAGGGATCAAAGAATGTGTGACCCCTCGAGCTGGGTTCCCGCATGTCACGGTCCCATGTTTGGAATTGAAGGTGTAAATGGTCACCTTCATGCACTAGGGTAGATGGGACGATGGTCTCATGTAGAAGGTATGGTTCCTCTCTCGGGATAAGTGGAATGAAATACGGCTCGGACGGTATAGGGAGGAATAAAAGAACCTCCGTGGTGACATGACCCATGGTGCACACGGAGGTAATGGACCCCAAAGCGGGATGGGTGAAGCTACGAGTTGTGGGTTGGTCGAAGCCTGGGGCCAACATATATGTCAACTTCACCTGCCAGTCTAATCCCTTAAGAATGTCATCCAATGTTTCCATATGGTGACAAGACCGGAATGTGGTGTGGAATGAGTTGACTGGCACTAATGGTAGTGTAGGGTCCATGGATGGGTAGCAAGGCGGTCTAGGGACCAAGCCTATCTTGAGCCAACTAAGTAGTGGCTCGGCGATGATTAGCTTTCCCGTTAGAAACACGGGTGGCTCCAAAGGAGGTGGCTCCGAATATGGATGGGAAGTAGGTGGCAAAGGAGCTCTAGGGGAAGGGTTCTCCGGCTAGGGTGGGGAAGGCCGTGGGGCAGGCTGTCCGACCGGCTTAGGACTCTACTAATAGGTAGATGCTCACCGAAGGGCAGCATCAAACCTTGACTCGAAAGGCTCAACCTCTAGAGCGACCAGATAAGAATGCGCCAGAGTGGTCACGTCGCGGCAAAGCAATTCAAACTGGAAGTGAAGTCGCAAACCTCTCCGGAACTGAAATACAGCCGTGGTGCTCTTCTCTCCAACTCCATATCCCAACTGGTACTCATCGAAGTCCCTAATGTCCTCAGACACGGATTTGTTGCCTTGGACGGGTCTGATCGGGGTTTTCTCTTTCATTGGGACTTGGGCGTAGGGGTTGGCCATAGTGGCAAAGAGATGGGAATTGATTCTCCTAGGAGTGGGCATGCATTGGAACACTCTTTCTTTTTCTTTTTTCTTTTTCTTTATGCAAGACTAATGCAAGCACCTAGACATGACTCTAAATGGTGAAAAGGGGTAAAATGCGGACTCGAATAGAAACCTATACTCAACCAATATCCAATACGTGGCGGAGGTTTCATCGAAGATCGCAATCACGCAAGTGTGCTACCTTCCCGATAGGCGTAACCTATCATTCTGGGAACACCTTTTGATATACCGGGTATAGGAATGCAATGTAAACTTTGGACCGACTAACCGACTACCCTAGACTCGACTTAGCTCTGATACCAATTTGATGCGGGACGGGACGCAAACCTGGGACTCTAGCTCGCGGACGTCCCTAAGCGAGGGAAGCGTGCGGACGTGTGCGGTTGAGGAACCGGCAATGAGTCTCGGGTATTGGCTTTTCCGCATACTCGGATCGAGTCACGGGACGAGTTCCACTCACTCGCTGCCAGCGGCGATGAAATTTGAACGGGCTAATATCCTAACAATCGCTCATGCAACGGCATTCAAAAATATACGAGATAAGCAAATGCATCAGCGAAGGAGCCAAAAAGTACCTCCACGCTCCGAGCATGGGAAGACAACCCCGGCCGAAACTCGTACTCCCGGTGTACAGCAAATAAATAATTACAGCAGTGAATTCAATTGCCCACTCCACGCAGGGAGGTAAAGGGCTACAATGGCGACCCGGGAGTAGCGAACTCGGGTTGACGGGCAGCAAGCCGGAAGGGCTTTCGGGCCGAAGACGGGTTGCTGGTCCGACTCGGCACTATTCCAACTCAGTTCAGCAACTCAGTTTAGCCCGCTGGACAACAAGCGAACTCGGTTGCTGAGACGGCGGCTTCCGGTCACCTTCTGGCCGCGGGGGTAGGCTGGGACACCGGTGGAGCACTCCTCTTCGATCCCCGAAGTCGGCGGCAGCTGAATCGACGGTGAAGTAATTTTGTAAGAATTAACTTGCTGATGCCTTTGCTGGCCTGTTCACGGAACATGTTTGCGCAACCCGACAAAAAGAATTTTTGTGCCCAGATCCGGATGTGGATCAAGGCGAGACTGGCGCTGTTGGATAGAGGACTCAAAGGGATACAAAATATAATTATTTCACATCCATCCAGTAGACAGATTAGAAATGAAAATAACTGTTCCAAAGGTTTTTTTGCTGGCTCGGATTACAAACAGTCAGGACAGAACAAGATCTGCCTGCTACTGAATTTTGACCACAATAAAAATGATGGATCTAGACTCTGGAAAAATTGTGGGTGGAAGAGGGGGATGTGAGGAACACGTATGATTTTTTGGGGAATTTTTGGAGATGACTAAGGGGGCGAAAAAAATACAACAACAAGACACTATCCCGCAGATCTGCTGATTGGCAGACTGTCAGGGGTGGAACTAAAATATTGGGAAAATATCAAATGGTGGCGGATTGACACGAAATTTAAATTGTGGATGGCTAACAAGGAGGGGGATGATCTCCCAAAATTTCAAGATCATAAGACTCACGGATTTGGAGGACCAACCTTTTCTTTCAGCTTTTGTCCTGGATCTCGGAATCCTGGATAGCAGGGTAAAGAAATAGTTGTGGCGGCTCGACAGCGACACAAACGAAGGCGGCGGCGGCGGTGGCTAGAAGTCGCATCCAGCAGAGGTGGTGGAGGTGGGAATCACTCCCAGAATATGGCTTCACACCATAGATTAGGGCAACCTTCACAGCTGCAAGGGGAGAGGGAGAGAGGGGCGCCCAAGGGCTCTTGGATTTTTCCAACAATTCTTCTTATTAATTCCATGAAATGGGAAAATACAAGGGTTATATAGAAATGTATAAAAGACTTAAACTATCCTTAGATCTAGGGTTAGGGAGGGGTAAACAAGGGATAGGATAATTAATCCACATGTGGTCAAATGACCAAAATAAAAAAAATACAACAATGAATAAACTATATTAAAGGGGGGCGTCTCTTTGAAAATGGGAGGAGAATTTTGAATTTTCTCCCTTCTTGTCTCCTTGGTCCAAGTCCAACCTTGGACTTTGAACTAGCCCCACATGGCCCATGATCCTAGGTGGACCAATGGAAAAGAGGGTGGGGGACCCTGCTAGACCTACTGGCATTTTACATAGAAACCCAAAATTCCTAAAGACTAACAAATTGGCTTACAATGCCTTACAATTGTAAACCAATTAACCCAAGGATATAAATGTAAACAAAAGGATACAAATGTAATAATAAAATGTTAGTGCCCGGTGTTGATTTCCATCAAAAGGCATGGAAGAGCTCGAGGGACACGGCGGTGCCACATAAGCGGCAGAGGACGACAAAGGAAAAGATGAAAGTGTAAGAGTTGGAGACCAGTTGGATAGGAGCCAACTGGTAAAACCTCAGTAGTTCGGCTACAAAGAGGGGAGACGAAGACGAAAACCATACTTCCAGGCCAAGAGATAAGTACAGAAGAAGCCCGAGCGGGTATCCAAACTAGACACATGGGGTTTCGCAGGGGAAAAGAAATACCACCACAGAAGCCGGAAACGTGTCTCAAGCTCCTTCACCTCCATTTCGGTCAGCTCACTGCGAAGATGACGGCTTGGCGCAGGCTCTGAACCTCCCACTCCTTGCTCGACCTCCTGGACCTTGGATTCCTCATTGAGCTCCACCATTGCAGATCGGGAAGGAGAAGAAACTACGCTGGAATCCAACGAACTGGCGGGAGGAGGAAGCTGGCGGATCGCCTCTGCGGTGATCTCCGCTAACTCCGCAAAAGCTTCAACTATCCCCTTCTCCCTCCGATTGTCCGCCCGGCACATAAATCCCATCACAAATTCACGGAAGCAACAAAGGGAGAATAAACCCTAAAAAGAGGAAACGTGAGGCGCAAGCACACAAACTATTTATAGGCCCTAAGCGGCCCTAAGAGCAGCCGTCACGACGTTTCGAACTCCAAGAGGGGCGCCCCCGAGCCGATGTACAAGGCCTCATCATTACGCTCAAGCCCCTATATGTCAGGATAGCCATATTATCGGCCCCTGAACCTCAAAGCAGAGGTAACTCGCAACCGCTAATCTCCATTTGAGCCGACGCGGCGTTATCACGCCCGAGCCCCCATGAGCCAGGATAACCGAGTTAATGGCCCCTGAACCTCGAAACAGGGATAGCTCACAAGGGTCTACCCCCATCCGAGCCCCAGCCCCAGCCAATACATCCCCTATTCTCTGAGCTCATGTGGACACCGAAAATTGCACATCCAGATGCCACGCTTGGCCCAGCATCAACAACGGCCCCGAGTGAAGAAACCCCGAAGAAATCAAGCACAAGAGGCCCCACGGCCCATGGGCCTCGAAGAGAATCAAATGGGCCACGACTCATGCTCACAATGGGCTCAAAATCGCCCTGGCAGAACCCTCCAGACGGTCGCTCCCTTCAGCGGCACACCCTGCCGCGGCCCTCGCCGGCACACCCCTATGGGGGTTCACCGGCACACCCCCAAGGGGGTTCACCGGCACACCCCCATGGGGGGGTCTTCACCGGCACACCCCCATGGGGGGGTCTTCACCGGCACACCCCCCATGGGGGGGGTCTTCACCGGCACACCCCTTGGGGCCTCAGCGGCACGCCCTCAGCAGCCTCAGCGGCACGCCCTCAGCAGCCTCAGCGGCACGCCCTCAGCAGCTTCAGCGGCACGCCCTCAGCAGGCTTCAGCGGCACGGCCCTTTGGGGCTTCAGCGGCACGGCCCTTTGGGGTCTTCAGCGGCACGCCCTTCAGGCCGTTCAGCGGCACGCCCATCCGGGGCTCCAGCGGTACGCTCTTTTGGCACCACAGCGGCACGCTTGTTCAGCCCTTCAACGGCACAACGGTGAAGCTCTTTCAACGGGCGACGTGAGGCCCATGCCCTACACATCCTTGGCGCGCAGTGGAGCCGTCTGAGGTGGCAGCCGATCGTTGGGCCACGTGGCCTAGTCCACTGACAGCCAGGACAGGCAGGTCAAACCTCATGATCACGGGCCACTTCCCGCTTCGACGCCCCTGCACGAGGACTCCCGCCGTCCGGGGTATAAAAACCCCTCCCCTTCGTTTCGAACAGAAAAAAGAGATACACACACAAAGGGAGAAGAGAAGAGGGAGACAGACGCATACAGGCAGAAGAAAAGAGAAGAAGAGAGAAGAAGAAGAAGAGGCTCCCTCCCTGCCGGGAGCTTCCTCCGACGACCACCACCACCACCGGAAGGGAGCAAGAGTAAGGGAGAGAGGGTTCGATGTAACGGGGAAAGAGTTAGGGGCGGCTGGCCTCCCTCCTGCCCTCCGTTCCTCCTCTTCCTTTTATGTCTTCTTTTCTTTTGTGGGGCCTTTTTCCCCTTTCTTGGCCATGGCATCATCTTTGGCATTCTTTTTGCTATGATATGTATATAAGGCAGTGTCCTCTCGATTCCCATGAATGAAAGTTGTTCCTCGTGGGTTCTCTTTGATTTCGTTGGCTTGCGCCAGCTCTCACGGTTTCTTTATGGGGTTGTTCGTTTTCCCTCCGCCTCCCCATTTCTCCGGTGTTTTTGGGGCCCTCATGTCGACTTGATTATCCCCCTATGAGTCTTGGTTTCACAAGCCCTTCAATCCTCTCCATGGCCATCTGCTGTGTCCACTGGCTTAAGGGAGAGGGAGACCCTCACCCTCTCTCCAAACACACAGTGATCAAGTGGCCTGCCCTTGGCCTTGAATCCCCTTTCTTTTCTTTAAACGGCTTCTAAGGCCCCCAGCTTGCACACTCTGTTTGAACTCCCAGCGATGCCTCTTCCTGGCCCTTCGCCGGCACCCCCTGTTTGGTCCCTCAGCGGCACGCCCATGGGGGTTGTCCAGCGGTACGCCCCCCCCCCATTTATCCTTGGCCGGCACGCTATCTCCTCGCCTTCAGCGGTACGCCCCAAGTGCCCTCAGCGGTACGCCCTCCTCTGCCCTCAGCGGCACGCATACCAGTCCACCCCTTTGGCCGGCACGCTCCTTGGCCGGTACACCTGATCAGCCTTGGCCGGCATACCGCAGGCCTTCAGCGGCACACACCCTCAGCCTCTCAGCAGCCCACTCCTTGGCTTTGCCCCCCGAGCCCTTCCCTTTACGTTTTCCGAGGCTCTTTAAAGGTGTTGCTCCCCCGGGGGCCCATCTCCAGTTGTCGGGTTCCGCCACTCCATGTGGGCGCGCTCCCTTTATCTCCCTTACGCCCCGGGTTAAGGGGAGATGCTGCCGAATTTTTTTTGTGAGATATTAATAAAACATTAAAAGAGGCAAAAGGAGGCAACAAACGAGTAGGATAACTGACGAAACCTTCCAACTCATCAAGCCGCTGCCGGCATCACAACGAAAACCGAACCGGACTAATTAACCACCCGGCAGCCCGAGTGTCCGACCCACAAGAAAAGAGGCCGAACCAAACGAAACGAAACAAGGGGGAAGTTTGTATAAAACTCCCTACAAATCGACACAAGAAGAAAAGAAAAGCCTTAAAGCAGGTAATCAAAACTGAGTTAACCTCCATCACTCCCTGCCCAACCCCCAGCGGCACACACACACCCAGCCTTCAGCGGTACCCTCTCTTGAGCCTTCAGCGGTACGCCCCTACAGCCCCCAGCGGTACGCCCCTGCAGCCCTCAGCGGTACGCCCTTTGCAGCCTTCAGCGGTACACTCTCTACAGCCCTCAGCGGTACGCCCCCTGTAGCCCTCAGCGGTACGCCCCAGCCCTCAGCGGTACACTCACGTTTTCCCCTTCGCCGGCACACTATACACATACACATATACAACTTGACAAGGGCATTAATAATAGCAAATAAATTAATAAAAATTACGCTAATTAAAGGACTCCGAATGCGTAATATTAATCACAATAAAAGAGGTGGGAGGGGTAATAAAAAAAATAATAAATAACAAACAAATGATAATGATAAGAATAATCATGAACGAAAAGAAGAAAAAATCATCCCGGACAAAGGCACGAATAAACAGTAAATATTAAATCAGAAATGAGAATGTACATAGCTAGGAAAACCCCAGATAAAAGACATCAAAGCCCGCGCTGCAGCCCCCATCTCTCCCCGTGACCCGGGGTGAAAAGGACAACAACGTCGCCCTTTCGGGTCGAGCCCGAGTCTCGGGAATTACCCCGATATGGCCAGGTTTTGATCTAACCTCGGGCCGACAGCTTAATCGGACCGGATTTGTTTCTCGTTCCGGATACCTTCCGAATCATCATTAAAATTGCCGTACGCTCGGCAGACATTTGAAGGGAGCTACCACGGTTTTCTCGCCGCGCCCCTGTTACGGGCCCGTGTCCGACTATGAAAAGGTCCCCGAGTGGCCTATGCGGCCGGCAATTTATGGCTTTAATAAAACCCTCAGTGCGATCTACCTATATCTCTCTCGCATGATTAATATCATCCTTTTTCGGCCGTAGGGCCCCTAATTTCGGCAATTAATCAAGGGTGTTCCCCCGTATGGGGGATGTAAATGACGTCGTGACCTTCATGGCGCGACGGGATTCGGTCCCGACACGAACCACACAATCGTCTGACGAAGTCAGAACGAGCGCACCATGGGCTCTTCGGAGCCCGAATAAATTGTCACTCCGGTGACTGGCACGCCCACGCACTTAATAATCCAACAAACGAACAAAATAATTGTTAAACGAAAAGTGCGTCCACAAGTCTGGCACGCCCGGTGGGACCGATCCACCCTTCATCTCTTTGCCGAAATTAGGGGCCCCGCGGCCCCCTTCTTGTAATACTAATTATGTTACTTTCTTAAATGCAGAAAAAAGAGAAAGGCATCATGGAGCCGACAATGGCTGTTCTCTGCAGCCCCGAGGTTGTGAAGAATCATGTGCGAGGCGGCTACCTGGCGGTCCCCCTCACTTTCGGGAGCTTCCCTCCCACCGTGGGCTTCCCCAACTTCTTGGGGGTGCCCTTCGTTGACATCCTCGACGCACGAGCGCCCGAGGAGCCTCAAACCAACGCCCCCGCTCCGAGAGCCGTCGAAGCTGCCGCCGGCCGAGCGGTGGCCGAAGGCAACAATAGCGTCCCCACAACGACGCTCAGCTGCAACGTGCACCACGTGCACCAGACCACCGGCCCGTTCCACCAAGGGTCGGCATCCCACCGAAGGAGGCTTCGGAGAGGCAACACCGGCGCCGGCTCAGGGCGTCGCCTGTCCAACTCCGGAAAGTCCATGACGGTTGGGGCCCTCCGAGTCCGCCTAGACGGCCAGAGGTCCCAGGTGACGACAGACCGCGTCGTCCTGACCGTCCCAGTCCGCAACTCCTTTCAAGGGCTGGAGAAACTAAAAGGGAAGGTGACGCCCGCTGTTGTGGCCACCCCACCAAAGATTGCACCGGCTCGCAAGCTGGCCAAACTGAAGCAAGTCTGGGTACCCAGGGAGGCCCAGCCCACTGCACCCGCCCAGGCGGGGCCCAGCACTTTCCGCCCGAGGGGGTCCCGAAGAGATGACGGGGTCGAGGCAGTGACCCCCACTCTCCGACCGGCACCCGTCACCCCGGTGCCGCCCGAGAATGCTCATCGCTGTCGTCGAGGGCGCCGACACAATGCCGCCCGCCCGGCACTCAGGGCCTACGCTCCTCCTGCTGCCGTCATCGACGCGCAACCACAGGCCGCTCTCCCTGACCAAGAGTGGGAAGGGATCGAGCAGGCTATGAGAAACTACCTCCGAGGCCCTGGTAGCACCCCCGCTGGCCGCCAAAGACTACTGGGGGCAATGACCTCCGCCTTCCAGGAAGAAAGGGGGGAACCTGCACCTAGTATGGAGTCGAGGACCCGCCCGGAAGAGCCGCGCCAGTCCCCTGTACGGGAGGAGGCGCCGTCCCGACGGTCGGTCTTCGACAGGCTAACATTCCCAGGAGGACCGTCCCGGAGGGCGTCAAGAAGAAACAAGAATAAGAGATGGCAGACATTCACCTGCAATATGGCAGGGGTCCATGGTCGGTATGGGGCCCTACCCGCCGACCCGGAAGAATTGGCCAGAATAGCCGCCAGGCCGGGACCCCTTACCAGAAGAAGGAGAGCGGCAGGCGGCGCGACACCCACGGGGCCCCTCACGGCCCTCACGGCCAATGTGGTCACCACCGGCGACACGAGTGGCGGACCCTCGACATCATCCGAGGATGCCCCGGCCGAAGAGACAGGGGGCACGCCCAGTCTTCCCACAGCTGATCCAGCAATGCTGCTCATGATGCAACAATTCCAGCAGGAAATCGAATCACTTAAAAAGCAGTTGAATGAGCGAAACACACCACCCCCAATGTCCTGGCAGACCGAGACCATACCCGAGGTACCCAGGGACAGGGGGCAGTCTTCCGAGGCAGCTCTTCCGGCAACCCTCGATCCCCCCGGGGGCACGCCCCCGCAGCAAGCACATTGCACAGCGGTGACCCCGCCACAGGCTCCGCTTTCACAAGGGTCCCCCATGGCCCCCCGAGCGACCGTGGTAGTCACCCCGAGCGCACAGCCCGCTCATTTCTACCCGAACCCGGTCGACCCGGCGGCAGTCAGCCGGTTGATGCTTGAGCAGATGATAGACATGAAGTTGGCCGAAAGGGGCGATGGGGATCAGACGCCTTTCGACGTCTACCGAGTACCCTACCCGGCTCAGTATGCTGCCAGGAAGTTGCCGGCTGGCGTCACCAAGCCGCCGAAATTTGAAAAGTTCAATGGGCAAGGATCTCCCAGAGAGCATATTGCCTATTACGTGAACGTCATGGGAGACCTGGCTGCTGATGAGGCCTACCTCCTGAAGTTCTTCGGTTCAACACTCACCGGGCTTGCCTTTGAATGGTACTCCAGCTTGTCGCCCGGGTCGGTGGCCGATTGGCCCGACATGCAGAAGAAGTTCAAGGAAAGATTCTACGTGGCCGAGAGAGAAGTTACTATGACTGAACTCTACGCCACAAGACAGAAGAATGATGAGTCGGCCCTCGACTACATCAAAAGATGGAGGAACCTTAGTATGAGGTGCAAACGCCCCCCGCATCAGGAGGACGCAGTTCAGATCTGCAAGCAAAACTTAAAGAAAGAATTCCTAGAAAGAATGATCGGCACTGAGGTCAAGACATTTGACCATCTGAACAATGTGGTAGCGGAGATCGAGGCATTCTTGGCCCGATACTCCTCCACACCGGCCATGTCAAGCCAGAGGGCCAGGCAGGCGGAGAAGAAGCCGGCTCCCCCGGAGGTGCATGCACTAGACTTCCAGGCTTTTGAAAAGCAGAAGGAGAAAGCCAAGGGAGCGGCTAACCCTCCGCCGCCCAGAACCACAGAACGGCGGGAAGGCCCCTCACTAAGAGAGAAGATGAGAAACAAGTTGTATTCCTTCTCCCGGGACAAGTCCAAGCTCCTGTTTGAGTGGGCAACCAGCTACAATAAGATCACATTGCCAGAGCCGAAAAGGCCTGGCGACTCAAAGAAGAAGGATGACCCGCGCTTCTGCATGTACCACCGGGTGCTCGGGCATACTATTGAAGATTGCTACGTCTTCAAGGATGTTATTGAGTCCTTAATCAGGGACGGGGAGCTGGACATGGGGGAGCATAAAGTAGACCCCCCGCAGCCACACGAGCTGCCCAGCATAGCCTCCTCCGTCAATATGATCTCACTATATCAGGAGCTGCCAGAAGAATGGGCGAAGGCCTGTGCCCGTGCCACTTATGAAACCTTTATCATGGCCCCAGCTCAAGACCAAGAAGGGTGGCAGACTGCACCCAGAAAAACCAGAAAGGCGCGCGCCTCTCGACCTACCCCAGGAATTCACTCGAGGGTAGCAGCGCCCCTACCTGCACCGCCCCCGGTAAACCCTGTTTGCCACGACACGGCCCCCCGGCTGGTCATGAGGCGGCCCACTCACAACAAGAAGAGCTCTGCCCCGCTGCCGATGTACAAGAAGACTAGCCCGGCGGTTGAAAAACTCCAGGCTATTATCGACGGGCTTGAAGATTATAAGCAGCCCAAAATCCAGCCCGTCGAGCTAAAACAATATGTCCCCTGGGAGCAGTTCGAGTCACTCGAGCTGGCTCCAGGAACAGAAGCTGATGCAGACAAAGAGCCTCCCCTGTCGGGTGAACCCATTCGAGAGCAGCCGTCCGCTGCAGCGGGCAAGAAGAAGAAAAAGAGAAGACCCAGGGGCAAGAAGAAGAAGGAGGTCGTCTTCGCCTGCAACACCCTCTCGGCGTTGTTCGATACCTCTCTCTCCCTGGAAGAGAAAGAAGAAGAGCCACCCCATGAGCCGGCGGAAGTGAGTCAAGCTGAAGCATCCACCTCCCAGCACGCCACCAGGTCAGGGAGGAAGTGGGGGCGCTCTCCTCAGGGCAGCCTCAACATCATGCTCAGGGGGGAACAACCATACCAGATTCCCGAGCCCGAGGTCCGAGGCACCGAGATCCCTCCTCCATCAGGCCTCTACCCCGGAGGCACCAAGAGTCAAGGCGCCCCGTCGTTCGCCGAGTTCCTGTCAGCTCGAGCAGGAAGGCGGGCGCACCCCCAGGGGCCCGCTGCGACCAGTAAAGCAAGCATTCCCCAAGCTCTGCCAGCTGCAACTCCTGCCCAGCCAGAGGAAGGATTCAGCGGCACCCCAAACCTCGCCGAATTCATGCGAACAGCGGAGGAGGCCCAACAGGCCCCGCCCGCTCAACGGGCTACAACAGATCCCGCAAAGGAGGCGTCCCCTAATCCGGCGCTCCAATCCCAGGATGAGGGCAGGCGCAGCAAGCCCGAAGAGATGAAACTGCTCAAGGTGCGGGCAGCCGAGCGAATAGTCAGACACCTCAAGAAAATCCTGACCCGGTTCACGGTGTGGGAGATGCTGTCCTTGAATGAAGAAACACGGCAAGCCATCATCGTCGCACTCCAAACGCCAGCACACCTTGAAGCCTGTTTGGCAGAATTATCACCTGAAGTAGCAGTGGCTTTCACAGAAGATGACATGCTCCTACCGACTTGCAGCCATAACAGGCCCCTCTACATGAAAGGGCAGCTGAACGGCCAGCCTATCAACAGGGTCTTGATCGACCCAAGGGCAGCAGTGAATATACTCCCGTACCGGGTATACCAGAAGCACTACTTTGACGTACACCTGGTCGAAGTTAAAAATGTCAAGATTGCCGGCTTTAACCAGAAATGTGAGGTTCCCATGGGGGTCGCAGAGTTCGACTTGACCTTTGACGACTTCACCTCCAGAGTCCAGTTCCACGTCATCAACTCCAGCACGTCCTACAAGGCGTTGCTCGGCCGGCCTTGGCTACACCAAAATAGGGTGGTGCCCTCCACCTTGCATCAGTGTATCAAGTACCCCTGCGAGGGAAAGGAAGTCAGAATCTTCGCCGACCTCCACCCGTTTGAGGTGTTTGAGTGTCACTTGTCAGATGCTAATCTGTACTTGGGAGAGGCGAAGCAAGCTCCTCAAGCTGCCCGAGACAAGGGAAAGAAGAAAATGGAATCGGGAGGCTGGTTTCCTCCGCCGCCCCCAGGCTATGTGGCTCCCCCACATGTACCATGTATTGCACAAGAGGAAGGGGTATTTAGGGCAGCCCCTCTCGCCATCTACCCCACACCGGGGGCACCCTGCCTCGAAGACCTGCTAGAAGATGTCAGGGTCCGCCAGGGATCGTCAAGCCGATAGCGAAATTGAATGCCAAGCGGCTGAGCAATTGAGAACCTTCGAGGTGCCTAACCCCGAGGGGCCGTCCACTATCTTCTATGTGGCCAGGGAGAAGCCGGTCAGGGAAGACGACGACTGCCGGTTCCCTGACGAGTTGCATGACCCGCACGTCCCCATTACGGGACTTCCCCACATGACTGACCGGGCAGCCAGAATGGTCAGGAAGCAGAAGATTCCTCCCTACCAGCCCTCCAGCCGGAAGGAAATGTTTGAAAAAATGTGGAATCCACCAAACCTGGATCGACGGTTGCTGAAAGTCACCAAGCACCCCGGTCTGGGCTTTTCACTAGAAAATTACTACGAGACTGATGTCATATCGGTCTCAACATGGCCCGGCAGCGATCCCGTAGAAGCTACAGATTCGCGGAAAGCCTGTCAAGACGCGCATCCTGCGCCCTCAGTTCAGGAGGCACAAGACGAGGAGATCTTCCTTTGGAAACCTCCCCGCCGCCGTTGCATAGAGAAGACCCCCTCCTTCCCCGAAGTGTCGACCTCGAAAGGGCACACCGGCGAAACACCTTCGCCCCGGCCGGCCGGCGAAGCAAGGAGCAGCAGCATGGGCCATGCTCCGAATTCCCCTCGATACGACCCCGTCATGTACGCCTTGTACCACAGGCAGCAACGGGAGATCGAGATGCTGAAGAGGCGGCTAGCCGAGCTAACCTCGCTAGTCGCCGACCTGATCCAGGGCTCCCTCCCCCCATGGGGTGGCCGGATGCCTCGGCCCCGAGGCGCCAGTCCCAGCACCCCCGCTTTGTCAAGGCAGGAAATGAGAGACATGGCAAGCTCGCTGACCGAGCGGCCGACCAGGCAAGGGCTGACACTCCAAGAGAAGCTACAGAAGCCTTATTCCTTTCCGAGAGAGAAGACCCGGGGCATCTTCGACTGGGCATGCCACTACGGCAAAGTCTCCCTTCCACGGTCCAAGAGGCCACAAGACACCCGAAGAAGCGGGGACCCGCTATTTTGCCCTTACCACCAGATGCTGGGCCACGCCATTGAAGACTGCTATGTCTTCAAAGACATTGCCCAAGACCTCATTGACAGGGACGAGCTCAGGATGGGGGATTATGTGATAGCCCCGCCACGCCCCCATGTAGCGGACAGCCCCAGAGCGGGAGCCTACACCGTGTCCATCAACTACCAGGCCCCTGAAGATGCGGCTGCCCCGGCTCCCGTCCAAGCTATCTATGATGAATACACGGAAGAGCCTGAGATGGACCTACGCCCCTCTGAGCCAGCGGGCCTCGCACACCCGGCGGCCATGGCCCAGGAGGAGAGCGAGGTGAATGCAGCCTCCATGCCCAGTCATGATGAACAAGAAGAGGGAGATGGCATTCTCGAACCCGAGGACAATGAAGACCAAGACTTCGTCGATTTGTCGCCAGCCCCGCCGGAATATGAAAATGGCGGCCAGGCCACAGTCGACGAATTGGTTGAAATCAACCTTGGCACAGAAGACAATCCCAGGCCGACTTTTCTGAGTGCTCTCATGCCTCTACAGGAGAGAGAACAATACACAAAGTTGCTGCAAGAATTCCGGGATTGCTTTGCCTGGAACTATAAAGAAATGCCCGGACTTAGCTCCGAGGTGACTCAACACATCCTGTCCATTGATCCCAAAGTGGAACCAGTGAAGCAACCTCCCCGGCGCATGAGGCCGGAGCTAACCAGCCAGATCTGCAAAGAGGTCGACAAGCTCATAAACGTTGGCTTCGTGGCGGAGAATCAATACACCACATGGCTGGCCAATATTGTACCGGTGAAAAAGAAGAATGGACAGATCAGGATTTGCGTGGATTTCCGCGACCTGAATAAAGCCTGCCCAAAAGACGACTTCCCGGTGCCTATCACCGAAGTGATGATCGATGCAACTACTGGCCACGAGGCCTTGTCCTTTATGGATGGGTCGTCCGGCTATAACCAAATCTGGATAGCCGACCACGACCGGATTCACACCGCCTTTAGGTCACCTAAAGGGATATTTCACTACAAGAGGATGCCCTTCGGCCTCAAGAATGCTGGTGCCACATATCAGCGGGCGATGACCAAGATCTTCGACGAGCTGCTATACAGTAGGGTCGAATGCTACATCGACGACCTGGTCGTCAAGACTAAAAAGAGGGATGAGCATCTGAATGACCTCAGGGTCGTCTTCCAAAGGCTCCGTCTGTACGGGCTGAAAATGAATCCCATGAAGTGCGCCTTTGGCGTGTCCAGTGGAAAGTTCCTCGGCTTTATTGTCCGGCACAGAGGGATCGAGATCGACCCCTTGAAGATAAAGGCCATCCAGGAGCTGCCTCCTCCCAAGAGTCTGGGAGAGCTGAGGTCCCTGCAGGGGCGTTTAGCTTACATCCGCAGGTTCATCTCCAACCTGTCAGGGCGCTGCCAACCCTTCCACAGACTGATGATGAAGAATACACCCTTCAGCTGGGGTCACGAGTGCCAGCACGCGTTCGACCAGCTAAAGGAGTACCTGAAGACCCCACCTGTCCTGGGGGCACCTGTCAAAGGTAGACCGCTTATTCTCTACATAGCGGCCACCGAATACTCACTGGGGGCAATGCTCGCCCAAAACAATGATGAGGGAAAAGAGCAGGCTCTCTACTACCTCAGTCGAAGATTGGTGGGTGCAGAAGCTAAGTACACCCCGATCGAAAAGATCTGCCTTGCCCTGGTCTTTGCAGTCAAGAAGATGAGGCACTATATGCTGTCCCATGAAGTCAGCTTGATATCCAGGGCCGACCCCATTAAGCACATCCTTCTTCAGCCCGTCCCAAAGGGGCGCCTTGGCAAGTGGGCCGTGCTGCTCATGGAGTTCGATATCACCTACGTGCCGCAAAGGGCCGTTAAGGGACAAGCCGTCGCGGATTTCTTCGCAGCACATCCCGTGCCCGAAGACTCCCCGTTGGCCACCGAGCTACCTGAAGATGAAACACTAGAGGTAGACCAAATACAACAAGCCATCTGGCAGCTGTACTTTGACGGAGCCTCAAGAACAGAAGCGACCGCGTCCGGACGTACCAAGGTGCGGGCCGGAGCGGGCATCGTCCTCAAATCTCCAGATGGAGAGGTGCTACACACTTCTTGCTGCATCAGCAAGCCCTGTACAAATAATGAGGCGGAGTATGAAGCCCTGATCATCGGCCTCCAGGTCGCCCTCCAAATGGAGATCAAAATGCTCCAGGTGTTCGGCGATTCGCTGCTGGTCGTCAAGCAAGTCCAGGGGCAGTTTGATGTCCGAAAACCCGAGCTGCTCCCGTATCACACTAAAGCAAAAGGGCTCATGGAGCGGTTCTACCTCCTCGAAATAGGCCATGTCGCCAGAGGGGAGAACGCACAAGCCGACGCATTGGCAAAATTGGCAAGCTCACTGGCGGTGCCCCCAGATGGATATCTCCATATCCAAGTAATAAACCAACGCCAGATGCCCAGCATGATAGAAGAAGAGCCGGAAGAGGAGGACCTACAGGTCGCTACAGCAGAAGCCGTCAGCCTGCCTGACTGGAGGGACCCCCTAATGCAGTGGTTCAGGCACCAGCGACTACCCGACCGAAGAGAAGAAAAGATCAAGCTGGTCAGAACCAAGGACTCCTATGAGCTCCGAAGCGGAATATTATTCCGGATTGTGGCCGATGCCAAACGGAAGCTACTCCTCCGATGCTTGTCCATTGAAGAAGCTTGGAGGGTTATGAAGGAGGTCCATGCCGGCATAGCTGGCGCACACCAGGCGGGGCCGAAAATGAAGATTGAAATCAAGAAACTTGGCTATTATTGGCCTGCAATGTTCAACGACTGTTGCGAGTATGCTAAGTCGTGTCAGAGATGTCAGGAGCATGCCACCATTCCCAGAAGACCTCCTGCACCACTACACCCAACAGTGCCCAGTTGGCCGTTCGCCCAATGGGGAACGGACGTCGTGGGCCCCTTTCCTGCATCTTCCACAGGCTGCAAATATATTCTGGCGGCGACCGACTACTTCTCCCGCTGGGCAGAGGCTGTTGCCTTACGGGAGGTCACCGGAGAAATCGTGGTCAGGTTTGTCCGCCGCAACATTATATTCCGGTTCGGCGTGCCCGACCGGATTGTGTCGGACAACGGCAGCCACTTCCGCAACCAGAAAGTTTACCGGCTAGCAGAAAAATACAAAATTGACTGGAGGACATCGACTCCTTACAATCCACAAGCCAATGGGCTGGCCGAAGCTTTCAATAAGACACTTTGCACTCTCCTGGCCAAGACTGTTAGCTCTAACAAAAGGGACTGGGAAGAAAGAATGTATGAAGCGCTTTGGGCGTACCGAACCGTATACAAGACCCCAACGGGCTGCTCGCCCTTCTCTCTTGTATATGGCTCGGAAGCAATCATCCCCGTCGAACTGGAGATACCGTCCCTCAGGGTCGCCATTCAGCGTGGGCTTGTCCCCGAAGGGCAGACCAACACCGAGCGAAGGCTCGATGAACTCTCCAGTCTGGAAGGAAAGCGGCTTCAAGCCCAACAGAATATCCAGGTCTATCAGGCCCGGATTGCACGCGCCTTCGACAAGCTCGTCAAGGAACGCGAATTCAAGAAGGGTGACCTTGTCATGGTCAAGAGAAGAGATCTCATGGCGGCCAACCCCAAAGGTAAGCTAAACGAGAACTGGCTCGGACCCTACGTAGTCCAGAAAGTCTACGAAGGCGGAGCCTATGTAATTGTCAACCACCGCGGGGAGGTTCAATTCCCGCCTCTTAATGGAAGGCACTTGAGGCTGTACCACGCCCCAGCGCCCCCATTCAGGTAATAATATTACTCTTCGCCCCATTTTTGGGGCGGATTTGCGTGATTAATGTCCGAATGATTTGGCCACCAGCCGGGTTCCCGAAAAAGGGAAGAAAGGAATAGAAAGAGAAAGAAAGAAGAAGCCAAAAAAAGAGAAAGACAAAAAAAAGAAGAAGCAAAAAAATGGAAAGAGGAAGAGAGAAGAAAGACAAAAAAAGAAGAAGCAAAAATGGAAAGAGAAAGAAAGAAGAAGCAAAAATGGAAAGAGAAAGAAAGAAGAAGCAAAAAAAAAGAGAAAGACAAAAAAAGAAGAAGCAAAAAAATGGAAAGAGAAAGAAGGAAGAAGCAAAAAAAAAAGAAGAAAAAAAAGAAGAGAAAAAAAAAGAGAAAAAAAAGAGAGAGAAAAAAAAGAGAAGCCAGAAAGGGGGACGCCCCCCATTTCCAGTCACCGCCCCGCATCAGCGGGGGTACCAAAATTGATTTAAAAAGAAAGAAACAGACTCTTCTCTCCGTCCTTCCCGGGCGGTGAGTACCCCTTTGGCGCGGACCTCGCGTCCGGGTCATTGACTAGACAAACTCTTCTCTCCGTCCTTCCCGGGCGGTGAGTACCCCTTTGGCTCGGACCTCACGTCCGGGTCATTGACTAGACAAACTCTTCTCTCCGTCCTTCCCGGGCGGTGAGTACCCCTTTGGCTCGGACCTCACGTCCGGGTCATTGACTAGACGAACTCTTCTCTCCATCCTCCCCGGGGGGCGAGCACCCCTTTGGATCAGACCTCCCGCCTAAGTCACTGACTAAACGGACCTTTCTATCCGCCACCTCTGAACGGCAAAAGGGGTCTCTGGCCAAGTACCCCTCACTCGAGACCAGCACGCGCTTCCAATATTGCGGCAAAACCAGGGAGTTGCCCGTTCGGTATGGTGGAGTGGTCCCCTCGTCCTCCCCCTGGGAAGGCGAGCACTCTCCTGTACCCTGACATGGGTCCCTGCCTGGTCCTTCCAAAGTGAATCCCCGCAAAGACTCATACCCTGCCAATGGGCCCCTACACGAAAAGGGGGGAAAGATACAAGAGCGAGGGAAGAGGAAGGAGAAAACAATATGCACGGAAGAGAAAGAGGGGTGGGAAAGCTCCCTCCGGGATAAATGCATACACCAGGAACGCGTGAAATCATAAATGCTTTGCTCTATTCAAAAGAGGATCAAACTACATGTGCTGCGGGGCATACCCCTGTGTTACATTCAAAAAAAAAGAAAGAGAAATTAAGGGATGCAACGCTCAGTCGATGTCCCTGAAGATGTCCTCGAGGGGGAGGATCCCGACGCAAGGGAAGTTCGTCATATCGCGCAGTCGGCCCCTCAGTCCCTCAAGACGGGCGAGCTCCGCTTCGACGGACGCCATTTCAACGTCGGCAACGGCAAGAGCTTCCCTCTCCTCTGCCACCGCCCCTTCCGCCTCGGCGAGGCCAAGTTTAGCCGCAGCAAGATAGCCCTCCAGCTTCTCGATCCGGTTCTTGAAGGAACGAACGCTGCCTTCGCCTTCCTCTAGGGCCTTTCCGTGGCGTTCTCTACTGTCGCGTCGGGCCTTTAGGGCCTGCAGATATTCGTCTGCCTGAGCATCAAGGGCGGCGCGTTCGTCAGGAGCCTGGGTCTCCAGGAACTCGCGGCGCTTGACATATTTCAATAATAGCAAGACCCGCCGTGACCATTCCCCCAGCGGACAGCCAAGCACTTGCAGCGCCCCCGTTAATTGCGTCACGATGGTATGCACCTCCCGATACGACAGAGAAGCATCGGCGAGAAGCATCGTCCGTAAAGTGATCAGCATCTGACGGACTGGCGCTTCTGAGGACGTGTGACTAACTGAGGGCACGACCGGAGGGGTGAATTCCACGGTGCTGTCCACCTCTGCCCACAGGTCGGTATCTGCCGCCACTGAAGATGAAGGAAGGGCGAGGGTCAAGTCGCCCGGCCGGTGCAGCTCGACGAGAGACCCTTGGCCGACCATTGCCTGGGGAAAGGAAAAGACCATTGCCGAAGCCTCCGGTGCCCCCATCGTTTGGAGGTCACCTGCCCCCTCTGCCTCCGTCTGGCCCGACTCTGCCACTCCTCCAAGGGGCAGGGGTGCAGGGGCCGTTACCTCGGCTAGAGGAGGAGCTTCGAGTAAGGCCAGGCCCGAAGCCGTCACCCATGAACTCCTTGCTCGCGGCTGAGATCCCTCCAGATGCGCACGGAGCCCCGCAAATATCTGCTGCAAGAGCGGGTCCTCCATCTGAGCCGGGAGTTTCGGGAAGGGCGGAAGCGGAACCACCAGCTGGGGTAAACGTCCCGCTTCCACGAGCGCAGCCAGTCTCTCTCTCTCCAAGCCCAAGACTGGAGCCGGCCCCTCCACCGCTATCGGGCCAATGCTCGGTCTTCGCTTGGCCACTGCCTTCCGGATACGACCAGGCGCCTTCCCCGATATCGGCATCGCCTGACCATGGGAATGGGAATCAGCTATTCGCCATCTAAAATAAACCATGCAAAAGGGAGACCGTGGAGCCCGCATACTCACCTTGGCCGCTGGGATGATGCTACCTTCAGGCGCGATCTCCCCCTCCTCCAGAGGCTCGCCCGCCGCTCTGGTAGTACCGGAGGGCTCCGCGGGCATTTCCTCTCGAAGGGCGTCGAGTAAAAGAGCCAATTTGCCCATGACGGCATCGGCTCCCGTTGGGCGGTCGATCAGCGCAGCCGGGGCAGCCTCCTCTGTGATCTCAAGTTCGGCCGGTTCTCGAAAATCCTAAAGAAAAAGGGGGGGGATAAGGTCGTCAGTCAATCACAAAAAAAAAAGGAAAGGGAGAGCCGGCCCAAACAAGCTCACACTCACAGCGGTCTTCCCCACGAGGCTCGAGGAGCCAGCAAGTAAGGGGGCCCCGAAGGCCGGCTCGGGCGGCTCCGATGCCCCGGACACGCCCTCGTCAGGAGCTAGTTCGTCGGAAGAGTAGTTGTAATCTACCTCTTCCCCAGACGGAGACTCGACCACCGTCGGCTCGGCCTGGACCGGCAGAGGAGCTTCCACCTCAGAGTCTCTGCCCAGCACGTCCTCCCTCGGGCTAGGCGAGGCTCGCGCTCCGATCTTCTTCCTCCTCACATATATCAACGTCGTCGGGAGGTC
Organism: Amorphophallus konjac; assembly: GCA_022559845.1. Lineage (NCBI taxonomy): Eukaryota > Viridiplantae > Streptophyta > Magnoliopsida > Alismatales > Araceae > Amorphophallus > Amorphophallus konjac. Next base: position 174,108,240 of record CM040121.1, read on the forward strand.
GGGATCAGGCCCCAATGACTCGGTGGCCACCGCGGCAACGCCTGTCATGCAAAGGAAGATAAGCCATGCTGAATCTACTGGCCCCCAGGACACAAAAAAAAAGGGAGTTAACCGTATAGTCGAAAATATTTACCCCCTTCAGTTCCTGCGACACGAGATGACCCGCGGGCTTCCTCAACAGGCAACGCCTTCTCGGGAGTCCCGACCGTACCCTCGCCCGTGAGATAGAAGCGCATCGTCGCCATGCGCGAAGCCGAGGCCAACTCGGGAGGCCGGTCGACCACAGACGACACGGGCGGCCGATGAATCTCACCAGCTTCGTGGCTCGGTTCGGTCCGCGTGGCTTCGAATTCTTCGAAGGACAAGACGGGGGCCATCGGCAGGGCTGTCGTCGGAGCCGGGGATGCCTCGGTTCGCCGCCGTTTTACCGTCTCTCGCCCGGCCATCTTGGCAGCAGCCAGTGCCTTCTTAACGGGCGACTGTGCCCGGGGCCTTCCCGTTGCCTGCAGCAAGGGAGCTGGAGCCGCCGCCGGGGTCGCCTCCGCCGGGACCGCAACTTCGCCCATGTCAGGCGTGGGCATGGGCTCTTCCATAGAAGCTGAAACAAAAGAAGTACCCAGGTGTCAGGGCTCCACTCCAAAATAAAAAGGAGGAGGGAGATTCAAAAGGCACACTAAAGAGCGGGGACGCGGACCGGCAGGTTGGCCTGGCTCGGGACGGGCAGCTTCGAATTCCTCGAAAGACGGGACTAGTGGTACCGGAGGGACAGCCGTCGGAGCCTTAGCCGATTCTGTCTTCCTCCGCTTTGTGTCCCGCTGCTTAGCTGCCTTGGCGGCGTCCACCGCCTTCTTCACAGGCGATTTAGCCCGGGGCCTCTTCGCAGCCTTAGGCAAAGGAGCCGTGGTCGGGGCCAGCGGCGCGGCTTCAAAATACGCAGGCTTCTTCACCAGCCGGAGGAGGTTCCGGTACGTGGCCATCTGCGTGCTGTCGGGATGGTCTGCAAAGAAAAGAGGGGAAAGAACGAACATGCATATACCATTAGTACCTAACTCACCGCGAAAGCCGCAGCGCTGAGGGACAAAACCGAAAAGCAAGAGGGAACTGAATACCATGAGGGCCAGTGTACAGCCGCAGCGTGATCGGCCAGTAGCTCAGGGATATCTCCTTGTCCCGACGTGCCGCCTCCCGGACTAGCCAACAAACGTCCTCAATAGTTTGACACCGGTCCGTGAGGTTGGCCAGATCCGCATGTTTCTTGGAAGAAAGGTGACAGAAAAGATTGAAGTGGTCCATGCCCCACCCATCAGCATAATAATAAGGGATGTGCAGGCGCTTGCCCAGGATGGAGGCCGTCACATCTTCAATCTTCATCCCATTCACCCGGAGGAGGATATATAGCCACGTGGTATCCTTGTAATTCTCGGGCTTCCTCTCCTCCCGCCTCATGAACGTGCGATACAGGCAGGCCAAGTCTCTCTCCGGACGCCAGCTCTTGGCGGGAGTCCCCTCTTCCTCTATGGGGAATGGATAATTGATGAGGTCCAGACGGTCGCTCCCTACCCGGCACAGATCCCTCAGCGTCTTCTGATAGCTGTCCTTCGCCACTGGAGGCAGCTCCACTTTCGGCGTCGGCCTCCTATCCCGGGCTTCCCGACGAGCTATCATATATGTCGCCACCTCCTTCTCTTGCCTGTTCTTGAGCCGAAGAAGATGATCTGGCTCAATGTCAAGTACTGGCACCGGTTGCCGGCTAAGGAATCTCCTTTCGGCGCCATCCCAACAGTCGGTCTTGTGCAACCGATAGAAAGCCGTCCGGGCATTCCACCACTTTATATAGTCTTCGGTCACTCGGGGCACGCGACCCGGGGCTGGCACCCTGAAGGAGGCAGAGTCCGCCCGGTGGAAGAAGTCCCACCAGCTTCTAGCGTGCTCGGCGACCGCACTTCCCCGGACGTTCCGCGAAGGCAAGCCGAATTGCGCATGATAAGCAGGGATATGCTGGTCATACCCGAAGTTGCGGCCAAATCAGAAGGGGTAATACGGCTCCAGCAGTACGTTGTCTCCCTTCCGGAACACCAACACGCTCGGGCGGATAGCCAGCGCCCAATCCCTCAGCTCGGGCTCCAGCAACGGGCGCACCACGTTTTCCTGGCTGATAGGGTGGACATACCTCTCCACCTGGTCATCCTTGCATTCCCTCTTATTATTCACGAGGGGGCTTGAATGTGCGGCCAGTGTCCAGAAATGAATGGTACCGGCTGCATCCCGGGGAACCGTGGTCAACCGGCCCCGAATATCATACATCCGCATGGAAGTGGAAGCCGGCTCTGCACTCGCGAACTCCAGCATCCTCGGCACCAGCCCCCAATCCTGAAGGACTCGCGGGGCGAACTCCGGAAACAGTGAACAAACCCACGCGTTGAAGAAATGCAGTGGGCACACGTACCGGGCCTGCCTCGGGAATTGGTGCGTGCTGATGTCTCCCAGGGCCTTATAAATCAAACAGAGCGCCGCCGGGCACAGAGAAAGTTTGACACCCCACGCCATCTGGCACGCCGGGTAGATGGCATCTGGCCGGATCACGGTCTCGTCCCCGTACGGCATGGCAAATGAACACAGCCAGTACGTCAGATAGGCGGCACAGTGAGTTTGTGGGTCGACCCCCATCGGATTGGCCCCGCTCCGACGCCCCCTGGAGGGGATCTTCACATCATGCTTGGGCTTCGCACGTTTCTTGCGAGCAACAGCGGTGCCAACGCAAGGAAAATCTTCATACTGCTTCAGCCCATCATAGAAATATTCCAGCCATACCGCCATACGCACCCGTTTCCTATCCCCACGGGCGGGCTGCTTCCCCTTGTGCGACAGCTGGTACAGCTCCCGGTACGCCTTCATCAGGAACCGGTATGAATACCCCAGAGAATAATAGCCGTCCCCGTTAGTCTCGTCTTTGATCAAGTCCGGGAGGCATACTTCTTCATAAGGCTCCCCGTCAATGGGCAAGCCGCTCAGCTGGCTTAGGCTCCACAAATCAAGTGAAGTCTCTCCCTCTGCCGTGTAGAAGGTATTGGTCTCCGCACTAAATACTTCTATCATACCGCAACAGAGACCCTTGGAGATGGGATAACCATACCGGGAAGCGTACACGCTGTGATAGATGCCAACTCGGACCAGCAACGGGGCGTAGTTGAACAGTACATATTCCGTGAACTCCACCGCCCCTTCTCGGAAGCTGTGGGCGTCTTGAAGCTTCAGCTCCCCGAACCAGCCCAGTGATAGTTCGTACTTGAACCTGATGGCCAAACAGTCCAATATGAACGGCTCCTCCCTATAACCCCATTTCAGGGGAGCCAAGAATAAACCAAATCGGGGCGACTCGCCATGCACCTTCCCCGCAGACATGTCCCACCTTGCTGGCGTGAACTGAGGGGCTCGCACTAATTTGTCTTCAGCCGGCAGCACTCCCTCGATCCCCAGGACCGGCTTCCATTCCCGGGCTTCTCCCACCAGATACATCGGAATGCTCCTAGGGACGCTGTACAATAGACTGTCCCGGGCATGCAGGATGGCCCGCTCGACGGCTTTTATAGTGCGAAAGTCTCGCCCCTCTCGGGAGCGCAGGTGCTTCAGGAATCGAACAAGGTGCCTATCCTTCGGGAAGTCTTTCCTGTACTCCCCGATGGCCCGGTCAAAAGTGAAGCCGTTGTCAACTCTGGTGAGCCGGCCGAAGTCCATGCTCTCCCGGTCGGACCCCGACGACTCAGCCAAGGCAGCTATCTCCCCATGTTCACGGTCCAGGTCTTCTACGTTCAGCCAGGTGACCGCCGGCACGGGACCCCGCGGGATGAGGTCGGCACCGATAGCAGCAGCGGGAGCAGAGGAACCACTTGGGGCAGCCATTTGTCTGCAAAGATATGCAAATAAGAAGGTCAGAACAAATCACAAGCAAAAGGACTGCAAAGAAGCTTTACTACAAGTCAAATGAACAAAATATTGCTAATTTCTGACGAAATTTCGGCAGAGTTCCCCCTAGGCCAGAGGCGTAAGGGAAAACACGGGTGCGCGTCCACAAGGAGTGACGGCCCCAACAAAGCATGGTGGGCCCCGAGAGGCAACACCAGAAGTCCGCCGGTCAAAAGAGTCTTCTCCCCTAAAACTAAAAGCCCCCACATACTGCCTAAAGCCCCTTGGCCGGCACGCCCCTGCTGGTGGCCTCGCCGGCACACGCTCCTGGGCCTCTTCCCCGGCACACCCCGCTGGTGGCTTCCCCGGTATGCATTGGAGCCGGCCTCCCAGGCACACCCTAGTGCCCCTTCACTGGCAGGGCCCTTCAAGGCTTCGCCGACACACCCCACGCAGGCCTTCGCCGGCATGCTCACGGGAGACCTTCCCCGGTACACCCCTCACGGGGATCTTCACCGGCACACACGACGAGGGGCTTCGCCGGCACGCTCCCGGGCGCCTTGCCCGGTACACCCTATGGCTACCTCTCCCCGGTACGCACTGACTAGTGCCTTCCCCGACACAGCCCCGCGCCACTTCCCCGGCACGCCCACGGAGGGCTTCCCCGGTACACCCTTAGCCCCCCTTGCCGGCACGCTCCCCAGATGGTCTTCCCCGGCACACTTGGTGCATGCTTTACCGGCACGCCCTTAAGCGACCCTCACCGGCACACCCATGTGTGCCCTCACCAATACACTCCCCGCCAGCCGTACCCCGGCACGCTACCGAAGGCCGCTCCCCGGCACACCCGGAGGGCTCTTCACCGACACGCTCACTACCGCCCCTCCCGGCACACCTGCGTCCCTCTTCACCGGCACGTTCTGTGCCCCCGCAGGCCGCCACGCTCGACGCCACCACCCACGACGCCAGAAAAGAGAAGGGGGAGGAGGGAAGACGAGGAAGGAGAAGAAGAGGTGGAAGAAAGGGGGGAAGAGGAAGAGAAAAGGGAGGGGGAGCCTCCCACGGTGGCGCCCTCACCCGATAGAGAAGACGGCGACGACGACGACGGCGCCGGAGTTGGCGCTCGGTGCCGAAAGGGAAAGGAGAGAAGAGAAGGGAGAGAGAGGGGAAGGGCCTTTGCGGCCGTCTCCTCACCACGACGGCGGCGACGACGGTCGTTCCCGGAGAAGAAGAGGAAATGGAGGGGAAGCCTCCGCTCGGTCGCCAAGGAGAGAGAAGGAGGGAAGAAATATAAGGGGGGGGATTCTAACGGGGTAACCGTTCGAGGCACCCCCGCCCCCCCTATTTATAGGAAAAAAAAAAGAAGAGAGAAAGAAAGAAAGAATAAAAGAAAAGGGAAAAAAAGGAGGGGAAACAAGAAAAGAAGAGAAAAATAGAGAGGGGGAAAATAAAAGAAATAAAAGGGGGGGGGAAATACAAAAAAAAGAAGAAAAAGAAGAAGAAGGAATGAAAAATAGAGGGAGAGACAAAGGGAATAAAAAGGGGGGAGAGAAAGGAGGGAAATAAAAGGGGGAAATAAAAGAAGAAAATGAAGGGAGGGAAAGCAAAAAAAATAAATATTTGTAATATCCATTAAATAAATACGTATATATGTATATATATATATATATATGCCCATATATGTATACACATTTACATATCCATCCGCTCACATATGCGGAGGAGTAAGTCGACAACACACAATAATAAATGCCCCCGGGGAAGACATTCCATCCCCACGATCCCAGTCAGACGAACGTCCACACCAGCAAAGACGACTCTACCCCTGTGGCTCTATCCTTGTCATAGGGTCACTACCCTACCACCAAAACAAGCCCGTCTCTGGCACATCGCCTCGGGCCTCAGCTACCACCCACGCCATACAATATCGCCATCACGGGCCTTACGCCTGGATTGGCAGAATCTCTACCTTTGCGTTGGCATTAGCCCCTTGCCAACGAATAAGTCCCTTTCCGGCGCAAGGCCCCGTGCCCTAGCCACCCACTCCGCACAATATTGCCATTACGGACCTTACGTCCGAATCGGCACAGATTCTCCCGTTGCGCTGGCATTCTATTCTTGCCAACGAGTGAACCTTACCTTCCGGCGCAAGGCTTCGTGCCCCAGCCGACACTTGCATATCACTCGTCAAGAAAAAATATATAATAAAATAAAATGGGGTTAAAAATAGAGATACCCCGCCGGACTTGTCCCTACACCGGGACAAGGGTAAAAATGGCAATAACCCGGCTGTGGCGAAAACCCGAAGGGCGCTACGGGCAAAATTGGGTACCCCGCCACGTGAAAACCCGAAAGGGCGCGTGGGCAAAAGCAAGAGGGGGCCGGTACCGGCGAAAACCCGAAAGGGCGCTTGTATCGGTAATATGGTACAAAAAGAAAGAAGAACAAGAAAAGACGAAGAGATCAATAAAGCATGTCAGTTCCCGGCATCCTGTCGGCACTGGCGAAGAGACTAAGAGACAACAAAGCATGTCAGTTCCCGGCATCCTGTCAGCACTGACAAAGAGACCAAGAGACCAAGAGACTAAGAGATCAATCAAGCATGTCAGTTCTCGGCACCCTGTCGACACTGACGAAGAGACTAAGAGACAACAAAGCATGTCAGTTCTCGGCACCCTGTCGACACTGACGAAGAGACTAAGAGATCAACAAAGCATGTCAGTTCCCGGCATCCTGTCGGCACTGACGAAGAGACCAGGAAACAACAAGCCAGGTCAGCTCCCGGCACCCTGTCGGCTCTGACGAAGAGATCAAGAGACTAAGAGACAAAAAGCATGTCAGTTCTCGGCATCCTGTCGGCACTGACGAAGAAACAAAGAGACCAAGAGACCAAGAGATCAATAAAGCATGTCAGTTCCCGGCATCCTGTCGGCACTGGTGAAGAGACTAAGAGACAACAAAGCATGTCAGTTCCCGGCATCCTGTCAGCACTGACAAAGAGACCAAGAGACCAAGAGACTAAGAGATCAACAAAGCATGTCAGTTCCCGGCATCCTGTCGGCACTGACGAAGAGACCAGGAAACAACAAGCCAGGTCAGCTCCCGGCACCCTGTCGGCTCTGACAAAGAGATCAAGAGACTAAGAGACAAAAAGCATGTCAGTTCTCGGCATCCTGTCGGCACTGACGAAGAAACAAAGAGACCAAGAGACCAAGAGACCAAGAGGCCAGGTCGGTTCCCGGCGCCCCGTCGGCACTGACGAAGAGACAACACACTGCTTCAGCTCCCGGCATTCCGTCGGCACTGATGAAGAGACTAAGAGACAACAAACCAGGTCAGCTCCCGACATCTTGTCGGCACTGGCAAAGAGACCAAGAGACCGACAAAACATGCCAGTTCCCGGCATCTCGTCGGCACTGGCGAAGAGACCAAGAGATCAACAAAACATGCCAGCCGGTTCCCGGCATCTCGTCGGCTCTGGCGAAGAGACCGAGAGATCAACAAAGCATGTCAGTTCCCGGCGCCCCGTCGGCACTGACGAAGAGACAACACACTACTTCAGCTCCCGGCATTCCGTCGGCACTGATGAAGAGACTAAGAGACAACAAACCAGGTCAGCTCCCGACGCTCCGCCGGCACTAACAAAGAGACAACAAACTGCTTCGGTTCCCGGCACACTGTCGGCACTGATGAGGAGACCAAGAGACCAACATACTACTTTAGTTCCCGACGCTCCGTCGGCACTAACAAAGAGACCAACAAACAACAAACCAGGTCAGCTCTCGACGCATCGTCGGCATCGACAAAGAGAGAAGAGACGAAGACACCCACGGGCACCGCCCGGCTCATCCTTCGCCTGCGCTACCCGTGGGTGGGGGGCATTTGTGGACACCGAAAATTGCACATCCAGATGCCACGCTCGGCCCAGCATCAACAACGGCCCCGAGTGAAGAAACCCCGGAGAAATCAAGCACAAGAGGCCCCACGGCCCATGGGCCTCGAAGAGAATCAAATGGGCCACGACTCATGCTCACAATGGGCTCAAAATCGCCCTGGCAGAACCCTCCAGACGGTCGCTCCCTTCAGCGGCACACCCTGCCGCGGCCCTCGCCGGCACACCCCTATGGGGGTTCACCGGCACACCCCCAAGGGGGTTCACCGGCACACCCCCATGGGGGGGTCTTCACCGGCACACCCCCATGGGGGGGGTCTTCACCGGCACACCCCTTGGGGCCTCAGCGGCACGCCCTCAGCAGCCTCAGCGGCACGCCCTCAGCAGCCTCAGCGGCACGCCCTCAGCAGCTTCAGCGGCACGCCCTCAGCAGGCTTCAGCGGCACGGCCCTTTGGGGCTTCAGCGGCACGGCCCTTTGGGGTCTTCAGCGGCACGCCCTTCAGGCCGTTCAGCGGCACGCCCATCCGGGGCTCCAGCGGTACGCTCTTTTGGCACCACAGCGGCACGCTTGTTCAGCCCTTCAACGGCACAGCGGTGAAGCTCTTTCAACGGGCGACGTGAGGCCCATGCCCTACACATCCTTGGCGCGCAGTGGAGCCGTCTGAGGTGGCAGCCGATCGTTGGGCCACGTGGCCTAGTCCACTGACAGCCAGGACAGGCAGGTCAAACCTCATGATCACGGGCCACTTCCCGCTTCGACGCCCCTGCACGAGGACTCCCGCCGTCCGGGGTATAAAAACCCCTCCCCTTCGTTTCGAACAGAAAAAAAGAGATACACACACAAAGGGAGAAGAGAAGAGGGAGACAGACGCATACAGGCAGAAGAAAAGAGAAGAAGAGAGAAGAAGAAGAAGAGGCTCCCTCCCTGCCGGGAGCTTCCTCCGACGACCACCACCACCACCGGAAGGGAGCAAGAGTAAGGGAGAGAGGGTTCGATGTAACGGGGAAAGAGTTAGGGGCGGCTGGCCTCCCTCCTGCCCTCCGTTCCTCCTCTTCCTTTTATGTCTTCTTTTCTTTTGTGGGGCCTTTTTCCCCTTTCTTGGCCATGGCATCATCTTTGGCATTCTTTTTGCTATGATATGTATATAAGGCAGTGTCCTCTCGATTCCCATGAATGAAAGTTGTTCCTCGTGGGTTCTCTTTGATTTCGTTGGCTTGCGCCAGCTCTCACGGTTTCTTTATGGGGTTGTTCATTTTCCCTCCGCCTCCCCATTTCTCCGGTGTTTTTGGGGCCCTCATGTCGACTTGATTATCCCCCTATGAGTCTTGGTTTCACAAGCCCTTCAATCCTCTCCATGGCCATCTGCTGTGTCCACTGGCTTAAGGGAGAGGGAGACCCTCACCCTCTCTCCAAACACACAGTGATCAAGTGGCCTGCCCTTGGCCTTGAATCCCCTTTCTTTTCTTTAAACGGCTTCTAAGGCCCCCAGCTTGCACACTCTGTTTGAACTCCCAGCGATGCCTCTTCCTGGCCCTTCGCCGGCACCCCCTGTTTGGTCCCTCAGCGGCACGCCCATGGGGGTTGTCCAGCGGTACGCCCCCCCCCATTTATCCTTGGCCGGCACGCTATCTCCTCGCCTTCAGCGGTACGCCCCAAGTGCCCTCAGCGGTACGCCCTCCTCTGCCCTCAGCGGCACGCATACCAGTCCACCCCTTTGGCCGGCACGCTCCTTGGCCGGTACACCTGATCAGCCTTGGCCGGCATACCGCAGGCCTTCAGCGGCACACACCCTCAGCCTCTCAGCAGCCCACTCCTTGGCTTTGCCCCCCGAGCCCTTCCCTTTACGTTTTCCGAGGCTCTTTAAAGGTGTTGCTCCCCCGGGGGCCCATCTCCAGTTGTCGGGTTCCGCCACTCCATGTGGGCGCGCTCCCTTTATCTCCCTTACGCCCCGGGTTAAGGGGAGATGCTGCCGAATTTTTTTTGTGAGATATTAATAAAACATTAAAAGAGGCAAAAGGAGGCAACAAACGAGTAGGATAACTGACGAAACCTTCCAACTCATCAAGCCGCTGCCGGCATCACAACGAAAACCGAACCGGACTAATTAACCACCCGGCAGCCCGAGTGTCCGACCCACAAGAAAAGAGGCCGAACCAAACGAAACGAAACAAGGGGGAAGTTTGTATAAAACTCCCTACAAATCGACACAAGAAGAAAAGAAAAGCCTTAAAGCAGGTAATCAAAACTGAGTTAACCTCCATCACTCCCTGCCCAACCCCCAGCGGCACACACACACCCAGCCTTCAGCGGTACCCTCTCTTGAGCCTTCAGCGGTACGCCCCTACAGCCCCCAGCGGTACGCCCCTGCAGCCCTCAGCGGTACGCCCTTTGCAGCCTTCAGCGGTACACTCTCTACAGCCCTCAGCGGTACGCCCCCTGTAGCCCTCAGCGGTACGCCCCAGCCCTCAGCGGTACACTCCCGTTTTCCCCTTCGCCGGCACACTATACACATACACATATACAACTTGACAAGGGCATTAATAATAGCAAATAAATTAATAAAAATTACGCTAATTAAAGGACTCCGAATGCGTAATATTAATCACAATAAAAGAGGTGGGAGGGGTAATAAAAAAAATAATAAATAACAAACAAATGATAATGATAAGAATAATCATGAACGAAAAGAAGAAAAAATCATCCCGGACAAAGGCACGAATAAACAGTAAATATTAAATCAGAAATGAGAATGTACATAGCTAGGAAAACCCCAGATAAAAGACATCAAAGCCCGCGCTGCGGCCCCCATCTCTCCCCGTGACCCGGGGTGAAAATGACAACAACGTCGCCCTTTCGGGTCGAGCCCGAGTCTCGGGAATTACCCCGATATGGCCAGGTTTTGATCTAACCTCGGGCCGACAGCTTAATCGGACCGGATTTGTTTCTCGTTCCGGATACCTTCCGAATCATCATTAAAATTGCCGTACGCTCGGCAGACATTTGAAGGGAGCTACCACGGTTTTCTCGCCGCGCCCCTGTTACGGGCCCGTGTCCGACTATGAAAAGGTCCCCGAGTGGCCTATGCGGCCGGCAATTTATGGCTTTAATAAAACCCTCAGTGCGATCTACCTATATCTCTCTCGCATGATTAATATCATCCTTTTTCGGCCGTATGGCCCCTAATTTCGGCAATTAATCAAGGGTGTTCCCCCGTATGGGGGATGTAAATGACGTCGTGACCTTCATGGCGCGACGGGATTCAGTCCCGACACGAACCACACAATCGTCTGACGAAGTCAGAACGAGCGCACCATGGGCTCTTCGGAGCCCGAATAAATTGTCACTCCGGTGACTGGCACGCCCACGCACTTAATAATCCAACAAACGAACAAAATAATTGTTAAACGAAAAGTGCGTCCACAGCTCACTAGGCTCGGGAGTAGAGGGGGGGCAAGTGGAGAGGGGAAAATTCGTAGACCCAAAAGAGATGTGGTTTGAAGTGGCCCAAAGGGACCCCCAGAGCCCAATAAGAGACAGCCCCCATTACTGGGCCCACTTACTAAGAAGCCCAAACCACTCGGACCAACTCACCCTAGGCGGCCTTAGGGCCCGGGTATCTGAGTAACGGCTGCTCGGGGAAGAGCCCAAACGGCGTCCGAGCATAACTGACGGAGGAAGTTCGGGGGTCAAGAAGAGGGCAGGGAGAGCACCTCCGCAAGGGAGAGAGCCCATATTTAAGGAGTAACGCCCCCTACACACTCCCTCTTTCCCTCACCCTCGATGGGAAATGAACCACTATAAATACCAAAGGAAGCCCTCCGGAAATGGTAAGGCAGTCTGAGCACTCTCGGCCACCTTATTCGATGGAGAGCGGTCTCGTGCCCACCCCCTATCTCATTCTTCTCCTCGCACAGAGCTCTACCATCTTGCTGACTTAAGCATCGGAGGGTTTTCCCCAGGATTTCACCCCTGGGCCCTCTGACCTTGTTCCCCTCTTGCAGAATTCTATACTAGCGTGGCAACGATCTCAGGAAGATCGGACGGCTCAGGCTTCAGCGTGAGACCACGCCTCTTCAGATGAAAAGGTAAATATTCTACAAAGAATCAAATATTTCTTTTATTTTGTTATTAAATGACTAAAATATCCCTCTCAAACTCCAAATTTCCCACCCTTACCAAAAGAGAGACGAGAGAGACCAAGAGAAAGAGAGGAAGGGAGGTGTCGGAGGGGAAAGTCTCCTCCGATGCTGGCAACCCACCAAGTTGGAGTGAGTTGCATAGAGGGGGGGAGAGAAAGAGAGAGAGGAAATAAATTGTAGTATATGTACCGACAGGGTCAGGGTTCTATGCAGGGACGAAGGGTCTATGCATGGATCGGGGGGTTCATGTGAGCAAGAAAGGGGGGGCATCCGAGGGTTTCGCCGAAGGGGGGGGCTATGCAGGCATGGCGGGGGGGGTTGGGGTTTTCCTATGAGTAGGAAGGGGGACATCCAGGGGTTTCGCCTGAGGGGGGGAGGGCGGGTCTATGCAGGGGGGGTGGGGGACTCATGGCTTAGGAGGGCATCCAGCAGTGGTGAGGGCTCATGGGTCAGGAGGGTGGTTGGCAGTGGCGGAGGGCTCTCTCGCCATGGCGTTCTCCTCCGGCATCGAGTTCCCAGTTGGCATTGGCAGCAAGGATCGCAGGAGCGCGGCCGAAGCAGCATCTCTTGGTGCCTCCTTAGATGGTGATGAAAGCGGCTGGCAGCAGAAGTTAGTGCAGGCAGCTCAAATGTTGGTCTCTTGGTGCCTCCTCAGATGCACTTGCTCACTACGGACGCAGGCGGCAACCACCTTGACGGTCGACAATGGGATGCCGCCGAAGTACGAGAAGGAACCCTCTTGCACGCAATCCCCCGGTGATCCTGCTGTTGTAAGCATCCCCCTCCAAATGTCCCCTCCCCCACCGCGTGGTGGACGAGGGTGACAACTCCCTTGGCAGGCTCTCCGTACACGACGACACTGTCAATCTCTACTCCACCATGAACCGCTCATGGGCACTCTTGAAGCTAGGCCTCTGCAGGCTCTATGAGTAGTAGAGCCAGCCCCCACCTAGCGTAGAGCCATTATTGTAGGGATCGGGGACTAGGGAGGATATGTAGTTTATGGTGGAGGCGGCTCTGGTGGAGCGGTCCCCCTCGGCGGTCGAGGGCCACTGCCAGCACGAAAGTGCGGGCAGACATATGTCGACTGCAACTCACAGGCTCGTCGGAAGCTCGCAAGCGATTTTTCGAACTCCCGTGTGCTCTTGTCCTAGAAGAGTTGAGGCTCCCCGTCGTTGGGGGGCCTGAGCTCCCGAGACCAACCGGCATTGAAGAAGTTGTCCAAGGTGTTGCTCATGTCCATCGACGAGGACCTCACCTTAGTGTCATTCTTAGGTAATGTCACCCACGCGGTCGTCTGCTGGAGTGCCCACCTTGCAACCCCCCCACCTCTCCATTAGTAACCTCCCGTTCCCTGCAAATCGTTGGTGAGAGTGAGAGAGGGAGAGTGGGGATCAGAGACAAGAGAGAATAGAGAGAGGGAAAGGGAGAGAGAGTCGTCGGCGACCCCCTATTCCCTACAAACCGCCAATGAGAATGGGAGTGGAACGAAGGTGGGAGAGAGACGAATCTTTTTTTAACTCACGGGTATTATTATCTTTTTTTCAAGTCAAGTTAAAATTAATCAGAGTTAAATTCACGGCGGGTAACAGAAGGTCAGCGATAATATTTTTACACTATTTTGACAAAAGTAAAGATATTTTTGTCAATATATTTTCAGACATGATATTTTTACGATTAGATATGTAACATTGATTTATATGTAAAAATTATCTTTTCTTTGACGAGGGAGGAGGGAGGGGAAGAACTTAATTAATATGAGGCCCGAATGTCACCCCCCCAGCAAGTTCTTCAACTCCCGAGCTTGCCGGCTGCCTGCTCCAAAATGGGGCATCTCATGAGCCTTCTTCAAAGCTCCAACATCCTCCCCTGTGTCTACCAACCATTTGTAGAGGAGGAGGAGGATGTCCACACCCCCAATATACTGTCATCACTCGAACCTCCTCCCTCTCCGTCTCCACGGGAGGACCCTGAACCAGCTGAAGGCAGCTCACGCCCAGGCCACCATCGGGGGGCCTCCTCACCCCCACCACCCTGCAGGACCCTTCCCCCACCCTCTCCAGGCTCCTCTACGCCTTCACCCGCCTCAACCCCCTCGCGCCCCCCGCCTCCATAGACTACGCCCTCTCCCTCTTCCACCGCATCTCCCACCCCTCCACCTTCCCCCACAACATCCTCATCAGAGCTCACACCCTCCTCTCCTCCCCTCTCCTCGCCCTCCGCGTCTTCGCCTCCATGCGTCGCCTCTCCATTCCTCCCGACCTCCACACCTTCCCTTCGCCCTCAAGGCGTGCTCCCACCTGGGCGGATGGCCCCCCGGCTAGGCGACGCTCTCCACTCCCAGGCCCTCAAGTTTGGATTCGACGGCGATGAGTTCGTCTGCAACACTCTCATCAGTGTGTACGCCAGTTCTGGCTCGGTGGCCGAGGCACAACAGTTGTTCGACGGTGGCCCTCCCCACTGGGACGTCGTGTCCTACAACACCCTCATGGACGGCTACGCGAAGGCGGGCGAGATGGCCCGGGCGAGGAAGATCTTCGACGAGATGCCCGCGACAGACATCATCTCGTACGGGACGCTCTTGGCCGGGTACTCCCGGAGCAGCCAGTGCGAGGAGGCGCTCCAGCTGTTCGACCTGATGCTAGCTTCGGGGCTGAGGCCAGATGATTTGTCACTAGTCAGTGCACTCTCGGCTTGCGCGCAGTTGGGGGCATTGGATCGAGGGAAGAACATCCACAATTACATCGCACGTCACCGGACGACACCCAACGTCTTCCTCTCGACCGGCCTGGTTGACATGTACGCGAAATGTGGGTGCATAGATGTTGCCGTGGAGACGTTCGAATGCTGTTGCCCAAACAACAAGAACATGTTCACTTGGAACGCGATCATCGTGGGACTAGGCATGCACGGGCACGGTCGGCTCTCGCTCGAGTACTTCAATTGAATGTTGCAGGCGGCCGGAATCCAGCCGGACGGCGTCACATTCTTAGGCGTCCTCATCGGGTGCAGTCACGCCGGCCTCGTCGACGTCGCGCGGAGGCTGTTTGATGACATGGTCGTTATCTACGGCGTCAAACGCGAGCTCAAGCAATATGGGTGCATGTCGGACATGCTCGGCCGGGCCGGGCTGATCGAAGAGGCCATGGAGATGATAGAGGGGATGCCGATGGAGGGGGACGAGTACGTCTGGGGGGGCGTCCTCGGCAGATGCAGGATACATGGGAATGTGGAGGTCGCGGAGATCGCTGCCGTACACCTCTTGGAGTTGAACCCTGAAGACAGCGGGATCTACTCGGTGTTGGCTAACATCTACGCGGGTGCGAGGATGTGTCCAGGGTGAGGAGACTGATGGATGAAAGGAAGGTGAGGAAGATTAATGTGGGCTGCAGCTCGGTTGCGGTGGATGATGACCACCACCCTACTGACATGAAACAGGTGGACAATCAGCAGCAGTTGCATGGATGATCAATTTGTGTTATTTTTTCTTTTCTTTCTGTAAATATTATACTCTCTCTCTCTCTCTCTCTCTCTCTCTCTCTCTCTCTCTCTCTCTCTCTCTGGCATATTATACAGAATATTCGTCTCCCATGGACGAAAGTAAACCGCAAAAATATAACCGCAACATTTAAGACTAAATGAAAGATATTTTTAATAATATACTCAAATGAAAGATATATTTGACATAATCGAGATTTAGAGAGGTATTTATGTACAAAACTTTTCATTCTATCTTTTTTCTTTTTGTATAATGTCCACAGGATTCTCTGAACGAGAGCTAACATATTTTTTTCTGTCATTTTCCTTTTTGTATAATGTTCTAAACAAGCTAACCTTATACTATGATTCTACTCAATCTAATAATCATGCTGCTTTTAGCATTATTTTGGCATCTAGAAAGGTATTTGCATAGATAGTCCAGCAAAATTCATTAGTAAACCAAATGAGGGTATTTTCAGCGATATGTTAGAAAAAGACAACCTTTGTCCTTTATGGATATGAGCTTGAGGAAGTTTTCTTTAGATATTTGGAACTCGAGTACCCTTACTGGATATTTTGAAAACTTTTCAGTCTTTTTTTTAGTAATTTTCTCTGCATTCAAACCAGCGTTATGGCACACACCGCCACGTGAATTGCTTGTAACAGCATCCGCATTGAAACAGATAAAAGACGGACACATCAATAGCACGAATGCGACAATCAATGAAATAAGATAAGATTATGAGATAAAGATCGATAACTCTTATAATCTCAAACATGATGAGCATGGCTGAGAAACAGTGGAGGATCTACATTCAATGTCCAATATCAAAGTTAACATTATTCGTACATTTTTCAAGTGAAGATGAGGGCATCACTACTGGAGATGGTACTCATGATAGTACAACGAAAGGGCCAAAGGAATTTAGAAAAGGAATGAAGGTTGGTGGTAGTAGCCTAAGGAAAAGAGTACTCTTACGGGAGCTCTAGAAAAAAAAAAAGAAGGCCTGAAATGTTAGTAAAGCAGACAACGCTTTGTATGTGCGACTAGTGTAGTGGGAGGCTACTACTTTGCCAGGCCTTCAGCACAAGCTTCATCAATCCGAAAGTTTTCCAAATCCGAGCTTTTTTATCAGTAATGAGCCTCCTATATTGGTCTCCATAGTTATGGGTCACTCCATTGAAGAGTTGTATGGAAGTGAAAGGGTGACACAATGATGTGGTTCAATTCAACTCCTGTAACAGCTTTTCAAGCGCTTCAGCACTGAGAGGTACATAGTAACAGTCCTGCCCTTCAGAATTTCTTCTTATTTTTATTAAATCGTGATCTTTGAACTCTACCAGGTGGGAATTCAGTGTCACTTGGCTGCTAACAAGAAAGCGTTCACGGCACACACTGTAGAGTGCATTCATGGGCATCCCTGAGAAGGTGAAGACCATGTGAGACCCATAGATGGTACTCAAAAGGAAGTGTAGAAGACAACTTATCTGCACTATGATACTTGCCTTCGTCTTTGGGATGTGCCAATTGATATTCAGCAAGGGCCTTGAAGACACTCTGCATTTGGTGTTAGACTCTGCAGGACAATTAATGCAGTTTTTGCATTCTGGACAGTGCTGCCAGTGGCAAGAATCAGAGGGAAGAAAACTCCTTCCACCTTATAGGGTATGAACGTTGGCACATGGTACCAGCACCAGTTAAATTGGCTATGAACCATCTTCTTGTCCCACACTAAAATGAAGCAAAAAGGAATTATATAAGAATGCCATGCGAAAACAGAAACCAGAAAACTTACAAATCTGAATGAGTTAGGAACCAAGAAGTACATAGGGTTCTTCATATGAAGCATAATAAGTGGAAAAGACAGATTTTCCGTACTTAAATAAATAATACAGGATGACATAAAGTTCAAGACTATAGATATGGTAAGCAGGCACTTTAAATTGATTTGAATTTACAAGTATCAAAGCCAGAAAGATATTATAGTTCTTATTTACTAGATGCATAAAAACATGTTTTTCATTGAAACTTTCTTAGCAGTAGAGAAGGGTCCGAGCACTATTCAGATAATAACTCTTAGAAAAGCATATCAGCAAAGGAACCATAATTAAATAACACTAACGGTGTCATATGGACATGGAAATGGATAGTACCACTACCATCCATAGACCAGAGACAGCATCAGATTTGTGTTATTCCAGTAACAGTTGAAGTAGTGTCGAAGAGTGCATACAAGATATATGAGAAAATCCTGCCTTTTATATGTGCATGCAATGTTTGAAACACTTAGTCTTATCATACTGGAAATCAGGCTAGAGTCTAAGAAATCATTCAAACAAACAAAATAACAAATAATGTCCACTAAGAAAATCATATTTAGTTGGCATCAAATAATAAACTATATATACGAGAATCATCACACTTGACATTAGTTCCCCAGAATGCAATGATAGGGCTCAACATAAATATCTCCAAATCTGAAGTGGCACAGAGCAAGATAAGGTAGATCAATTTGTAGATTTAACAAAATGCATGAAAGCGCAAGTTTTTCAATCAAATACATGCAGTTACCACTATTGGGTGAGCCTATCAGAAGACAGGGATTTGGATGTAATCATTGACAAATTTGATTTAAGGCCGGACGGTTCCAGCTAAATTATTAGCAAAAGGATGATGGATATCATGATCCTCTCAACATGAGGTATTTAGCTTGCAACCTACTTGCTATTCAACATTCCTAAAATGGTATAAAGGATAATAGAGTCCATTTGCAAGCAACCTTTTTGGGGACGGGTCAAGCTCAGGGAATGAAGAAATCAATTGGTTGAGACAGGATAGGGTCTGCAGGAATAAGAAAAAGGTGTAGAGCTGGTATGAATAGCAACCTCCATTAGAGTTGTGATTGCTAAATGGCTTTGGAAAGTGGGGGACAACCAGAAGGCCATATGGCTCTGGTTTACATGAGCAGACAAGTATATTATGATTTAACTAAGGAGCCACCAACACCATTTACACAAGAAAAAGTGAGGGTTTAGCATTCAACCGGTTATTAGATCATTAGAACAAGGAGGCAGGTAGACAGTTGAGATCACACGATGTAGACCTACACATGAAAACTAGTTAGGGAGAGAGAAATTTGGCATTTAGACAAAGAGACACTACAGGAAGCTAGGAGCTGACAAACAAGATTGTCGTGCTACAACTTACAAGGAGAATGCTCTCCATTAAAAAGCATGGGGGTGCAAGTTGGGCAGGTTGGCCCACAGCCCAACCCAATCTCACCAAAATTAATAGAAATGGCTTAGGGTTGAATTCGGGACAAGTTAGTTTAATTTGGGCTGAAGTTGGACCAGCCTTTGGCCCATTCCATTTCAATCTTCAAAGTGAAATGATAAACCCAAATCCTACTCACATTGTAGCCTCTCGCATTCCTCTTTCTTGCATCACCTTGGCCCTCACAGCCCCAGGCATCTCCCTCTCTTCCTCGCATCACCATCACCCTTCCTCATGGCTGCCATTGCTTTCACCTTTGATAGAGGGCATCACCCCCACAGGCCCACCATTTCCCTCTCTTCTTCGCATTGGTCACCCCATCCTCCTCACATCACCATCGCCATCTCTTGTAGCCACCATCGCCCAACACTCTCGAGAGAGGCTGCCACCACCTCCTCTCTCACCCACGCTATCCCCAGTACCCATGGGTTATTGCTATTACTGGTTTCTTCTTTCCAAGGCGTCATTTACTGAAATTTATGTTTCACACAACAAACATAATTCAAAATCATCACTCCATACACTAATGTCAACATAGGAGAATATAATTCTCATGCTGCTGATTGAAAGTAAATGGACTGGTGATCTGATTGTCTGAACCCTACTTCTGATATTAATCTTCATTTTTTAATGGAAGTTGCCAAGCTACCACCCATTCCCCTGTTTTCTTAATGTAGGTTGCAGGCTTTGAATGTGATTGCCACAGAACAGGGCAAACTGGAAACCTTTTTTGCATGTAAGTGCATACAGCACCATATTATCCACTGCCCACAGGGGTGTTGCCACCCTGGTCAACCAGTTGCCCATAAGCAGCAATACCAGTCTAGAGTGGATGTCATCCCATTTGAATCATTCTAACATTGAGAACATGAAAGTACACAGAAAGTTCTAAGATGCAAGGTTTACCAGATCACTGATCTGCAACTCGGGCAGGCCTTGAGCACGAGCTGGTCTGAGTCAGACTGACTCCAGCTAACTTGGTCAAGTCGCGCAATTGAGGCAATTTCATTGCATTTTTCATTCCAAATTCAAAATTTTTATAGAATTTTGGGGATTTAACCCAATATTTTAACTTTAAAGTTAGTATTTCAATAAATACATCATTTTATAATGAATTGTGGAAAAGGGACAGATAATCATCTCAAATTTGCACAGGAGAAAGTGAAATAAGAAGCCAAAAGCATAATCATCTAAAATTTGCAAAAGATAAAAGGTAACAAAAATCTCACTCGATATGCCAAAGGGGTAGGCAATACACACGAGATTGGGGTTCGGTCCAGCCCAGATCTGGTACTACTTGCCCAACTCGGTGCGATCTGGTATGATACAACAAACTATGCTAATACGTATTCTTTATGTGAGATCATAAAGGAACAGATATGCCTATGTTGAACCCACAAAAAAATTCAGAGAAAAAAAGGGAAGAGGGAAGAAGAAATAGAGCAGCAGCAGCAAGAGATGCAGACCAAGAGCTGTAGCCGTACGGCAGCAGAGCAACAGCAGCCGCAGAACCAACAGAGCAGCGGCAGCCGCAGGAACAGCAGAGCAACCGCAGCCGCATGAGTAGCATAAGAGCAGCAGCAGCTGCAGGGCAGTAACCGACCTGCAAGACACAAAAAGGAAAAAAGAACAAGAAGAAGAAGATAGGTGATGGAAGAGAAGAGAGGACGCAGCTCTCTTTGGAACAGCAGAAGAGAAAGAAAGGAAGAGAGGAGGGCGCACCAGTTTTGCTTCAGCAAGGGAAAGAGCAAGAGAAGGAGAGAAATGAGGCAGCCAGCCCCCCCCCCCTCTCTCCAACTCCAAACCCTAGCAGCCGCCACCCTCTTCTCTCCAAAACCTAACCACCACCCTCTTCCTCCAAATCCTGATGGAAACCGAATAATAGGGTGTTTGGTTACGTTCTTTTGAACATTTTCTCTCTCAAAATTTATTTTGAGAAAAGAACGGGACTAAACCCTGTTTGGAGTTACCTCTCCTAATTTTTAGGGAGAAAGTTAAACCCTTCATTAAGCTTCCCCAAATAAAAAACAACTCATTACTTTTTTTTCAAAAGAGCCAATCTCTCTCTCTCTCTTAACCTCCTCCGGCAAAAATGAGCAGCTGTTTTCTTGTTCTTCCTCCCTTAAAAAATTATTTGGACTTTACCAAACAAGTCAAATGTTGAATACAACAAATTTATAGGGTGTTTGGGAGCACTTTAAAAAAAAACTCTTTCCATCTAAAATATTACGATACGTTAATTTTTAATTTAATTTTTAAAATTGATAAAAATAGATACTATTTGTTTGGTAAAATTGTCATAATTTTTAAATTTTATGTTAACTTGCTTGGTATAACATCACCTTGAATGGGGAGGGAAGGGACGTCTGTGCGGAGGGGTGTTGGTGTGGGGTTTATAGAAGAAGAAAGGACGTCGATTACGGAGGTGGAGGAGCACGGCAGCCTAGGCAGGTTTTGCAGGGGGTGTCGGCGGTGGCGAGGGGAGCCGAGGGCGGCGGCCTGGGCTGTTGCGGCAGGGGAGGAGGGCGCAGGGGGGAGGGGGGCCGGCCGCAGGGGAGTTGAGCCGGGGCAGCCGGGGAGGTTGGCCGGCGGCGGGGGAGGGGGGCCGCAGGTCACAGGGGAGGGGGGGGAGGGGGGCCGCAGGGGGGAGGGGAGCAGGCCGCAGGGGAGGGGGACCGCAGGGGGGAGGGGAGCAGGCCGGCGGCGGGAGGGGGGGGGCCGTAGGGGGGAGGGGACACCGGAGAGGGGGGCCGCGTAGGGGAGGGGGGGAGCCGGCGGGAGGGAGAGTCGGTGGGAGGGAGAGGAAGGGGGGAGGGAGAGCCGGCGGGAGGGAGAGGGAAGGGGGAGACGCGGGGGAGGGGAGGGGGGTCGCGAGTGGGAGGGAGGGGGAAGTCCCGAGGCGTGAGTGTTTTTAAAAAAAAATTGATCTAGACTTGTTTTTTTTTTAGGAAGATTTACACGGGATGAGAGTCTCTCCCTAAAATTTAGGAGAGGAACACCGAACGGGGTTAGAGGATCTCTTACTCTCTTTTTTAAATTTGAGAGAAAAAAGAGGAAAAAAATAGCAACCAAACACCCTATTAAAAATTGTGAAAAAATTTAAAATGAAATATTTTTCAAAAGAAAAATAGCCTTAAGAAAAGTTTGTTCCCAACCACCCTATAAGAAAAGACAAGAAAGTGAGGGAAAGCTACTGGCGTAGCAAAGTAGGAAAGGAAAGGGAGAGGTTTTCTCTCACAAAGCTCCCCTCCTACTCACAAAACAACAAAAATAGGAAACAATTCAAAAAGCTGTGGGCATTCCTCTCATTCTCTCCACTCACAAGACCCAAGAATGGAAGCGGTGTTCCCTCTACTCATAAAATCCCCCAGAAAAAGGAAATATTTCTCTCTACTCACAAAACTTGAGTGGGAGGCACCCTTCACTCACAAGAATCAAGGGGAGAGGGCACCCTCCTCCTTCCACTATAAATACCCCCCAATGGTGTCTTGGAGACCTGTTGAACACTTCTTGAAATTTCCAGAAGTGAGAAAAAGACTGAGAATTTGAAGAAAAGCTGAGCACTAGTTGAAATTTCCAGAAGTGAGTAGTTCATCCCCTCTTTGGAGATTCCGAAAAAAATCGTGTAAAAAAAAGATTGAGAATTTAAAGGCCAGCAAGGTATTTTACTAAAAAAACTTACGTACTTGGCCTTGAATGAGGATATCATATGAATGTCAATTGAATGGGATAAGAATGTGTTTAACACGGAAAAATTTAAAGAATGTTTATTTGTTGAACATCAATGCACATTTGTTAGCTATTTAAATAGTATGTGCATTATTAATTCTGCGAATTGAACTTATCAGACAATTTGGGTTCGGATACTGGACATTTCACAACCGACCGCAGTCGATGTTTATTTACATCGTCATAAAGTCTAAGTACCCTTGATTATCTGTCAAAGAAACATTTTTGGCATCTACAATATCCATTGTGACTTACGGGTTTTATGTAATGGATATGATCTTTATAATCGCCTATTAGATATGCATATTATTGTAAGAAATTCGAAGACGTTCATTCATTGAACACAGAGTTTGGATTACAATTGATCTTTTGAGACATGTATATTTGGTCCCGATTATATAATCGGTTCTTCGGGTTTACATCCGGTCGTCATCTAACCACTGAGTAGGCTTCAACATACACTTGGATCTCTAGATTGTTTCCGTCGATGATCAGGCCCTTCTTAGGTATATCTGTAATTTCTTACCCTTCTTGAATACTTCTGCAGTTTTTGACATATCTGTAGCTTTGGACCCTTCTCTGGTAATATCTGTAAACTTCTAACCCTTCTTGGATATATTTGTAATTTCTAACCCTTCCTAGATACGTCTACCCCTTTTAACCCTTCTTGGGTATTTCTACAATTTTTGACCCTTTTTGGATATTTTTGTAATTTTCAACCCTTCCTAGGTATTTCTATAGTTTTTTACCTTTTTAGGTATTTCTACAGTTTTTGACCCTTATAAATATTTCTGCAGTTTCTAACCCTTTCTAGGTATTTCTGCCATTTCATGACTTTCTAAGAACATCACTATCATTTCTTGACTTTCCAGGGACATCTCTGTCATTTCATGACTCCCTAGTTATTTCTATCATTTCCTGACATTTCTAGGTATCATTGTCATTGCTTGACTTTCCAGAGTATTTGTCATTTGTTGACTTTCTCGAGTATTTCTGTCATATGTTGACTTTTTAGGATATATTTGTAATTTCTTGACTTTCTGGAGCACTCCTGTCATTTCTTGACTTCTCTAAAGAATTTCTATCATTTCTTAGCATTTCTGGTAATTTCAGTCATTTCTTTACTTTTCTAGGCTTCTTTGTCAGACCTTGACTTCCCAATGCAATTTGTTAGCTCCCCTAGACTTGTTCGTCATTTCTTGACTCTCCAGGGTACAGTTTCAATTTCCTGATTTTTCTCTGGATTTTTTCGACATTTCTTGACTTCCCAAGATATTTTCTGGAATTTTCAGGACTTATCTATTATTTCTTGACTTGCCATGGTTTATTTGCAATTTCTGAATGTTCCTAGGGCACCACTATCATTTCTTGACTTTTTAGGGTATATTTGCAATTCATGACCCTTTGTGGGTATATCTACAATTTCTATATTTTCTGGAGATTCTTGTCATTTCTTGACTCTCCTGGGCATTCTGTCATTTCTTGACTTCCCAAGATATTTCTGTAATTTGTTAGCTTTCTTAGGTATCTATGTCATTTCTTGACTTGCCAGGATATTTATGTACTCCTGTGGCTCCCTTAGACTTATAGGTCATTTCTTGAGATTCTAGGGTTTATTTGCATTTTTTCCCTCTTTCTGGGTACATTTGAAATTTCATTCCTTTTTCAGGTATAGTTGCAATTCATGGATATTTCGACCCTTTTGGGTACGATCCGCTTTAAGCAGTGTTCAGAAGAGCACACACCGCTTCAAAGAAGTTGCATGGTCTTGCTCTACCGAGTCGTGCAGAAGGCGTGAACCTGAACAAGGGCATTCAAGTAATTGTTTGGATTGGAAAGGAGTATTGTGCAATTTCTAGGCTGAATAGGATATTTATGTAATTTCTAGATAGACCAAGAACATTTTGATAATTTTTGAAAATTTTGGAGGTATTTTGATAATTTCTGAACTCTAGAGACATTTTGATAGTTTATGGAAGGTTTAGGGACATTTTGGTAATTTCTAAACTCGAGAGGCATTTTTGGTAATTTTGGACAGGCCAAAAAAAATTTGTAATATGTAGACTAAATAAGATTTTTCTGCAATTTCTGAAAAGTTCAAGGTTTGTTTGCAATTGCTAGAGTTTTCTGGGTTTTTATGTAATTTCTAGGCAGACCTAGAGACATTTGTGTAATCCTAGACAACACAAGGGAATTTGTGTAATTTTTGGACAGCACTGGGGTTTTCTATAATTTCTGAACATCATCATCATCATCATCAAAGCCTTATCCCAATTATTTGGGGTCAGCTACATGAATCCTATTCCGCCAAAGATTTCTATCAAGTGCTATATTCATATTTAAACCCAAGAAACTAATGTCCTTCCTAATAACATCGCACCATCTCATTTAGACCTTCCCCGAGCTCTTTTACTAGCATCCACTAAGATTCGGTCACATCTTTTAACTGGCGCTGAGTTAGGGCGACGAAGCACATGTCTAAACCACCTGAGTCTATTTTCTCTCATTTTATTATCAATTTGGGCTATCCCCAAGTCCTGACGGATGCGCTCATTCATAATCTTATCTTTCTTAGTCTTGCTACACATCCATCTCAACATCTTCATCTCTGCTATACACACTTTGTGAATGTGTTCCTTTCGTACTGCCCAACACTCTGTACCATATAACAAAGCAGGTCTCACAGTCGTTCTACAAAACCTCCATTTGAGTTTCACAGACATACGACGATCACAAAGGACACCTGATGTGTTTCTCCATCTTAACCAGCCTGTCTTAATCCTATGTTCAACATCGTCATAAATCTCCCCATTCTCTTATATGATAGACCCTAAGTACTGAAAGCTACTACTTTTCGGAATGCTATGTCCATCAATTAGAACTATGGCTTCTTGTACCATTCTCTCATTACTAAAATTACAATGCATAAACTCTGACTTGCTCCTACTAATTTTAAAACCATTAGACTCCAAAGCAAGTCTCCAACGCTCTAACTTATCATTTAAAACATCAATACTCTCATCAATTAAGATAATATCATCTGCAAATAACATACACCAAGGGATTTTCTATAATTTCTGAACAGACCAAGATATTTTTGTAATCTCTGGACTGAACAGGGGGTTTTCTGTAATTTCTGGACAGATTTGAGCTTTTATGCAATTTCTGAATAGAACTGTTTGTTATGCAATTTTTGTGCAGACCAGAGTTTGTTTGCAATTTCTAGACTTCTAAGGGTTTTTATGTAATTTTTTATTGTTTCAAAAAGTTACAATATTATCCCCTCCAAAGAGATGACACAAGGACATATATGCAAACCCAATGGCATATATGCAACACTCTTGTTGGGCTTTAAAAAGAACGCAAGTCTTTAGCCGCTCCTTGGTGGAGGCTCCATGTTTTGTCCCTTGGTCTCTGTCTGTGAGGATGAGACCCCCCTAGGGGGTATTTATAGGGGAAGGAGGGGGGAGCCTACCCGAGTCCGGGTAGGTCTTGGAGAACCTACTCTAGTATGGGTAGGTCTCCCCCATTTTTCCTTTTCTTTTAATTGTTGAGCAAAAAAAAGGGGGGGCAGGTCTGGCCCAGGTCGGTCCCCACCTACACGGACCAAGTTGGTCTTGACCCTTTTCTTTTTTTATTTTTTTTTCAGGGTTCAACAAATACCCCCCACCGGGTGTCCGTCAGAGCTAAAGGCGACGGCGGGCGGCCCGTGTATTTTACAACTTTCTCCGTTCCCCTGAGTCTTGATGACATGGCAACGAGTGTTGCTGAAGGTGGCAACGAGCAGCCTGTGCACTTTACTAACGTGACATTTTCACCGTTGAGTCTTGATGACATGACAGGGACTAATGTCAAAGGCGATGGCAAATGACCCGTGGCTTTCAAATTTCTATCTTTTGCCCCTAACTCTTGATGACATGGTAGGAAATATTATCAACTTTGTTCTTTTGCCTATGAGTCTTGATGACATGGTAAGGAGTTTTGCCTTAATTCTTTGGATGGACATCTTCCTTGGAAGTGAGGCTGGAAGACATTATATATTTGCTTCAGTATCGTGCGATAACATCACCAATTTGTCATTGGAATTTGGGCCGATCTCTAGTGCTATCGTCCCCTTAGTTTGCACTGCCAGTTTAGCTGAACAAACCTCTCTGAACTTGTCAACGAGTTTTTTTATTTTTTATTATTTTTTTAGAATATCTATCAGGGAAGAACTCAGGAGCGCACACACCACTTCAAGGAAGTGGCATGGACCCGCTCCACCAAGTCGGCCCTAAGGTTAAAGTGTACCAATCACGATAAAAATGAGAGCCTTAGTGGGATCTTTCGTTTTGGAGCCCTCTCTCTCTCTCTCTCTCTCTCTCTCGTTTTTCATCCCTTTTGTTGCATTTATTGCATTTGTTGCCCTTGTATATCAACAGGATCTGAAATGATATGGCTTGTTCATGCCTTAAAAAGAATTGGCGACATTTATTCGTCAACATACTCCCAACGCATCTAAAGATTCTTCCGACGGTATACACATCCTACCGCATGTGGTTACTTCTTCGCTAGTGATTTCTAGACCAACAGAGGCGATTAGTTTGCCTCTACCATCGAGGAAGGAGGCCCTGAAGGGGCCGTAATTTGAACAGGTTGAGTCTTCAGCTGCCTGGCAAGGTGTGGGAATCGACATCCCACCACATTTTTCATGTCAACTTTGCTTGAAAAGTTTGATTTTTCTTATATGTTGAACGGATAATCTCTGCAAATTCAGTATATCAGATTTCCCCCGAGCTGTCAGGTCAGGAGTATGCTTCGACAGTCTTAATTTTCCAAGTCACCGAGTTGAGTGGCTTGATGCTCCACAAGCGCAGCAAGATCTGAGACAATTGCCATGGTCATTAAGGATTTGTAGACTTCGCTTGACCAGGAGCCTCTTCCTTCTATTGAGGCTATGCAGGCAACGTTGTGAGCCCCATCTAAAAAAGGTCAGACCCAAGAGTCGTTGAATTCTGCACGTGATGTACATTTCTTCATTTGCATGTAGACACTCTGAGAACTGGTCTTGAGCTCCTGATATGAGTTCATGAATGCGATAGAATCCACTGCCTTCATTGGATTTGTGTTTTTGTGTTTGTCTTTTGAACACTTGTGGCATCAGTGGGACGAACGAAGTGTTTATGAAGGGTTTGGTATTCGCACTGATTGACCTTTATGATTTCGAAGTCAAGGCATTTGGATCGATTGGCCTTTGTGGTTGAGAAATCGAAGGTTTAGGATTTGGATCGGCTAACCTTTGTGGTTTTGAAGCCAATGATTGAAATTAGGGTTAGTTGACCTTTGTGGTTTACAAGTTAAGAAATTTGCGATTTTGAGTTCAAAGGCCGACCAAGTTGGTTTGAAAGCCGAGGAACTTGGGACTTCGATTCGATGGCTGGCCCTTGATGGTTTCGGAATCCAGAATTTGGAGAATTTAGGGATGGCTAACCTTTGTGATTTGGAAGTCTTTTTATAAGTGCCCTTTATGGTTTAAGGAGAAGATTTGAAATTGATGGTTTGGCCTCAATGACATGGGACACAGGTTTGAGGTGGGTGGAATGGACCGGACTTTTGAATTGGGCAACTGACCTTGGTGGTTCATGGCTGAAGTTTTAGACTTTGAGTTTGAACTGGTTGGCCTTTATAGTTTGAAGCTGGTGTATAGAATTTGAATTTGGATTGACTAGACTTTGTGGTTTGTAGCCAAGATTTGGAATTTATGATTAGATTGGTTGACCTTTGTGGTTTGAAGCCAATGTTTGGAATTTGGTTTTGAATTAGCTGACCTTTGTGGTTTGTAATCAAGGTTTGGAATTTTGGATTGGCTAATCTTGATGGTTTAATGGCGAAGGGTTTGGAATTTGTGATGGCTAAGTTTAATGGTTTGATAGCCAAGGGTTTAAGATTGGTTAACCTTTACGGTTGAAGTTAAGATTTGGATTGGCTGACCTTTGTGGTTTGACGCCAAAATTTAGGATTGACTGGCATTTGTGGTTTGAAGTCAAGAGTTGGATTGGCTGACCTTTGTGGTTTGTAGCCAAGATTTGGAATTTAGGTTTGGGTTGGCTGACCTTTGTAATTTGAAGCCAAGATTTAAGATTTGATTGGCTGACCTTTATGGTTTGAAGCCGAAGGTTTAGGATTTTAGAACTGGCTGACCTTTAAGGTTTGAAAGCCAAAAATTTTGATTTTGGGATTGGCTGACCTTGATGGTATGCAGCCAAAGATTTGGCTGACCTTGATAGTATGCAGCCAAAGATTTAGGATTTTGGAATTGGACCTTTATGGTTTGAAGCCAAAGGTTGGAATTTATGGTTTGAATGGCTCACCTTTATGGTTTGGAGTTAGGGATTTTGGAATTTTGATTTGACTTACATTAATGATTTAATAGCCAAGGAATTTGAATTTGAGTTGGCTGACCTTAATGGTTTGTTAGCCAAGAGTTTGGAATTTGAGTTGGCTGACCTTGATGGTTTGATAGCCAAGAGTTTGGTTGACCTTCGTTGTAAGGCCAATGTAAGTTGGCCGACCTTGATGGTTTGTTAGCCAAGAGTTAGGAGTTTGTGTTGGCTAACCTTGATGGTTTGTTATACAAGGGTTTGAAATTTGTGTTGGCTGACCTTGATGGTTTGTTAGCCAATGAATTTTTAAATTTGGGTTCGCTGACCTTGATGATTTGATAGCCAAGAGTTTAGATTTTGTTTAGGCTTACCTTTGTAGTTTGGAAGCTAGAGGTTTGGATTTTGGATTGGCCAACCTTTGTAGTTTGAGGGCCAACACTAAAAGTTGGACAGTAGAGTTCACAGCCTTTGTGACATGTAAGTCAACACCAAAAGTTAGAGGGTAAAGTTGACAGTCTTTGTGATATGTAAGTCAACACTACAAGTTACAATAAATAGGGTTGACAGCCCAAAGGACATGTAAGCTGACATAGAAATTGAAATAAATGACTAACCTTAGTGGTATGAAGCCGGAAATTTGGCAATGGATGGCTAACCTTGATAGTATGAAGTCAAATTAGAAGTAGGCAGGTTTGACCTTTTTGGTATGAA
The DNA here is from genome assembly GCA_022559845.1 of Amorphophallus konjac. Taxonomy (NCBI): domain Eukaryota; kingdom Viridiplantae; phylum Streptophyta; class Magnoliopsida; order Alismatales; family Araceae; genus Amorphophallus; species Amorphophallus konjac. The sequence goes on from CM040121.1 coordinate 174,137,732, forward strand.
GCAATCGATAGAAGATAAAGTCGACAGACCATAAAGAAAAACAAAATTGAGAATAAAGTTGGCTGACCTTGGTGGTATGAAGCTAGAAGTTTGGGAATAAAGTTGGCTTAACCTTGGTGGTATGAAGCTAGAGTGGAATTTTTTGGTTGGCTGACCTTTGTGGTATACGGTCAATGGTTTGGAACTCAAGGTTTGAGAATGGGGTTGGCTCCCCCTTGCAGTATAAAGCCAAAAGTTTGGGAATTGATTTGGTCGACATTCATGGTTTGTAATCGAAAGTTTAAGTTTTAATGTGGCTAAACTTTGTGGCATGAAGCTGAGGATTTTAGAACTTTGGAGTTTTGGAGTGGCGAACCTTTATGGTATGAGACCAGGGATTTTGATATTTAATTTTTGATGGCTTTTGACCTTGAAAGGAGTTTCGAACCAAGGTGTGATATTTGGTTCCTGGTGATTTTTGTGGTGTGTTCGCTACGTGGAAGACAGAGCTATCGGGCCAGAGATGCCCAAGATGGCGGCTCATGATGATGCATTTCTTTCTATTCTTTCCCCTTTTTTCTCTCTTTTTTCTTCTTCTTTTTTTTTTACATTACCACTCCACCGTCGTTTAGGGTTTTCGCCGAAATTGGCCCCCTTTTACTTTTTTCAGTGTGCCCTTGGGAGTTTTCACACTAAGGGATTACCTATGTTTGCTTGAGACGTCCTTTTGGATTTTCACCTCAGGTGAATTTTTAAGTCCTGATGGGAATGGCTAAGTCTGTCAGGGTACCTCTATTTTAAACCTCTTTTTTTTTGCTACTACTGCTATTGTCGTTACTGCTGTTGTTTCTATTGTTGTTGCTTGTTGCTTGTTGTTGTAGTTGCTTATCGCCGGTTGCTTGTTGTTATTGTAGCTACTTGCTGTTGATTGCTTCTTGTTGTAGTCGTTGTTGTCGCCATTGCCATTGTCGGTGGGTAGAGTGTTTCGATTCCTACTAACCCTTCATCACAAGAAAGATGTGAGGCCAATAGCTTGAAAGGAGCTTGAAGATGAGGTTTAGGCTTTGAAATGGTTACTGACCCGAAAGGGATTTAGGCAACAAAGAATTTGCTTTTTGTTAGTTGCAGATCGAGAGAGGATTTAGGCAACAAGGATTTGAGTTTTGTTTTATGGTTGTTGACTCGAAAGGGGTTTAAGCAACAAAGAGTTTTTTTCTGTTGGTTGCTAATCCAGAAACGATTTGGGCAACAAGTATTTGAGTTTAGTTTTATGGATGCTGACTCGAAAGGAGTTCTGAACCATGATTTTTTTTAATGATCCAGAAAAAGTTTGGGCAATCCAAGAGTTTATATTGGCGGTTATTGACCTCAAAGGGGTTTTGAACCCAGGACTTGGGTTTGGTTTTGGTGGTTATTGATCCCGAAGGGATTTTGAGTCAATGATTTGGGTTTTGGTTTAGTGGATTGTTGACTTGGAGGAGGTTTTGAACCACAAGGATTTTTTTTTTTTTACATGGCTGCTAACCCGAATTTGGTTTGAACCGGGGTCTGAGCAACAAGGGTTTGGTTTGATTTTGAGGTTGGATTTTTGTGATTTCTGGGAGGTTGAACCAAATTTGGTTTCGGTGATTACAGACCTAGAAGGGGTTTTGAACCGAAGATTTAGTTCATTTTATTATTCTTCTTCTTCCCTTTTAAAGTGAGTGATAGCTTCCCCCTTTTACGCCACGAAGAACATAATAATAAAAATAAAACAAAAATCATCCAGAACAAATACATAAAGGGGAATAAACAGCACCAAATCTTACGACTAAAAATCCCGGATAAAGAAGATGGTAAAAATCTATATCGCAGCCCCGACTCTCCCGTGGCCCGGTGCTGAAGGAACAACGATGCCGCCTTTCTAGGTTGGGTCTGAGTCTCGGGAATGATCCCGAACTGGCCATGACCCGACCTCGCCTCGGGCCGACATTCCGATTAAACTTCGTTTCTCAGGCCGGATCCCTTCCGAGCCACTACTAAAATTGCCGCACGTTCGGCAGACATTTGAACGGGTTCACCTCGATTTCCGCCGCGTTTCTATTACGGACTTGCGTCCGAACATGAAAAGGCCCGTGAATGCCCGACATGGCCGATGGCTCCCATCCCGACATGGTCGTAATCCGGCATTGCTCTGGGCCAATAGTTCAGCAATTCCGACCCGTTCCCATTGGGATTCGTTCCCGCTCTCTCACTGAAATTGCCGCGAACTCGGCATACACTTATACGGGATTATGCCTGTCTACGCCGTACCTTCAATACGGACCCTTGTCCGAATATCAAGTGGTCCGCAAGTGACCGACAGAAACCTGAATGGAACGAGATGGCTCTCTTCATCCCTGGACCCTACACATGGGAATATCAATAAGGCCTTCGTGGGCTATGCTGGGATCTCGGGTCCGTCCCGATTATGGTCACTGTCTGACCCATATCCTCGGCCTACAGCCCGCTCCCTTTGAACACGTTTTCGGTTTTGGAATCTAGTCCCGGGACTCTTCCTCGCTGCCCTTCGGCACCGAGAACATTAATGATGCCCACGCAAGCCCCGTTTGGACCGCGGGAGGCGCCCCCGGCATGGTCCTGACTCGATCTTGCACCGGACCAACAAACTCGTTGGTTTCCTGCTACACTAACCGAGATTTAACCGAATGTTTTCAGAGTCTCGGAATAACATGTTTGCAGTGTCCCGGCATACATATGTTCTAGGCCCTTCTGCGACGATTATGATATTTTCAAGCCGGACACCCGTCCGAATATTAAACGGTCTCCCGAATGACCGACACATTTCGAACGTCAGCTTCCCTAGACATAGGACTTTCCAGCCGATTCAAGGGATATTCCCTCGTTGTCCCTTGGCACCGGAAATATTAATGACGCTCATGCAAGTCTTGTTTCGACCGCGGGGGGCCCACCGCAATATGGTCGCAGCTTGCTCTTGCACCGGGCCAACAGATTTACTGATTTTTGACCACTCCAACCGAGGCTTAGCCGAATGTCTTCCGTTCCTCTGAACAATAAATTTGCCGTACCTCGGCATACATGCGTTCCGGTTTTCCCGCGACAATCGCGATTTTCTCGAGCCGGACATTCGTCCGAACATTAAATAGTCAGTACACGACCGACATGACCGCGAATGGTTTCCTCCTCGCCCTCGCGTGAGGATTTCAATACCTCGTAATAGACATTTCATGCAATTAATTTCTTGGCCATGAGACCCTTTTTTCTCGGCGATTAATCAAGGGTTTTCCCCTCTCTGAGGGGATGTAAATAACGCCGTGACCTTTATGGCGCGGCGGGTTTTGGTCCCGACACGAACTACACAATCGTCTGACGAAGTCAGATCGAGCGCACCATGGGCTCTTCGGAGCCCGAATAAATTGTCACTCAGTGACTGGCACGCCCACGCACTTAATAGACGAACTACTTGAATAAGCGAATTTTAGTGCGTCCACAAGTCTGACACGCCCGGTGGGACCTAAACCACCCTTCGTCTCTTCGCCGGGATTTAGGGCCTCATGGCCTCCTAATTAACGATGTTTGCCTGCTTTGATGAATGACAGGTGCTGTCTTCGCCAGTCCTATGGGGAGAAAAGCCAAACTCGGTGCAGCTGCCTTCGTGGCCTCGAGGACGCTGCTTCGAAGTATATGCAGCTTCCAAAAATCATGGGGGGCTGTTATAAAAAAAAAAGGGAGAAGAGAAAGAGAAGAGAAGGGAGGGGAAATCAAACCCCCCCCCCCTTTTCCTCAAAAAGAAAGAGAAGAAAATAAGAAAATAAGAAAATAAGAAAATAAGAAGAGAAGAAGAGAAGAAAAGAAGAAAAGAAGAAAAAGAGAAAAGAAAGAAGCAAAAAAAAGAGAGAATTGGCAAGAGAGGGTTAACCTGTGCTGAACAAAGATTACCATTGTGGGGTTGATGCGGTGGAGCGAACCACTCATCCCCTCCCTGAGGAGGTGAGCGCTCTCCTGCACCTCCACCCTAGTCAATCATACAAGAAGAAGAGAAGAAAAAAAAAGAGGAAAAAAGAGAAAAAAAAAGAGAGAAAGAGAGAAGAAAGGAAGAAAAGTTGGCCAGCATCGCCGACTAAAAGAGCAAGAAGAAACCCGGCATCCCGCCCGACTCTAGGAGGCTCCGAGTCTGCAGTGCAATGACCCCGCTCGTTCCTCCTTCCTACTGCCTCCATCCGGCATAAGACGGCCCCTCGAGTGGCTGTTAAAAGACCCAGCGAGCCACAATTGTAGCTTGGTGAATGGCTGCCCGCTGTGGGGAATGCTTTATAGCAATGAGGCCAAGCACGGCCACCACTCCCGAAGAGAGCATGCATATACCCCGCCATAAGGGATAAGAAGAAGATATATACCCTGCTACGGGGGCATAAGAGGCAAAAAAAGAGATACACCCCATTCCCAGGGGCACACGAAGAGAATCTGCCCCGACTAAGGGGCACAAAGCAAAAGCTACGCCCCGGCTTCAGGGCATTTGAAGAAGAATCCACCCTGACCTAGGGACATAAGAAGAAATAGAGTTGCACCCCGGCTGAGGGGCATTTGAAGAAGAGAAATACACCCCGATATGGGGGCACATGAAGCAAAAGACATACCCCGCCATGGGGGCGTAAGAAGAAAAGAATTCACCACGGCCTGGGGACACACAAAAAGAGAAACTCACCCTGGCTTAGGGGTATTTAAAGAAGAAATATACCCCACCTGGGGGCATAGAAGCCATAAAGAATACGCCCCGGCTTAGGGGTATTTGAAGAAGAAAGATACCCCGCCTCAGGGGACATTGCAAGCAGCGATATACCCTGCTTGGGTGCACAGGAAGAGACCACACCCCACTCCTAGGGACGCATGAAGAGAGTACACCCCGCCATGGGGGCACATGAAGAGAATTCACCCCGACTCGGGGGTACATGAAGCGACAAAGAATACACCCCGCCTTAGGGGAATTTGAAGAAGAAGCATACACCCCACCAACGGGGGCACAGGAGCCATCAAGAACACACCCCACTTTCGGGGCACAAGAAGCAAACATTCCCTAGCATGTCGGGGCAAAAGAAGAAGAATCCCCCTCGGGGGCATAAAAAGCAAAGATACACCCTCGTGCCGGGGGCACATGAAGAGAATACACTCCATCCCGGGGTCATGAGAAGCAGAAGGCGCATCCCACCCTGGGGGCATATGAAGCGAAAAGAATACACCCTGGCTTAGGGGAATACAAAGAGAAGTATACCCCACTCTGGGGTAGAGGAAGCGGGAGAATCACACCCCCGCCTTAGGGGTATTTGAAGAAGAAGTATACCTCGCCTCGAGGGCCTAGAAGCTATAAAGAACACGCCCCGGCTTAGGGGCATTTGAAGAAGCTACATCCCGCTTCGGGAGCATAAGAAAGAGAAGAGTACACCCTGTCCTAGGGACAATTGAAAAAGAAACATATCCCGCCTGGGGGCATAAAAGCCATAAAGAATACGCCCCGGCTTAGGGGCATTTGAAGAAGCTACATCCCGTCTTGGGAGCGTAAGGAGAGAAGAATACACCCCGACTTAGGGGCATTTGAAGAAGGAATACATCCCGGCCCCGGGGGCATATGAAGCAACATACACCCCGCCTGGGGCATAGAAGCCATAGAGGAGACTCTCCGGCTCAGGGGCATCAGAAGAAGAAGCATGCCCCACCTGGGAGCATAGAAGCCATAAAGAACATACCCTGCCTGGGAGCACAGAAGTGAAGAGGCATACCCCCCGACCTAGGGGGCAGACGAAGAAAGGCTACACCCCCACTCTGGGGGGGGCATATGAGGAGGAATACGCCCCGCCGTGAGGGGATAAAAGAAGCAGAACATACCCCCGCCCTGGGGCATAAGAAGCAGCAAGAATGCACCCCGGCTCGGGGGGTATTTGAAGAAGAAATATGCCCCGACTGAGGGGTACATGAAGAGAAATACACCCCCGCCCTAGGGGCATATGAGACAAAACTATACCCCGATTCGGGGGCATTTGAAGCAGGACAAACAACATTCCCCGGCTTAGGGGCGCATGAAGAAAGGAATGCACCCCGCTTAGGGGCACATAAGCATAAGAAGAAGAGGCTGCCCCGGCCTGGGGTCATGAGAAGAAATAGAGTTGTACCCCGGCTTAGGGGCATATGAAGAGGAGTGTATGCCACCCTGTGGCATAAGAGGCGGAAGAATCAACCCCTACTTAGGGGTAACTGAAGAGAATCCACCCTGCTCTGGGGGCACAAAAAGGAGATACACCCCACCCTTGTGGGGCACAAGAAGCAAAACACACCCCGCCTTGGGGGGCATATGAAGCCAAGAATCACACCCCGTCTTGGGGGTACTTGAAGAAGAAGCATACCTCGCCTCGAGGGTCTAGAAGCTATAAAGAACACGCCCCGACTCAGGGGCATATGAAGAGAAGTCCACCCCAGCTTAGGGGTATTTGAAGAAGAGACAAACCCCGCCAGTGGGGGCATAGAAGCCATGAAGAACGCGCTCTGACTTAGGGGCATTTGAAAAAGCTGCATCCCGCCTTGGGAGCATAAGATGAAAAGAGTCCACCCCGGCTTAGGGGCATCTGAAGAAGGAATACATCCCGGTCTCGGGGTCCATGAAGCAACATATATTCCCCCCCCCCCCCCCGGGGGCATCTGAAGCAGAACAAACAACATTCTCCGGCTTAGGGGGAGCGCATGAAGAAAGGAATACACCCCGATATGGGAGCACATAAGCAAAGAAGAAGAGTTCACCCCGCCTCGGGGGCATAAGAAGCAAGAATTACACCCCGTCCTGGGGGCATATAAAGCAACATACACCCCGCCTGGGGGCATAGAAGCCATAAAGGAGACTCCTCGGCTCGGGGGCATCAGAAGAAGAAGCACGCCCCACCTGGGGGCATAGAAGCCTTGAAAAATACGCTCCGCCTGGGGGCACAGAGGCAAAGAGGCAAAACACACCCCTCAGGGGGATGCATACCAAATAAAGCTACACCCCAACCTGGGGGCACGTTAAGAGATACACTCCAGCGTGGAAGCATTAATGAGAAAAGAAGAGCAGAATAAAGAAAAAGACACGCATGAGGCAGACGTGGTCTTCGAGCCCGCCTCATCACGCAAAAGAAGAGAAGAAAAGGAAGAAGAGACACATGAGGCAGACATGGTTCCTGAACCCGCCTCTTCACACAAAAGAAGAAGAGCAGAACCAAAAGAAGACACATGAGGCAGACGTGGTCCTCGAGCCCGCCTCTCCACAAAAGAAGAAAAGAAAGAACAGTCACGAGGCAAACATGGTCTTTGCGCCTGCCTCTCCACAAGAGAAGAAGAGAAAGAAGAGTCACGAGGGGAACATGGTCTTTGTACCCGCCTCTCCACACAAAAAAAAGAAGAGAAGAAGAAAGAGAACAACCATGAGGCAAGCATGATCTTTGCACCCGCCTCTTCACACAAAAGAAGAAGAGCAGAACCAAAAGAAGACACATGAGGCAGACGTGGTCCTCGAGCCCGCCTCATCACGCAAAAGAAGAGAAGAAAAGGAAGAAGAGACGCATGAGGCAGACGCGGTCCTTGAACCCGCCTCTCCACAAAAGAAGAAAAGAAAGAACAGTCACGAGGCAAACATGGTCTTTGCGCCTGCCTCTCCACAAAAGAAGAAGAGAAGAAGAGAGAGAACAGTCACGAGGCGAGCATGGTCCTTGCACCTGCCTCTCCATAAAAGAAGAAGAGAACAAAAGAAAGAACAGTCACGAGACAAACATGGTCCTTGCACTTGCCTCTCCGTAAAAGAAGAAGAGAAGAAGAGAAAGAATAGTCATGAGGCGAACATGGTCCTTGCACCTGTCTCTCTATAAAAGAAGAAGAGAAGAAGAGAAAGAGCCGTCACGGCGAACATGGTCTCTGCACCTGCCTCTCTACAAAAGAAGAAGAGAAGAGAAAAAGGAGACATGAGGCGAACATGGTCCTTGCACCTGCCTCTCCATAAAAGAAGAAGAGAAGAAGAGAAAGAGCAGTCACGGGGCGAATATGGTCTCTGCACCTACCTCTCTACAAAAGAAGAAGAGAAGAGAAAAAAAGAGACTTCTTTGCACCTGCCTCTCCATAAAAGAAGAAGAGAAGAAGAGAAAGAGCAGTCACGGGGCGAACATGGTCTCTGCACCTGCCTCTCTACAAAAGAAGAAGATAAGAGAAAAAAAGAGACATGAGGCGAACATGGTCCTTGCACCTGCCTCTCCATAAAAGAAGAAGAGAAGAAGAGAAAGAACAGTCACGAGGCGAACATGGTCTCTGCACCTACCTCTCCATGAAAGAAGAAGAGAAAGAACAGTCACGGGGCGAACACAGTCCTTGAACCCGCCTCTTCACACAAAAGAAGAGAAGAAAAGAAAGAAATGACCATGAGGCAAGCATGATCTTTGCACCGCCTCTCCATAACAGAAGAAGAGAAGAAGAGAAAGAATAGTCACGAGGCAGACATGGTCTTTGCACCTGTCTCCCCACACAAAAGAAGAAGAAAAAAAGAGACATGAGATAGACGTGGTCTTCGAACCCGCCGCTTCACAAACCCTTCTCCTCGGCTCACGTATCCTACTACCCGACGCCCTTTGGCTCAGTCATTCCGGCCAAGGCCCACTGTCATGATTAATCCACCCGTCCCACCGTGCTCTCCGATATCTTTTCGGCTTTACAGCCTACTCTTAACATCTCTCGGCTTGTCAGCCTGCTCCCAATATCCCTTGGCTTTTTAGCCTACTTCCCAATATCTTCGGCTCTTGCAGCCTGCTTCCCAGAATTCGGCCTTCCTGCTTCCCAGAATTTGGTCTTCACGGCTCGCTTCCCATAATTTCGACTCCTGCAGCCCGCTTCCCAATATCTTTGGCTCTCGCAGCCTGCTTCCCAGAATTCGGCCTTTATGGCCTGCTTCCCAGAATTCGGCCTTCACGGCCCGCTTCCCAATTTCGACTTTTGCAGCCCGCTTCCCAATATCTTTGGCTCTCGCAGCCTGCTTCCCAGAATTCGGCCCTTGCGGCCTGCTTCCCAGAATTCGGCCTTCACGGTCCGCTTCCCAATTTCGGCTTCTGCAGCCCGCTTGCCAATATCTTTGGCTCTCGCAGCCTGCTTCCCAGAATTCGACCTTTACGACCTGCTTCCCAGAATTCGGCCTTCACGGCCCGCTTCCCGTAACTTCGGCTCCTGCAGCATGCTTCCCATAATTTGGCTCTCGCAGCCCGCTCTCCTCGATTTTTGGCTATTGTGGCCTACTTCCAATATCAACTTCGGCCTTCACGGCCCGCTTCCCTAATGTCCTTTCAGCCGTTCGTGGTCTGCTTCCCTAATACCTTTACTACCACTACACTTATACGTAACAGTAATATTTTCTTATGTAAAAAAAAAACAAACAAACAAACAAAAAAAATAAAAAAAAGAAAACAAAAAGAAAACAACAAAACGAACACAAAAAAAGAAAGAGAAAAGAAAGAAGAGAATGCATGATTGCCCTGCTTGCATGGTTGCTTAATATAGAATAATACACCTCCTTGGAATTTTCTAGGACCGTGCTTCCTTGCTAAATAATATCGCCCCGATTCCGGATGCACGGGCGTCACGGCGCACGCTCAAAGGGAACCCAATTATGGTAGGTGCACACGTCAAGGGGGAAGAGTCATGGCTGAATCGCTAAGCCCAGCTCACAAAATATACCTGAGGCAACGCTCTCACACTTAGCACTTAATGTGTTCAATAGCCTTCGACTATAGGGATTGCCCGAATTTCTTCTTAGCACTCTATGGAGACTTAAATTCATGCACTCGCGTGAAAGGTAATCGTGAGGAAAAAGCTGTCTACCCCCACTGTAAAAAAAAAGAGAGAGAGAAGAAGAAAAAAAGAAGAGGAAAAAGAAGAGAGAAACGCGGATCCGAGTAGCCGGGAATCCCCACTGAAACAAATGAAGAGACTCGCGCGAAATGGTGAAGCGAATCACAATAAGGACAAATCCTAGTAGCCGGGAATCCCCATTGAGACACATGAGGAGACTCGCGTCGAACGGTGAAATCCGCTACCAAAATAAACAGATGGGGGCTGTGTGAAGCTACCGAAAGTCGAAAGCCTGGAACTAATGTGTAGGCGCTAGAGTGATCCTCGAGTGTCACCAGGAAAACCTGCATATCCCTATGGTTAGGGCTCTTTGTTCACACATTTGCACTACCACGTCACAGAGAATTACCTCGGGTGAAATGCGTGAATTTAAGCTATGCATGTAAGACATGCGATATCCTCTTGACGGGTGCACCACCCCTCAATTGTGCCTCGTGACCCGCACCGTGTCTACGAATTTTGGGTGATGTCCCTATCCTATCCCCTATAGAGGGAGCTGCCTTACTTATATTTATGTTATGTCTGCTAATGAATGCTTGCATCCTTGAATAAAAAAATTATAATATAAAAAAATAATAAATAATAACAATATGTGTTTACAATAAACTCAATTTCGGCTAGCGAAGCCTACTTTCCCAGCTCTGGCTCGTAGAGCCCAATCTTGGCCCCCATGGCCTACCTCTTGCCCTCACGGCTCGTTAATCTCCCAACTCCGGCTTCTATAGTCCGCTTCCCCGATTTGGGCTTTTGCATCTTGCGCCCTAATTTCGGCTCTTGCAGCCCGCTTCCCAACATATTTGGCTCTTGCAGCCTACTTCCCAGAATTCGGCCTCCACGGCCTGCTTCCCAGAATTCGGCCTACACGGCCCGATGCCCATAATTTCGGCCTTCACGGCCCGCCTCCCAGCTTTGGCTCTTGCAGCCTGCTTCCCCTTGGCCTTTATAGCCTGCTTCCCTTTGGCCCTCATGGCCTGCTTCCCAACTCTGGCTCTCGTAGCCTGCTTCCCAGAATTCGGCCTTCGCGGCCCGCTTCCCATAATTCCGGCTCTTGCAGCCCGCTTCCCAATATCTTTGGCTCTCGCAGCCTGCTTCCCAGAATTCGGCCTTCACGGCCCACTTCTCATAATTTCGGCTCTTGCAGCCCGCTTCCCAATATCCTTGACTTGTAAAGGCTGCTCCCCCAATGCGGCCTCCGCGGCCCGCTTCCCGACTTTGGTTCTTCTGGCCTGCTTCCCTGTGGCTTTTATAGCCTGCTTCCCAACTTTGGCTCTTGTAGCCTGCTTGCCTCGGCCCCCATGGCCCGCTTTCCCAATTCTGGCTCTGGCAGCCTGCTCCCCAAATTTTGGCTTTCGCAGCCCGCTTTCCTGATTTGAGGGCACTAAATAAATTCTCACCCCATGTTTACGTGCAGGGGAATATAGAAGAGGAGAAAAGAGAAGAGAAGGTGAAAAGAAGGAAAGGAAACGCTCCCCTGGCGCTCCACCGGCACACCCAGTATGGGTGCCTTCCCCGACACACGTCGCCAGCCCCTTCAGCGGCACACCCCGTGCCCCCGTCAGCGACTCGCAGGCGGAGCTTCCTCCGCCGGCACATCCGTCCGGCCCTTCAGCGGCACACTCCGCAGCCGCTCCAACGGCATACTCCCGACGCCCCTCAGCGGCGCACTCCCAGGCGCCCCCCAGCGGCACACCGTCGGAGTGCCTTATGCGGCACACCCTCCTGTGCTCTTTCCCAGCGCGCCCGTCAAGTGTACCGGCGGCACGTTCTAGTCAGCCCTTCAGGGGCACGCCACCCCCGCCCCCCTTTATGCAGCAGGCAAAAAAAAAGGGGGGGGAAGAAAAGGAGGAAAGACGGTAAAAAAAAAGGGGGGGGGAAGAGAATAAAAAAAAGGGGAAAGAGAGAAAACAAAAAAGAGAAAAGGAAGAGAAGGGGGGATTTCAAAAAAAAAGAAAAGAAGGGAAGAAGAAGAAAAAAAAAGAGAGAAGAGAAAAGAAAAAAAAAAGGATAACAGAAAGAGGAGAGAAGAAAAAGAAGAGAAGAGGAGACAAACAAAGCACGTCAGCTCCTGACACCCTGTCGGCACTGACAAAGAGACAGAGACCAACATACTGCTTCAGCGCCCGGCACCCTGTCGGCACTGATGAAGAGACAAAGAGACCAACATACTGCTTCAGTTCCCGACACCCCGTCGGCACTGATGAAGAGACCAAGAGACCAACATACTGCTTCAGTCCCCGGCACCCCGTCGGCACTGATGAAGAGACCAACATACTGCTTCAGTTCCCGACACCCCGACGGCACTGATGAAGAGACAAAGAGACGAACATGCTGCTTCAGTTCCCGGCATCCCGTCGGCACTGATGAAGAGACCAATATGCTGCTTCAGTTCCCGACGCCCCGTCGGCACTGATGAAGAGACCAACACACTGCTTCAGTTCCCGGCACCCCGTCGGCACTGGTGAAGAGACCAACGTGCTGCTTCAGTTCCCGGCATCCCGTCGGCACTGATGAAGAGACCAATACACTGCTTCAGTTCCCGACACCCCGTCGGCACTGATGAAGAGACCAACATGCTGCTTCAGTGCCCGACATCCCGTCGGCACTGATGAAGAGACCAACATGCTGCTTCAGTTCCCGGCATCCCGTCGGCACTGATGAAGAGACCAATATGCTGCTTCAGTTCCCGACACCCCGTCGGCACTGATGAAGAGACCAACATGCTGCTTTAGTTCCCGGCATCCCGTCGGCACTGACGAAGAGACCAATACGCTGCTTCAGTTCCCGACACCCCGTCGGCACTGATGAAGAGACCAACATACTGCTTCAGTTCCCGGCACCCCGCCGGCGCTGATGAAGAGACAAAGAGACCAACATGCCATGACAGTTCCCGACACCCCGTCTGCATTGACAAAGAGAAGAAGAGACCAACATGCTACGCCAGCTCCCAACACCCCGTCGGCATCGACGAAGACAAAAAGAGACAAGTACACCCACGGGCACCGCCCGGCTCATCCTTCGCCTGCGTTACTAGTGGGTGGGGGGCATTTGTGGACATGCAAAATTGCACTCCCATACGTCCCAACTAGTCTAGCATCAACAACGACTCCAAATAGAAAAACTACGGGGAAGATGGGCCATCCGGACTCTCCAAACGAACGCACACACTGCAGTGAAGCCGTCTCCGGAGCTAGGACAGCGAAGAGAGATCAACTACCAAAATACACTCCAACCTGTGGGCCTCGAAGAAAATCGAATGGGCCACAACTCGCACTCTCAACGGGCTCAGAACTGCCCACGTCGCCCCTTCAGCGGCACGCCCCAGGGCCCTTCAGCGGCACGCCCTTGGCGCCCTTCAGCGGCACGCTCTCAGGCCCCTTCAGCGGCACACCCTTGGCGCCCTTCAGCGGCACGCTCTCAGGCCTCTTCAGCGTCACGCCTTGAAGCCCCCAGCGGTACGCCCCCAATGCCTCTCAGCGGCACACCCCCATGGTTGCCCAACGGTAAACCCCCTGCTAGCCCTCAGCGGCACACCCAGCTTGGGTGTCTTCAGCGGTACACCCCCTGGCCTGCCTTCCACGGCACACCCGGGTGGCCCTTCAGCGGCACACCCTGGCCTCCCGCTAAGCGGCATGCTCCCGCTAAGCGGCATGCTCCCGCGCCCGTTCAGCGGCACGCCCCCTGCTGGCCCCTTCGCCGGCACACGCCTTCGTGCCCCTTCAACGGCACGCCCCTAACGCCCCTTTAGCAGCACGCCCTTTGGGCTCTTCAGCGGCACGCTTCCTGTGTCTTCCAACGGCACGCTGTCCAGGCTCTTCAGCGGCACGCTCCGGCAGGACGACGTGATGCCCACGCCCTATGGATCCTTGGCGCGCAGTGGGCTGTCCGAGGTGTCGGCCGGGGATTGGGCCACGTTGCCTATCCCCCCTGCCACCAAGGACGACGGGTCAAATCCCCAATCAATGCCTCCAGTTTCCCGCCTCCGACTGCCGTGTTCGGACGCTCCCGCCGTATGGGGTATAAAGACCCCTCTCCTTCAATACAGACAAGGAGGGAGAGAGGCAGACAGTGAAGAGGAGAAGACAAGAAGAGAAGAAGAAGAAGAGAAGAAGGGGGAAGAGAGGAAGAGAGGGGAGAGACTTCGCCGCTCCACCCACCGCCGCCGTCTGTGCGAAGAGGGAAGAGAGGAAGAGAAGAAGAGGGAAGAGAGGAAGAGAAGAAGAAGGGGAGGGGAGGCTCTGCCTCCCCCCTCCGGCTGCTCCGTCCATCGCCGTCCGCGCGAAGAGAAGAAGAAGAAGAGGAAGAGAAAGAAGAGAAGAAGAAAAGGGGGGAGAGGGCCTGCTGCCCTTCCCCTCCCCGCTGCTACTCCGGCTTTCGGCGTCCGTGCGAAGAGAAGAGGAGAAGAAGAATGAGTGGAGAGAGGGAGTGAGGTCCGGGAGGGGAGGAGTCCACGCTCCGTTCCCCCCCACTGTATTTTCTTTTCCTCTTTCTTTCCTTTCGTTTCTTGTTTTGCCGTCGTCGCGATGTATTAGCCCCCTTGGGGCACTCCTCTTATGAGAATAAAAGTAGAAGGCTTGCAAACGTCTCCTCGGACGTCTCCCCAATGTATGTCTTCCGTGTTTACATCCTTCGGTGTTTCACGCCCCCTTTCTTTTTTTTCCCTTCTTTAGGGTTTACTTCTTGCCGAGCGTTTTCGCTTTCGTTCACCCCCAGCCGTGCCTCCAACGGCACACCCTGATTGTGCCTCCAACGGCACGCCCAGTCGTGCCTTCAGCAGCACACCCTAGCCTTCAGCGGCACGCCCTCTTTGAACCCTTCGCCGACGCGCCTGATCAGGCCTTCGCCGGCACACCCCCATCGGGCCTTCGCCGGTGCACTCTTCAACACCCTTCGCCGGCACGGCCTTGGCTGCCTTCCCCCGGCACGCCTATGATGGCCCTCGCCTGTACGCCCCTTTGGGTCTTCCTCGGCATGGCCTTCATGGCCTTCACCGCCATACCCTTGTCCTCCTTGGCCCGGCACACTTGCCCCTTCTTCTTGCCCGGTGCATCCCCCTTAGCCAGTCCTGGGATAGTCTTCCACTCACCGATGCCTCCGAGTTTTCCGAAGTTTTATTAAAGGTGTTGTCGCTCTCTGGTGCCCACCTCCAGTTGTCGGGTTCCGCCACTCCATGTGGGCGCGTTCCCTGTATCTCCGTTACGCTCGGGTCAAGAGGAGATGCTGCCGAATTTTCGTTAGAAACGATAACATATTAAAAAGATAAAAGAAAGTAACAAACAAATAAAAAAGAGAACAACAGCAAAACGCTTTAACCAAGGCAAGGGAACCGTAATCAACATAAAGAGAGCCAAATCGAACGACAACTAAACAACTTGAACATTCGTCCTCATGGGAGAAAGAATGGAAATTGATCAAAAGAAGAAAAAAAGAAACCCATGCAAACTTAATAAAACCAAAGAAAAGAAGAAAAGAATAGCCTTAAAAGAACTAGAGGGAGAATGGGCCCTCATCGGTATTTCCAACCTATCCCTTCAACGGTACACCCTTTTAGCCCTTCAACGGCACACTCCCTAGCCGGTACACCCTTTTAGCCCTTCAGCGGCACACTCCCTAGCCCTTCAGCGGTACACCCTTTTAGCCCTTCAGCGGCACACTCCTCAGCCCTTCAGCGGTACACCCTTTTAGCCCCTCAGCGGCACACTCCCTCAACCCTTCAGCGGTACACCCTTTTTAGCCCTCTAGCGGCCCACTCTCTCTCCAAAAATATATATAATGATAATAATAATGATAATGATAATAATAAATTAATAAAAAATTATGATAAATAAATAAATCTGAATATACATAAGAAATAAACAAAAAAATTGTGAAATAGTAATAATAATAGTAGAAAAGAAGAACATAATAATAAAAATAAAACAAAAATAAAATAAAAATCATCCAGAACAAATACATAAAGGGGAATAAACAGCACCAAATCTTACGACTAAAAATCCCAGATAAAGAAGATGGTAAAAATCTATATCGCAGCCCCGACTCTCCCGTAGCCCGGTGCTGAAGGAACATCTACTGCGCAGCTGAAGAACCGTCCTAAGCAAACATCTACTGCGCAAAGAACAGAAATAAGGAAGCGATGCAAACCACAAAACAATCACACAGTAGACAAGATATTTTTAGGTGGTTCGGTCCTCTAGACCTATGTCCACCCCACACTCAACCCGAGTGTGGATTACTGCTGACTCACAGCTTGAACCGCTGGGCATCACAGCTTGCCTACAGACCGCTGAGCTTCACAGCTTGCTGTCCGAGACCAAGTCTCGCCCGCTGAGGAATTACAGCTTAACCTGTCCAGAGGATACACCTCTGCAACCGCTGGGGACTACAGCTTGACCCGTCCAGTGGAATCCTCCACTGCAAGTGCTGGCACACAGCTTGAACACAAGAGTTTCGAAAACAAAACGGAAACAAAACGAAAAACAAAATGTATCCCTGCAGGGAATAAAGCTCAAACAAGTGAGCAAACTCAGATCTGGTTTTGAACCAAAGATCTGAGGAACAAATCTCTCTCAACTCTTCTCTCTCAAACTTCTCTTCTCTCTCTTTTTCTTCTCTGCTCTCGGTGGCTCTCTGCTTTTCTTCTTTGTGGATCGTGCAGGCGGAAGTTCACTCTCTGCTCTTCTGCTTCGATCTTCACTACACATCCAGATAGAAGAAATGTTCCTTTTATTCCAGCAGCAATAGGAGGGCGTGTGGCTTCCACATTTCCCGCCCAATCATTTTGGTCACGTGGCAGCATCCAGGCTTGCTGCTGTACACGTGTCACAATCTGGGCACCTCGTCCATCCTTGGATCACGTGCCTTCATTAAGCTTTATGAAGAGTACCTGTCAGACAGAGGATAGAGTTATCAGTTTAAGTCTAAAACCCTGTACAGACTTTGTAGGGTGTAATGCATTGTGTAGACTTTGCAATGTATAGACTTTGCAATGCGACAGCAATGTATAGACATTGCAATGCCTAGTGTTAAAACATGAGAGCACAATGCACAAACTAAGTGTGTGAACGTTGTACAGACTTAGTGTATACGTGAAGCACAGAATGCATTAACTAAGCTTATGAGTGTATAGACTTGATAGCACATGCTGCAGTATGCATATGGTGAAGTATGTACATTGACGATAAATGCTCAGGCATGCCAAACGAATGTGTAGACTCTGCGTTCAATGTATAAACAATGTGCAGACTTAGAATGCAGCAATGTGCAGACTTCGTGCAATGCATGAAGCAATGTACAGACTTTGAGAATGAAGCACACAGGCTGTACAGACTTGTGCTAATGTTGCAAGTGGACAATGTATAGACTTCAGCTCGTGCAAGCAAAGCCAATGTATAGACTTGGCGTTTGTGCAAGCAGAACGATGTACAGACTTTGTGTTGCGAACACAGGCTGTACAGACTTTGAATGATGCATGCACAAGACGCAACGGATGTACAGACTGAGTTCGTGCATGCTACAGTGCAATGTATAGACTTAGTGTTCTACAGCCAGACAAATGAATGCACAGTCAATGTATAGACTTTATGTGCAATGCAAAGGCTGTATAGACTTAGCGTGCCTGAAGCAGAGCAATGTACAGACTTTGGTTGATGTCATCCAAAGAATGTATAGACTTGCAACAGTGAACGTAGGTAAAGATGACAATGTATAGACTTGGCCAGTGTACAGACTTACCACCTAGACGATGCATGAGCAGGCTGACGATGTACAGACTTTCTAGGCATGAAGACAACCGATGTACAGACTTCGTGTGCAATGGCCAAACAATGTGCAGACTTGATGAATATGCAGCAATGTATAGACTTGCTAAGACGCAACATGAGACGATGCACACGAACAGACTGCAATGTGTAGACTTGTGACAATGTGCAGACTTGCTAGTGCATGATGTGCAAACGTTGCAGCAAAGAATGTATAGACTATATGGCGTGCAATGCAGCAAGGCAATGGAGTGTATAGACTTTATGTGCCTGAATGCACCATGTATAGACTTGCCAAGCATGCATTGTATAGATTTATGTGATGTGCACGCGTGCAACTGATGAATGCACCTATACAGTGAACAAATGCAATGTATGCTAAACACAAAGACTGGCTCACTGTGATACTCTCGCTGTGTTGCTATCATCAAAACAAAATAGCATATGCTTGTGCCTAAGTGGCACAATATTCTCCCCCTTTTTGATGATGGCAACAAAGTGACAGTGAGTCACCAACCAAATTTTCTCCCCCTTTGACATAATCAAAAAGAAAGAAACACATGAGTGCAACATGCAGAATACATTGCAGATTTCCCTTAGAACAGCTCAAACTCCCCCTGAATGAATAACTCCCCCTGAATTATTTCTCCCCCTTTGAGAAGGAATATGGATGGATGAAACAGACAATCAAAAGGTAAAGAAAGTAGGAGGGAAGGAACATGAATAAGAAATAGGTCTCTACACAACAGCTGAAGCATTGGTTCAGAAGGTGAGCATGATTATAAACAACTGTTAAAGCATAAGAATCAGCAATATACAGTCTTGAAAAAAAATTCAGGTTTAACAGTGATAAAGATAGAGTAAAGCAGCTGACTACTGAAAAAGAGTTTTAGACTCCATTTATAGCAATGAATCTAAGGCACATGGTTTTAATAGAAGAGTCAGAAACAATACCCTTTGTGATTAAACATGGAAGTTCAAGAAAGGCAACTTGAATATGTATTGAGAAAAAATAATTTTCACTCAATGACTTTTGATTACAAAGGGGTTACAGCAGTTTGTTTTTCACTTTCTAATTTTTCAGAAACTGAGCTAAGTGAATAGACCAGTGGCATTTATGCTGTTGACATTAGGTGTACACCTTGATCAGAGGCAGGTACCCCCAGTTACTAGGCATAAACTACTAGATCTATTTCAGATCAAGACCTACAAGGAACAATTTTCACCTTTGACATTAAAGGCACACCTTGATCAGAGGCCAGTACCCCCAGTTACTTGGTGAAGACTTCCCCTATAGATTTGACCCTATGAACAGAGATAGTCTGAAACACTTCATGACTTATGAATTCTCCTGCTTCTTTGGAGGAGATCACAGTTTCTCAGTGCAATTCAGCCATTGCTCTGTCACTGTGTTCAGCTCTTTACATTAATGTTCTTATTTACTGCTGCCCTAATTTCTTTTAGAGTGATTGTTAAAAAAAAAATACACACTGTTATTCACCTTTTCTAGATATTTCCAGTTTAACACGTTCAGGCATTAAAAAAAACTTTTTCTATTCTAACCATGAGACAGAGATTAAGAGCTATAAAAAATTTTCTTTTATCTCAAGTTCTGAAGTGCAGACACTTAACTCTTCAATTTATAAAAGTTAAACCTTTAGTTCCTTTCAATTTGCAAGTGTGATTCTTATAAATGAAAAATTGCAATAACCACAGCTCAATGCACTAAACCAGAAGCAATACTGTTGTTCAGTGTAAGTGATAGGGAAATAATAGCAATTGTTAAGGAGTGATAGCAAAAGGCATTATGGTCCAATAGCATCTGATGTCAAAGAATATGAATGAATTGAATGGAGACAATGAGAAGTGAAGAGGATTCAAAGTATTGAACTGAACTCTCAGCTCCCCCTGACACCATGATGCAACAATATGCTATGCAATGCTTTCACCTAACTAAATACAGACTATGCAACAATGATACATAAGGCAAGTATGCAATCAATTCAAGTTTATGCACCGAAGTCATGAACATTTTATCCTTTCTTCAGAGAATTTATTTCATGAAGGTAAATCACTTACCTGCTTTACCTGACTGATTTATTTTTACCCTTGGTGTTGCATCAGAGTGTTGACAAGGCCTCCAATCTCTTTCAGCTTTTTAGAATTTTTGGCCCTGCCTCTTGTCATATGCCTGGAGTAGCTATTCCTGTTTCATCATTTTGTTCCCGGCTACCAGGCATACCTGCAAACACACTTAGGGAGCAGATTTTGGAACCCAAGATAGTTTGGGCCCCAAAACAGAAACAGACATGTGAGAGTGAAAACATGATAAAAGCTGTTTAGGGATCCACATTTGTGTGAAGGTGGATGGTTTGGTGGATTCTACAGCTTGAGAGTTCTTTTTGTTATTTTTCTTTTTCTCAGCACCAACAGGTTTAGCTTTCTTTTTCTGGTGCAGTGATGGTTTTTGTGTAGTCCTGGCATTCATTTTATTAGAAGCATTGTTGTTTTTCTGCCAGTGCCTTGGCCAATGAGTGTACTGGAAGTTGTGGCCCAAATTGGTCCTAGGCTGACCATAGAACACCTGTTGACTAGGACTCCATGTCCTAAAGTGACTATCCCATCTCCTAGCTGACTGAGATCTATAGGGCTGAGTGGGGAAATTCTGATACCTAGACCTCATGTACACGGGATTCCGCCCAAACCTATTAAGTGGTTGTGAGTGAATGTGATGATAGACTTGGGCTCTAGGGAAATAGGGATGTGCAAACTGGTTCCTAGCTACACTTGGTCTCCCTGCCACCTTTGACCCTCTAGGTTTCTGCATTGACTTATATTGGGTCTTTTTCTGAGCAGTTGATGGTGGTGGAGACTTAGCAGCCTTGGACTGGGATTTTGATGTGCTAGCTGGCTGATCCCTAACCTTGGACTTACCCTTAGAAGAAGAGCATGCAGCTCTAGGCTCTACAACTTTCTGCTTTCCTTTGTCCTTAGCACTGGACAATTTTGATTTTTCATTTTTGAAAGCAGATTTTTCACTGACCATTTTTATGAGTGGTCCTTTATTCATTTCTCCCACTAATGAAATGGTTTTCAATTCAAAGCTCTTTTTAGCTGAGGGATTAAAACCGAGACCCTCCTTTCTGAAGTTGACTTTTGACCCTAACAAGGCATTAAGATTTTCTGTTCCTTGGGTCATGCTTTCAATGATTTTCTTTTTGTCAGAATTTTCATTTTCCAGATTTTTAATAGTTTTCTTCAATTCAGCATTCACTGACAAGATAGCTTCATATTTTTCAGTTGAAATCTTTATTTCATTTTCAAATTTCTGAATTGTCAATTTCAACTCATCAATGACATTTTTCAGCAATTCTTTTTCTTTCCTACAATCAATCACAACATGTTTTAATTCATCAAACTCAGAACATGCACTTTTCAATCTGTCATTCTCTGATTGTAAACATGCAACTTTATCAGAAGGTGTTTTATCATTAACCAGAGAATTCATTTTCTTCTTCAAGTGTCTGTTTTCCTTCCTAATATCATTCACTTTATCTAACAGTTCTCCATAAGCATCTTCCCAATCAGAAATAGTATAATGTTCGAAAGGGGATGATACCTGATCAGACTCTTCTTCTTCTTCTCCATTCCTGGCCATCAAGCAGATGTCCTTTTCTTGTTTCTCACTATCTGAGAAAGTGCTCAGCGTGCCTTCTTCCTCATCACTCCATGTACTGACCATGGCCTTTCCTTTTGGCGCTTTCTTCCCTGGTCTTCCTTTCATTTTCTGTAACTCTGGACAATCAGCCTTCATATGGCCAGTCTTCTTGCAATGATAACAAGCATTAGCATCAGATTTTTCAGCAGAGTTAAATTTATACCTGTTTTGCTTCCTGCTGTGGTGTCTTCTGTAGAAATTCTTCCCTTCTCTTCTAAGAAATCTTCTGAACTCTTTTGTGATCATAGCTATTTCATCCTTTTCAAGGTCCGATCCAGATGGACTCCGATCACTGGATGATCCAGTGCTGCTGGACTGTTTTGAGCAACTATGCTTGGCCTTCAGAGCAATAGGCTTCTTGTATTCGAGCTCTTCAGCTTGTAGAAGATTCATCTCGTACGCCATCAAAGAGCCTATCAGCTCATTAGGTTTCATCTTTTGTAAATCTCTTGACTCCTCAATCACAATCGCTTTGGTATGCCACATTGGAGTCAGCGATCGAAGGATCTTCCTCACAACTTCATGATCGGTATAGCTTTTTCCCAGATTTCTTAGACCATTTGTTATAATGGTCAGACGAGCATACATTTCGATCACTGTCTCACCGGGCTTCATCCGAAATGCTTCATACTTTGTCACTAGCATATTTGCCCGCGTCTCTCTTACTTGAGACGTTCCCTCATAAATGACTTCAAGGGTATCCCACATCTCCTTTGCCGTCTTGCAAGATGACACTCTATCAAATTCAGTGGGATGGAGTGCACACTGAATGGCGTTGATGGCGCTCCAGTTCAGAGTGGATTTCCGGATTTCTTCTCTAGTCCACAATTCCTCGTTCTCATGTAGCTCATAAGGACCTTTGCTCACAATTTTCCAGACCTCGTAATCTTTGGCTCTGAGGAAGACCTGCATCCGGTTCTTCCAATATGAGTAGTTGGATACATCGAAGAATGGTGGCTTTGTAGTGGACTGTCCCTCTGCTGTTAACCCTCTAGCATCCATGGCCGTTCCTCTTTAGGATGTTAGTCCTGTACAAAGAGTTAGGCTCTGATACCAATTGTTGGGATGCTAAAGGTGATCTAGAGGGGGGTGAATAGATCAGTCATCCGATAAAAACGACTGCAGCAGAATCAAATGCGGAATGTAAGAACTTCTGCTAAACAGATGGAGCGCACAAACCAAAGACCAACCAGAGCAGCTGAAGAACCATCCTAAGCAAACATCTACTACGCAAAGAACAGAAATAAGGAAGCGATGCAAACCACAAAACAATCACACAGTAGACAAGATATTTTTAGGTGGTTCAGTCCTCCAGACCTACGTCCACCCCACACTCAACCCGAGTGTGGATTACTGCTGACTCACAGCTTGAACCGCTGGGCATCACAGCTTGCCTACAGACCGCTGAGCTTCACAGCTTGCTGTCCGAGACCAAGTCTCGCCCGCTGAGGAATTACAGCTTAACCTGTCCAGAGGATACACCTCTGCAACCGCTGGGGACTACAGCTTGACCCGTCCAGTGGAATCCTCCACTGCAAGTGCTGGCACACAGCTTGAACACAAGAGTTTCGAAAATAAAACAGAAACAAAACGAAAAACAAAATGTATCCCTGTAGGGAATAAAGCTCAAACAAGTGAGCAAACTCAGATCTGGTTTTGAACCAAAGATCTGAGGAACAAATCTCTCTCAACTCTACTCTCTCAAACTTCTCTTCTCTCTCTTTTTCTTCTCTGCTCTCGGTGGCTCTCTGCTTTTCTTCTTTGTGGATCGTGCAGGCTGAAGTTCACTCTCTGCTCTTCTGCTTCGATCTTCACTACACATCCAGATAAAAGAAATGTTCCTTTTATACCAGCAGCAATAGGAGGGCGTGTGGCTTCCACATTTCCCGCCCAATCATTTTGGTCACGTGGCAGCATCCAGGCTTGCTGCTGTACACGTGTCACAATCTGGGCACCTCGTCCATCCTTGGATCACGTGCCTTCATTAAGCTTTACGAAGAGTACCTGTCAGACAGAGGATA
This sequence comes from Amorphophallus konjac, assembly GCA_022559845.1. Classification (NCBI taxonomy): domain Eukaryota; kingdom Viridiplantae; phylum Streptophyta; class Magnoliopsida; order Alismatales; family Araceae; genus Amorphophallus; species Amorphophallus konjac. The sequence goes on from CM040121.1 coordinate 174,161,107, forward strand.
GAGTTATCAGTTTAAGTCTAAAACCCTGTACAGACTTTGTAGAGTGTAATGCATTGTGTAGACTTTGCAATGTATAGACTTTGCAATGCGACAGCAATGTATAGACATTGCAATGCCTAGTGTTAAAACATGAGAGCACAATGCACAAACTAAGTGTGTGAACGTTGTACAGACTTAGTGTATGCGTGAAGCACATAATGCATTAACTAAGCTTATGAGTGTATAGACTTGATAGCACATGCTGCAGTATGCATATGGTGAAGTATGTACATTGACGATAAATGCTCAGGCATGCCAAACGCATGTGTAGACTCTGCGTTCAATGTATAAACAATGTGCAGACTTAGAATGCAGCAATGTGCAGACTTCGTATAATGCATGAAGCAATGTATAGACTTTGAGAATGAAGCACACAGGCTGTACAGACTTGTGCTAATGCTGCAAGTGGACAATGTATAGACTTCAGCTCGTGCAAGCAAAGCCAATGTATAGACTTGGCGTTTGTGCAAGCAGAACGATGTACAGACTTTGTGTTGCGAACACAGGTTGTACAGACTTTGAATGATGCATGCACAAGACGCAACGGATGTACAGACTGAGTTCGTGCATGCTACAGTGCAATGTATAGACTTAGTGTTCTGCAGCCAGACAAATGAATGCACAGTCAATGTATAGACTTTATGTGCAATGCAAAGGCTGTATAGACTTAGCGTGCCTGAAGCAGAGCAATGTACAGACTTTGGTTGATGTCATCCAAAGAATGTATAGACTTGCAACAGTGAACGTAGGTAAAGATGACAATGTATAGACTTGGCCAGTGTACAGACTTACCACCTAGACGATGCATGAGTAGGCTGACGATGTACAGACTTTCTAGGCATGAAGACAACCGCTGTACAGACTTTCTAGGCATGAAGACAACCGCTGTACAGACTTCGTGTGCAATGGCCAAACAATGTGCAGACTTGATGCATATGCAGCAATGTATAGACTTGCTGAGACGCAACATGAGACGATGCACACGAACATACTGCAATGTGTAGACTTGTGACAATGTGCAGACTTGCTAGTGCATGATGTGCAAACGTTGCAGCAAAGAATGTATAGACTATATGGCGTGCAATGCAGCAAGGCAGCAAGGCAATGGAGTGTATAGACTTTATGTGCCTGAATGCACCATGTATAGACTTGCCAAGTATGCATTGTATAGACTTATGTGATGTGCACGCGTGCAACTGATGAATGCACCTATACAGTGAACAAATGCAATGTATGCTAAACACAAAGACTGGCTCACTGTGATACTCTCACTGTGTTGCTATCATCAAAACAAAATAGCATATGCTTGTGCCTAAGTGGCACAACAGGTTGTTCCTTCGACTCTGCACCAATGCATTAAATATGCCAAAGGAGGGGAGCAACATACTGTCTTTGCAGATCAGGCTCCATTCCACCCTAATAAGTGCCACCTGGCCGATGCTTTCCTATATTTTGGGGAGCCCACTTTAGCAATCCCCGAGCCTATAAAAGACAAAGGGAAGCAAAAAGTGGACTTCCAAGCTGAGGAAGGGCAGTTGTTCACTGTCAACCAAGACTTGACAAAACTATACAGGCTAAGCCTCAAGGCCACCTCCAAGCCGACTCAGCCGGAGAGGCAGAATGTCGACTTCGAAGCCAACCTCATTAGCCGGGTCATTCACCGGAGCATCTCCTTACTGCCCAAATGTCTTCAACTCTCGTCCCAACAGGAAGAGTACGAGGTGGAGCAGTTGAAAACCTTCACAGTCTCCTATCAACGGAGAAGAAGGAGCAACGAGGGCAAGAGAGATAAGCCAATCATCTTTTATAAAGGTGATTTAGTCCCACCGGACCCTCCTGAGGATGACTTCGGCTGGGATACTCCCACCGACACTGCACCAGAGCCAGTCCAGGAGATGGATGATATGCCAAAACACATCATGGAAATGTGCAAAAAGCAACATATCCCGCAAGTTCAAGACCCCGCACGAGCGGCATATTTCCACCAGCTCTGGAATCCTCCGCAAGTTCGTGGGCAGCCTCCCTTCTCCCGCTGTGAGACACGGAAAAAATCTAATCGACTTTTTTGTCGTAGATAAAATGTAGATTTTTGTTCTTTTTGAAAAGAAGCATCCCCCCCATCTGAGTAGAGGGTGATTCCGTGGGTGCGCATCGTAACAGACGATTTGGGTTCGGGTGCTGGACCTCTCCCCACTGACCGGAGTCAGTGTTGATTTACATCGGCCTAACGTCCGAACACCTTTGTTTAACTGTCAAAGAAATCCCCAAACTCCTCTCTATAGGCTCGGATGTTAAGGGCACTCTCGCTCGGGGAGCTCTCCATTCGTTCACCACCAACACATTGACTAGGTTAGGGTTAAGTCTGGGCAGAACCCTAGGATTTCAGAGTAGGGATGCAAAGATGCAGAAGCCGTAGGCGTTTTAGAAGTAGAGAGAGATTTCTGGACCACGCGGGGTATTTTGGCAATTTTACACCCCAGGGGTATTTTGGTAATTTACCAAGCCAGGGGCATTTCTGGAATTTCTAGGTTGAAATGGAAGTAGGATCGAATTCCTGACTTCCCAAGGCATGGAGGCCGTTTCTGGAGGGTTTCAAGGCCTCTGAGGCCATTTTGAGGTCACAGGGGTATTTCGGTAATTTTACCAGACCCTAGACCTAGGTTTAAAATGATACCTAAGTGTTGGACTGAGCTAACAACACTCCCAGACCGAAAGAATGACAAGGATTTCATAGAAAACACATATTTGTCCACTAGGCCAGAGGAGGGGTATATATGCAATTTTGTGGAAGATAGGGGTTTTCCCATAATTTTTCACGAAGGAGATAGACAGAGCATGCTGGGTGCTTTTATAACTCCAATAAGTACAAGAGTTGTCGGCGAGTTGTCGACTGTACAAAAGTCCGCGTTAGAGCGGGAGATAGGGGCGTAGCCCCAATTACAAAAGTTGCAGGGTATAACTGCAAATTACAGGACTTGGGTCTTTTACGATCCCGGGGAGGACGTTCTTTGTAATTCTGCCATTATAAGGACAAAACTACATGACTTGGTCGTCCCGGGACGTAATGACTTACAAGCATGGCCCGCCGAGAGGCATAATTACAAATATACCCCGTAGGGGCATAAGTACAATACCCGGGGACTTACCCCTCACGGGCCAAAACAAACAGAACAAGTCTTCTTGCGCAGGTGCTCTTCGTACGTAGTGCTTCCCCCTCCTCCACTTGGACCCTTAGAGTCTATTTATAGAAGGCGGGAGGGCCCAGAGGGGTCAAATGAATGAATTTGCCCCGATTCTGTCAAGGTGAGATGGCAAAAAGTCATTTTGACGCCTCTGGCCACCAAAAGGGGCTAAATGACCCCGCTGAGGGGGTTTTAATTTCTTTTTTTTTTTTGGAAGCCCGGACCCCGGAGAGTGGGCGGACCCCGGCGGGGTCACGCGCGCCCCCGGGAGGTCGCGCGCGACCCCGCTAGGCCCCCCAACGGGGGCCGTGCGCCCCTCGGGGCACGCGCGCGACCCCGCTGGGTCCCAGCGGGGTCGCGCGACCCTGCTGGGTCCCCGAAGAGGCCGCGCGGCCCCTTCTCCTCCGCGGTTCGGGCCCCGAGGGGTCATTTGACCTTCCAGGACGCCTTTTGACTCCTCTGGACGCCGTTTCACCCTCTTTTTGTCGTCCTGGGTTGGAGAAGAGCCGTGGTGGAGCTATATATCTCGGGGAGATCGCTCCTTCGCCGTGTGACAGCGTCGCGTCCGTGGAAGGAGCATTGTATGTTTGTCTGGTCGTTCGTCGCCGCATAGGAACTTTTGCGCCCGTCTGTGCCGTGTGATACACTTGTTCGGCTACTCTGACCGGTATACGCATGCTTCTTCCTCGTTAACCTTCTTGCTGCGACGTCGACCATGATAATATTGTCGGATCGATAGACCCTGAATCACGGAGATACTCCTAGTCCGACGGTGTTGACGATACGTCACTCTTCTCGTCGAACGTTGCATAGCAACAATTTCTCAAAATAACTTGAGATAATTTTGGGTGCAACAAATGCCCCCCCACGAGACGTCCGTCACGGCCGGAGGCAGGGGCGGATGGCCCGTGCCCTTTGAAGGGAATTAACTTGATGCAATGTCGGCGTAGCCGTTGCAATTTTTAGACTGCATTGAATGATTGTATTGCTGTCCAAAAATATTTTAGCCTGACGCTTCTCCATTTTTTTATTTCTCCTCTCTGTGCTTTCAGCCATGACTCGCAGTAGTGGGAGTGGGAGTCGGTCGAGGAGGTCCCGTGCTAGGGGCGCCGACGACTGCGGGGTTGAGCACACCGACCGGCGCCCCCTTTCCCTCCTCGTACCATTGATGATGGCAATGTCAACCAGCTGGACCTTGGCTATTCGTGGGTCGCTGAGGGCCCAACAGAGAGTGCTGGAGTAGCTGAAGGTCTCGTGGACGTGACTCGGATCGCGAGGCAAGGTGGTCTTTACACATATGATCGCACCGGAGGCTACCCGCGTCACTATCCCCTGGACCGCCACCTTTACAGTTTTCTCCAGGGTTTTGCTCCTGTCGGCATGGAGGTCGACGATCCGTCACTTCCAGAGGAGAGACGTCGCCTTGAGCGAGCGATACTAGCGGGGAGAGATGGCATGTAGGGGTTGTGCTCCCTGACATATCCGAGTTACCCGGAGGGCTTTACTCGGCAGCGGCAGTACCCAGATAGGCAGAGTCTGGGCTCTTTCCAGCGACATGAGAGTCTCACTGTCCGAGCTACACCGATGTCTCCAGCAGCTTGGCACTTACATGGGCAGCATAAAACCGCGGACCAGGTCATAGATGGCCTCTTTCTGGCACCCACCGGAGTTAGCTTTGCGCAAGAGTACACTCACGACTGCATGTTGGAGAGAGTTTTGACTTTGAAAACTCCCAGCTGGTATGGGAAGTGGTCCGCCATTCCTTCTCACAGCTATCACCGGGGTGCAACAGAGTGCTTCTGGGGCATTCTGTTGGTCTACCGGTCTTTGTTGGACAGGGTGGGGATCCGCCATGCAGTGACCGCCGCCATGTACTCCTATCCGTGTCATACTGGCCTGCTACAGGCTCTGGTAGAGAGATTCAACCGCCAGTGGAACACTTTCGTCACAGCTGACGGGGAGACTTCCCTGGACCTCTGAGCTTTCCAGAGGATTTCTGGTCTTCCGATTTGCGGGAGGCCTTACGAGGAGCTATCGCCGGATGACTTGCACCTCAGCTCCACTGACGGGGCAGGACACTATACTCTGTCCTATTGCTTCAGGTTCTTGATGAAGACCTGGAGAGACTTAGCCCGAGTAGGCACAGATCGGCCCCCACGCACACCACGAGTGACACTGAATGCCTGGGTGAGCCACTTCTACAGCGGCCCTTACTGTTTCCATGAGGAGTTTGCACAGTCCGGCACCACCTGGGATGAGTGCCGAGAGGTCAGAGTAGACGTTCCTCCTCATCCCCGCCACCTGCCTGCACCGACACGAGGATGGAATTCGCGGGGGCTGCATCCTGTTACTTATCTGGTAGCTTATCAGGCATACTGGCTTTCCAGTTTTGTAGTTCCTCATGGAGAGGAGGGAGTCCTGCGGGTGGAGGTAATCTATCCAGCCTGCATGCTTGCCTGTGGACAGAGACTCGGCATCGCACCAGCAGCCTTGGCGAATATTTGTCATTCGCTTGGGGCTTTGTCTTCCCACTCATCACCGCTGGAGAAAGGCATATTGCTGCCCACTCATTATTTGAGTGCTTGGACAGGGCTACTGTTTCCAGAGTTGTCCAGGAGGACTCCGGTTGAGAATCCAGCAGCACCGTTGATTTTCTGGTTTGCCGGGCAGCCATCCCAGGATCCAGTTGCACAGCTAGTAGGGGCCAGACGGGCCTTATCTTTTGTTCCGGTGAAGAGGGGAGAGGGCATAGCCCTTGACTACTTCTCCTACCTTCACCGCCCTTTTGCCAGGCAGGAGGGAGACGCTGTCGTCAGCCGGGTTTCCACCCATGCTTTACCCTCCCCGCAGGGCTTAGCAGAGTGGGTCGTTAGCATCCGACCCAGTGTTCTTGTATATCAACGCTCCAGCACGGCGATACTTGAGCCTTACTACCCACACCGGTTCGCCAGGAACTTTGGGTATGATCATGCTATCCCCTCCAGTGGAGAGTTTTCTTTGCCCCTCCGGCTATACAGGCACAGGGACATACACTTGGTCGCGGCAGCTTGGCAGGACTTCCTTTGCCGCGAGGCAGGGCCGGGGTACCCGGTCCCAGAGCAGGAGCACAGAGGCTACTTCAACATTTATTATGCTCGCTAGTGGTTCAAAGCCAGCAACCTCTTCCGGGAGCGCCGAGATGCCATTCGTACAGCTGAGGAGCAGCGTTTGGAGCGGGAGGATCTGCCTCCTTTGTGCGTCGACCCAGCTTTCCTCAGGTCTCATTTTTCGGGGATCGCCCGAATTGTGAGTGACATTGAAGAGCGGTGGCGAGCAAAAGGCTGGACACCCACTGTTGACAGGAGTCAATACAACGGGGCTTTGAAGTCCTTGAAAAGCAGGACAGCATCAGCTCTCGGAGTTCCTTCTTCCTCCACCTCAGGCGTAGCCTCAGGCCCCTCAAAGGCCTATTCTTGGTGGGAGGATTTGCAGGCATCTTGCAGGGTGAGGAGAAAGTCTCAGTTGTCCCAGCCGATTCCTGACAGAGCGCTTGGAGGCAGTACCTTTGCTGGGTGGAGGGCCCATGTGATCAACGCTGTGGGCTGTGCAGGTCCCCTGGAGTACCTTTCTGGCCTCGAGTTGGCGACGACTCCACTTGCCATTTACGACGTTGTAAAGGCAATTGCACGTGCCCTCCGAGTGAAGCCGGAGCAAATAGTATTAAAGTCGGTGGAGCCCATAGCGGCTACAGGTAATCCCTGTCTTCACTGACTTTAATATATACATGTGTCTTTATATTCTGGGACATGCATTCATATATTCTCGTGACACTTGCAGGTGGGGCTGTTATGGTAGCCGGTGCCGTACCGCTGAGGAATCCTCCTGATGCTGAGATCTGGAGGGGTTCTGCTGCCACCAAGAGACCCCGGACCGAGGTTCCTGAGGAGGGGGATGTGAGGTCAGCATCCCGTCCTCGGCTTGAGGTTGAAACCCTTGCAATTGAGGCTGTGTCCAGTAAGTAGCTCCCCCAGATACTGGTCATTTCTGAGCATATATATAGTGTTATAAACACATGCTTGCTTCATTAAATGCAGCTCCCCCGGAAGCTAGGGCTGATATGAGCTTCTCTCCTCCTCAAGCGGGAGATGACATGCCGCTGGATGAGTCCGTGCCAGACATTACTTTCAGCTTCAAAGAGCTGATGTCTCCCTCAGGCGATTATATGCCGGTGACGGCTAACTCTCCCTCGCCTCTTACAGCAGGGACCACAGGAGGTCAGGCTCCAGGTAGCATGCTCGGCCTTGTTTTCTCCATTGATACATGAAGATTTGAACAGCAATAACCCCTTAGTATTGTATTGGTTGTGCAGGGGTCCCTGGGGTTATTCCACCTGGTCCGTCAGCAGGAGATAATGTCGGCTCTTCCTCCGGGGCCGGGTCCGCTTCTGGGAGTAGATCCACTACTAAGAGTGGGAGTTCCGCGGCCACAGACTCTCTCCCTGACGGGAGCTTGAGCCTTACTTCCAGCGCTACGACCTCCAGTTCTTCATCCAGTGAGAGTGACTCTCGAGAAGAAGGAGAATTAAAAGATACCGGAGGTGAATGCAGCGACATATAGTTGAGTCCTTCTTATAAAGATTTGCTTGACTCATATAATTGTTTGTCCCACAGGAGTGGACTTAGCCAGATCCATGGAGGAGTTCTCACAACTTCTGGAATATGGCTTATTTGTGGACCTTCTGACAGGCGGCAGTGCCTCGACAGGCACAAAGGCCATGGAGGTGGCAGGTGTTGACCCCACAGCACCGGAAGATCCTACGCCAGTGAGCTCCTCCGATGTTAATATCGGTGAGGACGGCATAGTTGACCCTTCAGGTAAGAGATGTTAGAGGCTAATGATAGACCTCTTTGCCATTTTGCAACTGTTTTTGCCAAGCTGATTAATGCATCTGCTTCTGCTACGTGGGCAGTGACAGGCCATGCCGTTGAAGAAAGCACATCCCACCCAGATGAGATAGCTCCGGCAGGGGAAGCTTCTCAAGACGCACCAGAGGGCCTGCAAACTCCAGGGGAGAGTGCCCCGCCAGTAGACACCCATGCTGCAGGTACTGCTCGCTTCTGACAACAAACACAGCGAATGTTGTATGTTTTATTTGTGGCCCTGACCCCTCTCCTATTTTTGCCGTGTAGCCTCCCTTCCTACGGAGCCGATGGCTAAGATCTCCCCGCGAGAGGAGGTTCAGGAGGCAGGGCTGACTTCTGAGACTGAACAATCTTGCTCCAAAAGGACTCCTGATACAGAGTCTGCCCTTCCTAGCATAGCTGAAGAAGGGGCTGCTATTGAGACAGGTACGCAGCTGTTCTCTTGACTTTGACATCCTGTGTGTGCTGCTTTATAAATAAGCACTTACATGCTATTGCTTAAACTGCAGCGGATGGGGACACAAACGTCCTGCCTGGTGGACCAGGCTCAGCTTCTATCGCTGATTCTTCCCCAGCTGTTGAGAAAGGGCAGGAGTCTGCGGCAGTATCAGGTATATGACCATGTTGTGCCCCCTTTTTTTATAGTGGTTCGTGCATGTCCATTTGGCTGTGAACAAGCACTTATCCCACCTCTTTCTTTCTTTGTAGCTTCTGAGGAGGGAACCCCAGGGGTACCAGTAGACTTCCCAACTCTTGGAGTTGAGTGGCCCGACGCCTCTGCACTCGGGACGGCGTTGCATGCTGCTATGGCTGACCAGCTCCTGCAGGGTCTTGATCAGTTGATCCAGGCTGATCCATTGCCGACCGTGGAGACTTTGAGGGCCGACCTGGAAGTATTTACCCGGAGCTACCATGGGTTGAGTCTTCCCCGGGATGCATGGGCCACGAAGCTGGAAGGCTTGTGGAGTGAGTTTGCCCGCCTCCATCTTGCACAGGAGCGGAGACAGAAGACCCAGCAGCAGATCCAGCGAGAGGAGGAGGAGCTATGTGGACTTCGAGCGGCCTAGGCAGAGACTGACCTACACCTTGCGAGCTTCGAGGGGGATAGCCGGAGGACCTCTCTCCGAGTGGAGGAGCTACAGAGAGAGCATCAGGAGGCTGTCGAGGAGCATCGTGTTGTCCAGGCAAGGGTGGAGACCTGCCGTCGCCGATCTGATGAGCTGCGGGAGGAGATCTTCCAGAGGGAGACTCGCCTTGCAGAGTTGCAGAGGGACGAGCACAGTGGTTGACGAGCTCTAGCACTCTCTTGTACATAGGGCTCTCATGCCCCGTTTTTGTTTGAGTTACCCCCGAGGGCTTGTCTCGGGCTCCCTTGATGACATTAGTGAATGAAGGATAGAACTTAGCATAGCTGTTTTTGCTTCCATCCTCTTGCATGTATGTCTCCCCTTTTTTTTTACTTTACCAGCCCTACCGCCCTTTCGGGTTTTTGCCAGGACTGGCCCCCTTTAGCTTTTTCCAGTGCGCCCTTTCGGGTTTTCACACTGAAGGGTACCCGTTTTTGCCTAAGGCGCCCTTTCGGGTTTTCACCTTAGCCGGGTCAAAGCCTTTTTGCCTTTGATTGCTCTTCTAACAGAAACAACCAAGTCCGTTGGGGCCTCAATATTTTTAACCCCGTTTTTTTTTTAGTCCTATAATGCCAGAAGGCAAGGAGAAAGTGGCACTCCCGTAAGGACGTGTGTGCCGCAGAGGTGGGACAAATGGATGGGTTCGGCTGCCCTACTGGGACGTAATTAGCCAAATCCAGAACCGAAAGTTGAACGGGCTGGCAACCCAAGAGAGGTATGCATGTGCCAAACCCGGTTGGGACAACAAAGGAGTAGGTTTAACAGTCCGAAAGGGACATGCGGGTTAAACCTGGAGGTCAATAGGCGGGATGGGTTGGCAGCCCGAGAGAGCATACATAGGCCAGACCCGAAGCGATGAAAAGAGGGGATTTGACAGCCCGAGTGGGACGTACGAGTCAAATCCGTGAGCCGATAGGCAAGTAGGGTTGGCAGCCCGACGAGGGCATGCAGAGGCCAAGCCCGTGGGGACAAAGGAATAGACTTTGGCGATCCCGGTGGGATATATGAGTCAAGTCTGAAGCCAAGAGGCGAGATGGGTTGACAGCCCGAAAGGGACATGCAGAGGCCAGACCCAGAAAAAGAAAAAGGGTGGATTTGACAGCCCTGGTGGGACGTGAGAGTCAAACCCGAAAAGGTAAAATGAGTCGAAAGGCAAGATGGGTTGGCAGCCCGAGAAAGCAAACTGAGGCCAAACCCAGGAAGGTAAAATGCGTCGAAAGGCATGATGGGTTGGCAGCCCGAAAGGGCAAACTGAGGCCAAACCCGGTGGGACATGTGCCGAAAGGCGCGATAGGTTGGCAGCCCGAGAGGGCATACTGAGGCCATTCCCGACAGGACAAGGATAGGTTTGACAGCCCTAGTGGGACGTGAGAGTCAAACCCGAAAGCCGATAGGCGAAGAGGTGGGTTGACAGCCCTAGAGGACATGCTGAGGCGAGACCCGGTGGGACATGTGCTAGAAGGCATGATGGATTGACAGCCCGAGAGAGCATACTGAGGCCAGTCCCAGTGGGACCAAAGAGCAAGTGGGTTTAACTGCTTAGAAGAGACATATGAGCTAAACCCGGAAGCCAATAGGCGGAATGGGTCGGCAGCCCGGAAGGGGCATGCATAGGCCGAGCCCGATGGGACAGAGTATGGCAACGTCAGAACGTCGGTGGGAATTAGGTGTCATAGGATGACGTGTAAGGCATAGCCATGGTATCAATATGATGTTTTGGCAAAGATGGGGTGGAGTCATTGACTTAGAGCCACCCATAGAATAAGCAAAGAGAGAAAAAAAAAATTTCACATTACCAACCTCACCGCCCTTTCAGGTTTTCGCCGAGGCTGGCCCCCTTTAGCTTTTTCCGGTGCGCCCTTGCGGGTTTTCACACCGAGGGGTTGCCCATTTTTACCTTAGGCGCCCTTTCGGGTTTTCGCCTCGACCAGGTCTGCGGCCTTTTTGCCCTCAGCCAACCGTTGAAGGTCGACTGAGTTCGCCGGGATATCAGTATTTTTAACCCCATATTTTTTTTTGAACCTTCACTGAGGAGAGGCACTGTCCTGTGAGGACTGCTGTAGAAACTCCTGCGGTGGCACATGGTAGAGCTTCATATGCTTGCCGTTGAGAGGAGGGAAGAGATTATCCCCCTTGTGGTCAAGGACCGTATAGGCCCCTCCTTCGTAGACATTTCGGATGACATAAGGCCCACGCCAATTAGGCTGGAGTTTGCCACTGGATCTTCCCGCGAGAACCTCATTTTCCTTAATCATGACGAGGTCACCTTTCTTGAACGCCCTTTGCTTGACCAGCTTATCATAGGCACGTGTCATGCGGGCTTGATACACTTGTAAGTGTTTGTAGGCTTTGAGTCTTTCACCTACAAGGTTGGACAACTCTTCAAGCCTCCTTTCTATCTCCGATTGGTCTTGGCCTGGCAATCCGGCGTGCACAGCAACGCGGTAAGATGCTAGCTCGATCTCCACAGGGATCACTGCTTTAGCTCCGTAGACCAGAGAGAATGGGGAACAACCCGTGGGGACTTTGTAAATAGTCCGATAGGCCCATAGGGCTTCGTGGACCTTCTCGCCCCAATCCCGTTTGCGGCCACCTACTATCTTGAACAGCAGCTTGCAGAGGGTTTTGTTGAAGGCCTCGGCTAACCCATTGGCCTGGGGATTGTAGACCGACGACGCTCTCCAGTCAATATGGAACTTGGCCGCCAGAGCATAAACAGTCTTGTTCTTGAACGGCGTTCCATTATCGGATATAATCCGACTAGGGGTGCCGAATTTGTATATAATATAGTGCCGCACAAAACGGGCAACTATCTCCCCTGTAACTTCCCATAGTGGAATGGCTTCTGCCCATCTGGAGAAGTAATCGGTGGCAGCAAGTATGAACTTGTGCCCCTGGGACGATGGTGGGAATGGTCCCACAATATCCATACCCCATTCCGCGAATGGCCAAGTAGGCGCTGTTGGATGGAGCGGGTTAGGTGGCCTCCGAGGCACTGGCCCGAATGCTTGGCATTGATGACACGTACAAGCGTATTGATTGCAATCTTCGTACATGGTGGGCCAGTGGAACCCTTTGAGCTTGATGATATTCTTCATCTTAACTCCTGCTTGATGAGCTCCACACAATCCGAAGTGAACCTCATGCATGACAGTCTTGGCCTCCTTGGATGAAAGACAACGGAGGAAGACCGACCGGTCCTTTTCATGGACGAGCCTGAAGCATTGTTGGCAGTATCGGCTATACCGACACCGAAACGGGCATTTGCACTGTAGCAGGGCCGATACCAAAAATAATATATTTTTTAAACCGTCCGGTTTCGGACCGAAACCGACCAAAACCGTCCGGTTTCGGTCCGAAACCGACCGAAACCTAACCTGTTTTCGCCGAAACCTAACTCGTTTTCCGGCCGAAACCTAACATTTTCATAGATTGCCCCCTTTTCTAACTGTTTTGAACCGGTTTCGGCCGAAACTGAAACCGAAACCGATACCGAGTCGTATCGGTTTCGGACCCGGCCGAAACCGAGTCCGAAACCGACACCGCCATCCTTGGCCTGAAGAGCATGCCGTCAATCAGCTGGTAGGATGTGGCCCTGCGTAGTAGTTGCACCCTCTGAGCCCGATCAGGAGGGAGCCAGCCATTCTTTAGCTTTATAATCGGCTCGCGCCAATCTTCTTCTTCGGGAGCATTCTCCTCTTGAATGTTGTCGACCTCGTGAACAGTGAGGCCGGATTCTTTGTCGAGCACACTTGGCATGAGCGTTCGGTGTCTGACAGTAATATTTAATTCACCCTCAGGCGGGAGTTTTAGGGCCGCTGCCAATTTTGCAAGAGCATCAGCCTGGGAGTTGTTGCCTCTGGGGACATGGCCTAATTCAAATAGGTAGAATTTTTCCTTGAGCCTCATGACGACTGCATGGTAGAGGATGAGCTCCTTCTTCCGGACGTCGTAGACGCCCAATACTTGTCGGATGACGAGCTGAGAATCCCCATATACCTTGATGCACTTGATGTCCATCTCCAGTGCCAGGTGAAGCCCAATGATTAGCGCTTCATACTCTGCCTCATTATTAATCAAAGACTTCATGAGAGCGTAAGAATTATGGAGGATGCCGCCTTGTGGAGACACAAAGACTACCCCCGCGCCTAAGACATAGTCTATAAGGCCGCCGGCCCTTTTGATTGTCCGGGAAGCACCGTCAAAATACAACTCCCAGTGTGGGAGGTCGAGGGTGAGGACACCCGGCTCCATCTGTGGTGGGACTTTATCAGAATGCTCCCCGGTTTCTTGAGAAGGTACTAACACCTCTTCATCGGGCAGCTCGATATTGAGTGGCGAATCATCTGGCACAGGGTGCGCTGCTAAAAACTCCGCCATTCCTTGTCCTTTGATCGCCTTACGCAGGACGAAAGTGATATCGAACTCCATGAGGATAAGTGCCCATCTACCAAGCCTACCAGAGAGGACAGGCTGGCTGAGCAGAAATTTGAATGGGTCACATTTTGAGATGAGCTACACTCGGTGAGCTAGAAGGTAGTGTCTTAGTTTCTTGACAGCAAACACCAAAGCTAGGCACACCTTTTCCATAGGAGCATACCGATGCTCAGGCCCGATCAGCTTTCGGCTGAGGTAGTACAGTGGCTGCTCCTTGCCCTCTTCATTGATCTGGGTTAGCAACCCAAAGAGACATCCATGGCAACAATGTAGAGAATAAGGGGCTTCCCTCTGACAGGTGCCCCTAGGACTGGAGGAGTAAGCAGATACTCCTTAATTTGCTCGAAGGCCTTCTGACAGTCTTCGTCCCACATGAAGGGTGCTCCTTTCTTCATCAATTTGGCGAAAGGCAAGCATCTTCCGGAGAGATTAGAAATGAACCGCCTAATATAGGCGAGTTTACCTTGAAGAGATCTGAGCTCTGTCAAGTTCTTGGGCGGGGGTAGTCCTCTTATGGCCTTGATTTTATCAGGGTCGATTTCTATGCCCCGGTATCTGACAATAAAGCCAAGGAACTTGCCGCTGGAGACGCCGAAGGCGCACTTCATCAGGTTCATCTTGAGTTGAAATTGTCGAAGCCTTTCAAAGACTCGACGTAGGCAAGTTAAGTGATCCTCCCGCTTCTTTGTCTTTACGACCAGATCATCGACATAGCATTCGACAAGGTCATGTAGCATCTCGTCGAAGATCTTGGTCATTGCCCTTTGATAGGTTGCGCCGGCATTCTTCAGACCGAGCGGCATCCTTTTATAGTTGAAGATCCCCTTAGGAGACCGGAAAGCCGTATGGTCTTTGTCCTTGATGGCCATGCGGATTTGATTATAGCCCGATGACCCGTCCATGAAAGACAAGACTTCGTGACCAATGGTCATATCAACCATTGTCTCAGTGATTGGGACAGGGAAGTCGTCCTTCGGGCATGCTTTGTTCAGATCCCTGAAGTCGATGCAGACTCGGACTTGGCCGTTCTTCTTCTTGACAGGGACTATATTGGCGAGCCACACAGGGTACATGCAAGGCTCTATGAAGTCCACATTGAGCATTTTATCAACCTCAGCGTTGACCTTCAACTCCAGCTCGTGGCGCATACGCCTTTGGGCTTGCTTGACTGGCTTGACTGTTGAAAGTATTGCCAGGTCATGTTCAGCCACAGAAGGGTCGAGCCCGGACATTTCTTTGTAAGTCCAGGCGAAACAATCCATGAACTGTTCTAAAAGCTGCAGATACGACTGCCTTTCTTCCTCGCTGAGGAGAGCACTTATGAAGGTGGGACGGTAGTCACTTTTGCTTCCGAGATTGATCTCAATCAACTCGTCCACAGTCGCCTGACCACCGTCTTCGAGCTCCGGTGGAGCTAGTTGGAGGTCGACGAAGTCTCCCTCGTCATCAGTGTCGGCTTCGTAGACTTCAAATTCTTTGAAGCACTCTTGCTCGTGGCTTGAAGCCGAAGAGCTTGCTTTGTCTTGCCGATGGTTAGCAGGCTGGGCTGCTCCTCCCTCTGAGGGATGGTCGTTGTTGACTTCCGATAAAGGTGATGGTGTCATTAATGACTCACCGGACTCTCTTACAGAGTCATTGATGTTGGGCTCAACTTCAGCTTGCCCGTGATGAAGAGGTAGCAGTCCTATAGTATTGACTGCATAATGGACCTCGAAGTCCGCCTCCTGGTCGTAGCCAAGTCCCCTTGTATCTTTGCGGGAGAAAGGAGGTTGTCCTCGGACCTGCGGAGGGTTCCACAGCTGATGGAAATATGCCGCTCGCGCGGGGTCCAAAGTTTGCGGGATGTGCTGCTTTTTACACATTTCCTTGATGTAGTTGGGCATATCATCCATCTCCTGGACTGGCTCTAGCGCCACATCGGTGGGAGTATCCCAGCCGAAGTCATCTTCAGGAGGACACGATGGGACTAAATCACCTTTGTAAAAGATGATCGGCTTGACCCCCTTGCCCTTGTTACGTCTCCTTCTCCGTTGATAGGAGACTGTGAAGGTCTTCAACTGCTCCACCTCATACTCTTCCCGTTGGGACAAGAGCTGGAGGCACTTGGGTGGTAGGGAGATACTCCCATCGATGACCCGGCTGATGAGGTTGACTTCAAAGTCAACATTCTGCCTTTCTGATTGAGTTGGCTTGGAGGCGGCATTGAGGCTCAGCCTGCGCAGCTTTACCATGTCTTGGTTGACAGTGAAGAGCTGCCCTTCCTCAACTTCATGGTCCACCTTTTGCTTCCCTTCGTCCTTTATAGGCTCGGGGATTGCTAAAGTGGGCTTCCCAAAATATAATGAAGCATCGGCCAGATGGTACTCATTGGGGTGGAACGGGGCCTAGTCTGCGAAGACCGTATGTTGCTCCCCTTCCTTGGCATATTTAATGTACTGGTACAGAGTTGAAGGAACAACCCAGTTTTCGTGCAGCCATGGCCTTCCAAGCAGCACCTTGTAAGATGTGTCGGAGTTGATAATATAGAATGTCGTTTGGGTGACAAAATCGCCCAAAGCTAGCTTGACCACAACCCGACCAAGCGCCTCCTCGGAACCCTGATTGATTCCCGAGATCTTGACATCGGTCACCTTTTGCAAATAAGGCGCCAAGTATAGAGACTTGAAAGTCTTCAAAGGCATGATGTTGACGGCTGCTCCGGCGTCAACCAGGATGCGATTTACGTCATGCCCATTGATTGTCCCCCTCATATATAAGGGGCGATTGTGGCACGGAGAGGACAGCAACATGCCTTTGTCCGTGAAGGAGATGTTGGCTGTGAGTGCTTCATATGCCTGGGCTTGCAACTCTGCAACATGGGCTTCATATGCCTCCGGATCTTGAAGTATCTTGACAAGAGCCTCCCGAAGATCCTTGCTCCAGGCGATGGCCTCCCAGATGGTGACATTTGTTGAGAACCGCTTCATATGATGAATGATTTTGCGGTCCGCCCGAGCACGGGTCTTGTCAAATGGCGGGATCATCTCTGCCAGAGTCTTCGGCGCCTGGCGAGGCTTCTCCCGCTTAGAAGGGCGTTCCTCTGCCTTCTGGCCTTCAGCATCTTCTTGGAATAGCGTGGCCAAAGACTCCTCCGGAGGTGGCCGAGGCTCATCATGCTGGTCTTCATTAGAAGGACCGGCCTGGCTCACGGGCTCGTCCCTGTTGGAGGGGCCGGCTTGCTCTGATGCCTTCTCGCACTTTGGTGACTTGGCTGGCTCCTCTTCTTCGTCAGAGGATGTAATTGTAAAAGGGACGCCACCCGGCTTAGCCGTTGAGGTGGGGCCTGAACCCTCTGAGGGACTGAGGACGAAAGGGATCCCCCGAACTTGAGTTTCCGGGACTGGGCCCGGCTTCTCCCCTCTGAACAGTATGACCCGATCAAGAGTCAGGGGACCTTCACGTCCACGTCCTCGGCCACGTCCTTGGCCACGTCCTCGGCCATTTCTTGCCGAGCGACACTGATATGTTACTATAGGAGTCTTGCCTCCAGTGCTATCAGCCGTGGGACAGTAAATGTTGTCAGGTGGCGGGATCGCCACCATGTTGCAGGAGAGCTCTTGCAGCATTTCCTCGAACATCTCGACAGTGAGCTCCTCATCCTTGTAGAATAAGGAGAGCTCCTCCGGGATCGGAAAGTCTTCACCTTCTTCAAGACGGTGGGCCATTCCCCGGAGCCATTACAGAAGGCGGGACTTGCGCCCAAGCTTGTCCCAGGGAATATATTCATCTAAAGTGACAACCCTGATGGGATGAGGGGGAATGTACTCCTCCAGCTCATCTATGAGCTTTTGAAGTCTTTGCAGAGGAGTTGGCTCCTTAGGGGCCTCCATAGCAGCTGCTTGCTCGGCCTGCTTCTTCAACCTCCTCTTCAAATTCTTCCTGCGGTTCTTCTCTTGCTTCTTTTGGCGTACCGCCTCTTGAGAAGAAAGTGGATTTTGCTTCGGCGGTGGGACTCGCTTGCCCCCAGAATTCTGTTTTTTGCTCCGGGCTGGCTCCTTAGGGGCCTTACTGCCGCGGCTTTTTCTGGGGACAACCTTGGTCCAAATGGCCTCCTCCAGCTGAGGTTGGAAGGTGGCATTGATTGCCCGAACAATTATTTCAGGAGGCAACTCCTGGAACTCTGCCAGTCCTCAGTGGGGCTTCTGGGGGCTTTGTAGTTCCACCGACTTTGCTTGGGCTAGTGGCTTGACTTGCTTGAGCTGTTGAGGCCTTTCTACAATTGGCGGCCTCGCTGGGCTGACAGAGGCCTTAACTGGGGTCTTCGCGGGCTCAAGAGGTCGAGTCCTCTCCACGACTAATGGCCTTGCTGACTTGGCAGGAGCTTTGGCTGAAGGCTCTGACGCCTTGGCTTTGCCTTTGTTGTCTGGCCGAAAGTTCTCTCTTATGACGATGCCAGGCTGACTCGGCCTGGGGCGGACCTTGGAACTCTCTCCAGCGGCTTGGCTTCCTGGGTTCTGGACCTTAAGCCCTTTATAGGTGGCCGTGGCCTTGCTTTTAGTGAGTAATGGGAATTCATCATTTTCCGCAAGCTCACTTGGTCGGGCTAATCGGGAGAAAGCCTCACTTTCTCGCCGAACCTGCTGGAGAGTCTCCCTAGCGGCCTCTGCAAGACACAACCTTGTCATGGAGTTCTCCTGAGTATCGACAACCCCTCTTTGGATGAGGGCTTCAATGAAGTCCTGAACCTCTGGACATTGCCGCGTAGGGTGAGACACCCTTGCATGATACTTGCAATAGCGGGAGTGACTCTTGGCCGTCTCATTGTAAAAAGACGGCGGGTCATGTGTCAGCACGCGGCCATCCTCCAGAAGTTTGTCAAAAATCTTCTCAGTGTCCTCCTTAGGGAAAGAACACTGATGAGATGGTCGCCACCCTGGATACCATAATGTGGACTTGGGCAATTGGGAACTGGCTCCCTGGGAACTGACTCCCTCCTCCTGTAACTCGGGGAACCGAAAGGCTGCTGCAGCGTGAATGACATTAACGGAGAAATGAAGATTCCTCTGTGTATGCGGCTGCGGTGGGTCGACTAGGAATTCGCCCATATTGACCTTCCCTCGCCTGATTAGGTCCTCGGCGAGGTCTTTGAACGACTCACAGTTGTGGATAATATGGCCAACAACTTCATGATACGGGCAATCGCCCTGATGAAAAGCAGCACCTGGTGTCTGCTCCATAGATGACGGGTGATGGGGACATCACCTCCCATGCCCACGTTCACAGCTCGTCTCCTCGCCCCGGTTGCATCCGGCATGGTCTAGTTATTTAATTTGAGTCCTATGTAATTTTTATTTGAGTCATTTGATGTATTTTCCCTTTTATTTGAGTCTTGTACCTAGGTTAATGAGTCATTTACCTAGGTTAAGTGTCATTAGATTGTTTAGAATGGCTATTGGGCCCAATTCTTTGGGCTAGGCCCAGGGGCGCCCCTACCCCCTTGGTCTTTGGTCATTGTAGTAAGAGTCAGGGACTTTTGTAGAAATGTGGGTTGCCTATATATAAGACCCCATTCCCCCCATTTAAACTTAATGAATCAATGAATGAAAATTGCCATTTGAGAGTTCAAATTTCCTATTGGAGAGATTCCATTAGTTGGGTGAGAAACCCTTGGGAGTGATTCCCACCTACCCCTCTCTCTCTCTCTCTCTCTCACCACACAAGGGAGGGCTGCGCCCTACCCTCTCTCTCCTCCCCTCCCAACCACCTCCACTCCCCACCTACCCCATTAAAGCCTCTCCCCATTCCCCACAACCCTCTTCAATACTCCACCCCTTCCCAAGACCCCTTCACCAATCCTCATCTCACCTCCCAACCCCCAACTACCCCTCCCACTTTCCCAAACACCCTTCCCACTACCCCAAGCACCCCTCCACCTCCCTAGGCCATTTGAATTCAAAGTTCCCCTTCCCTCCTTAGCTTTGGCCGCCCCTCTCCCCTCCCCTTTGGTTAGGGTCGCCCCCCCTCTCATCCCCTCCATCTTCCCTTGTTCACCTCCATCACCCCACCCTCTACCATCTAGAGTAAGAGAACCTGCAGAAGACCTGAAGCTTGCAGCAGCGACCCCGACCTCCTCCGGACGTTCCTAGAAGCCCAAGAGCCATCGTTGGAAGCGTCTCTCCGTCCTCTTCGCAACCGCGGTGGTCCCGTCCCGTTCTGAGTTCGTGATCGCCCAGGGGAGCCATTCTTCCCCGACTGCGCAAAGCCTCCCTGGCAGGAGTTCAGAGCCGAAGTGGAAGCTCGACTGCGACGATCCTGTTGGGAATCTGATCGAGAGTTCTTCTTCAAAAGTCTTCTACTCTGAGTTTTCTTTCATCCTCAGAAAGCAGAGCTCAGTTAGGCGTCCGGATCTGGAAGTTATCAATCTTCTCCCCCGGGTGTGCGGTTCTGCCTCCACTCAGTCTGCACCGACCCTCCTCAGTGTTCAGAGCCTACCGGTCTGCTCCGACAACATTTGGCATCCCCGTCAAGCTCGTGTCTAAGAGGACTCACATACAGTTCCGACGACTCGGGAGGCGCCTCATTCTGAGTCCGGGAGCGCTGGTGACAACAACTTCTTCCTGCTGTTGTGATCCTGAAGCTGTCAGAACTGAAGATCTACCTCTCTGTTCGAGGCTCTGCTCCGGCCAACAGCGACCTCCCGAAATTCCGGCAAAATTTGGACGACTTCCCCATCCTCCTACGAAGAATTTCCAGGTGGTTTCGTCCCCAAAAAAATTCGGGAGCAGTCACAGCAACTACTTCTTCGACCTTCTGTCAGCACTCACAGAAAGCGGGCAGAGCCGACATCGGTCTCCTTATTGGTTGCGAGTTCGGTTCCACCCCTCCCCGCTTGGCCGGCTGAAGGCCCCTCCCTGTGTGGAGGTAGTTTTAGATGTAATATCAGTTAACCCCCACCCCAAGATCCCCCTCCTGCGAGAGGTGTAGTGTTGTAATCGTTTGAGCAGGTCAAGCTTCTCCGACGCGGGGTGTGGGGAACACTCGCCTCCCCGCTCGCCCTCGTCTCCGAGCGGGACCGGTTTCTTCAAACCGGTCGAGTAAGTGCTCCAACCTAGTTCCATTTCGTGCTTGTTCTTTCCAATATTAGTTCATAAACTCCGCTGGCCGTGAGAGTGAGAGCCCGATCCTTGAGCTCCTTGCTTCAAGAGATCACCGTGGGGTGAGGAGTGTAACCCGTGCCTTGGCACCTCGTCGGCTCCCTTGAATTGGGCAGCCATACCCTTGAAAAAACAAACCTTGGCCTTGCTGGCCCTCTACCAGCAAGGGCCCAGCCCACACAACCTCCACTTGGCATTGCCAAGTTATCCCGGGTCTTGGTGAGCATCGGGTGAGCGGTCGCCAATATCGGTCCGTTTGATTGCAAATTGTGCTTGTTTATTTTGGTCCAAGGGTGTGTCACATCAACGGGCTTATGAGTCCAGCCCGCTGGCAAACGAAGAAGATATTTGGAGTCTTCTCGCAAGGGAAGGAGTATAACTTCTCTGGGAGCTCGACTTGAAGTGGAGCCTCCTCGCCTTCCAGTGAGTCCTCCTCGTCTTCAGATGAATCTGAGGACTCTTCAGAGAGCCAACCCTTGAGCGGAGCCCGGCCGGTAGGTGATACACCCGTCTCCCGTACGTGGGCTGGAGCTAACCCCCTGGCAAATGGACCGAAGGGGAAAGTGGCCAACTGCTCATCAATGCTCTCCAAGAACTGCAGCAGGCGCCTCTGTTCCAGTTGCAACTGCCGGATTTCCCCTCGGATTTTCCGAATGGCTCTCCGCAGTGCTAGACATTCAGGGAATGAAGAAGGGGCGGCCCCCGGGCCGGTGTGGGACTGCTGATTTGAAGGCCCGGCCTCGGAGGTGTTGGAGCTCGAAACCATCGCCACCATGTGGACGACGTTAGCCGACCGATTCGATCGACCCCAAGCATGCGGCTGTGGTGGGTCGACTGCATGGCCCAGCATGTTTACCAAACCTTTTTAAATGAGCACTTCTGCTATGTTTTTGAAGACATAGCAATCCCCGATGGTATGACCCAACCTCCGGTGATACACACAATAGGTAAGATCGTCGGTTTTATCCACCTCCGCGGGCTTCCGCAGATCCGACAGGGTGATGAGCTGCTCTTTCATGCATAGATCAAAGAGCATTTTAGTATGCTCTTTCCTGAAGGAATAAGGCGACTTCATGTTCTCTGCCAACCGAGACGTGCTTGCCTTGTCATCAGACTTCTTGCCCTTTCCTTTGGGCTTTCCTTCCCCTTTATCTCCATTCGTCGGGGAGAAGTCCACGGCATTCACCTCCTTACCACTAGCCAGACGGTCTTTGGAGGATTTGCCTTTGACAGAAGCTTGTGTAGGGTGGTCAGCAAAGAACATCTCAATCTCCGCGACCACCGTGTTGAGCTGGTCGAAGCTTCTGATGTTTGAGCCCAGAAGCTTTTCGCTGACTTCTGCCGAGAGACCCCTGCGGCAGATGGTGATCGCATCTTCCGGCGTCGGAGGGTTATCGCAGCGCATGCTCACGTCCCTCCATCGCTTGATGAAATCCAATGCAATTTCACCCTTCTTCTGTCGAAGGGAAAAAAGCTCTGCTAAGGAGACTTTGCGTTCGACCATTTGGAAGCGGTCAACGAACTTCTTCTGCATATCATCCCAATCAGATACTGAGTTGAGCTTTAACCTTGAATACCACTGGAAGGCGGTGCCAGTCAAGGACGTGGCGAAATACCGCAGCAAATATGCCTCTTCCAGGGCTAGTTCACCCATGGCCGTCATGTAATAGGCCAGGTGTTCATGCGGAGAGCCCTGCCCGTTGAACTTCTGGAGCTTCGGGGCTTTCGAGCAGTCAGGCGGAAGCTTCTTGAATTGATGGTGGAGGGGATAAGGAACGCTGTATAAATCAACGGTAGCCACTCCCTCCCCATGTTGAGCAAACTTCGCCTCTACAATGCGTTCAATCATTTGCTTCTGCGCCATGAGACTTTCTGCGGCAGGAGTAGCAGATGACCGCGCATTGGCTTCATGCGGCGGGACTTCGAAGTCCACCGCCAGTGGAAGTCCGCCATGAGACTTTCTGCGGCAGGAGTAGCAGATGACCGCGCATTGGCTTCATGCGGCGGGACTTCGAAGTCCACCGCCAGTGGAAGTCTTGCAGCCATGACAGAGGCATTGGCTACTGCTGGAATGGGAGAAGGCTACTGATCTGCTCCAGCCGGTGCCGCCTGAGACGGGGCAGGAACCTCCTTTTCGCGCAAGAGCGACTGTAGCAGGTTCTTGAGCTCTTGGTTCTCCCGTCGAAGCTCTTCCAATGTAGGGGCCCGTGGCTCTTCCCCCTGCTCTTCTTCGTGCCGGGAGTGACTATTCCCATCAATACTGTGGACGTCTTCCTGGCGGTCTTCTTGCCGTGCCGGCTCGGGTTGAGATGTACCGGCAGCCGGCGCTTGTTGTGTTTGTGCCAGGCCCCGGGACCCGGACCTTGACCTCCTTGAGTATTGAAGAGGCTAATTGAGTTCCCCCGAGGTGCCTTCGGGCTGTTTGTCGCCGGAGGTGGCGTAACAGGTGAACACTTTGACAGTATCATCGGTCACCTGGACCACCCGCTTTTTCTTGGGCGGTTGTTGCTCCGGCTTGGGCGGCATCCCCAGTCTGTCGAAGACAGACACTCGGGATGTAGATGCTTGAGGTGAGCGATCCTCCTCCGTGTGCGTAGAACTAGCCCACGGGGAGGTCGGTCGCACCTTCTTGCCGGCTCCTCGGCGCTTTTGCCCCCGTAGGGGTTAAGATGTAAATCTCGCAGACGTCGAGGCCTCAGTGCTTGGCGGACTCCGCATTCGCTGAAGCTCCGACATGCGGAAGGGCTCCTCCGCCCTCGCGCGCCTTATGATTCGGGCCTCCTCCTTGGTGACCCAAATTTTCTTCAACTGGAGGTGGCGCTCCTCTACTGGGTTGCCCCCCTGTCTTAGACCAGGGAGCTCGAGGCTTGGGTCGCTGCAAGGGACCCTGAGTTGCCGCCGGTACGGCAGGCTTCTTCTTCCTCGCTCCGTCCTCCCGAACTTGCCGGAGGAGCTCGAAGCAGTTGGAGGTAGGAATAGTCGGGACATGACGATCCCGTGGCAGGATCGACTCGCCTCCACCGATCCGGATGCAGATATCTCCGACAATCACAGTCTTGCCAGAGCGAGACGCCGCAGCTGCAGGCTTTGTACCCTTGCGGCTACGGCATTGCCCCCGTTGGGCAGGGGCGGTGGTGGCGCCCGCCTTAGGCATGGCGTCTTCCTGACGGCGGCGGCATTGCCCCCGTTGAGCAGGGGCAGCACCTCTGAGGGTGGCCGCATTGGAGTTGGGGCCGTTACGGCAACGGCGTTGCCCCCGTTGAACAGGGGCGACGCCAGCGGTGACTTGATTGACCGAGAAGACTCGGCCAATAGCTGGGGCAGAAGTCCTGACACCTTCGGCCGTTGGCATGGCAGTCGAGCTGACTCGACTGACTGTAGGGATGAAGGGCTTGACACCCCTAACAATTGAAGAGTTGACCGGATGAACCCAGCCAGCTGCTGCAGTAAAGGGTCTGACACCTCCAACGGTTGTCTTCTTGACCGGGCGGACACGGCCGGTAGCTGGGGCCGAGGGACTAACACCCCGACAATTGTCTTCTTGACCGGGCGGACCCGGCCGGCTGCTGCCATGAGGGGGCTGACACCCTCGGGAGCTGTCTTGTTGACCGGGTGAACCCGGCCAGCTACACCTTCGACAGTTGGGTTCTTGACCGGGCGGACCCGACCAGTTGTTGCGGAAGACCTGACGCCCTCTGTAGTCTTCCTGGCCGAACGATCCCGGCCAATTGATGGAGCCGAGGGCCTGACACCCCCGATAGTAGTCTTGCTGACCGGGCGAACCCGGCCGGCTAATGGAGCGGAGGGCCTGACACCATCAGTAGTTGTCTTCTTGACCGGGAGGACCCGGCCAGTTGCTGGGGTCGGGGGCCTAACACCCTCGATGGTTGGTACTGCAGGGGCGGCTGAATTGACTTCAGCCACTGGCACCACGCCCAAGAAGAAGGGCGAGCCGACGATCGCTGGGAAGTCGCCGAAAACGATCGGAGTTGCCAGGTATCCGAACCTGGCATGGTTGGCAATGACTTGGGGGCCATAGGTGACGGCGGCCATCGCTCCTGTCGTTGTTGGGGGTGGTGGTGCGTAGCACGAATGGAGAAGGGCGCAGAAGCGCGAGTAGCTCTCAGATGAGTAGAGAGACGTATACCCTCCTCTTCCCGTCCTGTAAAAGGAAGAGGAGGGAAATCAGAACCATATAAAAGGTTTGGAGACTTTCTTTGACAGAAAGAAGAAAGGCGGGAAAGGTCCCACCGGACGTGCCAGTCTGTGAGACACGGAAAAAATCTAATCTTCTTTTTTATCGTAGATAAAATGTAGATTTTTGTTCTTTTTGAAAAGAAACATCCCCCCCATCTGAGTAGAGGGTGATTCCGTGGGTGCGCATCGTAACAGACGATTTGGGTTCGGGTGCTGGACCTCTCCCCACTGACCGGAGTCAGTGTTGATTTACATCGGCCTAACGTCCGAACACCTTTGTTTAACTGTCAAAGAAATCTCCAAACTCCTCTCTATAGGCTCAGATGGGCACTCTCGCTCGGGGAGCTCTCCATTCGTTCACCACCAACACATTGACTAGGTTAGGGTTAAGTCTGGGCAGAACCCTAGGATTTCAGAGTAGGGATGCAAAGATGCAGAAGCCGTAGGCGTTTTAGAAGTAGAGAGAGATTTCTGGACCACGTGGGGTATTTTGGCAATTTTACACCCCAGGGGTATTTCGGTAATTTACCAAGCTAGGGGCATTTCTGGAATTTCTGGGTTGAAATGGAAGTAGGATCGAATTCCTGACTTCCCAAAACATGGAGGCCGTTTCTGGAGGGTTTCAAGGCCTCTGAGGCCATTTTGAAGTCACAGGGATATTTCGGTAATTTTACCAGACCCTAGACCTAGGTTTAAAATGATACCTAAGTGTTGGACTGAGCTAACAACACTCCCAGACCGAAAGAATGACAAGGATTTCATAGAAAACACCTATTTGTCCACTAGGCCAGAGGAGGGGTATATATGTAATTTTGTGGAAGATAGGGGTTTTCCCATAATTTTTCACGAAGGAGATAGACAGAGCATGTTGGGTGCTTGTACAAGGGTTGTCGGCGAGTTGTCGACTGTACAAAAGTCCGCGTTGGAGCGGGAGATAGGGACGTAGCCCCAATTACAAAAGTTGCAGGATATAACTGTAAATTACAGGACTTAGGTCTTTTACGATCCCGGGGAGGACGTTCTTTGTAATTCCGCCATTATAAGGACAAAACTACATGACTTGGTCGTCCCGGGACGTAAAGACTTACAAACATGGCCCGCCGAGGGGCATAATTACCAACATGGCCCGCTGAGGGGCATAATTACAAATATACCACGTAGGGGCATAAGTACAAGACCCGGGGACTTACCCCTCACGGGCCAAAACAAACAGAACAAGTCCACTTGGACCCTTAGGGTCTATTTATAGAAGGCGGGAGGGCCCAGAGGGGTCAAATGAATGAATTTGCCCCGATTCTGTCAAGGTGGGGTGGTAAAAAGCCATTTTGACCCCTCTGGCCACCAAAAGGGACTAAATGGCCCCGCTGAGGGGGTTAAAACCTCTTTTTTTTTAATTTCTTTTTTTTAGGAAGCCCGGACCCCGGAGGGTGGGCGGACCCCGGCGGGGTCGCGCGCGCCCCCGGGAGGTCGCGCGACCCGGCCAGGGGGCCAGCGGGGTCGCGCGCCCCTCGGGGGTCGCGTGCGACCCCGCTGGGCCCCCCAGCGGAGTCACGCGGGGCCTCGGGGCGCACGCGCGACCCCGCTGGGTCCCCGGGGAGGCCGCGCGGCCCCTTCTCCTCTGCAGTTCGGACCCTGAGGGGTCATTTGACCTTCTGGGATGCCTTTTGACTCCTCTGGACGCCGTTTCACCCTCTTTTTGTCGTCCTGGGTTGGAGAAGAGCCGTGGTGGAGCTATATATCTCGGGGAGATCGCTCCTTCGCCGCGTGGCAGCGTCGCGTCCGTGGAAGGAGCATTTTTTGTTTGTTTGGTCGTTCGTCGCCGCATAGGGAGGAACTTTTGCGCCCGTCTGTGCCGTGTGATACACTTGTTCGGCTACTCTGACCGGTATACGCATGCTTCTTCCTCGTTAACCTTCTTGCTGCGACGTCGACCATGATAATATTGTCAGATCGATAGACTCTGAATCACGGAGATACTCCGTAGTCCGACGGTGTTGACGATACGTCGCTCTTCTCGTCAAACGTTGCATAGCAACAATTTCTCAAAATAACTTGAGATAATTTTGGGTGCAACACCCGCAAAGACACGCGGGGACTCAGCTATGACCAAGAGAGGGACTTCGAGGTCCACTGTGCAGTCAATGCCATAAGACTGTTGCCTCCCCCTTATGGGCAAGCAGAAGTTGAGCCCAAGATCGACGACTCTGTAAGGGAGTCCGGTGAGACGTCAATGACAATATCACCCTCAACAGAAGTCAGCAACGACCGCCTCCCTAAGGGAAGGACAGCTCAGCATGTTAATCATCAACAAGACGAAGCAAGTCCTTGGACTTCAAGCCAGGAGCAAGAGAGCTTCGAAGAGTTTGAAGTCTACGAAGCAAACATTGATGATGAGGGAGACTTTGTCGACCTCCAACCAGCTCCACCGGAGCTTGAAGACGGTGGTCAAGCAACTGTGGACGAGTTGATCGAGATTAATCTCGGAAGTAAAGAAGACTACCGCCCAACCTTCGTAAGCGCTCTCCTCAGCGAAGAAGAAAGGCAGGCGTATCGACAGCTCCTAGAAGAGTTCAGGGATTGTGTCACATGGACTTATAAGGAAATGCCCGAGCTCGACCCTTCTGTGGCGGAACATGAGCTGGCAATACTCCCAACGGTCAAGCCAGTCAAGCAAGCCCAAAGGCGTATGCGCCACGAGTTGGAGCTGAAGGTCAATGCTGAGGTTGACAAGATGCTCGACGTGGACTTCATAGAGCCTTGCATATACCCTGTGTGGCACGCTAATATAGTCCCTGTCATGAATAAGAATGGCCAAGTCCGAGTCTGCATTGACTTCAGGGATTTGAACAAGGTATGCCCAAAGGACGACTTCCTTGTCCAAATTACTGAGACAATGGTTGACATGACCACTGGTCACGAAACTTTGTCCTTCATGGATGGGTTGTCAGGCTATAATCAAATCCGCATGGCCATCAAAGACAAGGACCATATGGCTTTCCGATCGCCTAAGGGGATCTTTAACTATAAAATGATGTCGTTCGGCCTGAAGAATGCCGATGCAACCTATCAAAGGGCGATGACCAAGATCTTTGACGAGATGCTACATGACCTCGTTGAATGCTATGTCGATGACTTGGTCGTCAAGACAAAAAAACGGGAGGAGCATTTGGCCGACCTGCGTCGAGTATTCGAAAGGCTTCGACGGTATCAACTTAAGATGAATCAAATGAAATGTGCCTTTGGCGTCTCCAGTGGCAAGTTCCTTGATTTCATCGTCAGGTATCGAGGCATAGAAATTGACAATAACAAAATCAAGGCCATAAGAGGACTACCATGGCCCAAGAACTTGACAGAGCTCAGATCTCTGCAAGGAAGACTCGCCTATATTAGGCGGTTCATTTCTAACGTCTCGGGAAGATACTTGTCTTTCGGCAAACGGATGAAGAAAGAAGCACCCTTCGTATGGGACGAAGACTGTCAGAGGGCCTTCGAGCAAATTAAGGAGTATCTATTGACTCCTCCAGTCTTAGGGGCACCCGTCAAAGGGAAGCCCCTTATTCTCTATATTGCTGCCATGGATGCCTCTTTGGGGGCACTCTTAGCCCAGATCAATGAAGAAGACAAGGAACAACCGCTATACTACCTCAGCCGGAAGCTGATCGGGCCTGAGCACCGGTATGCGCCTATGGAAAAGGTGTGCCTCGCTTTGGTATTTGCTGTCAAGAAGCTAAGGCACTACCTTCTAGCTCATCGAGTGGAGCTCATCTCCAAATGTGATCCACTCAAATTTCTGCTCAGCCAGCCTGTCCTCTCTGGTAGGCTCGACAAGTGGACACTTATCCTTATGGAGTTTGACATCACCTTCGTCCCACGCAAGGCGATCAAGGGGCAAGGGATGGCAGAGTTCTTAGCTGCGCACCCTGTGCCAGAAGATTCACCACTCAACTTCGAGTTGCCCGATGAAGAGGTGTTAGTGCCTTCTCAAGAAACCGGGGAACATTGTGAAAACGTCCCACCACAAATGGAGCCGGACGTCCTCACCCTCGACCTCCCACATTGGGAGTTGTATTTTGATGGTGCTTCCCGAACAATCAAAAGGGCTGGTGGCCTCACAGACTTTGTCTCGAGCGCGGGGATAGTTTTTGTATCTCCGCAATGCGGCATTCTTCACAACTCTTGCGCTCTCATGAAGTCATTGACTAATAATGAGGCAAAGTATGAAGCGCTAATCATTGGGCTTCAACTGGCACTGGAGATGGACATCAAGTGCATCAAAGTGTATGGGGATTCTCAGCTCGTCATCCGACAAGTGCTGGGGAACTATGACGTCCGGAAAAAGGAGCTCATCCCCTACCATGCAGCCGTCATGAGACTGAAAGAGAAATTCTACCTATTCGAAATAGGCCAATTTCACAAGAGGCAGCAACTCTCAGGCGGACCGCGGACGCTTTGGCAAAGTTGGCAGCAGCCCTAAAACTCCCACCTGAGGGAGAGTTGAATATCACTATCAGACATCGAAGGCTCATGCCAAGTGTACTCGACGAAGAATCCGTCCTCATTGTCCACGAGGTCAATAACATTCAAGAGGAGAATGCTCCCGAAGAAGAAGATTGACGTGAGCCAATTATAAAGATAAAGAATGAATGGCTTCCTTCTGATCGGGCTCAGAGGGTGCAACTGCTACGCAGGGCAACGTCCTACCAACTGATTGATGGCTTGCTTTTCAAGCTCGTCCATGGAAAGGACCGATCGGTCCTCCTACGGTGCCTTTCATCCAAGGAAGCAAAGACCGTGATGCACGAGTTCCACTCCGGATTGTGCCGGGCTCATCAAGCAGGAGCTAAAATGAAAAACATCATTAAGCTCAAAGGGTTTTATTGGCCCACCATGTACGAAGATTGCAACCAGTATGCTCGTACGTGTCACCAGTGCCAAGCATTTGGGCCAGTGTCTCGGAGGCCACCTAATCCGCTCCATCCAACCGCGCCTACTTGGCCACTCGCGGAGTGGGGCATGGACATTGTGGGACCATTCCTGCCATCATCTCAGGGCCACAAGTTCATACTGGCCGCCACTGATTACTTCTCCAGATGGGCAGAGGTCGTCCCGCTACGAGAAGTCACAGGGGAAATAGTTGCCTGCTTCGTGAGACACTACATTATATACAGATTCGGCACCCCTAGTCAGATCATCTCGGATAATGGCACGCCATTCAAAAACAAGATTGTTTATGCTTTGGCATCCAAGTTTCATATTGATTGGAGAACATCGTTCGTCTATAACCCCCAGGCCAATGGGTTGGCCGAGGCCTTCAACAAAACCCTCTGTAAGCTACTGTCCAAGATAGTAGGTGGCCGCAAACGAGATTGGGGCGAGAAGGTCCACGAAGCCCTATGGGCCTATCGGACTATTTACAAAACCCCTACGGGTTGTTCCCCGTTCTCACTGGTGTGCGGAGCCGAGGCGGTGGTCCCTGTGAAAATCGAGCTGGCATCTTATCGCGTTGTTGTTCATGCCGGACTGCCGGGCCAAGACCAATCCGAAATAGAAAGGAGGCTCGAGGAACTATCCAACCTTGAAGGTGAAAGACTCAGAGCGTATAAACACTTACAAGTGTACCAAGCCCGCATGACACGTGCCTATGATAAGTTGGTCAAGCAAAGGGCCTTCAAGAAATGCGACCTCGTCATGATCAAAGAAAAGGAGGTCTTGGCGGAAAGATCCAGCGGTAAACTCCAGCCTAATTGACGCGGATCTTACGTCATCCAAAAGGTCTATGAAGGAGGGGCCTATACGGTCGTTGACCACAAGGGAAACAATCCCTTCCCTCCTCTCAATGGTAAGCACATGAAGCTCTACCGTGCACCACCGCAAGAGTTTCTGCAACAGTCCTCAAAGGACATACCTCTCCTCAGTGAAGGTTCAAGTTTTAAAAAAAGAGAGAGAAATTGGGGTTAAAAATATTGATATCCCGGCATACTTAGTCGCCCTTCAAGGGTTGGCTAAGGGCAAAAATGCCACAGACCCGGCTGAGGTGAAAACCCGAAAGGGCGTCTCGAGCAAAAATGGGCAACCCCTCGGTGCGAAAACCCGCAACGGCGCATCGAAAAAAGCTAAAGGGAGCCAGACTCGGCGAAAACCCGAAAGGGCGGTGAGGTTGGTAATGTGAAAAAAAAAAACAATCCTCTTTCAACATGCTTTACGGGTGGTTTCAAGTCAGTAACTTCACCCTATAATGGCGAAAGCATTATACTGATGCTCTAGCCATGCCGTCCTGCGACACCCTGTCCCATTGGGATCGCCCATATTTTGGACTTCCCGAGGTTTGGATCCCGTGTCTCTCCGGGCTACCTAATCTGTCCTTCTAGTCTCATCGGGCTCGGCCTATGCATGTCCCTTCGGGCTGCCGATCCATCTCTCCTGTCGGCTTCCGAGTTTAACTCATACGTCTCCTTCAGGCTGTTAGATCCACTTACTTTTTGTCCCACTAGGTCTGGCTTACGCATGTCCCTTTCGGACTGCCGACCCATCTTGCCTATCGGATTTCGGGTTTGACTCTCACGTCCCACTAGAGCTGTCAAATCCATCTCTTTTCGTCTTTTAGGTCTGGCCTATGCATGTCCCCTCTCGGGCTGCCAACACATCTCTTGCCTATCGGCTTTCGGATTTGACTCTCACATCCTACTAGGGCGGTCAAATCCATCTTTTGGGTCTGGCCTATGTATGCCCCTTTCGATGTCAACCCATCTCGCCTCTTGGTTTCAGACTTTACTCGTACATTCCACCGGGATTGTCAAGTTCGTTTTTTGGTCCCCACGGGCTTGGCCTATGTATGTCCTTCTTAGGATGCCAACCCTATTTGCTTATCGGCTTGCGAATTTGATTCATATGTCCCACCCGGGGTTGTCAAATCCATTCTTTCACCCTACCAGGTTTGGCCTGCGCATGCCCCTTTTTGGCTGTCAACCCATCTCGCCTATCGGCTTCCAGGTTTAGCCCGCATGTCCCTTTCGGACTGGTAAACCTACTTATTTGCTGTCCCAACCGGGCTGGGCCTATGCACGCCCTTCTCGAGTTGCCAACCCATCCGACCTATCGGTCTTTAGATTTGACTAAGCGTGTCTCACTAGGGCTGTCAAGTCCACCCACTTGTCCCACCGGTGCGGCACACATGTCCCTCTGGGGATGCCAAACCCTCTCCGCCTCTTGGCATTATAGGTACTCAAAAAAAAAACGGGGCTAAAAATATTGATACCCCAACAGACTTGGTTGTTTCCATTAGGGGAGCAATCAATGGCAAAAAGGCTTTAACCTGGCTATGGTGAAAACCCGAAAGGGCGTCTTAGGCAAAAATGGATACCCCTCAGTATGAAAACCCGCAAGAGCGTACTGGAAAAAGCTAAAGGGGGCCAGTCCTGGCGAAAACCCGAAAGGGCGGTAGGGCTGGTAAAGTGAAAAAAAATAAAAGAGAAAAAAAAAAGAGCATACATGCAAAAGGATAGAAGCAAAAGATGCTAAGTCCTGTCCTTTATTCATCATGTCATCAAAGAAAAGGAGCCCGAGACAATTCCTCGGGGTAACCACGACAAGAATGGGGCACGAGAGCCCTGTGTACAAGAAAGTGCCAAAGCTCATCAAGCACCAGGCTCGCTCCTCCTCAGGTCAGCAAGGATCGCCTCATTCTGAAGAGTCTCCTCTCGGAGCTCCTCAATCCTACGGCGGAACGTCTCTATCTTGGCCTGGGTACTGTGGCGCTCCACCTCAGCCTCCTGAAGCTCCCTCTGCAGCTCCTCTACCCGAAGGGAGGCCCTCCGGTTGCGCTCCTCAGCGCCCTCGAGCTAGAGGCCGACCTCAACCTAGGCCGCCCGAAGTCCACAGAGCTACTCTTCCCGCTGCCAGATCTGTGTCTGGATCTTCTGTCTCCGCTCCTGAGTAGCATGAAGGCGAGCAAACTCCCCCCACACGGCCGCGACCTCAACCATTCAGACATCCCGTGGAAGGCCGAAGGCATGGTAACCTCGGGTACAGCACACCAGGTGACCCCGCATGGCCTCAACACTCAGCAGGGGATCAAGCTATAGCAACGACTGGAAATTCTGAATGAGCAAGGCGCCCGTACCAACATTCCCCAAGGCTACGCCAAGCTGAGGCCCGTCGGGCCACTCTAACTCAAGGGCAGAAAAATCCCAAGGCGCATCCGCTTCTCCCTTTGCCGGACCTGAAATGGAAAGAGAGAAGAAGAAACCCAAAAATTGTGTGTGTACCGCCATAATAAAATCAGTATGGGCAGAGTTCTAAAGTACAAGACATGGTGGCCTCACCTGAGGTAGCCCTGCTCGACACATCAGATCTGAAAGAAGACCCCTCTTCCAAGATTGGAGGAGAGATGTCAAGAGGGGTTGATCCCTGTTCAGTAGGTGGTACAGGTGCAGCTGAGCTCTCTGCAAGTGAAACGAGACATAAAAGTCTTAATACTTCATTTGCACCAACAACAAGGATGAGGGTTTCAAAGTGATAAAAGCATACCAATCTCTACGCGAGTGTCCTCCCCAATCGCGGCGGTGTCAACCTCTGTCGCTGGCTCTGCAGAAGGAGAGATAACTAAAAGAAAGGGACACCAACATGTAGAGTAATGGTTAATATCACAAAGAAAGGAAGCCTCGTCCAACATCTAGCATCCTGAATTTTTAATATTAAATTTCTTAGCTCAGATTCCAAAAAATTTATTAAAAATATAGAAAAATATGTATCTTATGTAAAATTCGATTTCCAGCAACTTTGTCTTCAGAACGGAACCCAGAATAAACTTAGTTAAGGCCCAATTTCACGTTTTAAGCTAAAAATCGTTGCTTTTTAAGAAAAAACCAAACTTCCTTAATTGGACCTTAATTCTTGCCCAATTGGGCTTTGATCGAAGCCAAACCCTAGCCCAACTATAGAGGATCGTTTCCCCTCCGAAAACCCTAATCCTAGACCCTTCATTTGGCGGCGGCGGCGGATTAGATTCTTTCCCAATTTTCTCGCCGTTTTTCCCCTTTGGACTCTTCACCCTGATTCGATCAGTAGAAGCATCCATAGATCTTTTAAATAGAGGGCTTTCGATCCCTGAGAACCCTATTTGCTCCGGCGACTGGTGGCGTGGTCGATCGTGGCCGGACGTGGGCGTATTTCGGCGTTCTAGGAGCGGCCTAATTAGGGTTCCGACGACCTTTTTCTTCTTCCTTTTCCATCGATTAAAGGTAGGTGTCTCTCAGGCTGAATTGTTAACAAAATATATCATCTTGTTCGTCTCTCTGAGCTCTTTCATTTGATACCAATTTGCCCAAATTCCATGCACTATGTTGTTCTAATTTCATCGTTTACTCGGAGGTATACCTGAAGGGTGACTTTCCAAGTTAGCCCGTTTTATGTTTATTTAAATCACTCTAAACTAAAATTAAAGCATGCCATATTATGTGTCTTTGAATGCTCTTTCCAATGGTACCCTTTTTCCCAATTTATTTTCTCCCTATCGCTTGTAATCGGAGTTTTGATCGTGGTGCGTCGAGGTTCGCCGTCGGCGAGTCTCGGGTAGGCAAGCAGCCCTTCCAGCGACCACGTGGGATACCCAACGGTCACGCGATAGACCACTTAACCGCCCTGCGTTTTCAAAAAAAAATTTATTTTATATATATATATCAAACGGCCATACGATAGACCGTTTACTCTGTCAAGCGGCCTCAGTGTAGACCGTTTCTGGCCTCTCGCAGAGAGAGATTTTTTTAAGTCTGTTTTATGCGTTTTGACTTGAAACTTACCATGTTTAGCATGTTAATTGACCAGTAATGATGCAAAAACGAAGTGTTAACTTAGTATCATGAACTATAAGTTGAAATTTCACTAAATACATGAAAATTTCTTTTGATTATCACCGTTGGACTAATAGGTGAATTAGTGGAATAAACTTGGTTCTTAACTTCTTCTTAAACCTTGCCACTTATAACTACTGATAATTTGGTTCTGATGTCATTGTTTGACAGTCATGCCACTCTGGTGGGATTGACTGACCGCACCGTTCACGTTTTCCGTGTTTTAAATAGCCTCAATCTTGTAATAGTCGGGACTCTCCGCCGGATACTCCTTCCGTCGGACTAGGACCACTATTATGAGACCTTCGTAAGCCCCCGTGAGCCTGGGATTCCCTCCAGGACGCCGGGCAGGTTGTACCACAAAGACCAAAACCCACGAACTGATTCGATTCGTGTTTTGGGACATTCCAACATTCGGATTGTTCTGAACCCCTAGTGGCCCACCTGGAGACCGCTAAGAGACCTTTCGCGGCCCAGGGCTAGACCGCTGGGTTTTCCTTGGCCTGGTTAGAAGCTGGCTTGGGTTAGTCAGATTATTCTTGAACCCAGTCAACTCTGACCTGACCAAATCGTTCTGTTGACCTTGGCTTCGTGGGCTGAACCCTGGTTTGGACCCACTTTGTCTCAGGCTGAATTGAGGACTCTTTTTGTCCACTTGAAAGCCTTGTTATACTCAACCTGAAGCGGTCTAGGACTAGACCGTTAGCCTCATCCTAGCGGTCCAAGTATTGACTGCAAACCTTGAGATTGAACATATTTTTCCGTGATTTTGTTGTGATAGCAATCTTACCAAGGATGGCCTTGGACTGCAAAGTATTGCCTTGGTTCGTGGTCATTTTTGACTCTCCAGTCATTCCCTAAGATATCATATTCCAACTTTCCTTGAAATTTCTCTTGATCATAGAAGTAAGTTTCATAAGCTTAAACCTTGAAACTCTTGGCCATTCAATGTAGTGAATGTCTAGATTGGGGTCTATGATCCAACCCTTCAATGCCAACGTATCGTAAAGGGCCCGGTCTGGTCCTGGGAGGAGCGCCCGAAAGTATTTGTGTCCCGGGGAGTTTGTAATGACAAGGTGTGGCATTGCACCGAAGTGCATGACTAGCGTGATTGGTCTATGACATTCTACTTCACTCAATCGCTTGAAACTTCTTGCGTGACTTGACATGCGTGCTTGTTATGGCCAGTTCACATTAAATACTTACTTGAAACCACGTGGAAAGTTCTTGTTACTCTTGCACTTGTTCCTTACATGAAATCTATCTTTCCTTTCTCTTATTTGTTATTTATCGCTTGCCATTTGATTATTACCGCTCTTTTATTTCATTGTTATACATGCAACAAAAATGATTAATCACTTAAACTGTGCCTGGTGATAGAGATATAAAATCCTACTGAGCTTTCGCTCACCCCTTTCTTTCCAATCCTTTTCAGGTAATACGGATGAGGACGTGCACACTGATGGGGACGGGAACGAGTGATCATGGAGCGAGCCTTCTAATTATGTTTTGAGTCAATGTCCTAGTTAGTCGTCGAATCCTGATAGTTCAAGGTCTATGTAATTTTCTTTCTTTTGGTTGATGTAAGTGTTAGTGAAAAGTCCACAAGATGTCGTTGTAATAAGTACATTCCATCCTTATTATCAATAAAGTTTTGGTTATTTGCATTTTAAATATTGGCCTTGATGTATGGTCTCTTGTGGCAATGTATGCTCTGATTGACATGAATGATATAACTGCTGCATTCCGATTTTCTGCGTCGGGACGTGACACAACAAAGGATGTGAGCTCTTAATCCAAGAAGAATATACCTAGAATCGAGGGCTCGGCAGAGGCAACCCCCTGGTCAGCAGTGTCTCGCTCCTCCAAAGGAGCCTGGGGTGATCTCGCCGCCATGTCAACCCCCTCAGGCTGAGGGGAAGACCTCCCCTCTGGGTGATCAGCAGCTGTCCAAGTCAGGGGGACCATACAATATCAATATACATGGGCATGTGGAAGGAAGAATGTACAAAATATTTTGTGCATACCTGAAGCCCGCATCTCGCTGCACCCTGCAATGCCGACAGTGCCTACCAATGGCCCCACGGCCAAGGGTGGTGTTACCCCATCAGGTACCCCGGTCCCAGTGTTCGAAGCCCTCAGATCTCCATCATAATCTGGCAAGTCGGTGGAAGGCCCTGACTCAATGAGCCTAGAAAGCTCGTCCAAGGAGGAAGTCGACCGGGCAACTGCATAATGTGCAACAAAATGAGCTAAAGGACTCACGACTTAAATACGAGGATGATTCAGTCCTAAGATTACCTAGGCCCTTCCTTATTTCTCCCTCTTCAGAGGAGCTTGATAAGGAGGAAGAAGAGCCTCCACTAGAAGAGGCATGGGAAGTCCCTGTACTCGAGGAGGTGCTGAAGCTTCCCCCGCTCAAAGGATCAGAGGAGGAAGAAGTCTCCTTGCTGGTACAGGATTCACCCCCTTCTCCAACAACAAGGGGAGTGGGCTGGACCCCAAGACCCTCTACAACAGGCAATCCTATATCAGCCAAGGCACATATTCTCTCAAACAGAAAGAGAGAAAAAGCAAGGGTTGAGTTTGAGAAGTATTTACCTAAGCCTTGAGGAGCAGAGGTCCTCCCTATGTCAAGCATAGGAGAGGTGTCAGTCACCGGCGTGGGCTAAAAGATAAGTTTATATTGAAAATGTTGTGTGTGGGGAGAGGAATCTCTCCCCTCCTTCTAGTTGTACTATCTCTTATTATGCTATGACGAAATTGAGGGTGCGATCCACTAGCATTTGAGGATGGTTTAAATGTATTCTCTCATTATTTAGAGTAGGTTGAATTTCATGATGAGATTTATTCCTTTGATTCTAGATATTTTGTATAAGACTAACAATTCTTTTTACTTATATTGTGCCAATATTATTTACTGCAATAGTGACTTTGTTGGCTGTGGCAATGCTAGAGTAGACTCAATGAGCATTGGGCTCGGCTTTTCGATTGGTAGACCTATTAAAAACCTATTAAAAGACATCATGGACATGTACTTCCATATGTAAGAGATGGGGGGGGAATCAGAAGTGGTGACGTAGAATTATGACTACACCTGACAAAATGCTTGCATGTGCGGATTACATGGTAGGGCTCTTTAGGTAATTAAAAGAGAAAAAGATCTTCCAACTAACTGCAGCTACATCTAGGATCAATCTTATCTTGACAAATCTATACGTGTTATAATTAACAAAGGCATAGATTCAGAATAGAATTTTGACAAATAGCTTAGAGAAGTCACATCGAAAAGTAATTTTTCATGCTTCTTTTCAAATGTTTAGCATTGCCCAACTCTTATTTTTCATCATTTATTTGTTTAGAAGGATGTTACTTTCTTTGACTCTGAGTCTTACTACTCTCCCCGAACTCTACCTCAAAAAAAGAATTCTACCATTCCACCTTCTTCCTCCTCTTCTGTGGCTCCCTTGTCTGGACGTCCTCTTTTGAGCTTTGCCACAGATGGATCTCCTAATGTTGCTTCTACTCCAGTGATTGATGAAGAGAATGTTGAGAAGCTTATGTAGTCAGCAGAGAGAGGCGACTGAGGCGACCAAAGGGTCGCCTAAACACATAGGTAATGGCCTAAGCATTTGAGGCAATATGTTATTAAAATAATATATATAATTCAAAAAAATAAATTATGTATAAATATCACAAAAAATGCATAGATAAAATCAAAAACTTCCTAAATTCAATCATTCCTAAACTCACGCAAATTTAAATAAAACTAAAAAGAAATCTAAACAAATTTAAACAAAAAATCAAATGGGTCAGTAGATTCAGGTGATTAAGGCGGATGTAAGGCGACTTGTGGCTGCCTCCATCGCCTAAAGAAAAGTTCTCTACTGATCAGCAAATCATAGAGGGTGCTAACCTTTCAGATTCACCTCCTCTTGATAACTTGAATCTTTTCTATTACTGTTAGAAAGGGTGTTCGAGAATGCATTAAACATCCCATCACCAATTTTGTCATCTATTCTTATATTTCTCCATGATACAATTATTTTCTCTCTTCATTGTCCTCTATCCATATTCCTACCACCTTCTCTAAAGCTGTGCAAAATCCAAAATGACAACATGCAATGGATTAAGAGTCAAGTGCTCTCAATAAGAATAACACCTGGGTTCTGGTTAATCTTCTAGAAGGCAAAAATCTAGTTGGATCCAAGTGGGTCTACACAATTAAATATAATATAATGCAGAGGGTGACGTATAACGGTACAAAGCTAGGCTTATTACAAAAGAATTTACTCAGGCATATGGGATCGATTATCAAGAGACATTTGCTCCTATGGCGAAGTTAAAGTCTGTCAGGGTAATTTTTTCACTAGTTATTCAATACTCTTGTCATTTGTATCAATTAGATGTTAAAAATGCCTTCTTGAATGGTGATCTACAAGAAGAAGTATATATGCTGTCACTACCTGGAATTGACACAAAAGGGAATGTTTGTTGTCTAAAGAAAGAACTTTATGGGCTGAAACAATCACCTTGAGCCTGGTTTGAAATTCAGCTTCAAACAATCAAATGTTGATTATACTATGTTTATCAAATGGACAAGATGAAATATAACTGTGTTACTTGTTTATGTGGATGGCATATTGTCACATGAGATGATGAGGCAGGAATCCAATAGCTATAGAAAAACTTGGTCACTAAATTTGAAATCAAAGCCTTGGGTGAGCTAAGATATTTCCTGGGAATCGAAGTAGCCAGAGCAAGGAACCAAATCTATATCTGTCAAAAGAAGTATGCATTAGATTTGCTAATTGAAACTGGGAAATTAGGTTGTAAGCCTGCCGCAACATCAATTGAGTTGAATCATGGCTTATCAGAGACAAGGGGAGAAGAACGCACACTAGAAGATAGGGGCCTATACCAGAGATTGGTAGGAAAACTCATATATTTGTCATTAACCCGGCCAAGTTTGACTTATGCGGTGCGTATAGTAAGTCAGTTCATGCATGCTCTGCAGACAATGCACATGAAAGTTGTAGAACACATACTAAAACATTTCAAGTTGTGCCTAGGAAAAAGGAATCATTTTTCAGAAAGCTGAAAGCCTGAGTCTTGAAAGATATGCATCCTAGGAAAAAGGAATCATTTTTTAGAAAGTTGAAAGCCTGAGTCTTGAAGGATATGCATATGCTAATTAAGCAGGGTCACAAGATGATAGAAGATCAACATCTAGTTACTGCACTTTCCTAGGTGGCAATTTGGTTACCTAGAGAAGTAAGAAGCAGACAGTGTGTGCAAGGTCAAGTGCAAGGGCAAAATATCGCGGCTAAAACTTCTTTTGTTGGATCTAGGAGTTGCAATGAAATTGTCCACGAAGCTCTATTGTGATAACAAAGCAGTAATAAACATCTTCAAACAACCATGTTTAGTATGACAAAACAAAGCATATTGAGATTGACAGACATTTTATTAAAGAGAAACTGAACTCAAGAGAGTTGTGTTTACCTTATGTAAAGTCGCAAGAGCAAACTGTTGATGTCTTCACTAAAGGTCACTTTGGTAGTGAAATAAGGCGGGTTAGGATGAGATATTTGCGGTTGGGTGAGTTATTCAAGTTTGGGAGCCGGAATACACCACTCGGGGTCGGATAAGGCTAAGGCCCTTAACCAAGGGTTAACTCGTTCCACCTCTCTCACAAGAATACCCTATCCGACCCCGGATAGGATAGGTATCAAACTAAAAATATGAAAACATAAGAAGAGCCCACCCCAGTCCCCCCTCCCGGGTTAGCTCATCCTAACCTATTATCAAAGTGGCCCTAAGGCAATGACTGAAGCTCAGTTTAGGTCTGCCCTAGACAAACAGAGCATGAAGGATTATCTATGATCACCTTGAAGAGGAGTGTAGGAAAACATAAGTGTTTTTTTGTAAAATAGGGACATTTTTGTAACTTTGTAAGTTATAGGGTTTATTTGGAAATTCTCTTTTCTTTCTTAGTCGACCTCATGCAAGGGTAGATTTGTAAATTGGACACGCAGATTATATATAAAAGAGAAGTGTGAACTACCTAAGAGGCAGTTCGCAACCTCTCTGCTTCTTCTTGCTCTATTAGCCTCTCTTTCTCTTGCTCTAACAGCCATTAAACCAACCCACTAATGTGATAATGACTAAATATTGAAAGTGTATATCACAAGTCATAACAATATAAGACTAAACTAGGCTTCACGTAGGTGCCTCACGTAGGTGCCTCATTTTTGCTGCCTAATAGCAAGGCCACATGTCAGCACTTGTTCACCTTGATTGCCTTAACGACTATGCTTTTATGATGCCTGAATTCATCGGAGATGGAGCGGAGGGGAGGTGCTCCAGAGGTAGCCTCCAGCACAAACTGCATAAGGGTCCTCGTGCCTACTAGAGCTCACCCGAGCCCTTTCGGAAACCAGCCAACCAAGGTTGCTTCATGAGCTTTAGG
This sequence comes from Amorphophallus konjac, assembly GCA_022559845.1. Lineage (NCBI taxonomy): Eukaryota > Viridiplantae > Streptophyta > Magnoliopsida > Alismatales > Araceae > Amorphophallus > Amorphophallus konjac. The sequence goes on from CM040121.1 coordinate 174,202,443, forward strand.
TTTGCCGTTCCTATCCGCTTTAGGTGTGGGGAGAGAGGGGGCATTCAGTGCAGATGTAGCTGAGGGCGATCGGAAGAAAACTACGACGGATGTCAGAGCCAACCTAGGACCGAGGAGTATGGGGAGGACTCCTCAGCCTACCTTCGTAGAAGGTTAAGATGAGGATTCCCAGGTGGTCAACAGTAAGGGTGTAGGGACAAAGGGGCCCTATTGGATCAACTAGTGACAGGCCGACTACAATGGCTGCGGAGATGCCTATGGGTATCTCCGATCGAGGGTGCTGTGGACACGGCAAAGGTAAAGGTGGCTCTGGATGGTAGAACGGGGAGGCAGCTGATTGGGAAGTTACACAGGTGTTCAATGATGGTTTCTCTATTGTTAGTCGGATGGAGGATATAACAACAGTGGCAGCCTCGACAAGCTTCATTGCAGCGGAGGGAGCCCTCCTCCGGGTGTCCAAATGGACAGTTAGTAAGGCACTGTTACTAGACCTCAGGGAGTAACGGGTCCTTCTCCGATTGGTGGGAGTGCCCATCGTTTGATGCGACAAGGTGGGGGCATCGCTCCTCGTCGGAGGGTTTAGAGAGCCGGAGTTGGGATCGGTGCGGCTCAGGTCGAGGAGAGACCTCACAGCGCTGGAGGTTTTGGTCTGAGTTAGTAGCCCCCGAGCCGTCCCAAGGGCATTGACTGTGGAGGTCGCCAGAGAACTTTTCCATGTGTAGTCCAACTCTAGTCGAAGATTCAAGGGAGTGGGAACCTCGATCGGGAGGTGGAAGAAGGGTACAGTCGAGCCGTACCGAGCGGGAGTTCAAATTCGAACCACCCACCTCTTTTCCAAGCGCTCGAGTTCAAGCCAAGGCCACACCTGGGTTGTATGGGCCCTAGCCACAATGGAGTGCAGGCCCATAAACTACCCGCGAAGGAGGGTCACCCAGTAGGCCTTAAGCGTCAATCGGATCCGAGCTCGACCCGTGACTTATTGGGATCCAGGTGTCATGGGTGTGTCTGGCCCTACGAGCCCGCCACTATTCGCCTTCCCCATCGGGCACCGATCGCCTGTGCCTCATCCCTTCTCCACAACCAAGAAGCCGTATCCAGAAGACGAGGATGCGTCGGGCTAACCACTGCTCTCCGACGGACGATCTGTAGCGACCAGGGGACAACAACGTCAACGCGAGTGTTGTGCCAAGCCAGGCCGATTACAGCAGCGTAGTGCAATCCCCGACAGTTGTTGCTAGGTGTCTTTTGCTCTCTCGTACAGCAAGCGCTTGAACCCCCCAATCCCGAGTACTAGTAGGCTATGTAGTCAAAGGCGTAAGGCGAGCGAGGCGACCAGGGGGTCGCCTCACGCCTCAGACGCCTAGGCGATGGCCGAGACATTTGAGGCGAAATTTTATTAAATAAATATATATAATTCAAAATTTAAATTATATGTATAAATATCACAAAAGATATATCAAAAAACTACATATATAAAATCAATCAATACATTTCCTAAATCCATGTATATATTTAGACAGAGAGTGAGAGATTGAGAGAGTGAGAGGGAGACAAAAAGTGAGAGATTAAGAGAACAGAGAGAGACGGAGAGAGTGAGAGGGAAACAGAGGGGCTCGACCCCTCCCTTTCACTGTGAGGGAGATAGAGAGGGGGTGGGGGGCCCCTCTCTATCTCCCTTACAGTGAAAGGGAGGGGCCTAGCCCCTCTCTGTGTGCTTGTACGAGAGAGAGAGAGTAAGAGAGGGAGAGAGAGTAAGGGAGAGGGAGACAGAGAGGGGATCGGCCCCTCCCTCTCACTGTAAGGGAGATAGAGAGGTGGAGAGAGAGAGTGACAGAGTGGGAGAGGGGACGATCGCCTCTCTGTGTGCGTGCGTGACTGTGTGAGAGAGAACGAGTAAGAGAGGGAGACAGAGACGGAGAGAGAGGGAGGCAGTGAGGGAGACGGAGACAGAGTGAGGGAGACGGAGAGATAGTGAGAGGGAGACGAAGAGAGAGGAAGAAGGAGATGGTGAGAGAGGGAGACAGAGAGACAATGAGAGGGAGATAGCGAGAGAGGGAGATGGAGACAGAGAGAGAGAGGGAGAGAGGGAGAGAGTAAGAGAGGGAGACAGAGTGAGGGAGACGGAGACAGAGTGAGGGAGACAAAGAGACAGTGAGTGGGAGACGGCGAGAGAGGGAGATGGAGATGGAGAGAGAGGGTGTGTGCGTGTGTGCACTGTGTGAGAAAGACAGAGAATGAGAGGGAGATGAGTAAGACAAAGAGAAGGAGAGGGAGATGAGTAACGAACGCCGTTGTTGTCGGTCACTCGCCGGACGCCACTGTCGCCGCTCGCCTAACACCGTTGTTGCCGTTCGCTCGCCGGAAGCCGCTGTCGCCGTTGGGGATTAGGGTTGCCGATCGGTGAGGGGGGGAGAAGTGGCCACGGGGTGGGAGGGGAATGAAACCCTCACGGGTTAAAACGTGGATCCGCCTTCAAGGGTTAACGGGTATTCATACCCGATACGCGACTCCGCTGAGGCCGAGTTGGTGGGAACGGGGGGCGAGGCGGGCGAGGCGTGCCGCGCCGGGTGAAGGGGGCGAGGCGACAGTGAGGCATTCGCCTAGGCGAGCCACGACGGGGCGAGGCGAGTTCCCATCGCCTCGCCTGGCCTCAGCGCCTAGGCGAGTGCCTAGGCGTGATTTCGACTACGTAACCAGTAGGGAAGAAGGCTACATACTTTCATGGTCTGCAGTACTGCCTGGTACCGGTACGTATCGGGCTATACGTCTCGATACCGGACCCAACCGGTCCAATACAGGCCGGTACCAGTACCAATACCTATTAAAAATTTAAAAAAAAAAATAGACGAACCAGGGTCAGTTTGGCCCGGTTTGTTCCATCTGGACCGCCCGATTAAGGGCCTCCCTCAACTCATGGGCTACACTTTGCAGTCCCGTGAGTTGAGAGCCCAAGCCTTTCCCCCCTTCCTCCACTTGCAGGCCCACCTCCTCCCACAACTGCACAGGATTGAGTCAATTTCTCAATTACTAAGTATCAAATTTCACCACATGAATATCTCAATTTCTCAATATATGTGTTAGATTGTGTTCAATCATGTTAGATTTTACATTCTATTAACTATTCCTATTCTGATTTTTTTACATTTTTTCCAATTTTTAAACCCATGTATATATGTACACACTAATATAGGGGGGCCAACTATTGGGCGATGCCGTACCAGTACTGGTACCGGCCCAAACCGGTACTAGTACTGCGAACCTTGCATACTTTCCGGTGGCTCGACCACGGATGATTCGTAGGCAGTCAGTACGGCCTCAGTGTGGCGAAAAAGTGTAGAGGGCCTACCCAGGCTCCGGAGTGGGCTAGGGCCTCCTGTTGCCTGGCGGACATGCATCAGGGGTGGGGGACAACTCCCCCTGGTCTATTGCAGATGAGGACTGCAGGACCGGGACTGATCAGTCCCTGGCAATGGTTACAGCATCTTCGACCCTAGAGGAGGGCGCCGCTCACGATAGGCTGCTGTTACGCCCCTCAATGGGGACCCAAAAGGATGACTTCCTTCTAGATACAAAAGCCTAAGGAATCCCCAACTGCAAAGAACGGGCATCAAACAAGGAGTCACAACAAGATGGTGATGATCTCAAGGGAGTGGAAGGACTGGGAACGGAGGAAGTCAAGGAGTTGGTGGGTGTAGTGGAGAGGCAAACTGAAGCTCAGATGTAGTGGAGAGGCTAACTGAAGCTCAGATGAAGGGGTTGGCTGAGAAGGTTGGCGTGTCCTTCGCTGGCCTTGAGAAGGGAATCAAAGGGGTCTTCATAAAAGTACAAAAAAGGTGGTTGAAGTCAAGGTTGGGAAATCAATGAGAAAGGGGGAAGTGAGGGGAAATAGTGGGATAGGGAGGAGGAGTGACTAGGAAGAGAGGGAAAAAAGTAACTAGATCACGCCATGATGAGGATAGTGTCTTGAAATATAAGAGGAATTACGGGAGGGAAAAAAGGATGGTGGTAAGGTATCTTGTGAGAAGATGTAAAATAGACATATTGTGCCTTTAGCTATGTTATCAAAGGTGCTTGAGCTCACCTAGGCAATGAGACGAGGAGAGGCGCCAACAGTTCACCTCGCCTCAGCCAATCTCGCCTCAACTATTAGACAGGGCCATGGATGCCTTTGGGCCGAGCCCACTTAGGCCACCCAACCTTTTCCTATAACACATGTGCATGTATAAATTAAGTATTCATATAGGTTTTATAGGTGTTGTTGACATATTTCATATCTGACCTATGTATAGTTTTAATGAAATGTAGTCTCAAACATCCTAAGCCATCGCCTAGGCATTTGAGGCTTGAGGCAACCCGTTGGTCGCCTCTCGCCTTTTGACTACATAGGCCTCTAGAAGATAAAATGAGAAGGGGATGGGGTGAGCATCATGAGGAAGATCGGGAGCTCTAGATTGACGAGAGAGGTGTCCTCCCAAGCTGAGGGAAGAGCAGGGGGTATAATGGTCTTGTGGAACGAATTTGAGATTGAGAAGGTGAAGAAACACAAGCAAATTGGCAAGCGAGCTGCATCTCTCTCCTTTTGCAACTCCAAACACGATTTCTAGTAAGACTTTACAGACGTGTATGGCCCACAAAATAGGGAGGACTACAAGGCCGCCTGGGATGAATTGTTACTCTTCTACACCAATTCGGAACACCCATGGTGTGTAGGGGAAGACTTCAACGCAATGCTATCATTGAATGAGAAGGCTGAGGACTCTTCCAATACATGCCAGATGGAAGACTCCAGGGATTTTATTTCAGAGACAGAGTTGATTGATGTTCTCACTCCTAACTCTCAATTCATGTGGTCTAATCTCAAAGTAGACCCCTCCGTCTCCAAGCCCGATAGATTATTGATTTCTGTCGAATGGGACTATGGGAGGACCAATACCCCCACTTGGAGGCTAGCACTCTGATGAGACATGTCTCGAATCACAAGCCCATCCTACTCAAGACTAACTATAGACAAACGAGGAAAGTCCAGTTCAAGCTGGAAAGATACTAGCTAGCTCAAAGAAGAAGACTTTAATGCCACTATTAGCAGAGGGTGGAATACACAAAGGCATGAGGCATCTGCTATGGCTAGACTAATTGGCAAATTGAAAGCTTTGGCACAAACACTAACTAAATGAGAGGCTTCTAAGACCCACCCTGGGAAAGTAGCAAAAGATAGGATTCTGAAACAGCTACAAGGACTTGATGCCTTGGAGGAGGCATGCCTATTGGACGAGCAGAAGAGAACTCAGCATGATAAACTCAAGGCTGACTTTGAGGACATCTTAGGAAAAAAGGAAGTGTACTCGAAGCAAAGATCGAGAAAGAGGTGGATTAGAGAAAGGGACAAGAATATCTTTTACTTTCAAAGGGTGGCTTCAAGGAGGAGACGTAATTGCATCAAAAGAATCAAAGTGGGGGGCCAACTCATTACTCAACTCAAAAACATTGTGAGTTATGCCAGGCACTTCTACTCACACCTATTATCTGAGGAGCCAATCAGGTTGGCAGTCACCATCGATCTCCTTCCTTGTCTTATGATGGCACAGAGTAGCGCACTCTCTTGCTCCTTTAGTGAGGAGGTGAACAAGGCAGCATTGTCTCTTGCAAGGGATAAGGCCCCAAGCTCGGACAATTTTCTTATGGTATTCTTCCACCGTTGTTGGGAAACTATCAAGTCATATTCTCCAAGTAATTTGGGAATTCCAAAAAGTTAGGGGCCTTTTGAGAGATATCAACAAAACATTCCTCATCCTCATCCAAAAGTAGGAAGCAGAGAGCCTGAAGGATTACAGGGCCATCAACCTGTTAAATGAGACCTATAAGATCATCACCAAGTTGTAGGGTGTCAAGCTTGAGAGTGTCATGAATAGGGTCATCAATGGCTACCAAGTGGCTTTAATCAGAGGCCGTATCATACAGGATAATTTTCTGGTGACTGATGAATGTCTGCTCACCAAGAAGACAAAGGAAGAAGGGATTAGTACTCAAGCTTGACTTTGAAAAAGCCTATAATACGGTTGGTAGTGCCTATTGGATGTTCTCAAAAAAATGGGTGTTGATTATAGGTGGGTTAGCTAGATTCGGACTTGCATCCAATCATCCACTTTTGCGGTGCTCATCAATGGTAAACAGTCACCTTTCTTCCACAGTGGCACGGGCCTTAGACGTAAGTGTCAAGGCGGTCACCTAGGTGACCAGTTGCCCTTATGGGGCCAAGGTGCCAATCTGCCTTTCTGCCCCCTCAGAAAGGGGAACAAGGCACCTGCCTAGGCGAGCAAGGCGTCCTACCTGGGTACCTTGAGCTGCCTAGCATGTGCATAGCCTATAATAGCCCCCGCCCCCAAAAAAATTTTGGGTTGGAGGGATCCACGATGCAAGACGGAGCCATAGGTAGATCGTGCTTCACACACTCCTCTACTCTATGTGTGTACCTTTCTCTCTGCCCCCTCTCTCCTCCCTCTATCTCTCTCAATTTTCAATATTAAAATCTATAAATTTTTGTATATTTTATTCATGATTCGTATATTGGGGATATCCCCGGGAAGAGAGAGATTTTCCACCATTGCTAGCCACTACTAAAAGAGAGGGACCAACACTACTACTATAGAGAAAAGAAAGAAAAAGACAATCCAGATAGATGGGAGATAGTCATAGTACCACCCGCTTCTTTGCCCACTAGGATCTCTACTTTGTTGATCATGAAGGAAAGAGACATTTTTTGAACTGGATCGACAATCGAGGACTGTTGGATCGAGCTAATATTTTTTGAGTTTTTGAATAGGTGCCAAGGTGTCGCCTAGGCAATGCCTAAGCGGACACCTTATCAACTAAGCACTTTGGCTCCCCATAGTCTTGCCACCTTGACAACTAACCCGATGTCTCCTCTTCTATTTCTCCTAGTGGTACACATTTTGAGCCAGATGTGGTCGAGAGCTAAATCCCGAAATCTAATCAAGGGGTTCCAGGTTGCACCGTAGCGACACTTCATCACCCATCTGTAATATGTTGACGACATCATCCTCTTCATGGAAGAGGGGAAGGAACACTTGTCTACCATCAAGATGATGCTAGAACTCCTACAAAAGTAAGTGGCCTCAAAGTGAATTTTGACAAGAGCCAAGTGTTGGCGGTCAACATGAATCTAAGGGATGACAAGAGCTATTGTCATTCTAGGCTGTCAGGTCACCGAATTCTTATCACCTACCTTGGACTCTCCCTTACCCATAGTTATCAAGGCGGTCGCCTAGGAAATGCCTAGGCGTTGCTTAAGCAACCAGGCGCCCTTGTGGGGCCAAGGCGCCAACCCCCCTTTCTGCTCCCCAGAAAGGCAAGCAAGGTGCACGCCTAGGCAAGCAAGGCACCCTACCTAGGTACCTCGGGCTGCCTGGTCTGGGCATAGCCTATAATATCCCCCAAAATTCTGGGCCGAGGTGTTCCGGGATACGAGACGGGTCATAGGTAGATCGGGCTCCACACACTCCTCCAACACCCCTATCGCTATGTGTGTCCCCCTCTCTCTCTGCCCCTCTCTCCTCCCTCTATCTCTCTCAATTTTTAATATTAAAATCTATAATTTTTCATGTATCTCATCCATAATTTGTATATTGGGGATATATAATTTTTGAACTTTTAAGTAGGTGTCAAAGTGTCGCCAAGGCAACGTCTAAGCGCTTAGGCTCCCCATAAATGCCTTGGGTCGCCATGACAACTATGCCCTCACCCAAACTCTCTAGAATGCGAGGATTGGCAAGCAATGATAAATAGATTCGACTCTAGGTTAGCAGGGTGGAAAGAGAGGTCGTTGTCATATGGGGGCCGCTTGGTGTTGTGCAGGTTTGTTATGAATAGCCTACCGGTCTATTTTCTCTCCACCTTCCAGATCCCAAGGTTGGTAGCAAAGAAGTTGGAGTCCATTCAGGCCCGTTTCTTTTGGCATGGCAGTGAAGGAAGAGGCAAAGGTTGGCATGACATAGGGTGGGGGAGAGTTTGTAAAGGTAAGGAAGTGAGAGGCCTGGGTATTAAGAACATCAAAGACTTTAATTTGGCGCACCTGAGCAAATGGCTACGAAGACTTGGCAAAGAAGAGCATGGCATTTCGGCCACAGTCATTCAGCAGAGATACTATAACAGAGCAATAATATAGGGCTTATCTATGCCTTCGCAATGCCGTATTTCTCACTCATAGAGAGAGTTCTGGAGAGCTTAACTTTGTCAGGATTGGGGTTAGAGTGGTCTTGGGAGATAGGCTGAAATGTCTCTTCTAGGATGAGAAATGGTCCATTAATTATCCATTGAAAGAGAGATTTCCCCAACTTTTCGCAATATCCTCAGAGCCCCTGGCTGCGGTGGCCCACCTCTTTGACACACAAACATTAGGGGGAGTATGGGCACCCACCTTTAGAAGACACTTACGAAAGGAGGAGATCCACCTACTTGGGGAGATACTATCCCTATTACAAGACTGTACACTACATGCAAGCAAGCTGGATGAGTGGAGATGGAAATGGGGTAGGGAAGGGTGCTTTACGGTCAAGTCAACTTATCAAGTTATAGCAGACGGCGACATGCGCTTCTCTCTACAGGGGCAAATATAGAAGCCCAAGAATCCTCTAAAGTGCTAATGTGGAGAATTGCCCATGGTAGACTCCCAACTTGTGATATGCTTCCTAACTTCATTGAGGGTATTCCCACCCTCTGCTACTTATGTAGGAAAGTGGAGGAAGAATTGAGCATCTGTTCACTGGCTGCCACTTTTCCCAGGAGGTCTGGTTCCATGTGTTGAACAAGATGCAGTGCAAATTGCATATCAAGGGGAGTGTACACCACCTGTTGAGGGTGTGGTGCAAAGAATGGCCTCTTAAGGGAGACGATGTATCTAGTGGCTCATCCTCTATGTCACGTTATGAAATCCAAAAAGGACTGGGGATTTTGTTGGGGAGAGGATGAGAGTATGGGCTAAGCTCCTATGTAATATAGATTATCATAAGTCTTCCTTTTTTGAGCTATTTGGGGGGGTTGTAAGTGAGTGTCGCATCCTCTAGATGTTCATTTTCGTATGATATTTTCATTTCTTACACTTATATATCCCTTTCTTTTCATTGTATATATATATATAGTGGTATCATCAACTTTAAAAAAATATATATATGCTTTTGAGAAGTAAACGTATTGTTCAGCTCTAAGTCCACTTTCCCAAAGATGTTAATGAGAAAACCTATACAACATAAAGATTTGAAGCATGACCCACACTGCCCAAACCTCAATCAATCTTGAAGCAGAATATTGTGATTAAGGGTTGGGGGAAGGGACAGGACTGAGCCATGGGCATGTAAGAAGCAAGAAAGGAATAGGTGATACTTATCATGGCACTTGTCCCAACAGTTAAAATGATCTCGCTTTAACACTCATATACCAATAGAAGGAGAGGAAGCCATCCCAGAGACACCGAAAATGAAAAGAAGGCAGGCAGATGAAGAGCCCACTGGGGTTTTTGGACTGCCAGGGGTAATATGGCCACAGAAGAGAAACCCAATGGGGGTGTTCTGACTGTCGGGGGTAATTCTGGCTAGGGAAGAGATGGAGATAGTGGGGGTAGTCGAGAGATTGACGGAGACACAAATGAAGGATCTTGCAGACAAGGTGGGAATCTCCTTTACAAGTCAGGGTAAGGACCTGAAAGGGTGTTCACCAAAGTTCAGAAAAGATGGCTCATGGGTATGGCAAGGGAGGCGAAGGGGGGGAGTCCAAGAGGAGGGGAACAGGGGAGAGGAAGGAAGTGAGAGAGACAAGTAACGAGCCATAGGAGGAGGGAGGTCGGTCCAGTTATGTCTCCTTATTAAGGGCAATCAAGGCTACTACAAGACCACGGGACCATCGTAGATTACCAATTGGTAATAGAATCAGCTCGATGATGTTGTCTTTGTATTGTAACGTAGACTATTCTTCCTTTTGATGTTGCCAAGGGGACACAGGGGGATTACATCCTATGGATGCACATTTTGTACAAAAATATTTTGAGTGCTTACTTCTCACATTTGTAAATCCTTTTTTTATTTTATATATATAGTGGTACCATCCACTTTCAAAATATAAATATCTACATGCTCAATCTGGAACTACATCGGTTTAGACGAGAGCCAACTTCTTAGTCTTTTTATGTGAAATTGGCTCAACCGGAAAGGCTATCCCAAGTTTATCACCAAAGTAACCACCTAAGTTGCAAAATAAGAAAACATTTATGCCATTTCATTCATATTTACTTCCACAAAACCATAGATTGTTCTCCTAAGATTGGCTGGAGAAACCAAATGCAGCTGCTTGTTAGGAAGTTGCCAAAACTAACAGTTTAGAAAGGCTTAACCATCTCAATCTCTCGCCCCTCAACCATCTCTCAATCTAGAAGATATCCACAATATTCATCTTCTGACGAATCAACAAGTTTGTATAAATGAAAAAGTTAATAGTCTCTAGTCTCCACTACAACTTGATTGCCATATAAACAGATAACGAAAAAAATATTCTATTGTAAAATAGATAAATCATACATGAGTAACGAGCACAAAGATAAAAACTCAATACCTGCTTTAAGTTGATTTGCTGAAGATAACCATTTATTACAACTACTGAATAATTAGTCAATGTGGAGGATGCAAAGTCCTCAAGTAATGTCTTCTTAGATCCAAACCCATATGTTAAAATACCAAAGCCACACCTAAGGAACAAGAATGATGAAGGAATATCATAAATGAATCTGAAAAGTGTCAAAATGAATGAATCAAGGACACAAACAATATGGGTCCTTGTGGATAAAAATCTAAATTTCAGAAAGAGGTTGTTTAGCAAAACTCTTTCTTAAATACCCTAAACTCATGGGTAACATAGTTTGAAAATGAAATCGTATGGTTCATTTGATTTAACATTGATTCAGCATGATCTAATAAGCAATTGTAGCCTTGCTCTAATAAGTAATTTGGTCATAACTTATTAAGAATTATAAAGAAGCTAGAATGCCATTTACACAAGGAAGTTAATGAATAAGTACAATGCTAATCTCTGCAAAACATCAAACTTCAGTGTTAAAAATGAAGGACGTTCCGTCTTTATTCCAAACTGCCTCTCCAGGATAGTAGATAATTCAATTTGGCCATAAATGTCATCTTATTAATTACCAAGTTTATTTAATACTAGCTTGCAATTAATTTCTGTCATTTGGTAAGAGATTCTGTACACCCAAGAGTTGCCATCTCACTACTCAGTAATATCTTGGAAGCTAGAAGAGTAACTTCGCAAGATCTCAGAAAGAATAGTGAGTTTCTAAGCAGCTTGCCATAAAGAGAGTAAACCATCTCGACACCTGGGCGAGAAAGGAATCTCAGAGAGGTCCAGGAGATGGCAATCCATGGCATGCCCACTTAGATGCAGAACATATTTGGGCCACGACCGGTAGAATTTTGTCTGGACATTAGATCAAAGGGAAAATAAAGCATGAATTCTTTACCCCTAGGGTTCCCATGCCCTCTCTTTCCCATCAGCCACGGCCTAAAAAAGTATTGTCATAAATGGTGAATAAGCAATGGGAGGAATAATGGCTATGGATGGAGCCAGGAGCGGATAGATCCAGGTATGGAAGGCAGCCCAAACAGAAATAGTCTGGCTGAGAAACGATGGGATGATGTCGTAACACTAGCCACATGAGTTACATTTCTTCAACCTTTTTTTCTTTTTCCCCCCTAGACCAATGGCAGCCCTCCTCTCTCTCTCTCTCTCTCTCTCTCTCTGGCCGAGAGAAGATGGGATGATGTGGTAACAGTAACCATAGCCACATCAATTTCATTCCTTCAATCTCTCTTTTTTTTCTTTTTTCCCTTGATCGACGACAATCTTTCTATTGGAGAAGAGGATGGGATTGAATGATGACATCAGCTAGCAAAATCTGACATTTTTGTGGATTCCATAAATAACGAGAAGAATATAAGGCCATGGGAACGCATCGAAAAGAAGGGAGAAGAATTCTTTTTAAAAAAAGGAGAAGGAAAAAATAGAAAAAAGGTTAGAGGTATGGACTCAATACAGAAGTATGGCACTATGGCTTCACGCTGCTTCATATGGGAGAGATTGCACATCCTCACACCAGTCCCAAAGAGGGACAAGAACGAACATCACGATAGCGATACAGGGTTTCTCCATCATTAGCTATCCCTTAGGGCTTATTCATCTCATGGTACTGAAAGGAATCACTATAATTGAATATAAATCTAAACAAAGACTAAAAAGTATATAACAAATCGTCAAGCACGTAACAAAACCACACACATTAAAGGCTTATACACTATACATCCAAAGAATTTTTGTTATTTCTTTTGGAGTGGCGCAAAATAAAGGGGAATTTTGTGTCTCAAAGCAAAGACATGAAAGGCTTCCAGCTATCTTATTTCAGAGGGTTGACCTTCCCTTCACTGTCTAGGAATCTTGACTAAATGAATTGTATACATAATAGGTGCCCCATGAAATGAAGCCATTAGCCATGAGCTTTTTCTATGATAATATTACCCGAAGATAGTTTTAACCATGACCTCCAATCGTATTCCTCTATACTGTAAAAATTCCCTTACTAACTTTGATGATAACAAAACAAATATTATGAATCTTTAATGGATCGTGTTAATAGTGCTTGGAAAGTACCCTTGAATGACTAAAACAGCTGAGAAGCCAAAAACAAAAGGTCGAAACCAAAGTCGAGTTCGAAATGGCAAAAGACGGGAAGCCCAAAAGCATCGGGGTGATAGACCGCTTGGTCAAAAACGGTCGACCTCTTTTTTCCAGTGCACAATCGTTTCAGAAAATTTTCAAGTGCACAAACTTGTTCAGAAGAAGCCATCGAGGCGGTCGACCGCTTTGGCAAAACGGTGGAGCACTTACGGCGCAAGAAATTTTTCAGAACTTTCCCAGATTTGAGATTTTGAATTTTATCTTTTGTCTAACATCTCCAAAGTTGCTATCCTGTGCCTTGTTCTATAAATAGGACAAGATGGAGCCCCTAAACCCTAACCACAAAGAGAGAAACGAAAAGGAGGCATATTCTTATGGAGATCTAAAGAGAAATTCATAGAGTTTCAAAGAGTCATTCTTCTTCCTCCTCCTACTGCTTCTTTAGTGATCTACTGCAAGAGAAGGACCCAAGGGCATGTCCACAACATGAAAAGCTTCATCCCAACGTGCTAGACCTGCCGTCTACTAAGAGGGAGCCTTATATATGAACCTAGTTCTTTTCATCTTCTCTATTTGTTATATGTGTTTCATTGTATTGTGAGAAGAAAGAAAGAACAAGTGTGTGGATCGTGAGGGAGAGATCCGTGTGTGTGTTTTGTGTGTGTGTGTGTAGTTGGTGCTCATAGCACCATGTGTGGGTGTTTATTCACACGTGTGTGCGTGTGTGGTTATCATTTTGATAAGTGTGTAGAAAAACCTCACCCAAGATGGAGTGGATGTAGGTTTCACATAAGATGAAGCCGAACCACTACAAAAACTAATGTGTTCATTGGTGTGATTGTTCCTTATCTCCCTCCCTTTTCTACATGATTTTTACACGTGCACGATTATCTACAAAAGGTTTAACTACTTGTAACATCATTACTCTTGTTTTAGGGTGAATAGATCTCACTTAATTATCAAAATCTAATACTACACGTGTTTTCTATGAAAATCGGACATATTTGTAAGCAAACCCAATTCACACCCCTCTTGGTTTGCCGTACCTTAGGCCAACACGGTGTTCCACCATGATGCCTTTTTTCTTTGGAATAATTATTGTGTTCAAGCAGCCACTCCAAGTATCAATAACTTCACCAAAAACTATTTTTAGTGAATCAATGTGTTATATATGCTCTTTAAATTAAAAAGAAAAAACCTACTAATAATTGGGAGAATATGGCATTACCATATACTTCAAATTTTTCATAGGCAAGACTGTGATATAGTAAGGGAAAAGATCCATATGTGTATGCCTTGTTGATGGCAATGTAACCTAAAGAAACTTTTAAAGACGGATAACTCTTCATCACACATAAAAAGAAGCTTCCATTTGATGGAAACATAGAGCTATGAAGTTCATATATCCGAAAGCCTAAGGTCCAAATAAAAGTATATATCCACTAATGTAATATTAATCAAAGATCAAAACATTCAAAGAACATGGCAGAATCCTCAAGTCCTCACTTTTCTTCATGGTTGGTTGAATCAGATCAAATTGACCGATCCGACCAGTTTCCAGCCAAATCAATCTTAGCAAGGTTTTCAAACCCAATACCGATTTCGGTACCGGGCAGGGCCGGTACCGGTACCGCTACCAATACAAATTGGTACTGGCCGGCACAGTACAGGTCCTTCCCTATCCCCCCTTAATTTATATAAGTATATATAATTATACATTCATATATAGGTTTAAAAATTAGAGAAAATGTTAAAAAATCACAAAAAATAGAAAAACGTAATAGAATGCAAAATCATATGTGAATGACAATAAATAATTTAACACATAAATTTCAAAGTTTAAAACCATAAAAAACATCATTTCTTCACCATAATACATTGGATATTTGAAAACTTGAAACATAAAAATACATAATAAGGGTCATATGAATATGGTGGATAATTTGAAGATTCATCTTCATCTTGGTCCCTTGGTACATATGCATAACTGAACAATATATCTGCCATTTCATTCCATTGTCCCAAAATTGTGCATCACCAGTGCTCCTTGTGTTGGCAATACTGGATTCTCCAACTTGGCATCCAGTGTGCTCACCCCAAGATTGCCCCCTACATGAGGTTGCTCTTATTCAAGCTATGCCCAAGGGTCTTGCGGTCAGTTGGGCGTCGACAGGACGGTGGCCGGCTAGCAGCGGGCCAAGAGGGGGCAGAGGAGGGCGGTTGCGGCCTAGAATGGGGGAGGGGCTAGTGCAGCCCGTGAGACCCTCCCGGTTCTCAATATCGGGTGGTCCCGATGGATGAACCGGGTGGTACAACCCGGTTCATATGGTTTTTATTTTTTTATTTTTTGCAACTGTACCAGTCGGTACCAGTAGAAAATGGGCAGAACCGGACCGTCTGAGGCCGGTACCGTACCGGGTGAAATTGATAACCATGAATCTGAGTCCAACCCCCCCCCCCCACCCACGATTCTCATTGGGGATCAGCTACATTGGCTGGATCGGCCGATTCAACATAATCCCTTCAGAAATTTTATTTCTTCAGTCAATATTTCTCATTTTCATATGAAATTTAAATTGCACTTAACCCAAGTAGAGACTCTAGTTTCCTACAAGACCATAGTCCAACTGAATATTTCATATCGCATCTTTGTACTTCATTCATAAACTAAAACTCTATGCAACATATGTATCCCATGAAATACTAAAATAATGTGGAAATAGTTTAGAAGCTGAGGTCAAGAAGTAGGAAACTAGCAAGAAAAAAAAGAATTTTTGAAGGCAAGTGTGAATGGAAAAATCACGATGTATGCAACATACATGTCTTGGAGTGACTGTGTATAATACATTCAAAACACATTTTTGTGTTGTCCGGTCCACTGTAGAATAATGTAATTCTTTGGTTTTAAAATCACTGGTTTTAAAAGAGGTGCATTCTTCTGATTCTAAAACCACGTGTATTTTGTTTGGATGACTGAAAAATAAAATAAAGTGCTTTGTTGGTTTGTTGAAATTTCAATTCATTTTTCCAGTTTTGGTTTCCAGTGGATATGGACCATCAACCAAAGCCAAAAAAAAATGAAAAAAAGTCTTAGTGCCATGTGGGCCAGCGTAATCCCATTTACATTATTTTAGCAACCAAAAATTTCTGTAAAATGAAACAATTACAGAGTTTTACAGTGTTTTAACGATGAAACAAACAAGCCTTATGCATGTGTATATTAGAATGTAAGTCTACGAACGAAGGTACTTTTTTACCTAAAATTGTGTTCCTTTATTTTTTTTAGAAGGATTTTCACATTGTTAAATATATTTTGGACTTCTAAACTTTTCTAGGTAAAATAGTAGGCAAGGTTAGCTCAGCCCAGATTGGCTGGGATCGGGTTCGGATCTGCCAATCCAGATAAGATTTTTGCCCATTAACCCTGAGCCCAACCCCTGAGCTGACCTTCCTTGTTTTTTTATTATTTCCTTGCTCTTTTGGTGGGAGAAGTGGGTAGGAGATTTTTATCTGAAGGATAAGTTTGTCAAAATTTTCAGAATTTGTTACACAGAAGGCAGCTTGTTAGTGACTTCTTTCGGAATTTGTTACACAGAAGGCAGCTTGTTAGTGACCGCTATTAGAGTGTCCTTCGCAGAAATCAGAAGATGATAAAAGTTTGATGAGTTTACTTCATTTCTCACTCTACTGGGGAATTTTCACTTTGACAGTACTGCCAACGATAAGCTTACATGGGCAGCCAACAGAGGTAATTTTTCAGCTAAATCCTTCTATCATTTTATTGAGAGCCAGCATCATCCTTTCTGGCATTATGGGACGATTTGGGAAAGTCCAAACACCTCTTTAAATCAAGGAAGGCAGAGTGGGGGATCAGACCAGGATTGGTGGACCAAAAACCAATCAGGGAAGGCCAAATTGGCAGATCCAAGCCCAATCCCCAGCCAACCAGGCTGGGTCAGGTTTTAATGTTTTCTAAGGTTGAAATTTTATATAAGTTGAGGTACAGGGCTTTTGTGCAATTTTCAACAAACCACCCTACTTTACCCATTTGACAATATCAAGAATCAGGGGATCTTGGCCAGATCAGTTTGGCCGAAAACCAATGAGATCAGCCGAGTTGGTCCCAACCTTGCTTAAAATTAACACTTTTGTGTGGTTGGTGTCCAAGAGATGTATGCATTGGTCACTAAATTATATTGCAGCGAATGGATAACTAATTGTGATGAACAACGCACTTTCTGCAAAAATGCCACAGAATTTGTTGAGCCTTTTTCAGTTAGCAGATTTGAACTGGTCTTGGTCTAATGACTGGTCATCAACTCTCTTTTACCTCGGTGGAGGGCATGTGGGATTTTTTTCAGTACTATCCAGGCTTCGCAACAATTTTTTTCCTGAAAAAGGTAGATTGTGCTACCAATTTTATTAAAAAAATAGAGATAGTACAATCAAAGAGGAGAGGAGAGGCGAGGTTCCTCTTCCTCAAAAAGGACAACAGTCTACAAAAGGAACAACAGTGCAACTTAAAAACTTGCTACAGGTGTCTTCAGAACGTATCAGCTCCATGAGGCGATAAGGACAATGGCTCCGGAGCAGATGTTCTCTATGTAAACCTTGCTACCACGAAAGATGTTATAATTCCTCTCTTTCCAAATGACCCAGCATACTGCTGCAGGTATGAGCTTGAAGATGCGATCTTGGGTTTTGGACATATGCTGGCCAGCCCTTTGTTTGAAAAAGTCCCACGTTTTGGAAACTGAGATGAAGGAAGGATAAAATTCCACAAGTTGTCCAATAGTACACCACACTTCGAAACTTAGCGGGCAGAAAGTCATTAAATGATCCACACTCTCATCCTCCAAGCCACAAAAAGAGCAGATAGTCTTGCAGTCATGTTTCCACTTTTGTCTGTAAAGCTTGGTAACAATGCGCTGTCGGAGAAGAAGCCATATAAAGGTCCCGACTTTCAGTGGTGACTTCACCTTCCAAACCGAAGTTAGTTGAGGGATAGTAGAAGATTGTTCCAGATGCTCATACAGGTCTTTGATAGAGAAATGGGATGCCTTGTTTCTCCATAAAAACATCTTGTCTTCTCGAATCAATGTTCAGCCTGTAAAAGTGTTACTGCAAGTACTCCTAATTCTCCTTAAGTCCCCTGCATAGCTGAAAGAACCAACTTGTAGTTGCATTTTCCAGGAGATAAACACTGGATGACATAATTCCATTTGTTTGTAGCAAGGTTGTAGATTGCAGAAAACTGATCCTTCAAGTCGCCTTCCCCACACCAGTGGTCTTTCCAAAATAAAGTATTTTGACTATTGCCCACCTCAGTAGAGATGCCCTTTTTTCGGGAAAAAAGGAGCTGATGGCAAAATTCCTATCCAAATGGGCGATGCCAGCTTAAACTTGTCCATATCTAGACAAAAACAATGATAACTGGGATAGTTTTTGTGCACAACCAACCTCCTCTACAGAGATGTATCAGTGACCAATAAGTCATTGTTGCACCCATAATTTTCTCAAAATATTTTGAGAATTTTATTTCATATCAATCGACGGATAAAATACGGCGTAGCGCTGATACCGTTGGTCCGCGGAGTACCTCCGCGATTTAGGGTCCATTGGCCCGATCACAAGTCGTCACGAGTGGCGTCGCAGCAAGGGAAAATAAGGAGAAAATACATGCGCATACCTGTCAAAGTGGCCGAATAGTCGTGTATCACGCGGCCCGGACAGATGCAAAAACTCCCCCCTGACAAACAACACATGAAGAGACTACAAACGAAAAGCCTTCACTCCCGCACAACTCTCCACCAACTCGCTGCTGCCACACGGAAAAAAATGAGCGTTGGAAGGCAATAAATGCAGGACGGCGGGTTCTCCTCGGCCGAAGAAGACGAAAAAACACCAAAGGCACGCGCAGAGGGGCCAAAAACCCGCCCCGGGTGTTAAGTCCAACCCTAGCGGGGTCGGTTGACTCCGTTGGGTCCCCCAGCGGAGTCAAGCCACCCCGTGGGGTCGTGTCCACCACGCTGGGTCCCCCAACACGGTCTCAAATGACCCCCAAGCGGGGGTCGTTTGACCCCGCCCCAGAGGTCATTTGACCCCGCGGGTCAAATGACCCCTCCGGGGTCCATTTTCTTGCCGCAAAGGAAAAAAAAAGAGAAAGAAGAAAAAGTGGGTCACCCTCACCTTGTCAGAATTGGGGCTAAAATCTATTTTTTTGTCAAAACCAAGGCAAACCCTCACGTTTTTTACAACCTAGGTCCTCCCACTTCTATAAGTAGCTCCCTGGGCTGAGGAGGAGGGGATATACACGCTGACGCTACACACGAGACAAGAGACGCAACACAGGAACAGACGGAAGAACTTCGAGCAAGACATCTGTTGTTTGTTTGGCAGACCCAGCAAAGGGTATATTTCCATAAATACCCTCGGTCTGCTTAAATACTCCCGATGGTGTCAATCTATAATTTCCAACCCGTCTTGGGCGGCAGATGTACGTAATTTTCTAAATAATAAGAAATTACGAGAAAGCCCTTCCCTCAACGGCCAAGAAAGTCCAAGTCTTGTGAAACTGCAGTTCAGTCCTGCATGTTTTTTATAATTATGGCTACGCGCATACGTCCCACGTTAGTGCGAGGGCCCTCTCTTGTAGAGTCGATATCTCACCGATAACCCTTGTATTTCAAGCAATGGAGAATGTGTACACTCAGTTGTCTTCTATCATGTGCATTACAAAAAATTACAAATAAACCCTATTCTCTTGGGAAATTGTGCATACGTCCTTCTTGTCTAAAAATGAGCGCGTGCGCGCCGTCCTCAGAATCAGGCGTTGGCTTTCCACCCAGCGGCCTTGCCGAATCTTCCCAATATCACATAGCCACCCTAACCCTCGGTCTACCCCTCATTCGGTAATTACCAAAATACCCTTCTATCTCAGAAATGGCCAAACAGCTTTCAAATTTTATGTAAGCTGCCTTCAGGAGTCAGAGTTCACACTGTAGTCTCCCTCCAACCCGAAAAATTACAAGAAGATCCCCGACTTGATAAAATTACCAAAATACCCCCGAAGCCCAAAAATTACCAAAGTATCTCTGGAGTCAAGAAATCCTACCGACACTTCAAAAAGCCTATGGCTTCTGGAAGATTACACCCACACCCCTAAAATCATAGGATTTTGCCTAACTTCATCAGGCCTTTTGATGAAACCCTAACTCTATCCCTCCTTTGGAGGTGAATGAGAGTTAGTTTGGAGCCAAGTGAATGAACCTGCCTCATCTTGGCAAACGAAGGGATTTAGTCAAGACCCGCGCCAAGGAACTTAGGTTTTCTTAGACAGTTAAACAAGGGTGTTCGGACTTTAAGCTGATGTAAATCAACACTGACTACGATCAGTGGAGGAAGGTCCCGCATCCGAACTCATATCGTCTGACCTCTATTTTACATACCCATGGAATGAACACCGCACTGGCCATTCATAGAGCCTCTTCTATGTGCATCTGATATAAATTTCTTATTTCTTGTCGTTTCTCCAAAAGGCTTAGCCCTTCCCCCGAGAATCTATATCATTTATTTTCTTATTTTGTGTTTTGATTCCGTGGCGTCAACAGTCACATAGCCATTTACCTGATAGAGCCATATTCGTTGTTCCAGATTTTCAACAGCTGCATGACAAAGATTGACATGCAATGAAGGGGATTGGCTGACAGGACGGAATTTAATAGTGTCAATCAACCACCCAAGGTGAGAGGCTTTCCAAGAAGCAAGTCTCTTTTGTATTCTATGGAATCAAGGCTCGGCAACGTAAAAAACAAACCCTGAAGAACTTATCCATGCTTCCCATGCCATCTGTTGGATTATACGAAAGCAACCCAAGGACACCATCTTCAGGAGAAGTAGATGCTATGTTGAAAACATTGCCATTCAAGCTGTCTATTTTCTTTACTATTGGTCAGCATTTATCCTGCATGTTAGTGTTAAGACGTGGAAGGAGGTTATAAATTAGGTGTAGTCTCCTCTAGTCCCTTTTTTTTTACATAGTAGAGGAATTTTTCCTCTACACCTTGATTGAACTACCTCCATTTGCAATAAAATTGGTGGTGGAATGCACAACTTTTTTCTAGTAAACATATTGGTCCTAAACTTTGTCAACTTGAAACAGGAGCGTGATCTCTGTATAAATGAATTGCAGGGGTTGTCACTCGACAAATGTCTAGTGCTCCTCCATGGAAGCACTTAGCATCTTAGATTGTCATGTTTTTCTTCTGTGTAATTTGCAGTGCAGTTCCCCTGTTGTTTGTCTATTGCCACGGTTTGCTTTGGCAAGGAATCGCTCCTCCATTCCTTCATGATTGGACTATATTTATGTTTCAATGAAATTGGTGGTATGATCCACATTCTTTCCATGTGGGAGTGAAACAGTAGTGTGACAAATAATTTGCCAAAATGAATCATGATCTCTGTATAAATTATATGGGGATTGACTTATAGAGAGAATCCATCGTACTCTTCATTTAATCATGTAATCAGGTTAATAATACCTGTGCAATTAAATTTTGAGAAAAAGACCAAAAGAGAACCACTTAGATGCACATGTGATGCTTGATAAGAGAGATACAACCTGTGCAGAACAATATGAACAGCAGTTGCCAATTATCACAAATGATAATTTGCATCTTTGTCTCAAATAAATAATAAAATAATCTCACAGGATCCCTATTGCCATCAATTCATTTCTAGGAGCAATCAAGCATAGTCTTGTAATCAAAGAATGACTCATAGCCACGACAACCACTTGGATATGAAAAGAACATTAATAAAAAGTCGAATGTGGTTTAGGAAACAGAGGGACAAACCTCAGCTCAAAAAGCCACTTCGGGTATAGATCTTTATAGCTATTCAGTAAATCTCTTATCTCTTTCTCATGTTTCGCCACAAGGCCAGATGATGCTGCTCTTAGGGCCTGACAAGAAACTCCTGGTCTTCAGGCAGACATTAAAAATCAACCTAAATAAATGTCAAATGGAGGACACTAAAGAACATAGGACCACCCAAGATGGACAATTAGTCCAGTAGATTTACCTCAGGTGGCCAGATCTACTTGTACTTGAGAAGGAACAAAGTACGCTAGGTAGTTGTATAAAGCAAAATATAAGTGGCAGATAATGACAAAGTGGTGAACAAAGAGAGAACTGTTCTTTCTTGCTCCATACAAAGCAGAAAACAAAATGCCTTGAATATCTTCACATGATCACTTGATCACATATCCCTCACAAAGACTGAGAATACTACAGGATAGGACAAACATGCAGTATAGAAGATTCTCTCTTGCTCGTGCCAAAATGGAAAACATAATGCATTAAGGGGTCATTTGGCATACAGTAAAAAATCATAAAATGAAGTAAAACAGTGCTTTCTTATGTTGTGAATGCTGCAAATTGTTTTATGGTTTTTTTCTTATGGTTGGAGTGCGGTAAATTACTGGGTTTCAAAACCAGTTGACCCATGTGCCACCCTTTTTAACCAGTTTCAGTTTTCCATCTAAAATGACCAAAAACCAATATCAGTGATTTTTAAATCAGGAATTCTACATTTATGAATTTTAAAGTTGGTGATTTCAAAACCAATATTTACATTATTTTACAATACACCAAACCAACGCTAAATATCTTCCGATGATCCTCTAATCACATGTTCCTATTAAACACGGAAAAGTACTACATGACAAGACAAATACAACATATAGATCATTCACATAGTCATTCGTAGTATAGCCCTATAATCTATACAAAGCTGATTAAAAACTCAAACTTTTTAATATCCAGTACTCCTATCTCCACGACACTGGCTCCAAATCTCAAATATTCCATTGAGCATAGGCCTTCTAAAGAGAAAACCTAAAACGAACTCAGTCTGGCATCTCCACTAGCACAAATAGAGCAAGATTGTTCTTGATCACTTCTACAGGAAACCCCTCGTGTAGCTTCTTCAAAGATGACAGAAATATGCAGTCCAAAATAGTGACCCGCATATCTCCCAGAAGCCATCAGAATGACACGGTAACAAATAGCCGAAAGGGACGTTTACTTAGATTGGAGGAGACAATAGTTCACATAGATCGACGAGCTGGTGACTAGCTTGCTCCAAAACAATACTGGAATCGACTAAACCGAGGATTGAAGAACATGTGTCCATGAATCCAACAAACTCATGAGGAGCATAAAAGTGTGGCAATTCTAAAATGATAAAGAATGCACTCCACAGGCTGGACGAAATGAGAACGGCAATAAACGATAGAAGTAGCAAGAAAAGTGAGCAACCATCAAAGGTTGCCTGTTACCAAAGACAACAATTAGCAACTGCGCTCGAACCGGTTCGCTCACCTGCTCATCCACGGGGTTGATGTCGGAGACCTTCCGCGCGGTCTTTCTCCGAGACTTCCCACCGAGCTCCTTCGCCAAGAAGTAGTTCCTCGAGAACGCGAACTCCTCCTCCGACTCCGACTCCGCATCCGGCGCCGCTCTTCCAGCCCCCTCCGGGTCGGCCACCCTCGGGTAGCCGGAGGGCGCCTCGGACGATAGTGAAGACCACCTCGCCTTCTTCGTCATCTTCCTCTTTTTCTCCTCCTCCGACGATCTTCCCCGCAGATTTTTGGCGCCAGACCAATCGAATTCAACTTCGAGGCGAGCACCGGAGGGCTTTACCGCCCGGAGTTTCGAGTTCAGAACCGAACTCAGTGGTGGCAGAGAATATCTGGTTGGGCTTCCGAGTTTGACAATGACTTCAAGTCCAAGTAAGCCCCTGAGTCCAGTTCAGTCCAGACTGAGGTCTTCCGATCAGATCAGGCTACCTGTCCTGGATGGTTTCTGCGGGAGGGTTCCAATGAGTCCGGTCATTTTTACCCGTTACAGTAAAAAGGCAGAATAACACCGCCCGAGACTTTTTGAAAAATTAACTCTCTTACACATATAATTGCAGAAATCTCACTTCCAGATTCATGTTAATTAATATGATATCTGTTGACAGCAATGTTATCAAAATTGAATCGATGTCTGAATCGATCAATGAGTTGATTCGGTTGGAACCGATTAGACCGTCAATCGAATCGATTTGAACTGTGACATCATTATAATATAATTATGATGTCATAAATTTTTAATAATTTTAAAAATATATAAATATCTCTAAATATTAATCTATATATATAACCAAATGATATATCAATGCAATAGTCAAAGAAGTAACGTCATCAAGTTTTAAAGTTTACAAACATATATCAATGTAGTAGACTGATTTTCAAATGTGTTAGACATGTTTTAAAAACCTACAAGTAGAATTCATTCATTCACATAATTATTCAAAGGTTTTGATTCAAGCATAAATAAAAAACACTGGTTTAATTACTAATTGTTAAAATTTTAAAAAATCATACATTCATATGTTTAAAAAATAAAAAATATAGATTTAAATTCTGCAAAAAAATAAAAAATCTATTACTCACCTGAGGTCCGGAGCTGAAGACGGCGCTGCTGGTGCGGTGCGATCACCGGACACGGGGGACAGTCGGAGAGGACAGTCTGGTGCGGCCCTTGGTGCGGCCGGAGAGGAACGGTGCTGGTGCGGCCGGAGAGGAACGGTGATGGTGCAGCCGGAGAGGGTGCGGCCGGCGAGGAAGCCTGGACGTTGCTGGTGCGGTGTCTGCGGCCCTGTTCACGACGACCGGACACCTTGGTGCGGTCGGAGAGGAACGGTGCTGGTGCGGCCGACAAGGAAGCCTGCCCTGGACGGTGCTGGTGCAGCGGCTGCGGCCTCGGCTGCTACCCTGTTCGCGACGACCGGACACCTTGGTGTGGCCGACCGAAGTGGAAGCCTCGTGCCCTGTTCGCGACGACTGGTGAGGCCCTGTTCGCGACGACGGACACGGGACGACTGGTGAGGGCACCAGGCGTGCAGCAGCCGGCGAGAGGGCCGGCGAGAGAGGGGAGAGGCGAGAGGGCCGGAGAGAGAGGGGAGAGCGCCGCGGCTGACTGGAGACGGAGAGGGAAGAGGGCCGCCGGCGACCGGAGATGGAGAGAGTGGAGCCCGGGCAACCGGAGACGGAGATGGCGGAGGGCCGATCGTCCAACGGGGGGAGAATCGGGAGGGTTAGGGCACGGCTGCACGGCGCACGGGTGAGAGAAGGGTTTCGAGAGAGAATGAGGGATTTTCGATTTAGTATTTTTCAATTTTTATTTTATTTTTTTTAATTAGCGAACCGGGTCGGACCGGGTCACCGGTTCGACCGCGGTTTGTCTGGTTCGGGCGGTTTTTTAGCTTCAGACCGAACCGGCCTTAATCGAACCGGTGTTCGAACCGGTCGGCGGTCGAACCGGCCGATTCGGTCTGGTTTTAATAACATTAGTTGGCAGACACTTATAATTAGAATTTATAAAAGGGAAAACCAACGAGATAAGCTGCGAGTGGAACTTCTAGTAGCGGAGCCAAACATGGATACGGCTTGTTGATACTTGATTTCCCTTGGCAGAATGATGTTAACGTAGAGGGGATCTATTGGCAAGACTGAGCATCAAGGTAGAGTATTCTTCCACATGAAAGGAGTTATGACAGGGGTGGGAGTGCTCTAAAAGAACTCTTTGATGTTTAAGTCAGCGCTTGATAGAGAAGAATGAACACGAGAGTAGAAGGAATGATGTTTGCGTACCTTGCAACGTCAATGTATTGTACATTTTATAGGCCTTAGGGACCAGACGTATGTGTCTCCGGGTGTTTCGCCCTAGTCAAGATTGTGGGTGGAATAGGAGGCAGGTCTAGGGCAGACTCGGTTGTAGTTATGAAAACGGAGAGAGTCCAAAGCGGTTACGAGGTAAACGAGATCAAAAGCAGGATCCGGAGTGACAACGGAAGGAAGGTTGCATCGGATTTGACCTCGCAGGGATCTAGCCCCTATTACCCAATCAGATCTAGACTTAAATTATAAAGGCAATGGATAATGCCCACATCACTTTCCCCTCAACCCTCGGTACGAGGTGCGTGAGTGAGCACGCGGCAGGGATAATTCGTTAGTGGGTTATAATCCCAATGCCTTTATAGTGTTGAGATATAACAGAGGCTAAGGACATAGGTCAACGAAGCCTAAGGTTAAAACCGAGAAGGTTCTCAAAGCTGCGGCCATTGTTTGGCCGAGAGTGTGAAGTGGCATATGTGGCTGAGGCCGTTGGTTGGCCGAGCCAAAAAATAAAATTGCTATGAGGCTAAGGCTAAGGCTGGTTGACATGCCATGCTTGAGGCTATGTCAAGGTCCCATGAAGTGGTGCTTGAGGCTAAGGCCGTTGATCGGCCACACTTGAGGTTACGTATAGAGAGTGATGACTGAGGCTAAGGCCACTATGCAACCAAGGCGGAGGTCACATGTTGAGAGGCAACCGGGCTATGGCCATTTAATAGTTAGGCCAAAACTTATAAACCGAGGTATAGCTAGGCTAGGGCTGACAATCGGCTAGGCCGAATGTTATCCAATCCAGCAAGAGAAAACTAGACAATGGCCATTGGTCGGCTTGGCCGAAGGCTGTGCATGGAGGTGACCGAGGCTAAGGCCTGTGATTCGTTGCACTAAAGGTCATGCTGATCGGTAACCGCAATAAGACCTATGCTTGGCCGCACCAAAGGTTACGAAGGTTAGTGACTAGGTATGGATGCACTTAAATTTCTCCCGCTTATTTAGTCATTTGTTTTATTTATTATTTTACTTTGATTTATTAGTGCGTAGGCGTGCCAGTCACAATGTGACAGTTTGTTCGGGCTCTAGGGCCGAGGTGGCCTAGAACCGTGGGTGCGCACCATCTGACTGATTAGACGAAAGTGAGTTTTGTGTCGGGACTAGAACCCGCCGTGCCGTAAAGGTCACGGCGTTAATTACATCTCTCCGAAAGGAAGAAAACCCTTGATTAATCGCCAATAAGAGGGACCTTATGACCTGAAATCTGTATTAATAACAAAAAGGAAGAATATACAGTTTGAAAACATGTCGAGAGTTCCCTGGTCGGGGCATGGGCATTTAAGCCTATTCATTTGCTCGGCATGTGCCCCATGCTCGGAGGGTATTCCGAGTAGGAAACACAGCGAAAACACGAGTGACCGTTTGGAGAATATCTGCCGGGAAGGCGGCAAGTTTAATGGAAAAAGGGAGATGACTCCCAGTGAAGATGAGGCAGACTCACTGAGTTATTGGCCCGAAGCAACGTCAGACCATGGCTATGGTGGGGTGGTCCCCGTGATCCAACCCTGGCTTGCAAGGGCATCTTTTATGTTCCCTTCACACGGGGCCTGTCACGCCCCGACGCGGAAGAATCAAGATGAAGCAGTTTATATCAATCGTGTCAATCAGAGTGCGATATTGCCACAAGAACCATACAACAATGATACCATAAAATAACCACTAAAATTTTATTGATAATGAAATATTTCTATTACATCATATTGTGGACTTGCTACTATCATTACATCGACTCCAAAGAAACAACACTAAATAAACTCCTATGACTTGGACATAATCTATGAAAAATAACAAGACAAAGACGGCACACATGCCGTGACTCTAGCTAAATCGCTCCATGGTTTACTCTCGCCCCGACCCATCCGATTGACTTCCATCGTCCGAGTTACCTGAAAAGGATTAGGGAAAATTGGGTGAGCGAGAGCTCAATAGGGATTTATATCTCTATCACCAGGCAAAGTGTAAGTGATTAACCAATTTACATGTATCAAACAACAATCATGGCTAAGGTAAACAGTATAATAAGAGTGGAATCGAGATATTGCACATAAAGAGAACAAGTACTAGAACTTTCATGTGAATGGCCATATCAAGCACGCAAGTAATATTACGTAAGTATTTCATGAAATTTCAAGTGGAGTAGAATGCCGTAGACCCTCACGCCAGTCAAGTACTTCGGTGTAATGCCACACATTGTCATTACAAACTCCCATGGGCACAAGAACTTTCGGGCACTCTTCCCAGGACCAGACCGGGCCCTTATGATGCGTTGGCACTGAGGGGTGGATCAAAGATCCCAATCTAGACATCCACTATATTAATGGCCAAGAATTCCAAGGGTCATAACATGTAACCAAGGTAATATAAGTAGGAATGTGGATTCTTAATAGAATTCCAACCAACGAACTTATTAATCGACGAGAGTAAGTCATTTAAGGAAAATGACTTTAAGAAAGGATGTGAATGATTTATAAGAATATATCTCCGAAATAGACCCAATAAAGGTCAAAATATTAAGGTATGTTAGCCTGAAGGGGCTAAGATAGTCTAAACACACAAAAATCACGGAAATCAGAATTTCGGGTGACTGGATGAGGTGGCAGTCAGGATTGGACCGCAATCAGAAGGTTGCGGTCCTTCTTGGGCCACTATCAGGAAGAGGTCAGAAGGTAGCGATCTCCACTATACCACTATCAATCTGGTTAGATCAAGTGTAGTTTATGAGAAAATGGTCCATCGCAAGACCGCTACCAGAAGGAGGCGGTCAGGCTACGGCCGCTATCACGTGACTAGACAGAAAAACTCGACAGAACTTGGACAGAGCCTCGTTCCGCCCTTCGTGGATCTGGTAGGTTCAAGATTTGGTGGTACAACCGGCTCAACGTTCTAGTGGGAATCTCAAGCTCGCGGAGACTTACAGAGGCCTTGAAATATGAGCACCTAGTCTGGCGGAAGGCCGTTGGAGAGGCATTCAATGTCCAAGATTAAGGGTCTAAAAACAACGAAAAATGAGAGTAATCGGTAAGTCGAAACCACCGGAGTGGCCCGACCCTCAAACATGCCTAATGAAGTATAGAACATCAAGCTAGTGTGTTAAAAATAGCAGAATTCATGATCTGAGCGATTTGATTAACAAGTTAATCTCCTTCATTTCAAAAATCATAAGATGACATAAGGATAATAATCATGAAGGAATAACATAGAGATAATTAAAGTTAGATTACTGTTTCATATTCCCTAGTTACCAGTATGTTATATGACATAAATGACCTAAGCACATGCTGGATATCAGTGAACAAACGAGTCAAAATATGCAGGAAAACAACCTAGTTTCTGCTCGAAAAGACCAGAACGCGGTCATGCAGAGGGCCGCCTTCTTCATAACGCGGTCATGGGGGCGACCTGATAAGTGTGTAATTTTACATGTTAATTAATGTTATAACACACTTTTATGAGCTTTAATATGCATCACTATGCATTTATCACACTTAATTTTAATTTCAGATCAAAATGTTTAATTACCTGATTTAATTAAATTTTGATTCTATTTTGTAGGCACAAAGGAAGATCACAACAAGAGGAATAAAAAGAAAATAAATAAGAAGACAAATGGGCCAAATCCCATTCACACACCTAAAAGTCTATACCGACCAAGTCTAATCTGAGTTCAAATAAAAAAAGAAAGAAACAAAGAAAAATAAAGAAAAATAAAATAATTATTTATATATATATGATAGGTATACACACACACACACACACACACACACACACACACATATATATATATAAGATAGATATATATATATATTTGATATATATAGTGATATATATATTAGATATATATATATATAGATATATATATATTTGATATATATAGATATATACATATGATATATACATATATAGATATATATGATATATTATATGATATATATATGATATATGATAAGGCTTCACTTCACAGAAGTATGCAGGATGGCTCACGCTGAAGAAGGTTCACACGTTGGCAACAATGGCCATGTAATGAATAGTTGCATGCATAGTCTCAAAGGAATTGAAGAAGCAAAAGGGCATCACGTAGCAAGCCACCCTTCACACATGGAGGGCTCCACAAGGTAGCTAACTTCGTACACCAACAAGAGCCAGGCTAACAAGTCTTCACAATATGCAATGTGAAAGGTAATGCATGCAACACATGGACTCCATCTCCACATGCAAAGACAAAATCATGTAACAGTTAAGGCATCAAACACAACACCAAAAGCATGCAACACTTGGTCTACATGTCGGCAAAGCTTTCAAACACACAAGGCAACGTGGATGGCGGATGGCCAAAGTTGCCAAGGTAGCTGATAGGAAAAGTGGGCATGAATTCTTCAAATGCGACTGTCGACGCAGGAAAGTAGACAGGCAACATGGAGAAAAATAGAGAGAGACAGTCGGCCAACGTTTGAAAAGAGAAAAAAGAAAAAGTGAGAAGAAGAAAATGTTTGGTGGGCTTAATTTCAACAAAAGAAGGCGGCGGACTTAATTTCAACAAAAGCTGTAAGAGTGTTCATATAGAGAGCAACAGTGAAATTGTGACCCTATAAAAAGGGGTCATGTTATTGATGTAGAGGAGAGTTCTTTTTTTTTTTGGCTTTGGAGAGTCACGTAGGAGTGTTTTGGAGAGCTTGTGTTTGTGGGTTTTGGGTTGTTGTAGTGTTTTGTATTCATATTATTGTACTCTTAGTCATTTTTAATCCTTCACAGCCCCTTTGCATGCATGTGTATTCTTTATTTCAAATTACTTTCTTCATCAAAGTTGTCTATATCTAAGTGTTCGTCATTTTCTCTTTCTATCACTTTTCCTAAATCTCCACCGTTTTTGAGTTATTCTCCAATTTCCAACTAACAGTTCTGTACGGTTATTGTTCATCCGAGATGATAGTCGCTGACATTTCTCCATTTTGAAGTCCTTCCAATCCTATTTTCATTCTGAGTTTTTCATAAAAGTTGTTCCTATTTCGTAGATCTATATTTTATTCTTCTACCGCTTTCTCTAAATCCTTCTCGTTTTTAAGTTATACTCAATTTTTAAAGGTTTTATATTTTACGATTTCACTGTTCACCCGCATGGATAGATCTTGGTATTTTGTATTTTTCACCTTCTTATTCTCTTTTTCTGTCTCTGAGTTCTTCACCAAACTTCTTCCTCTCTTCGCCCTCTACAACTTTATATTCTTCCATTTCTTCTAATTCTCTTTACATTTTAAGTTGTTTTCCTTCTTTTCAACCCTTATGTTCAATATAATTTCAGTGTGTTCAACTTGGTATTTTCCCCACTTCTTCTATCTATCTACCTCTTCCCTACTTCTTCACACATCCCAAGGCGAATCATCTTCCTCTCGTCTTCTCGGCGGCATCTACTTCCATGACGGAGTGAAATTCCAAGACTCGGCACGGCGGAGACGGCGGCTACTCTTCATCCTATTGGCTCTTATTCTTTTTTTTCTCTCTTATTTGTAAGTTATTATTTTATTTTTATTAGAGTTGAACATGTCACCTTTCATAGTAATAAAATTCAGAGTTTGGTAAATTATGTCCTTCTCTTTCTATCTCTGTTCAATTTCTCTCCTTAACCCTCTCATATTCTTTAATTAGTTTTCATGCAAGTTTCCTTTCCGTTAGTTTAATCTCATTCAAAACTTCGGATTTTTCAAATACAAGAATTCTCCTCCATGTTTAATTGAAAATATTTCTTCTCCATGGGATCGACCCGTATTCACCATTTTACTTGAATTTTAATATTTTTAAGTGAGTGAGTTCGATAAATTTTTAAATTGTGGCACGATATTTTTAACGACATTTATCGGAGTGCATAAATTTTTGGCGCCGTTGCCGGGGAGGAAATAATTTTTAATGGTTGGATAATCTTGTGTTTAATTTATATATATGTATATTAAATTTTCTATTTTTACTTTTACAAGAAAAAGAAAAAAAATCAGAAAATCAAATACATATTAGATTCATACCTGAAATTCAAAGGAAATAATCTGTCGCAGAAAGCCAAGAAGCGTCGCTAAAGGTCTGCAAACGTAGGAATTCTGGAATTCTGAAAAATCATGAAAAATCAAACATCGCTAAAGGTCAGCAAACGTAGGTACATGTCCTGTTTTTTCAATTTCTGAAAAATCTTCAAAAAAATCTGATTTTTTTTAAAAATCTATAAAAATCAGAAAAAAATCAGAACACACAAAAATATCATTTTAGAATTTATTTTGTAATAAATTTATATGTCTTTATTATTTTATTGTTTATAACTTCTTATATTCATCTCTTATTAAAAAAATTAAAAAAATCTCTGAAAAAAATAAAAAATAAAAAATCATAGAAACTTTTTAATTTCATGCTATCGTGTTTTCATTATAAATGCATATTATTCATGTATTTTAGTTGATTCGTCATTTATTAACATCAATTAAAAATTTTAAAAAAATACTCTCTGAAAAAAAATTAAAAAAATCAGAGGTAAGTTCTCATTTTTCTTAATCTTTCAATAAAAAAAGAACGAGGGATTACGTTACAAGTAAGTACCATAAACTCCTCTCATTTTTGTAATTTCCTTAATACTCTTGCATATTATGGTTATATAGCTTCATTAATAAGAAAAAACTCTTCACTTGAACCAAATAAAAAAAATATCATTCCAAGATTAGAAATCACACACATCATGTTTTAGGTCATGCATCATGTAGGTTGCATTAGTTTTATTCCATATTTATGTTTTAAAAAATAATTGTTCATGCATTTGAATATTAAACCCCTTGTTTGAACCTATTTGTTGCATCTCATTTTTCAAAACACTCTAAGGACACTACCCCAAAACAAGATAAAGTGGGGATTTCATCATCCTTCCTTAGCCCACGAACCATAATCTTTTTCATCTTTGCATCATCTAAGCCATAAATAAAATTCAGTAGACGTTGGCCCTAGGATCACACTGTGGTTCTGTTATTATTTGGGTTTACCCTCTTATGAAAATCGGTGCCTAAGGTAAGACGGTCAGACAGCAAACGCCTTAAGCGGACTAGTGGTTTGACATAATTAAGTCCCTACGAAAGTAGGGGGAGCCTCCCACTTCTCCACCCCTTACCTGGCCGGTGGAAATATTGAGGGTGAACTTAAGTTTCACTTTAATCATTTTGTGAAACCCCATTTGCAGGTGTAGGACACGTTTAGGTCATTAGGGTAATTTGTGTGACAACTTATTTGTGTTTGCATAAAAATAAAATTAAAAAATAATAAAGAAAAAGAAAAAATCATTATTTTCCTTCTCTTCATCTTAAGTTGTGTCAAAATAAAAAAATCAGCATAAAAAATCTCTCTCTCATTTTATCCTAATTTATGCAAGGTAGGAGATCCCTACACCCACCTTTGTTAGGACCCATAGGAGAGATTGAAAGGTTAGTACATTCTAGAACTCACCATCAACCTAACCTCATTGCAGACCATAACCAAAATCAACAGCAAGTTCAACAAGTCGCTCCCAAGCAAATGAAGCAAACGGAGGTGTTCACAGACCATTAGAGTTTGAGGTGTGTGTTCACTCAGAAAGATCTTAACCTCAGGCAGAGGCGATGGATGGAGTATATGAAGGATTATGACTTCACCCTGTCATATCAGCGGGGCAGGATGAATGTCCTTGTCGATGCCTTGAGTAGGAAGGTCATAGTCAGCGCCATGATGGTGAGGAAGTGGAGGCTCTGGGAACAGGTGCCAGCCGTGACATTTAGGCTTAAGGTTCCCCAAGATCCGGGGTCAGCTATTCTTGCGAACGTGACTGTCACGCCCGCCATTCGTCGTCAGGTGACAGATGCTCAGCGT
The DNA here is from genome assembly GCA_022559845.1 of Amorphophallus konjac. NCBI lineage: Eukaryota > Viridiplantae > Streptophyta > Magnoliopsida > Alismatales > Araceae > Amorphophallus > Amorphophallus konjac. The sequence goes on from CM040121.1 coordinate 174,235,828, forward strand.
GCAGACCCTGAGTTGCCTCGGATTTTGGCTTTGGCTGATGTGAAATTCAGCGAGGACGGAGCAGTGAGATTCCGTGGCAGGATATACGTCCCGGTCGAGGAGCAGGTGAGGCGTGCGGTGTTACTAGAGGCTCATGGGGGTCGGTACACTGTACACCCGAGTGTGACGAATATGTATCAGAACTTGAAGAGGCAATTCTGGTGGCCTGGCATGAAGAGAGATATTACCGAGTATGTGGCCAGATGCCTGACCTGTCAGCAGGTGAAGGTGGAGCATCAGCGACCAGGAGGTATGCTTCGGCCCTTGGAGGTTCCCGTGTGGAAATGGGACCACGTGACCACGGATTTTGTGGTGAGATTGCTGAGGACTCCGAGTGGACATGATAGTATCTGGTTGCTAGTGGATAGGCTGACGAAGGTGGCTCGGTTGTTACCGATCAAAGTCAGCTGGAGTGTGTCCAAGTTGGCTCGTCTTTATGTGGAGCGGATCGTACCTTTGCATGGAATCCTCATTTCCATTGTGTCAGATCGAGATTCGCGGTTCACTTCTGGATTCTAGAGGAGTTTCCAACGAGCTCTTGGCACAGAGTTAGCGTTTAACTCAGCATATCATCCTCAGTCAGATGGTCAGTCGGAGATGACCATTTAGACATTAGATGATATGTTGAGATCATGTTGTCTGGAATGATAAGGGAGTTGGATTCACCATCTACTATTGGTGGAGTTTACCTATAACAACAGATATCATTCGAGCATCGGGATGGCTCCTTATGAGGCGTTGTACGGGCGACCGTGTCGAACTCCACTCGATTGGTCTGAGGTTGGTGAGCGTGTTGTGATGAGACCGAAGCTGGTGCAGCAGTGTATTGATGTGGTGCATCTGGTCCGTTAGAACATGTTGGCGGTGCAGAGTCGGCAAAAGAGCTATGCTGATCGAAGAAGATAGCCACTTAGTTTTACGGTCGGTGATCGAGTATTTTTGAGGGTTTCTCCCATAAAGGAAGTGATGCGATTTGGACAGCGTGGGAAGTCAAGTTCCCGCTATGTTGGTCCATTTCTCATCGTGGAGCGCATTGGCGAGGTTGCTTATCTGTTGCAACTACCTCCTGAGTTTGCAGCGGTGCATGATGTGTTCCATGTCTCGATGTTGAGGAAGTATATGCCCGATGACTCTCATGTTTTAGAAGATTCTGTTTGGCCCGAGGTTACTCCTGATCTGTCTCTACCGGAGTTCCCTATCCGTATTGAGGATCGGAGAGAGTAGCACCTGCGGAACAAGGTTATTTATCTGGTTAAGATGGTGTGGCAGCGGCACTCTGGCGGTGAGGCATCTTGGGAGCGTGAGGACGAGATGCGTCAGCAATTTCCTTATCTGTTCGAGTAAGTCTCCTTTTTTTTCCCTGTACTTCATTTTAAATTTCGAGGATGAAATTTGTTTAAGGGGGGAGGGCTGTAATATCCTGGACCCTTCGGATCCTTCTTCTTGGGTCCTGGATTTATTTTCTCGGAGAATTTGTTATCGTTATGCTCGGAATTATCTTTCGGATATTTTTCGGGTTCGGATCCGTGCGTTTCGGATCAGTTTTGGAGGTCTCGGAACGTGTTCCGCGATTTTCCGTATTTTCTCTGATAGGACCTACGGAACTCCGTAGCAGGTAAACCGAGTCGTTCACCTACTTAGGGATGGTACCACGGCGATCAGCGTGTTCCGAGGATCGCGGGGGTATATTTTTCTATTTTTCATATTTTTTAGAAAATCTGGATTTTCTATAAAACCCCCATTTCTTTTTCTTTTATCTTTTATCTTTCTTCTTCTTCCTCCTTCTTCCACCCGTGAGCGACCGGCGCCCCTCTCCTCCCCCTCTCCCGTGGACGCGGCGGCGTGCTCCCCTCCGGCTGCAGACGGCAGTGGGTGACGGCGCGGCGACGGCGGTGGCGACGTGGTGATCGTGGAGGCGTGCGTGGTTCATGGGAAGCTCGAGAAGAACGAGGGTTTCAAGCGGTTTTTTGAAGATCGGCGGCGATCCGCCGCATTTTGGACGATTCCGAGGTAGGGCGACGACCCTTAGCTCGACGTTTATCTTCCCCGTGATTTCTAGGCCGAGGCGAGGTCGAGAGAGGGCTATTTTGAGCCGGGAAGGGAAAATCATGTTTCGGGGCTTGAGTGGCCGATCTAGCGTTTTAATCCGCCATTTTGTGGTTTGTGGGCATCAAAAGATGCATTGGGGGCTTGGGAACAAGTTTCCCTTTTGTTTCCCCTTCACTTGGGGGTGAATGGGGCTTGGAATGACGATTTTGGGATTTTCCTGCTGTTCTCGATTTTTTGGAACGCTGGCGGTCCTTCCAATGACCGCCACTTCCTTTTGGTGGTCTCCATGTGATCATTTTTGGCATCCCGTATGTGGATTGGACCTGGTGGTCACACGATGAACCGCCAGAGCCCAGGTGGCAGCCTATTGGCCGATCGCCAATCGAGTTGGCCGGCGTGGCCTTCGAGGCATTTTTGACCATTGGAGGTTTTGGGGTCTGGCGACCGTAGGTACGACCGCCTTGTACCCATTGACGGCCCTATATATGACGGTTTCCGCCTCCGCAACCCAGAGGGTGGCGGTCTATAATGAGACCGCTACATACTTGTGGCGGCCTAAAGCTAAACCGCTAGCCCTTGTGGCGGCCCAAAGGTGGACCGCCAGTGATTTTGATTGGAGTTCGTGTTTTAGCGGTTTAACAGGTGACCGCTAGCCATCCTGGCGGCCCATAAGGGGACCGCTAGCCACTGGTGGTGGTCCAATGGAGGACCGCTAACCGTTTTGTTCTACCGGAGTTATGTCTTACCGATTCGAGTCCCGGGTGAGTGGACCTCGATTCACGCGCTGACCCGTGGTCTGACTGATGCTGGGCATCATGTGGGGGCCACATGTTAGGGTGCCATGGGGTCCCGGGAGGTGGTGTTCTCAGCTTGTGTCATCATGAGTCGGTGTCGGTACGTGGATCGGTCCTTGTACTTTGTCCGGTTTGGACGTTGCTTTCCGTTGGCTAGAGAGTCTATACCTTCAGTGACCCTCCACTAGTCGTAGCCTTCCGACACGCGTGTGGTCCCACCATGGAGTGGTGACGAGGCTACCCGAGAGGCATTTTTAGGCTGGTTACCGTGGGCCTCCTACTGTGGCGGCTCGAGTCCGGGCCGGGAGGACGAACCAGCTAGAGGGCCTGACGTAGTGCAGTTAGTCAGTGTGTGCACGTGTGGCGAGGCTACACGTGGTCGGAGACTTCGGACGCGTGCTGACGAGCACGACCCCGACTAGACCCTTGTTAGTGTTACTTGTGAGTGTCTCAATTTCCACCTGGGGCGAGTAGGGAGACACGGCAGCGCGGTGTAAGTCATCAGGGGACGCATCCGGTTGTGCTTCTAGTGGACGGTACTCCTGTCTTGTCTGGTAGTGACTCTTGAGTTTTGATGAGTTGTCTCGCTTTTCGTGTCATGCGTTCGGTACTAGACGTAGCAGAGCTTTTCCGTTTATTTATTCTTGTAGCTCTTCGTTCTACGTTCTGCTAGTGGTAGCTTGTAGTTACTTTTCACGCAGTTTCTCGGGTTGCGAGGTGGGGACCGGATGATCCCTACTGAGCCTTTTGTTTTAAGGCTCATTCCCTGCGTGTTTTCTATGTTTCAGGTGAGACGAGGCTTCAGGGGAGCGCTTCCGAGGCTCCACGTGGTTCAGGTGCCCAAGGTTAGTTGCCAGTCGCCAGGCCGGGATATGTCCCATGTAGTTGTACCTTTCTCTTTGGACTGTACTAGTTGTGGACTATTGTTATATTTTAGACTGCTGTTATTTTGTGGACCATGTAATTTGCTTAATGTTAATTATTAATTTCCCACTTATTCATATTAATTGTGTAGTTCTGTAATTATTTTAGATTCTTAGGTATCTCCACACCATCCCTTTTAACCCTTCCGAGTCTTCGGGCTCGTGGGTGGCGGTTCGAGATTCGGGTTATCGGGCCTTCCCGGTGTTCGGATCTCGGGTCGTTACACACGTTCTGGGGTCGACACAGCCACATCCTGGGTCGACGCAGCCACGAACCTGAATAAAGGCTTTGATGAATCCATCTATGAAGTCCAAAGCTTGGGATCCTATCCACAATACAGGATAAACCCCAAGCCTGAGCCACCCTCGAAGATTTGCTTATCCTGTTCTCCAGAACGTCTATCACATTTCTTGCCCGTACTAAACAGCTACGGTGGGGGAAAGAAACAACGATGTACGAATGCAATGAATGGAACTCAACCACCATAAGTCTTAGGAAACGCGCTGGGGGGGGAGGCCCTGTGCCTCCCCCTCCCTCTCTCCAGCCGCTGCCTTGGGGATCAAGACCCTCCGTCGCGCTCCTTGGGGCGCCATCGTCCTCCCACCATGGCTGTACGGATGTGGCGTTACTCTCCAATGCTGCTGCTTCGAGTTTTGTTGACCGCTCTCAGCCCTTGTCTGCCCCTCTGTCCTCCCGCAGAGTGCCTCCCCGGCGGCCCTGGGAGTCCTTCCTCGTCTGGCGCCTGCCTGGGTCTTCCTGTCAGTTCTCCGTTGGCCGGCCGCACTGCTACCGCTTCTACTGGCGTCCTCGCTCCGACGTTGGGAGGTACGGATGGGCCCATGCCGGCCGCTCTCCCCTCCGACGTGAAAGTTGTGTCTCCGACGAGCCTTGCGGTGGAGATCCGCTCCGTGCCGCTCTCGCTCGTCACATCTGGCGGTGGTGCCGTGTTTGGCCTCACCGAGTCTCCAGCTATCGTAGCGCGCCACGTCCTTCACCATTCTTACACGGTTCCGTTGACGGGGTCCAACCTTGATGGGACAGAGCGAGAAAACGGCACTCTGTTTTCTCCCCATGCCGCTCGCGGTTCCTCTTCTCCAGCTCTGGCAGTGCCCCTCGCCGGTCCGGTCATCGGGACCACTGCTGGGCCTGTTCCCCCTTCATACTATTTTCCTCGAGTCCCGCTGCCACCCCCCTCTCTGGCCATGGCCGGAGGGGGGGGGGGGAGCTCCTGCTGCCCCTCCTGGTCTTCCTGTCCTCCTGGCGTTCTACCCCACCGGTGCAGCCTCATCACCGGCGAGCATGAGCCCCTCGTCTTTGGGTCCGTTCTACGACCGTGCTCCTTCAAGCCCGTCCGAGCTGTTCGTTTCCTGCCCCTCGGATGGAGCTCGCCTCCCCCTGCCTGGTCCTCCCTTGGATGCTCCAGCCTCCCCCTCTCCTCTTGGTCCTCCCCACCTCCCGCCGTCGGTACCCTGCGTCCTCGTCCTCGGCTCCGGTTGTCCAGCCGTCGCCTGCCTCTTGGCCCAGGCATCCCTTCCCCTCCGGCACCTTCCCCCCCGCCGGAGGTCGACACGTCTTTGGCCTCTCCCTCACGCCATTAGGTACCCTTCATATGGTTCGTCCAACGCCCCCATGGGTTTTACGTTACCTCCCTTTGCCTACCACGTCCTCACTGTCCTTCCCTTTATATTACCTCCCTTGCCTCTGATGGGACGACTGTGCCTACGGTCCGCTGTCTCTGCTTCGGCCTTTGCCCTCCCTCTTCTGGAGCCCCCTCCGCCCACGGCGGCGCTGCTCCCACCGGCGCTCGCTTTTGCTCTCCCTGCTGGCTAACCCCCCCCATCCGTTCCTCGGCCGTGCCCCTCTTGCCCGTCATGGCTGCTCGGTGGAGCCCTCCCCCCTCCCTCTGCTTGCCTCCTACCTCTCCTGCTCCCCACCTCTCTTCTGTCCTTCTTCCTCCCCCCCTTGCCGTGCCCCTCTAGCACGTCAGGGCCCTCGGTGTAAGCCCTCCTCCCTCCCTCTGCTTGTCTCCTACCCCCCCTGCTCCCCACCCCCCTCCTGTCCTTCAACCTCCCTCCTCCTTGATCTCCCTCTGGCGCCGTCGCCTGTCTCTTGGCCTAGGCATCCCTCCTCCATCACTGGCCGTCCAGGCTTTGTCTTCCTCCTGCTCCCTCTACTATCCCCTCTCCTGTGCCTATTCCCTGGGCCTTCCCCACCTGCCCCCCTTGCCACCCTCGACCACTCTCCCTTGCCCCCCCTAGCTGATCTCCTCCTTCGCAGCCTCTCGTGCTGCTCTCTTCCTCCCCCCTCTTCTCCCTCCCTTTGCCTTTCCCCCCCTTATTTGCTTCCTCCTGCTCTACCTTTCTCGCCTGCCCCTTGGAACCGGCTCCCCCTTCCTCCGTCTGCCTTCCCCCCTGCCCTCTCTCCCGTCGCCATCCCCTTGGGCCTGCCTGTCTCTGCCCTTGCCTTCCCTCTCCCCTTTTCGTTCTCCCTTTGGTTGCCCTTGCCTCTGTTCGGCCCTCCTACCTTCCTGGCCCGGTCTCTTTTCCCTCTCCCTCCGTCTCTCTTCTATCGTCAGCCCCTTGGATCTGTCTTCCTCTCCCCCTGTTTGCCCCGCTCTGGTCGATGCACCCTCCCTTGCTGCCGTTCAGGGGGCTGGCACCTCCGTGGTTCCTGATGCTCCTCAGCCTGCTGCCCTACTGCTGGGTGGGTGGCCCATCCCAGGCGCGCCCCCGACCGCAGGCCAAGCTTGGTTGTCACCGGCGACCACACTCGGCGTTGTACGGCTGCCCTTGACGACTGACGACGGTCCTCTCGACGTTCCCACCGGCGCTCTAGCTCTACTAGCTCCACTCGAGATCGTGAAGTTTGATGGCTGCTCTAACTACTATTCGTCTTGCCGCTTGTTCTTGGCGGCATCTTGCTGATCTTGTTGGCATTTTGGGTTGTAGTTTTTAGTTAGCTCTCTTCTTCTAGGCTCTTTGGGCCTTGGCTTTTGTGTGTATCGGCCTCTTGCCTCGCTTGCAGGACGCCTCTCCTCCCCGGAGCTTGCTCTCCTTTGTACCTCCCTCCTCTTCGCTTTATTTTCTGCATGCCATATATAAAATCCGCTTGCCTGGTGGCCGGGGTGGTATGTCCTGTCCCTTCCATAATGAAGGGATGAACTGACTCCCTCGTTTCCCCCTTGCAAGTATTACCTTTCAGTAAAAAAAATGGAACTCAACCACCAGAGATGAACAGAGCGGATACACAATCATTCATGGAGTTTATTATTTTCATTCATTGGACTACAACAAAGAGCCAAAGAACGGAAAAAAAATGATTACATAGGGAAGATATTAGAAGAGGAATGAATACATAGAGGGGAAGGGAGGGGACGGAGCACTGGCTCCTTCCCCCCTCCACCCCTGGCCTCACCTCTCCTCTCTTCTCTCTTCACTCTCACTCTTCCCCCCTCTTTCTCCCTCACTCCACGGACGCAGGGCAGAGGCCTAGGAGCTCTCACCTTCTCCTCTTTCTCCTCTTCCTTCCTTGCAGTTTCTCTCTGACTCCCTCTGTTTTTCGAACATTCTCTCTTTTCTTCCCACTCTAGCCATTCTTTTCTTTTAACCTCTCCCTTTTATATTCGTCCACACTGCACGTCCGTTGGCATGTGTAAACTTCTCGCGCTGCACGGGCATGGAAACCTGGTGTGTCCTTCCTCTCAGCACCGGAGGAGCAACATGTTGCCTGGCATGCTAGCCCCTTCCCTTCTGTAGGCCCATTAATGGGAGGAGCGGCGGCCGGGAGAAGGCCACCTGCTACGCCGCGAGGCTGCCGGATCGGGTGGCCGTGTGTCGGTTCAGCACGCGTGCTACCATTTGAGGGGAGTAGCTGCCGAATGGGGCCGCTACTGCCGGTTCGGCAGGTCTGTCGGATATGCAGATGGTGGTGCCGTTTGAGGGGCCTGCCGATTGAGATCAGCTGAGGCTGTCAGTTCGCAAGGGGGGGAAGCCCTACCAGCTTGCAGGGGGAAAGCCATGTCGGTTCGTTGAATGGCCAAGCTGCCGGGTCGTAGGCAAACCCTACCGATTCACGGGGGAAAGCCCTTCCAGTTCGTGGAACGGCCAAGCTGCCGCCTCGCAGGCAGAAAGCCCTGTCGGTTCGCAAGGGAGAACCCTATCGGTTCAGGGAAAGATACCCTGTCGATTTGTTGAACGGCCAAGCTATCGGATCATAGGTGCTGCCGGCTCATCTCCCCTCTCATTCCCTTTATTATTTTTCTTTCTTCTTCTTCTTTTATTCTTCTTTTTTCTTATTTTCCTTTGTTCTTCTTTTAATATTCGGAATCCTACGACTTGATCCATAGTCATACATCTACAAGAGTATCTTTTAAGCTCCTTTGATTTCGAGTTTCATTCATCCCTTGGGACGCAAATTCGTGATGGTTCAGCACCACTTGTGTAATACCCTGGATTCTTATCGAATCTTCCGGATTCTTATCAGAGTGCTTTCAAATCGCTTTTGTGGGTCCTGAGTTGAGTTTTACGATCCGCATGGGTTTTTCTCTCGTACAAGTTACGAAACCCAGTGGAGAGTTTATTTCTCAGTTCATCAACTCGAGGATGCTACATCTGCGATGTACTCTTTGAGAGGATCATTTCGGCTATTTTTTCGTATTTTTCTGAATTAGTGCATTTTTGGGCAAAAAATCGGATTTTCAAAAATTAGGAAAATTTCCTATTTTCCTTTCCTCTCTCCTCCCTCTCATTTTTCATGTTTCCCTCTCTCTCTCATTCTCTCTCCTCTCTAGTCCTCTCGACGCGGGGCGCGCACCGTTGGCGAGCTGGGCGAGGTGGGAACGTGATGGAGTGATCGTGGAGCGTGATGGAGTGGCGGATTGAGCGTGGCGCGGTGCGATCCCTCGGTGGATTCAAAGCCGGCGTGGTTTGTTCGTTTGGCGATTTTCGACGCGGTTTAGTCGCTTTGGCGCATGGAATCTTCGGTGGAGGTAGGGAAATGGATCACATACTTCTCTTCTGCGTTCCCTCGCAGTTTCACGCCGAACGGTGTGCGTACGAGTGGATTTCATTCAGTTTCGGGAAAAGCATGCTCGGGGTGTGTGTGTCGGGTTCGCCGGAAAACGACGATGGTTTTCCATCTAGTTAGTTTCATTGTGACCCCCATCATGTTAGTGTTCCAGATTTGTTGTTTTTATCGCGATTGGTCGTCATTTGGGGCCGGTACGAGTCCGGGAACCCTGGTGACCCAATTAGGGTCGATTTGTTGGAATCGCCCGTTCTTTGTGATTGAGCTGTTGCATGTGTCCCTTCCGCGCTGTGGAAGGTATTTTTCATCAATTAGGAATGTTTCCCCATCGTTTAGACGCGATTGGGGCGTGGAACGGCTGAGATCGGTCATTTCCCTGGTTTTCCCGCCATATCGTGCTAGCGGTCGTTTCAGAGACCATCTCTTGTCTCTGGCGGCCCCTTGATAGACCGCCACACTCTGTAGTGCGTCGATTAGTTCAGGTCGGTTTAGGCTAGCGGCCTAAACTTTGACCGCCTCTTACTATGGTGGACCTATGGTAGACCGCCAAGCTCCGTGGTTCCTCGATATTAGTGTAAGTCAGTTCGAGTCTTAGCGGTCTTACGATAAACCGCTATGCTTGCTCTAGTGGCTCTTTCTTAGACCGCTATGGGTCGTTGACGTTAGTCAACGGGTTAAGTCGGTTGGCCTTGGAGGCCCAACCTTTGTGCGTTTCTTTGTTGTAGCGCGCCTTTCTTAGGCCGCTACAGGTCGTTTGTCTTAGGTCAATAGGTTAAGGCGGTTAGTGTGCCGGTTCATTCTTAGACCGCCTAGTCCGTGTAGCGGGTCTGTAATAGACCGTCTTTGGTGGTTTGACCGAATAGGTCGGTTCAGGGTTGACTAGCTTTAGGGGCCTAATCCTTGACCGCTACAGTCTTCTAGCGGCCCATTCTATGACCGCCAGCGTATGTTCCTCCGCTTAACTCCTGCGTGTCGTTTCCCAATGTGTCGGTTTCCAAGTGCCTTGGCTTGACCTCGTGGTTTGCCCATTGTCCCGTGGACGTCTTTTGATGTCCTCTGAGGGCTATAACCATGTTATAAGGTAGCCAGGCGTACTTTGCTAGGTTTCTGTACTGCCTCCGAGTCATTATTTAGGTTCTGGTCAACCCGGTGAGACCCAGTGGTTGACAAGTAACCTTGTGTGTGTCTCGACTATTCTGTGTAGCTCGAGACAGTGGTTCTAGACGCCTAGAGATACTATTTTATCTCGGTCTACGTGTCCAGATGTGTTGAGGGTCTTGGTGTTCCCTCAGGTCTCCGTGAGTCATTTTATACGGGTTGTGGATCCGATGATCCATTGTCGTTTCCTGTGGCTTAGGATTAGGCTAATTGGCGGCTTGTCACCGCCGTTGTGCGACGATCTTGACTCCGAGTCGTGAGACTCAAGGATCGTTGTGTCAGCAGGTCTAATTGCCCTGTCCTGAGTCTGTTGGCAGTTTAGTGTGCTGCCTTGGTGCTTCGTAGTACGTGCGATAGTGCTTGCTTAGCCTGTCTGTACTTCAGCACTCGTGTTTCAGAGTCTCTGTGTCTAGTGAGCCTCCACTAGTCATAGCCCGACGACCTCGAGTCTCGGCCCACCTGGGAGTGGTGGCGGGGCAGTTCCCGAGATACGATTTTTAGGCTAGTTTTCGTGGGCTCCCTTGCCTTGCCGTAGCATCCTGTTGGGGGAGAAAACTAGCTAGAGGCCTGGCTCAAGGCATTGAGCTTGTGTGTGCACACGTGGTCAAGGGCGTTGGGACGAACGTCGACAGGCGTGACCCTGACTAGTCACTCGTTACTGTAGTTCATGGTTCAGTTCAGTGAGTATCTTAGTCTTCGTCGTTCTTGGCGTCTTTAGCGAGATGCTTGTGGCGCAGTGTAAGACGTCAATGGACGCATCTGGCTGTTCTTCTAGTGAGGAGGTGCTTCCGTCACTTGGCACGTGGCTCTCGTGTTCCTCGGAGTCTGTGTTCCCCTTCCGAGTTAGTCTGTTCTTGGCTTCGTCCAAGTTCAGCTTCCCCTTCCGAGTTGGTCTATTCTCGGTTTTGCCGAGGATAACTCTATGTCGCATGCACGATGCTCGAGTCGTGTGTGTTAGTGTCTGTTGTCCGTCTAGGTCTTTTCTAGGGCTTTTTGCCTGGTTTCGTGCGCTTTAGCCTTTGGGCTGATGATTGACTGACGGATCGGTAACTCCTGACTTTGTAAGATCAAGGTTCACCCTTTTGTCGTTGTTTGGAGTAGCTTAGGGAGCCGTGCTTTGCTTGGTAGCCGTGTTCTCATTCTTTACGGCTTTGCTTTTCCCTTTTCTTTTAGCTGTTCTACTCCTGCTGTTGCGGCTTTCTATTACGGCTTTCTAGTTGTAGTTTAGCTTTTCCTGCTTTACTACTCCTGCTATTTTAGCTGTTGTTCCGTGTTACTGCGTTATTTTTCAGTGGGAATCTGCGGACCCCTACTGAGCCAGTGACACGAGGCTCACCCCTGTATTTCAGGTGTGGCGGTCTTCTTCCTTCGCGGTTCCTGGTGTAGCGTGTTCGTAGTTGCCAGCGGTACCTATGTCGGGCTTCCCCCGACCTCAACGTACGTTTTTCCTTCTATTGGACTATACTTATCTTTCCTTTGGATTGGACCATGGTGTAATTGTTAATTTTAATTGTTAATTAAAAAGTAATTTTATTTCTGCTACTTTAGCAAACATGATTAATGAAATTTAATTGCTTACTGTTATATCTGCGACTTCAATGTTCAACACAACAATCCTTTTATCCCTTCGGAGCTTTACAGCTCTTGGGAGGCTTCACGGGTTCCAAGTGGTATCGGGTCTACTTGGTAGTCCTATCGGGTATATCCGGTATCCGAAGTCCGGGTCGTCACAGGTGGTATCAGAGTGTTGTTGTGTGAAGTACATGAGAATCCAAGATATACAGTGTCCAGAGTCCTTAAAGTCCAGTACAATCTTTCGCTGGCTTAGGTTTCACGATTCCTTGTCACTTAGTTTTTTGTAAGTAGTCTTGTGCGTGCTGTGTTGGCACTGTACGAGATGGTTTTGCTCTCGTCAGGATACGACGGGATGCTCCTTTTTGTCGTGGTGTTTGTCTCGATCGTGCTGTACTTGGCAGAGTTCGATGGTAGGCTTGAATCTACAGTACATTGTTATTTCTCCGTGGCTTGTTCATGTGGCTAGTGACTTTTCGAGTTGGTGTGATGGCCGTACACGTTCTTACGTTGTTTTGGTCGTCCCAGCTTAAGTCTGTGCAGCTCCTGAGGTGTCTCGCTTCTATCGAAGTGGTCGATTAGATTCCTTGTTTGAGAAGATGCTCAGGTAAACCTAGGATTCTTCTTCCTGGTGAGCTACTGTTAGTTGAGCTTGATGCTTCTCATCCCGTTTGGTGGAGTCTTTTCGAGGTCAGCCTTGGAATTCCTGTCTTGGTGAGACCCTTGTCCCGCGTCTACTTAAGTGTGGACAGTATTTATTCTGAGCCTGATCTACTCTTTGTCCTGCGGTTGCTTGGATTTGGACCTAATCTTTGTGTTAAGAGCCGTTGTGCACCGTGTTCGTCATGCCATGTCTGGTGGTCGATGTGTTGTGAATGCTCATTTATTCTTTCAGGACGTGAGGGTAAGCTGAGATTAGCCTTTCTTTGTGCTTTGTGCTGTAGCTGGTGCCCTTCTTGGTTTGCACTTAGGCTACTTGTGATCGGTTGCTAGCAGGATCATTACTCGTGGCGTGTTATATTGCGATTTTCATGAATTGTGATGGCGCCGAGTGTGTGCTGAGATGCAGATGCCGAGGTATTTTCTGATGCCTGTGTGCGTTGTATGAGTGCGCAGCGGAAGCGTGTGGGCTGATGACCCACGGGTCGAGGATCGTTGGTTGTAAGATTCTGACCGGTTGAGAGAATTGTCTTTCTCGATGTGACTTTGTCTTGGCTTCCTGTGCCTTGACATTGTTGTTGCCGTGTTGTTGCTGGAGGTATTCTGATGTTGGCATCGACGTTTGTGAGTATTGGGGAATCTGTCGGCATTTCTGCTGGTTGAGTACCCTCTTCTCTGTAATTCCTTCTTGGGTGTTGTGCTCTCGGGACGTGATCGTGGTCCTTGAGATGCGTTTCCCAAGGTTGTTGATCTTGTTGTTATGGGTCTTTTCTTGGTAAGCTGCTCGATGCATGTCTAGTCCATTGTAGTCGTGTGTTCAGTTGTTATTGTGCCTTGATGTGACCCAGCTTGTAGTTGTGTTCCGTGGTTCTGTGTTCAGTACGGAGCCGGGATTCTGCAAGTGTTGTTGCTATTGTTGTCATTTTGTCGTTGTTTCCCTGTGAATCTGTCTTGGCACTGTATGGACCGAAGTCTTGTCAATTAGTTGTGCTGTACTCTTCTCTCCTGGTAGAGTTCGCATGCGACTCGATCAGCTATAATGTCTAAGTGAGGACTGACTTGATTGTGCCCGTGGTCCAGTGCTGTCGTTGGCGTTCTGCGTGCCAGATTTGTTGTTCTTGGCACGGAAGCCGATGTTGTCGAGCTGTCAGCTGAGAGGACTATCCTTCCTTGTTTAAGCTGATGCTTGTCGTGTCTGTTGTTTTGTTTTTCCGATAGCTGTTGTTGTGGCATGAATCGTGTCTCCTTTCCTGTGAGATGTAAGCGACGTTACCTTGTTTCGGAGGTGTCAAGCTTGTGTTCACTCGTGTATTATGCTCGTCCTTTGGATTGATTTCCCTTGAGATCCAGAGCGTGTGCTTGTGAATATGGTCTGACAGTGTTCCTCTGAACTATATTTTTCGAGATTTGTGTTGTTCCGAGTTCAGATGTTTGGGTTTGTTCTTCCCTGCTTCTCCTTGGTAGTCCCTTAAATTTCGAGGATGAAATTTCTTGAAGGAGGGGAGGCTGTAATACCCTGGATTCTTATCAAATCTTCCGGATCCTTATCGGAGTGCTTTCGGATCGCTTTTGTGGGTTGTGAGTTGAGTTTTACAATCCACGTGAGTTTTTCTCTCGTACAAGTTACGAAACCCAGTGGAGAGTTTATTTCTCAGTTCATCGACTCGAGGACGCTACAGCTGCGATGTACTCTTTGAGAGGATCGTTTCGACTATTTTTTCATATTTTTCTGAATTAGTGCATTTTTGGGCAAAAAATCAGATTTTTTGGAAATTAGGAAAATTTCATCTTTTCCTTTCCTCTCCCCTCCCTCTCATTTCTCACGTTTCCCTCTCTCTCTCGTTCTCTCTCCTCTCTGGTCCTCTCGACGCGGGGCGCGCACCGTTGGCGAGCTGGGCGAGGTGCGAACGCGATGGAGTGATCGTGGAGCGTGATGGAGTGACGGATTGAGCGTGGCGCCGCGTGATCCCTCGGTGGATTCAAAGCCGGCGTGGTTTGTTCGTTTGGCAGTTTTCGGCGCGGTTTAGTCGTTTCGGCGCATGCAATCTTCGGTGGAGGTAGGGAAATGGATCACCTACTTCTCTTCTGCGTTCCCTCATAGTTTCAGGCTGAACGGTGTGCGTACGAGTGGGTTTCATTCAGTTTCGAGAAAAGCCTGCTTAGGGGGTGTGCGTCGGGTTCGCCGGAAAACGGCGACGGTTTTCCATCTAGTTAGTTTCATTGTGACCCCCAGCATGTTAGCATTCCAGATCTGCTATTTTTATCGCGATTGGTCGTCATTTGGGGCGGGTACGAGTCTGGGAACCCCGGTGACCCAATTAGGGTCGATTCGTTGGAATCACCCGTTCCTTGTGATTGAGCTGTTGCATGTGTCCCTTCCGGGCTGTGGAAGGTGTTTTTCATCAATTAGGACTGTTTCTCTGTCGTTTAGACGCGATTAGGGCGTGGAATGGCCGGGATCAGCCATTTCCATGGTTTTCCCGCCGTATCGTGCTAGCGGTCATTTCAGAGAGCGTCTCTTGTCTCTGACGGCCCCTTGATAGACCGCCACACTCTGTAGTGTGTCGATTAGTTCAGGTCGGTTTAGGCTGGCGGCCTAAACTTTGACCGCCTCTTGTTGTGACGGACCTATAGTAGACCGCCAAGCTCCGTGGTTCCTCGATATTAGTGTAAGTCGGTTCGAGTCTTAGCGGTCTTACGATAAACCGCTATGCTTGCTCTAGCGGCTCTTTCTTAGACTGCTATGGGTCGTTGACGTTAGTCAACGGGTTAAGTCGGTTGGCCTTGGCGGCCCAACCTTTGTGCGTTTCTTTGTTGTAGCGCACCTTTCTTAGGCCGCTACAGGTCATTTGTCTTAGGTCAATAGGTTAAGGAGGTTAGTGTGGCGGTTCATTCTTAGACCGCCTAGTCCGTGTAGCGGGTTTGTAATAGACCGTCTTTGGTGGTTTGACCGAATAGGTTGGTTCAGGGTTGACTGGCTTTAGCGGCCTAATCCTTGACCACTACAGTCCCCTAGCGGCCCATTCTATGACCGCCATCGTATGTTCCTCCGCTTAACTCCTGCGTGTTGTTTCCCGATGTGTCAGTTTCCAAGTGCCTCGGCTTGACCTCGTGGTTTGCCCATTATCCCGTGGACGTCTTTTGATGTCCTCTGAGGGCTATAACCATGTTATAAGGTAGCCAGGCATACTTTGCTAGGTTTCTGTACTGCCTCCGAGTCATTATTTAGGTTCTGGTCAACCTGGTGAGACCCAGTGGTTGACAAGTAACCTTGTGTGTGTCTCGACTATTCTGGATAGCTCGAGACAGTGGTTCTAGACGCCTAAAGATACTATTTTATCTCGGTCTACGTGTCCAGATGTGTTGAGGGTCTTGGTGTTCCCTCAGGTCTCCGTGAGTCATTTTATACGGGTTGTGGATCCGATGATCTATTGTCGTTTCCTGTGGCTTAGGATTAGGCTAATTGGCGGCTTGTCACCGCCGTTGTGCGACGATCTTGACTCCGAGTCGTGAGACTCAAGGATCGTTGTGTTAGCAGGTCTAGTTACCCTGTCCTGAGTCTGTTCGCAGTTTAGTGTGCTGCCTTGGTGCTTCGTAGTACGTGCGATAGTGCTTGCTTAGCCTGTCTGTACTTCAGCACTCATGTTTTAGAGTCTCTGTGTCTAGTGAGCCTCTACTAGTCATAGCCCGATGACCTCGAGTGTCGGCCCACCTGGGAGTGGTGGCGGGGCAGTTCCCGAGATATGGTTTTTAGGCTAGTTTATGTGGTCTCCCTTGCCTTGCAGTAGCGTCTTGCTGGGGGAGCAAACTAGCTAGAGATATGGCTCAAGGCATTGAGCTTGTGTGTGCACACGTGGTCAGGGGCGTTGGGACGAACGTCGATGGGTGTGACCCTGACTAGTCACTCGTTACTGTAGTTCCTGGTTCAGTTCATTGAGTATCTCAGTCTCCGTCGTTCTTAGCGTCTGTAGCGAGATACTTGTGGCGCAGTGAAAGACGCCAGTGGACGCATCTGGCTATTCTTCTAGGGAGGAGGTACTTTCGTCACTTGGCACGTGGCTCTCGTGTTCCTCAGAGTCTGTGTTCCCCTTCCGAGTTAGTCTGTTCTTGGCTTCGTCCAAGTTCAGCTTCCCCTTCCGAGTTGGTCTATTCTCGGTTTTGCCGAGGATAACTCTGTGTCGCATGCACGACGCTCGAGTCGTGTGCGTTAGTGTCTGTTGTCCGTCTAGGTCTTTTCTAGGGCTTTTTGCCTGGTTTCGTGCGCTTTAGCCTTTGGGCTGATGATTGACTGACGGATCGGTAACTCCTGACTTTGTAAGATCAAGGTTCGCCCTTTTGTCATTATTTGGAGTAGCTTAGGGAGCTGTGCTTTGCTCGGTAGCCGCGTTCTCGTTCTTTACGGCTTTGCTTTTTCCTTTTTTGTTAGTTGTTCTACTCTTGCTATTACAGATTTCTTTTACAGCTTTCTAGTTGTAGTTTAGCTTTTCCTGCTTTACTACTCCTACTGGTTTAGCTGTTGTTCCGTGTTACTGCGTTATTTTTCAGTGGGGATCTGCGTGACCCCTACTGAGCTAGTGACACGAGGCTCACCCCTACTTTTCAGGTACGATGCTCTTCTTCCTTCGCAGTTTCTGGTGTGGCGTGTTCGTAGTTGCCAGCGGTACTTGCGTCGGGCTTCCCCTGACCTCAGCGTACATTTTTCCTTCTATTGGACTGTACTTGTCTTTCCTTTGGACTGGACTCTGGTGTAATTGTTACTTTTAACTGTTAATTAAAAAGTAATTTTATTTCTGCTACTTTAGCAAACCTGATTAATGAAATTTAATTGCTTACTGTTATATCTACGACGCCAATGTACAACACAACAATCCTTTTATCCCTTCGTAGCTTTACAGCTCTTGGGAGGCTTCACGGGTTCCAAGTGGTATCGGGTCTACTAGGTAGTCCTATCGGGTATATCCGGTATCCGGAGTCCGGGTCGTCACAACTTGTGACCAATTTCTTCGGGCGTCTCCAGCCCGCCGTTTGTATTGTTCGCTGGTAAGCCTCCAGAACCGAGTCCTCGGCAGTGCGTTCATTCAGGTTAAGCCTTGGCTTCCTGCGACTTTAATTCATCCATTCGGACGCAGGGTGATGTCATGCGGACAGGCGTATTCTTGGGGGCCTGGCCACTCGAGCTTTCTCCTGGTTATTTCTTCGCTGTTGGGTCGGTCGGGTCAACCTTATGGCAATGCATCTTCGGGATGCTTTGTCCTCCCATGATCCTGGTATATTCTGGATGTTACCTTTTGCGTGTCAACAAATGCCCCCCACCCACGGGTGGCGCGGGCGAGGAACGATCCAAGCGGGGAACGTGGGTGCATATTGTTAGCTTGGAAGTTTGAATGACTGGCTGTGTGAGGGCCATGAGAGGCCTGCCAGTTGATAAGCTGAAGAGGCCTACCCGATGGGCTTGAATGGGTCCCTGTCGGTTCAGGGCTTTAGAGAGGGCTATCGGATGAATGCCACAAAAGGCTATCAGATCAGCCTGTTGATGACCTATTGGTTTAGGGGGGGTATATCCCCTGCTGTATCAATGGAGGGGTCCCGTGGGCCTGCCGGTTCAATGCCCACAGGGGTCTGCCAGATCAAAGGGCTTGGAGTCCCTCCCGTTTCAATGCCCACAAGGGGTTGTCAGATCGAAGGGCTCGAAGGCCCTACAGGTTCAACGACATTAAGGCTTCACCGATTCGAAGACTTGGAGGCCCTGCCGGTTCGGTAGTGTCACGCCTCGTGCTTTTAATACAGCGGAAGGAATATTAGAACGTGAACAACTGGCATGGTAAGCCTCTCGCACGCAAGAAATCGGAGCGCAAAACAATCACATAAAAGTAATTGCATAAGTAACTTTTCTCAAAATTCTAACTTTATTGCATCAAATCCAATTAGATAAGATCCTCATTTCTTGACTACTACGACTCAAGAAAATCAAAATTACAATATGACTATACTAGACACTTTGATCATCTAAGGCTTCTCTCATCTTGAAAACCTTCATTCACTCTCGGACCCGCTACTTGCATAATCCGAATCCGACGCACTAGTACTTCCTGAAATAGACAAGAAGATAGGTATGAGCACACTTGCCCAGTAGGTATCTTCGTATCAACATGAAGGTAATATTTAAGTGATTAATGTCTTAGCTCTAGAATTAAGATCAAAATAAGCATGCGATAAATAAGCGATATAAACCGAAATAACCAAGAAACATGAAATAACTGAGCAAGTAGATATGAATAAGTATAGACTTTGAACAAGCAAGAATAATTATATAGATGTAAATTTGGGCCTTTCATGAACGAGAATGTACGAGCATGTAACTAGAAAGTACTTTACACAACCTTGTAAAAAGGCTATGTACTAGAAAGTCATTAACAAGCATGTAAATTCCATAACGCGCCTCGTGAATTTCACTCATTTATAAGAGAAAGTACACCCAACGCAATGCGACACCAGTATCATCGTACCCCATGGTTTATAGCATGTTTCCGACCATCGGCCATGAGGACTAGCATAGAGCCCTTGGACACAATCCATGCCCAATCTTGCATCTTCAAATTATAAATCCAGCTACTTTCATGAGATATAACAATAATGTCAGCCAATAATTCAATTCCAATAACAAGTTTCATGAGCAAGTACTCAAGGCATAGAACATACCAAAGATTGATATTGTAATGCCCTGGATCCTTGGTAGGTCTTGCTGGATCTTCATTGTATCTTTCGGATTTGTTTCGGTGAGTTTCGGTTCGCTTTTGTGGCTTCCGAGTTGAGCTTTACGATCCTTGTGGGTTTTACTCTAGTACTAGTTACGGAACCCTACGGTGAGTTTAGTTGTCAGTTCCTCGACTCGTGAATGCTGTAGCGACGATGTACTCTTCGAGCCGGTCGTTTCGACTATTTTTGCGTATTTTTCGGAGATAGGGCCAGAAATCGGATTTTTCAGAAATTAGGAAAATTCCTAATTTCTTTTCCTTTTTATTTTCCTTCCTCTCTCCTCCCTTCTCATTTCGCCGCCGCCGTCTCTCTCTCCCGTTTTCTCTCCTCTCGAGCTTCCTCGACTTCAGCTGCAGACGGAGGACCTAGGAGCGAGAGTTGGGGATGCTGTGGAGCTGACTGGGTGCGCGACAGGGCGAGGATGGAGTGGTTTTGGCGAGATCCTGAACGGTGGATTCAAAGCCGGTGTTTGAGCTAGCGGCGTGGTTTTTGGCGCGGTTTAGTCCCTTCGGGGCACAGTTTCTTCGGTGGAGGTAGGGAGACGGACCGCCACCTTGTTCTGCACGTTTCCTCTGTTTCCGTGCATGATTTGGTGCTCGATCGGGGGAGATCGGGCCGGTTTTGTAAAAAACGTGATTTTTGGGGTTTTCAGGGTTCACCGGAAAACGACAACCATTTGTGGTATGGTTAGTGTTGAATTGACCGCTGGGATGTCTGGATCCCATCCATGCTAGTTTCGTGTCGATCGGTTGTCATTTGGGGCCGGTAGGAGTCCGGGAACCTCGGTGATTCGTTTAGGGTCGATTTGTCTAAATCGCCCCGATCTCTCGTTTTAATGCGTGCATGTGGGCTTTTTAGCCTCCTAGTGTTGTTGTTCATCGTCTAGCTTTGTTTCCCCTGCGCTTTGGCGTGAATGTGGCGTGGAACGGCTCGATTTGGCCAATCCACTGTTTCCCGTCGTGACCGGTGTAGCGGTCGTTTCAGTGACCGCCAGAGGTCCCTGATGGCCCTACGATAGACCGTCACAGCGTCTGGGCATTTTTAGTTTTTCGTGGTCTTGGGAGTGTGACGGCCCAAGGGAGGCGTGTCACAGCTCTCTGACGCGTCCGGGGTGATGCGTCACGCCTGTTTTGTCGTTTAGCGTTTTGGTTATGACGGTTCCTCTGACGCGCCTACCCTAGTGCGTCAGAGTCTTGTAACGCGCCTGGTGTTGACCGTTACATTGCGTTTGACTTGGAGTTTGACCGTTGAGTCGTCTTGTGTAACGGTGGTGTCCCCGTGCGTCAGAGAGTTGTAACGCACCTGCCCCAGGCCGTTACGTGCTGTTTTGGCCGAGTTGGGTGGTTGTGCCGTTGGCTCTAACGGCCACGCCCTCGTGCGTTAGGCTTGTGTAACGCGTCCGTGATGGACCGTTACATGCCTTTCGGCCAGTGTTTTCTTGGCTTGAGCCAGTTGGCCCTGACGCGCCTGCCTTGCCGCGTTAGGCTGTGTGACGTGCCTGGTCTAGCGCGTTACGTGGTTCGAGTCACCGTTTTTGTCTCGGGTCTGTTGGCCCTGACGCGTCTGCTCCTGTGCATTAGGGTGGCGTAACGCGTCTGTTGTCATGCGTTAGGTCGCTGTAACGCGCCTGCCCTGGCGCGTTACACTATTCGTGTTGTGGTTTCGAGCGTGTTGGCTCTGACGCGCCTGCCCTGGTGCGTCAGGCTCGTGTAACGGCCCAGCGTTAGACCGTCACGTTCGTGTAACGGTCTAGGGGTGGTGCGTTACAGCCTTTGAGCTCTGATTTTCGTCGTTTTGGTTTCTGACTGTCTTGGCTTATCCTTGTGGTCTGCCCGCTTTCCCGTGGATGTCTCCTGACACCCTATGAGGGCTAAGACTACGTCGTAAGGTGGCCAGGAGTCTTCTTGCTTGAGGTAGGATTCTCTTTCCTACTGTTAAGTCGTCGTTGTGTGGTTCTGGTCAACCCGGGGTGACCCAGGGGTTGACAGGCGACCTTGTGTGGGTGTCTTGATGGTTCTGTCCAGTCTGAGACACTGGTTCTGGATGTCTCGAGGTACTATTTTACCTTGGTTTGCGTGTCCAGGTGTGTCTGAGGGTCTCCGGTGTTCCCTCAGGTCTCCGTGAGTCGTTTTCTGCGGAGCGTTGCTTCTCGTGGCTTAGGATTAGACCGATTGGCGGCTTGTTCCGCCGTTTGTGACGATCTTGCCTTTGAGTCGTCCGACTCAAGGATCGTTACGTGGTAGGTCTAGTTGCCTAGTCCTGAGTCTGTGGGGCAGTTGGTTGGCTGCTTGGTGCTTGGCAGTACGCGTGACGGGGCTTTACGAGACTGTCTGTACTCTAGCACTTGTGTTTCAGAGTCTCTGTGTCTTGTGAGCCTCCATTTATTGTAACCCTAAGGCCTTTGAGTTGCCGACCCGCTTGCGGATGGCGGAGGGGTGTTCCCGTTACACGGTTCGTAAGCTAGTTTCCGTGAGCTCCTATGTGGTAGTAGCGTCCGCTACGAGGAGAAAACTAGCTAGAGGCCTGGCTTGGGCATAAAGCTTGTGTGTGCACACGTGGTCAGGGGCATTGGGACTGACGCCGACGGGCGTGACCCTGACTAGTACTCGTTGATTTGGTACCGCGGTTCCGCTTCCCGTGGGTACCGTTGTTCTTCCTCGGACTCGGAACGGTGGTTCCTTGGACCTGGATCTGAGGGTGTCTTAGTCCCTGTCTGTCCTTGTGACGACAGCGTTGGCGAGACGCTTGTGGCGCAGCATAAGACGTCGGTGGACGCAGCTGGCTGTTCTTCTGGTGAGGAGGTGCTTCCGTCACGTGACACGTGACTCTCGGCGTTTCTTGCGCGTCGTGACCTTTCCGAGTTAGCCCTCTCGTGGCCCTACTCGAGGTCAGCGTGGTGTGCACGACTTTCTAGTCGTGGGTGTGTCGTCGAGTCTGTCAGTCGTCTGTGTGGGTCTTTTCTAGACCTTTTGTCGGTCCTGGCAGGTCTTCGTCTTAGGCCTGGTGCCGAGTTGGCAGATCGGTAACTTCTGACTTTGTTAGATCAGAGTCGCCCTTCTGTCACTGTTTGGAGTAGTTTGGGGTGCCGAGGTTAGTTCGGCCGCCACTTGTCTGGCGCGGGTTCTTCCCCTTTCGTACTTGTTCCCTACTCCTACTCTCCGTCTGTACTCTACAGCTTCTAGAGTAGCTTTACAGCTTTGTAGTGTAGTTTTCCCGCTTTGCTACACCTGCTGTTCTTCCTGTTGTTTTGTGTTCCGTGTTACTGCGTGTTTTTCAGTGGGGATCCGCGTGACCCCTACTGAGCCAGTGACACGAGGCTCACCTCTGCTTTTCAGGTGGGGTGACGTCGTTCGTTCTGCTTCCGCGTGGTTCCTAGAGCGCTTGCTCGTAGCGTGTCGTTGTGGCCAGCTGGTACCTGCGTCGGGCTTCCCCCGACTTCACGGTACGTCTTTCTTTTCTGTCGACTATACTGTGCTAGACTTGCTGTCTTTAGCTTTGGACTTGACTCTGGTGGATAATTGTTAAATTGAACTGTTAATTAAAAAGTAATTTTATTTCTGCTACTTTAGCAAACCGATCTAATGAAATTTAATTGCTTCTGTTATATATCTCTGGCTTCAATGTACTCTACACATGCCTTTTTCCCTTCGGAGCTTTCCCGCTCTTGGGAGGCCTCGCGGGTTCCAAGTGGTATCACGTGTATTCGATAGTTCTACCGGGTACATCTGGTATCCGGGATCCGGGTCGCTACAGAGTGGTATCAGAGCTGTGTTCTGAGATGTTCAGAGTTCTTTTCTGAGCTATCAGAGCGTTGTTGTGTGAAGTACATGGGAATCCGAGATATACAGTATCCAGAGTCGTGAGAGTCCAGTACAGTCTTCAGCTGGCTTGGGTGTTGCGATGATTTATCGCGTTGTTTTCTTCATATGTTGTCTTGTGCGTGCTGCTCTAGCACTGTACGAGATGGTCCTGCTCTCGTCAGGTTGTGACGAGGTGTTTCTTTTTTGTCGTTGTGTTTGTCTTGATCATGTTGTACTTGGCAGTGTTCGCCGGAAGGCTTGAATCTGCAGTACGTTGCGAGGTTTTCTCCGTGTGTTGTTCAGGTTGCTGTTGACCTTTAGCCTTGGTCTGATGACCGTACACGTTCTCACGTTGTCTTGGTCGTCCCAGCTTGAGTCTGTTCAGCTCCTGATGTGTTTCGCTTCTGTTGAAGTGCTCGATTAGATTCCGTGTTAGAGAAGTTGCTCAGGCAAGCTAGGATTTCCCTTTCCTGGTGAGCTTTCGTGGCTGAGCTTAATTGCTTCTCATCCCTTCTGGTGAAATCTTTTCGAGATTTGCCTTGGAATTGCTGTCTTAGTGATGCCTTTGTCCTGTGTCTGCTTAAGTGTGGACAGCTTTATTCTGAGCCTGATATGCTTTTTGCTATACGGTTGCTTGGCTTTGAACTCCATCATGGTGTTAAGAGCTATTGTGTACCGTATTTGTCGTGCCGTGTCCAGTGGCCGATGTATTGTGAAGGCTCATTTATCGTTTTCAGGACGTGAAGGTAAGCTGAGATTAACGCTTTTCCTTGTGCTTTGTGCTGAAGCTGGTACTCTTCTCTTGTTGCACTTGGGCTCCTGGTGATCGGTTGTTCGCGAGATCGGTACTTGTGGCGTGTTATTTGCGATCTTCATTGGTTGCGAAGGCGTCTGGTGTGTGCTGAGATGCGACTACCGAGGTTGTTCTGATGCCCGTGTGCGCTGTTGAGTGTGCAGCTGAAGCCTGTGAGTTAGCTACTCACTGGTCGAGGGGTTTGTTCTTCTCGATGTGACTTCGTCTTGGCTTCCTGTGCCTCGATGTCGTCTGTTGCCGTGCTGTTGCTGGTGATTTTCTGCGGTTAGCATTGGCATTTGTGAGTGTTGGGGAATTTGTCGGCATTCCTGCTGATTGAGTACCCTCTACTCTGCATTTCCTTTTCTTAGGTGTTGTGCTCTCGAGGCGTGTTCGTTGTCCTTGAGTTGCGTTCCCTGAGATTGTCGTTTCTCGTTGTCGTGGGTCTCTCCTTGGTGAGCAGTCTGATGCGTGACCCATCCCTTGTGGTCGTGTGCTCAGCTGTTCCTATGCCTTGATGTGACCCTGCTTGCAGTTGTGTTCCATGGTTCTGTGTTCCGTGCGGAGCCGGAATTCTGCAAGTGCTGCTGTTGCTGTTGGTGTTTTGGCACTGTTTCTCTATGATTTTGTGCTTCTGTTTTGGACCAGGTCTTGTCGGTTAGCCTTGCTGTACTCTTTCTCCTTAGAGTTAGCTTGCGACTCGATCAGATGTAATATCTGAGTGAGGACTGACTTGGTTGTGCCTGTGGTCCAGTGTTGTCATTGGTGTCCTGTGTGCCAGGTGTTCCCTGTTGCCTTTGGCACTGGAGCCGATGATGTGGTCGAGCGGTCAGCTATGAGGACTGTGTCTCCTTGTGTAACCTGCTGCTTGCCGTGATGTGGTTGTGGCAGTCGCGTCTCTTTCCCTGCGAGACGTGAGCGACGTTGCCTTGTTTCGGAGGTGTCGGACTTGTGTCCACTTGTGTCGTGCTCGATCCAGAGCATGTGCTCGTGATTGTGGTCTGATAATATTCCTCTGAGCTGTGCTTCTCGAGATTTGTGTCGTTTCCATGTTTGTGTTGTTGTGTTGTTCTTCCCTGCTTCTCCTTTGTTAGTCCTTAAATTTCGAGGATGAAATTTCTTAAAGGAGGGGAGGATGTAATGCCCTGGATCCTTGGTAGGTCTTGTTGGATCTTCATTGGATCTTTCGGATCTGTTTCGGTGAGTTTCGGTTCGCTTTTGTGGCTTCCGAGTTGAGCTTTACGATCCGTGTGGGTTTTTCTCTCGTACTAGTTACGGAACCCTACGGTGAGTTTAGTTGTCAGTTCCTCGACTCGTGAATGCTGCAGCGACGATGTACTCTTCGAGCCGGTCGTTTCGACTATTTTACGTATTTTTCGGAGATAGGGCCAGAAATCAGATTTTTCAGAAATTAGGAAAATTCCTAATTTCTTTTCCTTTTTATTTTCCTTCCTCTCTCCTCCCTTCTCATTTCGCCGCCGTCGTCTCTCTCTCCCGTTTTCTCTCCTCTCGAGCGTCCTCGGCTTCGACTGCAGACGGAGGACCTAGGAGCGAGTGTTGGGGATGCTGTGGAGCTGACTGGGTGCGCGACAGGGCGAGGATGGAGTGGTTTTGGCGAGATCCCGAACGGTGGATTCAAAGCCGGTGTTTGAGCTAGCGGCGTGGTTTTCGGCGCGGTTTAGTCCCTTCGGGGCACGGTTTCTTCGGTGGAGGTAGGGAGACGGACCGCCACCTTGTTCTGCACGTTTCCTCTGTTTCCGTGCATGATTTGGTGCCCGATCGGAGGAGATCGGGCCGGTTTTGTGAAAATCGTGGTTTTTGGGGTTTTCAGTGTTCGCCGGAAAACGGCAACCATTTGTGGTATGGTTAGTGTTGAATTGACCGTTGGGATGTCTGGATCCCATCCGTACTAGTTTCGTGTCGATCGGTTGTCATTTGGGGCCGGTAGGAGTCCGGGAACCTCGGTGACTTGTTTAGGGTCGATTTGTCTAAATCGCCCCGATCTCTCGTTTTAATGCGTGCATGTGGGCTTTTTAGCCTCCTAGTGTTGTTGTTCATCGTCTAGCTTTGTTTCCCTTGCGCTTCGGCGTGAATGGGGCGTGGAACGGCTCGATTTGGCCAATCCACTGTTTTCCCGCCGTGACCGGTGTAGCGATCGTTTCAGTGACCGGCAGAGGTCCCTGACGGCCCTACGATAGACCGTCACAACGTTTGGGAATTTTCAGTTCTTCGTGGTCTTGGGAGTGTGACGGCCCAGGGGAGGCGCGTCACAGCTCTCTAACGCGTCCGGGGTGATGCGTCACACCTATTTTGTCGTTTAGCGTTTTGGTTAAGGCGGTGCCTCTGACGCGCCTGCCCTAGTGCGTCAGAGTCTTGTAACGCGCCTGGTGTTGACCGTTACGTTGTGTTTGACTTGGAGTTTGACCGTTGAGTCGGCTTGTGTAACGGTGGTGTCCCCGTGCGTTACAGCGTTGTAACGCGCCTGCCCCAGGCCGTTACGTGCTATTTTGGCCGAGTTGGGTGGTTATGCCGTTGGCTCTAACGGCCACGTCCTCGTGCGTTAGGCTTGTGTAACGCGTCCGTGATGGACCGTTACGTGCCTTTCGGCCAGTGTTTTCTTGGCTTGAGCCAGTTGGCCCTGACGCGCCTGCCTTGCTGCGTTAGACTGTGTGACGTGCCTGGTCTAGCACGTTACGTGGTTCGAGTCACCATTTTTGTCTCGGGTCTGTTGGCCCTGACACGTCTGCTCCCGTGCGTTAGGGTGGCGTAACGCGTCTGTTGTCATGCATTAGGCCGCTGTAACGCGCCTGCCCTGGCGCGTTACGCTATTCGTGTTGTGGTTTCGAGCGTGTTGGCTCTGACGCGCCTGCCCTGGTGCGTCAGGCTCGTGTAACGGCCCAGCGTTAGACCGTCACGTTCGTGTAACGGTCTAGGGGTGGTGCGTTACAGCCTTTGAGCTACGATTTCCGTCATTTTGGTTTCTGACTGTCTTGGCTTATCCTTGTGGTCTGCCCGCTTTCCCGTGGATGTCTCCTGACACCCTATGAGGGCTAAGACTACGTCGTAAGGTGGCCAGGAGTCTTCTTGCTTGAGGTAGGATTCTCTTTCCTACTGTTGAGTCGTCGTTGTGTGGTTCCGGTCAACCTGGGGTGACCCAGGGGTTGACAAGCGACCTTGTGTGGGTGTCTTGGCGGTTCTGTCCAGTCCGAGACACTGGTTCTGGATGCCTCGAGGTACTGTTTTACCTTGGTTTGCGTGTCCAGGCGTGTCTGAGGGTCTCCGGTGTTCCCTCAGGTCTCAGTGAGTCATTTTCTGCGGAGCGTTGCTTTCCGTGGCTTAGGATTAGACCGATTGGCGGCTTGTTCCGCCATTTGTGACGATGTTGCGTTTGAGTCGTCCGACTCAAGGATCGTTACGTGGTAGGTCTAGTTGCCTAGTCCTGAGTCTGTGGGGCAGTTGGTTGGCTGCTTGGTGCTTGGCAGTACGCGTGATGGGGCTTTACGAGACTGTCTGTACTCTAGCACTTGTGTTTCAGAGTCTCTGTGTCTTGTGAGCCTCCATTTATTGTAACCCTAAGGCCTTTGAGTTGCCGACTCGCCTGCGGATGGCGGAGGGGTGTTCCCGTTACACGGTTCGTAAGCTGGTTTCCGTGGGCTCCTGTATGGTAGTAGCATCCGCTACGAGGAGAAAACTAGCTAGAGGCCTGGCTTGGGAATAAAGCTTGTGTGTGCACACGTGGTCAGGGGCGTTGGGACTGACGTCGACGGGCGTGACCCTGACTAGTACTCGTTGATTTGGTACCGCGGTTCCGCTTCCCGTGGGTACCGTTGTTCTTCCTCGGACTCGGAACGGTGGTTCCTTGGACCTGGATCTGAGGGTGTCTTAGTCCCTGTCTGTCCTTGTGATGACAGCGTTGGCGAGACGCTTGTGGCGCAGCATAAGACGTCGGTGGACACAGCTGGCTATTCTTCTGGTGAGGAGGTGCTTCTGTCACGTGACACGTGACTCTCGACGTTTCTTGCGCGTCGTGACCTTTCTGAGTTAGCCCTCTCGTGGCCCTACTCGAGGTCAGCGTGGTGTGCACGACTTTCTAGTCGTGGGTGTGTCGTCGAGTCTGTCAGTCATCTGCGTGGGTCTTTTCTAGACCTTTTGTCGGTCCTTGTAGGTCTTCATCTTAGGCCTGGTGCCGAGTTGGCAGATCGGTAACTTCTGACTTTGTTAGATCAGAGTCGCCCTTCTGTCACTATTTGGAGTAGTTTGGGGTGCCGAGGTTAGTTCGGCCGCCACTTGTCGGGTGCGGGTTCTTCCCCTTTCGTACTTGTTCCCTACTCCTACTCCCCGTCTGTTCTCTACGGCTTCTAGAGTAGCTTTACAGCTTTGTAGTGTAGTTTTCCCGCTTTGCTACACCTGCTGTTCTTGCTGTTGTTTTGTGTTCCGTGTTACTGCGTGTTTTTCAGTGGGGATCCGCGTGACCCCTATTGAGCCAGTGACACGAGGCTCACCCCTACTTTTCAGGTGGGGTGACGTCATTCGTTCTGCTTCCACGTGGTTCCTGGAGCGCTTGCTCGTAGCGTGTCGTTGTGGCCAGCTGGTACCTGCGTCGGGCTTCCCCCGACTTCACGGTACGTCTTTCTTTCTGTCGACTGTACTGTGCTAGACTTGCTGTCTTTAGCTTTGGACTTGACTCTGGTGGATAATTGTTAAACTGAACTGTTAATTAAAAAGTAATTTTATTTCTGCTACTTTAGCAAACCGATCTAATGAAATTTAATTGCTTCTGTTATATCTCTGTGGCTTCAATGTACTCTACACATGCCTTTTTCCCTTCGGAGCTTTCCCGCTCTTGGGAGGCCTCGCGGGTTCCAAGTGGTATCACGTGTATTCGGTAGTTCTACCGGGTACATCTGGTATCCGGGATCCGGGTCGCTACAGATATGCTTTCCAAGAATGATTTAAAAAGGACATTATACTCCGGCGGCATTCCGACAGCATAACGGTACATTTATTAAATTTCCATAACTTAATATTAACCTTTTTAACATAGTTTGTGACTCCAGATAAGCCTAAGATCATCTAGAAACTCAAGAAAAACTAATCCCAAAGGTCAAACCTCGGGTTAGACTAATTCAGAAACCATGCGGTCGTTTACTGGACTGTTTCATGAACCAGGCGATCTAGTTCTGGACCGTTTGGTAATATAATTTATGAAAACTTTCTGGAGCTTTAGCGGTCTAGTGAATGACCGCTAACCGAGTCTGGCGGTCAACCATAGGGCCGCTAAGGTCCAGAATACATAAAACTTCGGTAAAGTGCTTTCTAGACAATTGGGCTTTAATGGTGCAACCAGCTCGCCGTCCTAGTGGGAATCCTAGGCTCGCGGAGTCTTACGGAGGCCTTGAAACATAATCCCCTAGTCCGACAGAAGGAATATCTGGCGGAGAGGTTCATAAGTCCAAGAAAATGGGCCTATAAATGCAAAGTGTAACTAATGACATCAGAAAATGACTCATGGATAAGAAAAGTTTATGTAAAATAGTGATCAAGTTAAAACATGAACCATCTATCATTTGAATAAAATGGATTTAATACAAGAGTATACAATTTTGGCATGAAATTAACATAAAATAAAAATAAATTCCAAGTGCATAAAGAACATGAAACGTAGCATAAATCATCAATATAACAAAGTATAAGAAAACAAAGCTTAAAACTAGGTCAAAACTCAGTTAACTAGGCTTATCATAAGTAAATTAGGACCATTCTGCATTATGTTTCGGATTAACATTAACACATAACTTAGAAACGACAAACGGTCATGTGAGAACCGTTTCACAGGTGCTTGCGGTCTATCGCAAGGCCGCTTAGTTATTCCAGGCGGTCTTTAGGAAGACCGTTTCTTCCTCTGTGGCAGACAGACATTAAAACCGATGTTCAAGCCTATTTTTGGCAATGTAAAAGGCATAAAAATGATATTAAACATATAATGAACATGCGAGAAGAAACTTGGGCCAAGAATATGCATAGGAGAATGTAAATTAAATAGAAATTTCATCTTATCCATTAAAGGCAAGGTTCATGCAAGAAAATGAACTAACTACTAAAACACAAAATACTCCACGTACAATGCATGAAATCAACTGGAAATTGTGGGCTTTCACTCCTAAGCTCATGTTTAAGCCGTTCATGAGATAACCTACCTCGGGTCTTGTCTTTAAACTTCGAATTTAGGGCTAGAAGTTAACCCTAGTTCATGCTTTTCCTGAACCGAACCAATAACTTCGTGGCCTTCTAACTCTTGATTTCCTTTACTTATGACCATGAAATTTGGAGGGTGAGAAGAGGGTACTAAAAGGAACAATTTCTTCTAAAGAACCTTTATCTAATTACCTCGTTTAGGGTTTCTATTTTTCTGATCAATCTGACCCGGTCGCACAGGTTCCTAAGATTCTTGTGCTGAACCAACGACTTTAGACGCCTCTAACTTCCTGTAGGCTTGATTTCCTAGAATGAAATCTTGAGAGTAATTAGACCTTAATCTCATGAACGAAATATTCTAAAGAACAAACCTCTAATTCATCCTCCTTACCTTAGTTCCACGAGAGTCAAAAGTAAGGGTCACACAGGTTGATTCTGGGTCTATTTATAGGTTTAGCTAGGGTTTTAGAGATTTGCACGAACTTAGAGCCCTAATTAGGGTTCCTATTCGATCCTCAAGCATTCTAGACTCATCTAATTAGAAGATAGCATCGATCCTAGGTGATTAGGATGCTAAAGTTTCCATCTTTTCATGTCTTCTTCTATTCACGGAATCTACAGTGCTTAGCGGTCTAGATATAGACCATTTCTTCTTCCCATGCGGTCGCCTGATAGAGCGTTTTTGGCTTCTGGCACCAAATTTGATTGAATTTAAACTCTTACTATTATTTATCCGTTTATCTATCCATTTAAAGAGTAATTATCCCCTTAAATTCCATAAATACACTAGTTTAGGCTTCTAGAATATGGGCCAAACCTTATGGGTTTGGTTTTGGGTCATTTTGGGCCTATTTAAAAGATTAGGTTCATTTAAATAAATATTAGATTTTAAATAATTAGATTTAGTTTAACTATAATTCTTTTAATAGCCCATTAACCTTGAATTAATTCTAGAAAAATATTAGAAAATCCGAATATATTTCTAAAAAATTTAAAATATTATTTATAAAATCTTGGGGTATTACACCCTCCCCCACTTAAGAGAATTTGGTCCCCAAATTCAATATATAGATTTTACGGAGAGTGTACTTACAGTTGAATAGCTCGGGAAATCTCTTGTGCATAGCCTCTTCAGTTTCCCATGTTGCTTCATGTGGGCAAGTTTTGGTCCACTGAATTTTGACCATTGGAATAGTCTTATTCCGAAGTTGATGTACTTCCCGTTCAAGTATTTTGATTGGCTTTTGCTCATACGTTAAATCCTTCTTAATCTCTAGGTTGTCATAAGTTATGACATGAAATGGATCGGGGACATACTTTTTAAGCATTGATACGTGAAACACATCATGAACTCCAGCTAGTTGAGGGGGCAAAGCTATTTGATATGTGACTTCACCGACCCTTTCAAGAATTTCAAACGGGCCAATGAATCTTGGAGTGAGCTTGCCTTTAATACCAAATCTTCGAATACCTCGACCCGGAGAAACCTTGAGAAACACATGATCTCCTACTTGGAATTCCAGGTCGCGCCTTCTGTTATCAGGATATGATTTCTGCCTGTCTTGGGCCATCTATAGTCTCTCCCGAATAAGCTTTATCTTCTCGGTAGTATCTCTTATAATCTCTGGCCCGAGACCTCTCTCCTACTTCGTTCCAACATATAGGTGAACGACAGCTTCTTTCATACAGTGCCTCGAATGGTGCCATTTGTATACTGGCTTGATAACTATTGTTGTATGCAAATTCCACTAGAGGCAAGTGATCATGCCAATTTCCTCCAAAATCAAGAGCACAATCCCTGAGCATATCTTCTACTACTTGATTGGTTCTTTCTGTCTGGCCATCAGTTTGTGGATGAAAATCGGTGCTGAAATTCAATCGGGTTCCTAGTGAATGTTGTAACCCTTTCCAAAATTGTGAAGTAAATTGAGGATCTCGATCAGAAATAATGGTGACAGGGACACCATGTAATTTAACAATATCCTTCATATATAAAGCAGCTAGGACATCTACAGACCATCGATTTTTAATAGGTAGGAAATGAGCCGATTTTGTTAAACGGTCTATGATTACCCATATTCCATCATGTCCACCTCTTGATTTAGGCAGTCCCATGATAAAATCCATTCCTATACTCTCCCATTTTCATTCCGGAATTTCCAAGGGATGAAGCTTTCCAGCAGGCTTTTGATGTTCTACCTTAATTTGCTGACAAGTAAGACAACGTGACACGTAGTCTGCTATCTCTCTCTTCATATTAAGCCACCAATAATTTCTTTTAAGATCTTGATACATCTTGGTAGCACCAGGATGAACGATATACTTAGATTTATGAGCTTCATCTAAGATCATCTTCTTAGTATCAACATGATCTGGGATGCAAATACGACCTCGAAACAATAATCTTCCATCATTGGCAATAGAGAAATCTGGTCGTTGCTCCATATCAGCCTTAATCTCCAACAATACTGGATCATTTTCTTGTAACTTTACTAGGTCTTCGATCAATGTTGGTTGGATTCTAATATTGAATATAAAGTAATTTCTTGTTTTCAGATCAACATCTAAATTCAACTGAGCAAATTTAGAAATAAGATTGGACATACCTTTCAGACTGGATAACTTCTCTATTGGTTTTCTGCTGAGCACATCGGCAACATCATTTACCTTTCCAGGGTGATATTGAATAGCAAAATCAAAGTCCTTGAGATACTCCAACCAACGCCTTTGCCTCATATTCAACTCCTTTTGAGAAAAGAGATATTTCAAGCTCTTGTGATCTGAATATATAATAAATTTCTCTTCATAAAGGTAATGACGCCAAATCTTCAAAGCGAATACCACGACAGCCAGCTCTAGATCATGAACAAGTTAATTTTCCTCATGTTTCTTTAATTATCTTGAAGCGTAGAAAATGACCTTGTTATTTTACATAAGCACGCACCCTAGACCAATGCCAGATGCATCAACGTAAACTTCAAATCCACCACCTTCGACGGGCATCGCAAATACAGGTGCCGTGGTGAGATGCTTCTTAAGAGTCAAGAAATTTTCTTCACATTCTTTCGTCCATTCAAAAGGGTTTTCCTTTCGAGTGAGTCTGGTCAAAGGGGCCGTAATTTTGGAGAAATCTTTGATAAATCTCCTATAGTAACCAGCCAAGTCAATAAAACTCCAAACTTCAGATACCGTGTTCGATCAACTCCAATTCTTAACAACTTCAACCTTAGAAGGATCTACTGCAATGCCTTCTTTAGAAATGATATGGCCAAGGAAAGAGACTTCCTTGACCCAAAATTCACAATTGTTTAATTTTGCATATAGTTGGTGTTCCCGTAAGGTTTGCAAAGTAATCCTTAGATGTTCCTCGTGTTCTTCCTTTGTCTTTGAATAGATGAGGATATCGTCGATGAATACGACCACAAATTGGTCAAGATAAGGCCGAAACACATTATTCATCAGTTGCATGAATGCAGTAGGTGCATTAGTTAGTCCGAACGGCATAACTACCAATTCATAATGTCCGTATCGGCTTCGGAAAGCAGTCTTGTGAATGTCTTCATCCTTGACCCTCAGTTGATGATAACCTGACCTGAGATCGATCTTGGAGAAGTACTCCGCACCAGAAAGTTGGTCAAACAGTTCATCAATACGCGGCAGCGGATCTTTGTTCTTGATGGTGAGTTGATTCAACTGCCGATAGTCAATACATAATCTGAGAGAACCGTCTTTCTTCTTGACAAATAAGACAGGCGCACCCCAAGGGGACGTGCTAGGTCGAATGAAGCCTTTGTCTAGCAGCTCTTGAAGTTGCTTCTTTAACTCCTTCAATTCCGTGGGGGACATCCTGTAAGGAGCTATTGACACATGTGCTGCTCTGGGTGTGAGTTCAATGGTGAAGTTTACCTCCCTTTCGGGCGGTATGCCAGGTAACTCGAAAGGGAAAATATCAGGAAATTCCCGAACTATAGGGATTTCTTCTATCTAAATTTCCTTAGACTCAGTAACTACCATAGAGGCAAGAAAAGCTTCACATCTTTGCGAAATGAGTTTGCAAGCGTAAAGAGATAAAATAAGAGAGGGATGCTTCCGGTATTTGATACCAAGGAAGGAAAATCGTGGGAGACCTGGTTTTCGGAAAGAGATTATCCTACTTCGGCAATTTATGTAGGCATCATGGTCTACCATCCAATCAACTCCTAATATGGCATCGTAGCCTTCCATATCAAGGCATACGAGATTAGCATGAAGATTATGTCCTTCTACAATTACCTCACTATCGGGGTAATAAGTTGTAAGCTTAGTTCCAGAACCTAAGGGTGTGATAATAGCTAGGTCCGATGGCAAAGGAACTGCTGAAACTGGCAAGGTTTTTGCAAAAGTGGTTGATATAAAAGAATGAGTAGCACCAGTATCGAATAACACGAATGCGGGATGGGAATAAATATGAATAGTACCTTCAATAAGTTCATCATCCTTGGGCACTTCCTTGTCATCTAGAACAGCGTTGAGACGAGCTTGTTGCTTCCGTCCACTGTTAGAAGACTGATCTTTCATAAGGGGGCAATCCGGCATGCGATGCTCCCGACTTCCACATCTTAAACATGCACCTAAGCGCTTCCAACATTCTTCGGCCGAATGACCGAATTTTTCGTAGAATGAGCAAGCAGCTGTAAGAGCCTTTTCTTCTTCCTTTATCTTCTTGTTCTTGTGGCTTTCGCTCCCGTTACCACTTCGGGATCTCTTCTTATTGTTATCCCGGGACTTGTAGGTGATGCTGAATTTTTTCTCTTTTCTTCCTCACCGATCTGACCTTCGGCTAGACTCCTCCCCTTTACTTTTAAGTTTCTTGACCTTTTCCACGGTCCTTTCACACAGATGAGCTCGTTGGACCATTTCAGCATAGGTCTCAATATTTTGGGAGCCAAGTTGCTGGATGAAAATGGGTCGCAGCCCTTCCATAAAGTGATTTGCTTTAAGGAGATTCGTGCTTACTAGATGCTGAGCAAAGGGTGCCAGACGAGAAAATTGTAATTCGTACTCGGCCACCGTCATCATACCTTGACGCAATGAAGCGAATTCTGCCGCCTTCCTCTCCTTGACATGCTCGGAGAAATATTTAGCTCGAAAGAGCGTGAGAAATCCTTCCCAAGTGTGTGGTGCGTCCGCAGGCGGTGTATGTACAGACTTCCACCATGTACGCGCATCTTTGTTAAGCTGGAAGGTAGCAAGGCGAACCTTCTCTTGGTCGGCACATTGCATGGCCTCGAAGATACAATTCATCTCGTCAATCCAGTTCTCCGCTTCGTCTGGATTGGAAGAACCATTAAATTGTGGAGGATTCAAACTCTGGAAATTACGATGTAGATCACCAGCTCCTGCCCTCGCGCCAACTTGGGCCATAGTTTGCAAAGCTTGTGTGAGACCTGCAACGGTTTGTTGCATTCCATCCCAATCGACACGATGAGCCATTGCAAGAATAAGGTACCTGAGAAGAGTAATAAATTTGTTAATTCTAATTGGAATTGGTGGGTTTAATCTTAGAGAAAATTTCTAAATAACTATCTCAACCCCGGTTCTACCCAATTTCTCTCAGGGGTCAGTATTTCTTTCCTTAGGTTCATAGGCACGGATCCTTAAACCTTGGACTTAATCGTATGACATGACTTCTTTTTCCTAGGAATAAGTAAAATCCTTAGACATAGTTCTCTGATACCACTTTAACTGTCACGCCCCGAGCTTTTAATACAGCTGAAGGAATATCGGAACGTGAACAGCCGGCATGGTAAGCCTCTCACACGCAAGAAATCAGAGCATAAAACAATCACATAAAAGTAATTGCATAAGTAACTTTTCTCAAAATTCTAACTTTATTGCATCAAATCCAATTACATAAGATCCTCATTTCCTGACTACTATGACTCAAGAAAATCAAAATTATAATATGACTATACTAGACACTTCGATCATCTAAGGCTTCTTGATGCGGGACGGGACGCGACTCGACACCAATTGATATGCAAACCTTAGACTCTAGGCAAACTCACGATCATCCCTAACGAGGGAAGCGTGCGGACGTGCGCGGTTGAGAAACCGGCAAAGAGCTAGGGTGGTCAACTCACACTTTTGTGCCCGGATCGGGTCACGGGACGGTCTCGCTCTCTCTCACAGCGGTGATTGAAAAGATATAACGAGCTAGATTTTCCTATCACTCATGCAACGGCATATAGAAATATACGAAGTAAGCAAAGATGCCGAGTGAGGAGCGAACATGATACCTCCACGCTACCAGGCGTGGGGAAGACGTTCCCGGCGAAACTTCGTAACTCCCGGTACAGTAATTAAATTAAGTACAGAAGTGAATTTTCTTGCCAACTCCACGCTGGGAGGTAAAGGGCTATACAAAAATATGTCGGGAGCACCGAATTTGGGTTAACGGGAAGCAAGGCAGCGGGTTTCGGGCGATGGCGGGCAGCGGCTCCGAATATGCGAGTTGCTGGCCGGCAGGACAGCAAGCACGGGCGTCCGAAGGGACGTCGATCTCCGGGAACCTTCTGAAGGCGGCGGTTCACCGGGACACTGGCAGAGGATCCCTGGTCGACCGCTGGGAGGGGCGATCGCTGAAGCTACCCCGATATATTTCTTCTGGAATTAACTTGTGAACCCTTTTTGCAGGCCTGTCTCGGGACAGATTTGGACAGTCTTGCGCACTCCAGCAAAAATGGCCGGTACGCCCAGATCTGATGTCGGATCGAAGCGAGGTTAGCGCCGTTGGAAAGAGGACTCAGAGATCTTCAACATACTGGAATTTTAGGTCCATCAAGTGAAGGGATTGAAAATTAAAATTACTCTTCCACGGACTCTTTTCTGACTCAGGATCCAGATCCAGCAGAACAGAAACGGAGCTGCCTAAAGGCGATTTTTGACTGAGGGGTTGGCGATGGGTTAAAGAATTTTGAAAATTATGGGCGGACGAGGACTATGTGAGGGACATACATAATTATTTTTGGTATTTTTGGGGAAGAATAAGGGGGTGGGAAAAATACGGGATCATGGATATATCCTGCAGGTCTGCAACTAGACAGATTGCGAGGGGTATGAAGAACGACCTGGGAGGTGGGGCAAACAGGATCGGAATGGAACAAAATCTATATGGATGGAAAGCTAACACAAAGATGAAAAATCTCTCAAAATCTCAGATCAATCAGAGTTGGGAGTTAGGAGAACCGACCTTCTCTTTAGCTTACTATTCTGGATCTCGGAGTTCAGGACATTAGGGTGGACGGTGGCCTGTGGCTGCTTATTGGCGGCTCCGATGGCGGCAACGGCGGCGGCGGTGGAGCTTCACACTCCAAGGAAGAGATAGAAATTGGATTCACTCCAATATTGAGTGCTTCACACCATGTATCAAGAGGAAGAAGATGAAGAACTAGTAAGAAGAGAGAGAGGGAGGTGCGCCCCTAAGCTCATTCACACAAAATTCATGTAAATTTTCTCATTAAAATTGATCAAAATATAACAAGAGACATTAAATACTAAAACCCTAGACCTAGCCAAATGACCTCTAATGCCCTTGGTCAAAGGGACATATAAGGGAAGGGGAAATAAAATATACTAAACAATTCCCCCATATAGGACAAACAAGGGGGCACCCCTTTGAAAAATAAGGTAGAAAAAATTGAATTTTCTTCTATTTTGTCCCCCCTTGGTCCAAGTCTAATCTTGAACTTTGAACCAGCCCCACATAGGCCCTAGAGGCCAAGTGGCCCAATGGGAGAGAGGGTGGGGACCCCTGCTGGGCCTATGTGGCCCTTTTACACATAAACCCAAATAAAAACCCAAAACAAACACACATTACACACCAAGTAAAATATTACAAAAATACATTCCAAACATTTAATAGAATAACCCTGATGCCCCATCACTTCTCTCATCTTGAAAACCTTCATTCACTCTCGGACTCGCTATTTGCATAATCCGAATCCGACGCATTAGTACTTCCTGAAATAGACAAGAAAATAGGTATGAGCACACTTGCCCAGTAGATATCTTCGTATCAACATGAAGGTAATATTTAAGTGATTAATGTCTTAGCTCTAGAATTAAGAT
Organism: Amorphophallus konjac; assembly: GCA_022559845.1. Taxonomy (NCBI): domain Eukaryota; kingdom Viridiplantae; phylum Streptophyta; class Magnoliopsida; order Alismatales; family Araceae; genus Amorphophallus; species Amorphophallus konjac. The sequence goes on from CM040121.1 coordinate 174,273,702, forward strand.
CAAAATAAGCATACAATACAAGCGATATAAATCGAAATAACCAAGAAACATGAAATAACTGAGCAAGTAGATATGAATAAGTATAGACTTTGAACAAGCAAGAGTAATCATATAGATGTAAATTTGGGCTTTTCATGAACGAGAATGTACGAGCATGTAACTAGAAAGTACTGTACACAACCTTGTAAAAAGGCTATGTACTAGAAAGTCATTAACAAGCATGTAAATTCCATAACGAGCCTCGTGAATTTCATTCATTTATAAGAGAAAGTACTCCCAGCGTAATGCAACACCAATATCATCGTACCCCATGGTTTATAGCACGTTTCCGACCATCGGCCATGAGGACTAGCATAGAGCCCTTGGACACAATCCGTGCCCAATCTTGCATCTTCAAATTATAAATCCAGCTACTTTCACGAGATATAATAATAATGTTGGCCAATAATTCAATTCCAATAACAAGTTTCATGAGCAAGTAAGCAAGGCATCGAACGTACCAAAGATTGATATGATTTCCAAGAATGATTTAAAAATGACATTATACTCCGGCGGCATTTCGGCAACATAACGGTACATTTATTAAATTTTCTTAACTTAATATTAACCTTTTTAACATAGTTTGTGACACCAGATAATCCTAAGATCATCTAGGAACTCAAAAAAACTAACCCCAAAGGTCAAACCTCGGGTTAGACTAATTCAGAAACCATGTGGTTGTTTACTGGACTGTTTCATGAACCAGGCGATCTAGTTCTGGACCATTTGGTAATAGAATTTATGAAAACTTTCTGGAGCTTTAGCGGTCTAGTGAATGACCGCTAACCGAGTATGGCGGTCAACCATAGGGCCGCTAAGGTTCAGAATACATAAAACTTCGGTAAAGTACTTTCTAGACAATTGGACTTTAATGGTACAACCAGCTCGGCGTCCTAGTGGGAATCCCAGGCTCGCGGAGTCTTACGGAGGCCTTGAAATATAATCTGATGCGGGACGGGACGTGACTCGAGACAACAAGGGACTCTAGCTCGCGGACGTCCCTAAGCGAGGGAAGCGTGCGAATGTGCGCGGTTGAGAAACCGGCAATGAGCCTCGTGTATCGGCTTTTTCGCGTGCTCGGATTGAGTCATGGAACGGGTCACACTCACTCTCTCGCAGCGGTGATTGAAATAATATAATGAGCTAATTAACCTATCACTCATGCAGCGGTATATAAAAGTATATACGAGTAAAGCAAATGCCAAAGAGGGGAGCGAAAATGATACCTCCACGCTCCGGGCGTGGGGAAGGCGACCCCGGTCGAAACTCGTACTCCCCATACACAGTAAATAAATAATTACAGCAGTGAATTTAATTGCCCACTCCACGCAGGGAGGTAAAGGGCTATAATGGGACCCGGGAGTAGCAAACTCGGGTTAACGGGCAGCAAGCCGGAAGGGCTTTCGGGCCGGAGACGGGCTGCTGGTCCGACTCGGTACTATTCCAACTCGGTTCAGCAACTCAGTTTAGCCCGCTGGACAGCAAGCGAACTCGATTGCTGTGACGGCGGCTTCCGATCACCTTCTGGTCACAGCGGCTAGCTGGGACGTTGCTGGGGGGTTATCGATTGATCTCTGGGAGCGGCGGTTGCCGAAGCTATCCCGGCATATTTTTGCTGGAATTACCCGGTGACTGCTTTGCTGGCCTGTTCTCGGATCAGAAATGCGCGCCTTCACGAAAAGAATCTTTGCGCCCAGATACAATGTCGGATTGAGGCAAAATTGGTACCTATGGATAGAGGACTCAAGGGGCTACAACATATAATTATTTCAGATCCATCCAATAGACGGATTAGAAATGAAAATGACTATTCCCAAGGTTTTTTTATTGACTCGGATTACATACTGTTAGGACAGAATAAGATCTGCCTGAGACTGAATTTTGACCGACCTAAAAATGATGGATCTAGACTCTGGGAAAATTATGGGTGGAAGAGGGAGATGTGAAGAACACATATGATTTTTTTAGGAATTTTTAGAGAAGACTAAGTGGGCGGGACAAATACAATAACATGACACTGTCCCGCAGATCTGCAAATTGGTAGATTGCTGGGGGGGAAACTTAATTACCGGAAAAATACTAAATGAAGGCGAAATGACACGAAATTTGAACTGGGGGTGGGGAATGATAAGGGGAACAAACCCTCAAAATTAGAGCTCGAACAGATCTCCTGATTTAGAGATAAAATTCAGGCATCAAGCTTCTGTCCAGAAGTGGACAGAACTCCGACGTGGCGGCGATGGCGGCTCGATGGCGGCGGCGGTGGCAGTGCTGAGCTTCTCACTTAGAGAGGGGGGAATTGAGAGGCTTCACACCCCTGAAATTCGGAGCTTTCACAGCTCCAAGGGGGAGAGAGGGGGAGAGGGCTGCGCCCTTGGGCAAATTGAGCAACAAATGGGAATTTTCTTCATTAATTGCTAAGGAATTCACAAAATACATGGGTTATATAGAAAGAAAAAAGACATAAACTACCCCTAGATCTAGGGTTAGGGAGGGGTAAACAAGGGATAGGATAATTAATCCCCATGTGGTCAAATGACTAAAACAAAGAAATACAACAATGAATAAACTATATTAAAGGGGGGGGGCCTTTGAAAATGGGAGGAGAAATTTGAATTTTCTCCCTTCTTGTCTCCTTGGTCCAAGTTCAACCTTGGATTTTGAACCAGCCCCACATGACCCATGATCCTAGGTGGACCAATGGGAAAGAGGGTGGGGAACCCTGCTGGACCTACTGACATTTTACATAGAAACCCAAAGATTCCTAAAGACTAACAAATTGGCTTATAATGCCTTACAATTGTAAACCAATTAACCCAAGGATATAAATGTAAACAAAAGGACATAAATACAAAAATAAAATGTTTGTGCCCAGTGTTGATTCCCATCACAATCTCCTAGTCCGACAAAAGGAATATCCGACGGAGAGGTTCATAAGTCCAAAAAAATGTGCCTATAAGTGCAAAGTGTAACTAATGACATCAGAAAATGACTCATGGATAAGAAAAGTTTATGTAAAACAATGATCACGTTAAAACACGAACCATCTATCATTTGAATAAAATGGATTTAATACAAGAGTATACAATTTTGGCATGAAGTTGACATAAAATAAAAATAAATTCCAAGTGCATAAAGAACATGAAACTTAGAATAAATCATCAATATAACAAAGTATAAGAAAACAAAGCTTAAAACTAGGTCAAAACTTAGTTAACTAGGCTTATCATAAGTAAATTAGGACCATTCTGCATTATGTTTCGGATTAACATTAACACAGAACTCAGAAACGACATACAGTCATGTGAGAACCGTTTCACAAGTGCTTGCCGTCTATCGCAAGGCCGCTTAGTTATTCCAGGCGGTCTTTAGGAAGACCGTTTCTTCCTCTATAGCAGACATACATTAAAACCGATGTTCAAGCATATTTTTGGCAATATAAAAGGCATAAAAATGATATTAAACATATAATGAACATGCCAGAAGAAACTTGGGCCAAGAATATGCATAGGAGAATGTAAATTAAATAGAAATTTCATATTTTCCATTAAAGGCAAGGTTCATGCAAGAAAATGAACTAACTACTAAAACACAAAATACTCCACACACAATGCATGAAATCAACTGGAAATCGAGGGCTTTAACTCCTAAGCTCATGTTTAAGCCGTTCATGAGATAACCTACCTCGAGTCTTGTCTTTAAACTTTGAATTTAGGGCTGGAAGTTAACCCTAGTTCCTGTTTTTCCTGAACTGAACCAGCAACTTCGTGGCCTTCTAACTCTTAATTTTCATTACCTATAACCATGAAATTTGGAGGGTGAGAAGAGGGTACTAAAATGAACAATTTCTTATAAAGAACCTCTATCTAATTACCTCGTTTTAGATCTGGATTTCCCATAGGCATATGCACCACGCAAGCCCATCTCTGCAACAACAAACATTAAAATGAAGCCCCAAATCCGAGATTCCAAGGGTTGGGACATTATATTGAAATTGGGCTATCAGCCGGGGAGAAGCCTTGGCGCATAACTGCAAGGGCAGACCAAGTTGGTCCCTAAAGGAAGAAAAATGAATAGGAGAGGCCTCGGCTATCGAGAGTCTGCCTTCTCAATCTTGGGTGATTCTGGACCCTTGAGATGGGACTACCGCCAACATTTTGTTAAAGCCCCTCTCCAGTTGGGCACATTAAAAGCATCTCCAGATCAGCCCAAGCAGGAAGATGAAGTCCACATAGTCAACAGCCCGCCACTACTGCCAAAGGGGCTGGTCGATGATATGATTGAATGTAGCCAAGCATTTGAAAGGCTATTTTATGAAGAAGAAAGTCGCCAGGAAGATCAGGAGGTACATCTCGTATGTTATCAGCCGAAGAAGCCAGCTTGCCGTCCGCGGGAAAGGGGGAGCTCGCCCATCGTCTTCACTTGGTCTCCCTCCCGTCTTACGTCTCTCTTCTAAAAGCTGGAATCCATACCCCATTCCCCTCCCATTATCATTGATCCATTCTTGTTTGAAATCCCCACGGAGTATCTCATCATCACACCAACATGTAATTGATGTCCTCCGGTTGATCTGTCTACTCCTTTCTTTACATCCTCTGATCCTTTTCTCAATATCTTATGTCCCTCCAAATATCCTCTCAGGCTCCCTCCTCCACCTTCCTCTCCCTCTTGCTACATGATCTCCATTGACTGTCTCCAAAAAAAACGTCAAATTTGAAACAGAGATTTCAGTGGAAGATTACGCTGTCTTTTCTCCATCCTCCTCCCAGGGGCATGAGGTCCCTACTGCCTCTTTCCCATTAGATTTTCATTCTCCTAGGTTAGACATAGGGTCCGTCGAGTCTAGGGAGGTAGAGTCTATTTGGTCTAGAGAATAGGGTCTTGTTCTAGGTCGTCCAACTCTTCCTCCCTTGAGCCGCGCTCGCTTGCGCGTCATTCCAAATTCGTTCCTGATAGGTTCTTGTAGGATCTAGCTCAGCGATGTCATGCTCTTCTGAAGTGTCCGGAGTTTATCACTACAGTAATTGTGATAGAAGAAGATGAGGAGCAAGAAGGGGTGTGGAGCAACGTCGGATTAGGTGTTTATGAAATCATGAATGAAAAAGACCCGATCGACGATGAAGACAGCAACGTAGATGACACCGCCGATCTGTATGCCCAAGGATTAAAGAGATTTGACGAGCCATCGTCGGGGGTGGATGAACCTACGAAGGAAATATATCTGGGAACCGAATAAGACCCCATGCCCATTATTATTGCCGCTAATCTCTCTCCAAGGGTAGAAGAAGATTTAATCAAGGTTCTAAGGGAGTATCATGATTCTTTCGTCTGGTCTTATGAGGACATGCCGGGTCTTGACCCCGCTTTAGTGGAACATCGACTCGTGCTTAAACCAGGGGCAACACCTGGGAAACAAAGGCCAAGAAGATTCCACCCCCACATGGCCTTGAAGATTAAGGAAGAGGTCGATAAATTGTACACGGCCAAATTTATAAGAGTTGTCTTATATCCTCAGTGGGTGGCGAATATAGTCCCTATTATCAAGAAGGATGGAAATGTGCGCATTTGCATTGATTTTAGGGATCTTAAGAAAGCATGTCCCAAAGATGATTTCCCGCTGCCTCACATAGACGTTTTGGTGGATAATACCGCCGGGTACGAAGCATTATCGTTCATGGATGGTTATTCAGGTTATAGCCAGATCTGTCTCACTCCTGAAGATCAAGAGAAAACCTCCTTCACCACGTCCTGAGGTACATATTGCTGTGTGGTTATGCCGTTTGGTTTGAAGAACGCCGACGCCACTTATCAAAGGGCGATGATGGCCATATTCCACGACATGATGCATGTTTACATGGAAGCTTATGTGGATGATATTTTGGTAAAGTCGAGGACTAAAGAGGAACACCCCGCTATTCTGGCTAAGGTGCTCCAGAGAGCTAGGGAGTACCAGTTAAAAATGAATCCAAAGAAATGTGTTTTTGTAGTCTCTTCGGGAAGTTGCTAGGCTTTATAGTCAGCAAACATGGGATTCAGATCGATCCTAACAAAGCAAAGGCCATCATGGACACGCCTCTGCTGAAAAATATCATGGAACTTTGAGGACTGATTGGTCGATTGCAATTCATTAGAAGATTCATATCCCAGCATTCTCAGAGGTGCCGTCCGTTTTATGAATTGTTAAAGGCGGGGGCCAAGTTTGAATGGAATCAAGATAGTCAAAAGGCCTATGAGGACTTAAAGGAATATTTGACCAACCCCTCGATTTTGCAACCTCCTGTCCCTGGGAAACCCCTAATCCTATACATTTCTGTCATTGAGGACTCCCTAGGGGCGGTCTTAGCACAAGTAGATGAAGAAGGCAAAGTGCGGGCAGCTTATTACCTCTCCAGGTTATTTAACCCGGCGGAGACCAAATACACCGCTATGGAGAAAACTTGTGCCGCCTTAGTGTGGGTAGCTCAGAAACTTAAACACTATTTTCTAGCCCACCCAGTTACGTTGAGCATCATGCCCATCTTCCTATCCCCTGCACAAACTCTATTCAGGACGATTTCCCTGATGAGCATCTCTCTGTTCTTACCCATCATCCCTTATGGTCTCTGCACTTCGATGGTGCACTCAATTCTCAAGGCCGAGGGATAGGTGCTGTTCTCCTCACTCCGAAAGGGGTGACGATTCTTTTTGCTTACCGGCTCCATTTTTCTGCTACCAACAACATCGCTGAGTATGAAGCTCTCCTGGCCGGATTGAAGCACGCCTACCTCTTGGGCGCGCGCTACTTAAACATCATAGGAGACTCTCAGCTCGTCCTGCGGCATGTTCTGTCCACTTACCGCACCCGTGAGCCGAAGCTCAAGCCATATCAGGATTTGGTCACTCTCTTGGCTAGGCAATTCCGTAAATTGAACTATATCCATACCCCTCGATCTCAGAACATCCTTGCTAATGCACTTGCGTCACTGGCTTCCTCCCTATCTTTCCCTCTCAGTCGGAGCACTGAGACCATTGTCGTCCAGAGATTGTAAGCACACTCTCTTTAGGATCCTTGGTATTCCAACCTTAGGAAGATTGTAGAAGCGAGGGCTGAGAAGGAAGATTTGAAGAAAGCATCTTTAACGGAATTAGAGGAGATCTTGGAGGAAGAAGAATTGCCATGGTATCATGAGATTGAGCTATATTGCAAAGATGGATCATTCCCTGAAGGGGCAAATGCTGAGCAGCGTAAGGCTATCAGAAGAGCCGCCTCGAGATACATCATCATTGCTAGAGAGAATTGTACATGCGTGCTCTTAATGGAATGCTCATGAGATGCTTAGATGATGATGAAGCTTCGAAGGTGGCCGAAGTAGCCCATTCTAGTGAGTGTGGAGGTCATGTTAATGGCCAGGCACTAGCGAAGAAAATCCTTAGGTAGGGTTATTATTGGCCCACTCTAGAAAAAGATTGCTCCCTTTATGTCTGGAGGTGTCTTAAATGCCAACTCCACGCTGACAAAATCCATGCTCCAGCTTCATTTCTTCATCCTCTGTATGCTCCTTGGCCATTCTCTATGTGGACTTTCGACATTATCGGCCCGCTCGGTGATCCTAACTCTGAAACCAAGCAAAAATCCTTCATCCTTACCGCCACTGAGTACTTCACCAAGTGGGCCGAAGCGGAGGCGTACGCAGAGATTAAAGCAACAACGGTGTGCCGCTTCATCATGAAGAATATTATCTCGCGGTTCGGAGTGCCAAGCAGCATCGTCAACAACAATGGACCCCAGTTCATCTCTCAAGAGCTCCAGGACCTCTGTAAGAAGTTCAATATTACACTGCATCATTCATCTCCATATTATCCTCAAGACAACGGTCAAGCTGAGGCCACCAATAAAACCCTTCTTAAAATCATAAAGAGAACGTGCGAATCTTAAAAATTTTCTGATTGGCCTGAACGACTAGTGGAAGCTCTATGGGCTTACCGCACCTCCGTCCGTACTCCTACGGGGAAAGCCCCCTATGATCTTACCTATGGGATGGAGGCGGTGCTTCCGTATGAGATCTTAATCCCTTCCCTAAGGGTGCAACTCGATGAGGAACTTAATCTCGATGAGCGTCGAGAGGCGTTGCTCGTCCAGCTGGAACTCTTGGATGAAAAGAGGATGAATGCGGCCAATCACGTGTCCGTTTATCAAAAGAAAGTTTCGCATTATTTTCAAAAGAAGGTAATTGAACGTAAATTTCAGGTAGGTGATATGGTTTTGAAACGAAAATTCATTCGGTCCGGAGGTCCTACGTCCAAATTACAACCTAACTGGGAAGGTCCGTTTGTCGTTAGGGAGGCTTATCCAGGGAACGCTTATCACTTAGTCAACGCGGAAGGTGAGGAGCTGTCTCACGCCTGGAATGGGTTGTATCTTAAGCGCTTTTATCCTTAGAGTCAGGCTAATGAAAGCCCAGTAGCGAGGTGTCCCTTCCTCGATCATGAAGGAGGACCCCGAGTTTGGCAATTCACACACTTCACGACGTCCCCTGTCGGGTTCCCCAGTCATGAAAACATTATTTTCTCCTTGGCCATGCCTGGGAGAAGTCAAAGTCCCTGTTCGTTTCTCTCGGCTGAATCTAGGGGCAAGAGGTATATAAGGGGGCGATGACTGATCTATATATCCTGATGAGAGGAGGTCTCAAATAGGGGCAGTCCGTTATGACCTGATTCCACAAGAAAAAGTGAAGAAGAAAAGAAAGAGAAGGATCATCAATCGTGACAAAAAACAAAGACCTATTTCAAAAGTCCATATCTCAAAATCAAAGCTCCACAAAAATATGAAACTAGGCATGGCAAGAGTGGTAGTACAGTTTTTCCGCGGGACGTTATGAGCCCGGTCGTATGCGTGCCTAGGGTGGATAAGGGTTCGATGACGGACATAAAGCTCCGACTCAACAGACCAAATCTCTGAACGGGTCGTTGTGGGAAGGACTCAAACCCTAAAACTTCTACACCTGACCTAAGCTTACCTCTTGAATTCTATTTTTCTTTTAGGACCAGACATTACCTTGGGTATGGCCTCGGTAGAAGCACCGTCATATAGATTGGCCCTGGCCATGGATTGTCATTTCAAAAGCATGCCAACCTCAGGAGAATCCTAGTAGGGCAGGAAGGGCTCTTGTTGCCGGGATGAAATTGGCTTTCAAAATCTAAAAAAAATCATATATTTCAAAATCCAAAAAAATCACATATTTCAAAACCCAAAAAAAAAATCATATATTTCAAAATCTAAAAAAATCATATATTTTAAAATCTAAAAAAAATCATATATTTCAAAATCCAAAAAATCATATATTGTAAAACCCAAAAAAATCATATATTTCAAAATAAAAAAAATCATATATTTCAAAATCAAAAAAATGATATATTTCATAATCACAAAAAAATCAGATATTTCAAAAAAACCCACAAGAATCAAAAATTTCCAAAACTCCAAAAATACCATCATCTTGTATCGATTGCATTTTCTTCATTTTATTTCTGCCTATTTGATAAGGCTCCACCCCTTGATCAAATGTCAAGAACTGGTCATTTTCTAACTTGTTGTAGGCAAGGGGTTGAGTCGAAGAACATATCTAACTTGTTTTCTTGTCTAAGTGTGTGCAGACGCAGGTTCAAGCGCCAAAGATTCAAAGCTCACAAGTCTTCGGTTTCTGGTTCTCTCATGGTCTATCATTAGACCGCTAACCATCTCTGGCGGTCCATATTTAGACCGTTTTCCTTTCCCGAAAGTTAGAAAAATCAACTCTCAGTAAACTGTCCCTCGCGGTCTTAATTTAGACCGTCGGAGTCTTCTGGCGGCCCATATTTAGACCATTTTCCTTTCCAAAGAGTTGAAAATTCAATTTTTCCTGAGCGCTGTCTCTGGCGGTCTATCGTAAGACCGCTAGTCTCCGATTAGCGGCCCTATAATGGACCATTTGTCAGACAGAGAACCCTATTCTTAGCTGATTTGTCTATCCATTCAAGATCAATCAAGCAATCCATTGCACATTTCTCAACACAAATCTCTTATTCCATTCAATCAAGTTCATTGAACATTATTTTATTGATCATTCCAAGTACATCAAGAAGAAAAGCTTAAATTACATTCATTCTTTTGTCCGCGTGAGGCCGGATCTTGCGCAATTCTTTCACATAAGCACGGTACTTCTCTTCATCCTCTGCCACTTCTGCTTACAGAGCATGCACCCGGCTGATTTCCCACATGATTAGTGCGTTTCAGACGGCTCACTCGTCCTCCTCGGTCCCTATCTTCCTAGCTAGAAGGGGAGGGAAGCGTGATAGTGCAGGAACCGTAGTACAGGGTAGCCCAACTTGTAGATAGCACCGGTGAGGGTTGTTGATCGCCAAGGTAGTGTCCCCCACTAGCTGCAGGTCTAGGCCCGGTCGCTGAGGTACTCTAAGGATAGTGCTTCGAAGAGCCCTTGGTCGCATCACGAACTTATCAATAGGCAAAGTGTTAAGGTAAAGGCGCCATTCATCTCGTGTCTTCTTGTCCGCCACCCGACACTCAACCTGTGAAGAAAACCCAAATGCGCCTTCTATGAAGAATAGTGGGTGGCTCCCGAATATATGGCTAGCTGAAGGCAAGTCCTCCTTGGGTAGGAATTTGAGTCTCACCCCCATCCAACACTTGAGGATGATCATTGATCCGAAGAGTGGCCCTGCTAGGGAAGCTGAGCTAAGGCCTTCGTAGAGGTATGAAAGGACCGCTTGAGAGATAGATAAATCTGGCAACAGCCCACTAATAATGCTAAGAATTTGGATGTCCAAGAGGTGGTCGGTGGTGGTGAAAAGAAAGACCCCGCACAAGCAAATTGAAGTAGCTTTGGCTATGGCCTCAAATCTTCCGCTCTTGTTCTTATAATAAGCAATTATCCATTGAGCCATGGGTATCAAATGGATATGGCGTGGGCTGATCATGGTCCTAACATCTTTTGGATTGTGTATGAAATCCCCTAATATGAGTGATGGATCTATAGGCTCAGTCGTATGGCACACTAGGTCTTCATCCCCCACCTTAGTCTTAGGAAGGGCTAGGTAGGTTTCAACCTCCTCTAATAGGACAGTGGCCTCAAAGCTTGGGAAGAGGAAGGTGTGTGTTTGTGGATGCCATAGCTCTATAAGGGCTGAAATACTTGACCAATCTAAGGAGATTTTCTAGAAATTCTTAGCTAGAACCACTAAAGGGTAAATATGCCATGCCCTTAGGATTGAGAGGACCTCTAAAGGAAGTTCCTTGATCATGGGAGCCACCCACTTGAGGTTGGAGTAGCATCTTGGGCCAGGAAAAGCTAAGAAAGGAAAAAGGAAGAAAGAAGAAGAAAAGAGAGAGGGAAGATCATGAGAAGGGGGAAAATTAAGGAATTACATGAACTTTTCATCAAATTGCAACTTACCTCTCTTGAGGAGTTTGAGCTCAAGTGCTTGGGGATTGAGGTCAGTCGCTGTAGCTCCCCATGCTCTTTCTTAGCAGCCCTCGGCCCGGTAGAAACCATCTCCCCCATGGTACTAATGTCAAAGCTCCTCTTCATGATGTTCTTGAGTGGTTTTGCTGAAATTTTCAAAGCTTATAGTAGAGAATTATGGTGAGCTGCGAATTCTGGGCTTGCTCCTACTTATAGAGCTCTGATATTAGTGTTGGTGCATTAGGATTAGGACTGGATAGCCTTAGCTTGAGTTAGGGAGTGTTCTAGTGCAGATTAGAGGCCTTTATCCTCGGGTTCGGACTCTCACGGAAGAGTCCCGCTTTGACTAACATGGTTTCTGCACTAGCGGTCTATCGTACGAACGCTAGGAGTCCCCAGACAGTCTACAATTAGACTATTTTATCCCTTCATCCACCGCCCTCCTCTGTTCTTCTGACGGTCATTGGTTTGACCATTGTTTTGCCTCTGGCGATCTTAAGGTAGACCGTTTGTCAGGTTTTTGGTCAGGTTTTGGTTGACACTTTCCCCTCTCACTCGCCAGTCTTGCCGTTCTCTCTCCATCTCTCTCACCTTTTCTCTCTATCAGTCCTAGGGTTGTGGGTTAGTGAGTTAGCATTCACATCCATATGCATTTGCATTTTCAATAAAAACAACAAAAAATATTTCATTTCACTATCAAAAGTCATGTACAAGTGTGCATCAAGAAAATAAAAGGAAGAGTACCAATCACTCGGCTGGTCCCTCTCTCGAGCCACCACTGTCACCTGTGCCCTGATGCCGCTTCGCTGGCGGCGCTACTCTCCTCCTCCCGATGGCGTCGTCGCTCCTCCTCCTCATTCCTCTGGTGGCCGGAGGAAACTGTGAAGTAGCGTCGGTACGCGCTGCTCGGTGCAACGCTCTGGCTCCTGCTAGCATCCGATCTCTTTCCTAGAAGTCGGAGGGCATCCTTCAGTCCCGCCACCACTCCCCTCATCTCAATGACCTGCACTCGGGACTAGTCTCGCTCGGTCCTCAGCTACGCGGTGTCCGCTCTGAGTCGCTCCATCTCCTGCTCATCGGCACGACGACGAGCTCCTCCTGCGCTCAACCGCTCAACCTCTGCACGGAGTTGCTCGGTCTCTGCCCTAGCTCGCTCCGCCTCGGCCAATGCCCTGGTCAGCTCTCTCACATGCATTAGCATTCATCATGGTTAGGCATTTGCATATCATAAGCATTTAAAGTCTAAAGAGCTCGGTTGGTTTTGCTTACCCTCTCCGCGAGAGTAGTCTCGGCTTCCTCAGCCCGAGCAATCGCCCGAGCAAAGTCCGCATCTTGCTCGGCTCGGACTCCCGCAGGCTGGGATGAAGAGGAAGGAGCATTTGGTCCATGTCGCTGTGATCCCTCGGCTCGCTGCATTTTAGAAATTAGAGTCAGTCACATCCATCATAAGCATATGAGCATTTAGCCCTGGTCGCGAAGAGAAGCTTCCCGAATAGCAATATCATGAAGCACCGCAGGGTGATGTCTCCCTCTAGTCCTGGTCCTGCCGCCACTCTCCCCCGGACCTGGTCTATCACTCTCCCGATGTGCTCCTCTGGCAATTCCCCTACGGATATTGCCGCTCCCCTCAGCCCCAGGCTCTTCTGGAGTGTCGCTGTCCCAGCATGGAGGAGTGATGCCCTGGCCTCATCAAATCTAATCCGAGTAGCTCCTGCGCCATGTCTCGGTAGTCTCCATATGTCCATCCTGTCACCAGCGCTCCGTGGACCCGTAATCCGGTGATCCTCGCCATGTCCTCTAGTGTGGGGATCATATGACCCCATGGGAAGATGAAAGCTCTGCTGACTAGGTCCCATCCCTCGTGGAGGGCGTACATGAGAGCTGTATCAATCCTCGTCACCTCAATACTCAGTAGCTCCCCGAAGCCCATGGCCATCAGTCTCTCTTTCTGGTAATCCGGTAGAGCTTGGTATACCGCTCAGACTTGCAGCTAAGAGATTCGAGTCCGTCTCTTCCCCTGCACACATTTAGAATGTAAGTCAGTCATTGCATTTCATATAAACAAAAACAACAAAAAAATCAAATAAGATAAAAAACACGAAAGAACCCAAATTTCTGTCTCTGATTTTCTGGCGGCCATATCTTGGGCCGTCTGCGTCCTATAGCGGCCATAGTATGGGCCGTCTGAGGGTGTAACGGTCACTGGAACGACCGCTAAGCAACCCACGAGTGGGCATCATCTTCTCCGTTCCCCCATGCTATGAAAATGGCCAATATGGCCTACAAGTTATTCTAATGGGTCCCCAGACCCATTCCCTTGCCATTCCATACGCATGCATACATTAAAAATTACAAAAAAATGAAAAAAATGGAGTTTTGGACTGTCGGCCTACCTCGGATGACCGTGGCCCGGCCACCACTGCTGGCGCTTCCCGGGCCATCGTGGCATTTTCCTCTTCTTCAAGGCCCTCCTCCGCCGTAGGGACGTCTTCTCCCTCCGGTTGGCTCACTGGTACTTCCTTTTTCGCCGCAGGATGGGCCGGTGGCCCCTCATCTCTTTCCGATGGGTCCGCCGCCGCCGGGGGTGGCGTTCCCTCCTCCTCTAGTCGCCGTTGGAGGCGCTTCACGACGCGTTTCTTCACCATCGCGGTGGCTGGATGTGGGGATGCGCGGTGGTCGCCGGTGGGTCACCGGAGTAAGAGCGGGGTAGGCTCGGTTGGGTGTTTGGGTGATTGAATGAGCATAGAGGGGGGGGGGGAGTGAACGTTCGGTTTGTTTTTTTGAACGCCCAGGAAATTTGGTGGTCTATCCTTAGACCGTTAGGATCCTTCTGGCGGTCCTTCCTTCGACCGTTTGTCGTCAGGGTGTTCTTCCTTGAGGGATGTTAACCGACGTCCTTTAGCGGTCCATTTGTAGACCGTTATGGTTTGTTTAGCGGTTCTATTTTAGACCGTTTGTGGGCTGAATTATTTGATGAATTTCAAAGTAATATCTGTTATGCTTCATGCTTATTTTTGCTGATGGCTAATCTTTTCATTTGCAAAAATCATGAACACCATCTCATGACATCTCGCAAGGCAGGTAAGTAGGGTAAGTATTTCGATCCCTAGTCCCTTAATGCATTACTATATGGTATCTATGATATATTTCCTCGAGAACCGACTGGTCATTCATGTGTTCTAGGATCTGATGTTCCCCTCTAACAAAAAAGATGATGATCTAGGTGCACATGTTTAATCGTTGGATAGGCCGTTAGGTTGGCAAAGTTGGGGGAGGATAGTTCTATCTTGCGTGTCATGGTTATAGATAGTATCTTGACCCAGATTTATCCGGTCTAGCAATATTATTCTCGAGTATCTAGCTATTTTATCCTTTCTTTGCATTTGTTTTGATGATTTCTTTAATTTTAGCACAGCATGCATCATGCGCATCTTTGAGCATTCGTGTGCCCTCATCTGTCTGAAGTGTCTCAGTGATGGTGGATAGCTATGTGTCCATGGTTTTGAGTAAGGAGAGTCATTTCACTATGAGTTGGAAGGTTTCCTTCGGTCTATTTGCTCGGTTTGGTTAGCCGAGGATTCCTGTCTGGAGTTTAGTTACTCGTCTCTTTACTTTTCGCTTGCTCCGACGGCCTATCAACTGTGTGTTCCAGTGAGGAGGTTGGTCGTGTTTTCTTTTCTTTTAGTTGTTAGTTCCTCCAAGCATGTGTCATTCGGTTTACCGTTCCTTGTAATTGGTCCGAAGTTTTTCGGAAGATTCCTATCGCTCGTTGGTTGAGGACGGGTGTCAGTTTACCTTAACGCCCGCTTTTCAGTCCACTCCGCTGCGTTTTCGCTTCATCTCCATGTTCCATTTCGCTTTCGCTTCACCTCCGCTCGTTCCTCTACAAAGAGGACGTTAAGGAGAGGCATCTGTTGACACCCGTTTTATGACCAATGAGTTGGGTCATCTCCTTATTTTTATTTATGATGCTCCGAGTTATACACCGCTTATTGGGCCATCTTGGTCAGTTTTGAGGCTTATTTCATGGGTCATTCTCCTTGATTGTGTCTCGCTCCTTATTCATTTTTCCATGGGTTGAAGCTTAGTAGGCCTTTCATTTGTTTTGCCACGCCACTGTCTTTGGCGGTCTATCGAATAACCGTTTGATGACGTGTTGCGGTCGATCTATAAACCGTTTGCTGACGCCAGAGTCCAGAGCCAACGTCTTTCTCTCAGCCTTATCCTTTCTTATTCGTTGAGCTCTGACGGTCTATCGTAAGGCCGTTAGAGGCATTGTGGCGGTTTTACCTTAGACCATTTTTCCAATTCTAGAGTCCTGTTCACGAGCTTTTCGCCTGTTGGTCTTATCATTTGGTGAACATTTGAGGGTGGCGTTCTATCCTTAGACCGTTTGTTCCAAGTGGCGGTTTATCGTAAGATCATTTGTGCAGACCGAGAGTCCTGCTTGAACTATTTTCTCTCTGCTACGCCCTGACCGAATTAGAGTTTTGATTTGATGATTTCTCTCTCAATAGAGACTCCCAGAACCTCTGGTTTGTTTCTATGGGCTCTTGGGAGTGTTATCTTCAAGAGTTTGCTAAGCTCTACCCTACTTTTTCGCGGGAATATCTCCAACTCGTCCAGAGAGTTTGAGGGTATATAAATAGAACCCTTAAGTTAATGGGTTGAAGAGGAGAATTCTGGAGCTTACGTCGAGGTGCTGTCGCGTTCTGGAGCAAGTACCCATCAAAGAGAAGTGCTATCTACATCCATTAGCCTTCAAGTCCAGGGAGTATTAAGTTCCAAGGGTTTAATAGTGTTGTTTTCTTCCTTAGTTTCTTCCCCTCTTCATAGCATTCACAAGCATTCTCCCATCTTCTTCTTCCATGTTCTCTATCATCTTTGCATCATTTTTAAACATCCTCCCATCTTTTCCATGCCCCACAGGGGTTAAAAAAATTAAACCCCTAGATATCCACCCTTCCTTTTGCATGCAGTTTCGTTTATTTGCATTATAGTTGCTACACTTGTCATAGGGCTAATCTGGGTTGTTTTTCTGTGCTTCTACACTCTTTTGCAGGTCTACATGGTTCCTAGCACGAGGCCCAGTTCTTCTGGCCGGCCGGGAGAAGTGGAGATTCAAGTCTCAAGTTGCTGTTCTGTGTGTTCTGGCGGCTCTATATTGGACCGTTTGCGAGGCTGTGGCGGCTTATCGTAAGGCCATTTCTGGTTCGTTTGCGGCCTGACATTAGACCGTTTGAAGGCACATATCTCTGGTTTTCATCTCCCGTGGGTGGGTGTTTCATCCTCCTCTTTCCAAGGTATTTACCTTAGCTTTGCTATTTTAATTACCTTGGTGGCGATCACACTCTTTTTAGTTTGGGCAGTAGTCTTCTTTATCTTCCTCATATCTCTTTCTTGGCTTTAGTTTGGTTGCTCCACACCTACGGTGTGTGTTTAGTTTATTCCTTTGCTCCACGCCCTGGCGTGTGTTTTTCTTTTCTTTTGCTTATTTCTGATGAAGATGACATGCCCATGTGCTTATGTTTTCATGTTGATTGCTTGAGTTGATGTTGCATTTGTTCATGATTTCACATTATTCATATTATCTTGTTCATCATCATATCCACACACTTGAAAAAGGGAACGATTTAAATCCAACAACCCATTTTTTGGCAATCACGGTGGGACCTCTAGTGCCAATCGTGTTGAGCTTCTGTTTGACCTGCTACTGTTGATTTAACCCAGTCGCCCTTGTGTTTTCCTCAGATTTTCCATTTAATTTCCTGATGTTTTCTGCTCTCTGGTCACCTTGGCGGTCCATTGTTCGGCCGTTTACGGCTTAAACGCGGCCCAGAAATAGGCCGTCTTATCTCTCTGGCGGTCTCATATTAGAGCGTTTCTCCAGTCACATGTACGCATCCCGAGGTTGAGTTTATTTCCGTAGTTTTGCTGTGACTTTCATGCTTTGGTGCTATCTGATCTCCTCCTTAGTTGTTATACATATTTACATCATTGTTTGCATATTTGGTTGTAGGTTTTTAGGCTAGAATTTGCATGCACTCCGGTGCACATAGGATCGTTCATATTCATACTTTAGTTGCATTTTCCTACCTTGGTGTGTGAACCTCTCGTCTCCATATTCCTTAGGGCCGACTAGGTGATCACATCCTGGACCTCCGTAAGTCCCCGCGAGCCGTGGATTCCCACACGGATGCCGAGCCGGTTGTACCTTTACCACACCGTGTCTAGGTTGCATAAGTGAGGGAGAGCTTACACTTAGAGTTAACCAAGTCCCAAACACCCTTCCTGTTATGAACCTTGCTGGAGATAATATCTAAATTTAAATCAATAAGGTTCTAAAGGAGAAAATAATAAAAATTGGTGCATCATTATAACTTGGTTGATTTTGAGTGCCTGTCATCCCTTTCTTTATCTTTATAAAGTTAGAGTCTTTGTTTTAGTCTCTCATTATGTGCTTGTTTGTGTTGTTTGCATTTTTGTCAAGGTCTTCCATTGCATGTGGAGTTCCTTCCGATCTCTAGAATCATCACCTAGGGGAAATTCCTTTTCTACCTTCTATTTCAATCCTCTATTCGAGTCAAACATGTCCTCTTTCGATCTTCCCCATTCCCAGGAGGAGTCTCTCTCCCTGGGCCTTCTAGGAGACCCATCTCGGGTCGTCTCTTTCCAGTCCGGAGAGGGGTCCATCCCTCCTCCGTCCTCTGTCCCCATGGAGGGCGCGCAGCCCTCCCTCTCTTCTCCCAATTCCGCCAATCACGTCCTTCAAATGATGGCCCAGTTGGATCCGGCCCAACTTCAGGCAGTCTATCAGGCCTTGCAGGGGTCCAATGCCCCATCGCCCATGATTGTACAAGGTATGTCCAAAGCCTCCATTGCTCAACCAAGAGTTGATGGGCCCGTTGTTCAGCCCGTTCCGATTGATCTTACTCCGATCCAACCAAGGACCATTCGATTCTCTAGTCTGGAAACGGGCCAGTCCTCTGGTTCGGCCCAGCAAGCTTTTGACAAAGGGAAGACCATCCTCCCTCCTCCTATCCAGGCAGATTCTTATGGGTCCATCCCATCAGCGCCACAAGTGCTTGTTGGCCCGTCTGATTTCATGTGCCCCCAGCAAGGGGCGGCCCAAGTCCATGCCAATATGGGTCATTCTTCGGCCCAATACCCCTCTTATTGGCCTTCCCTTTCATCTGTCTACCCTTCAGCTCCCCGCCTTGAGTCTACTCCTTTCACTACCTCTGCTCCGTACAGGGAGTAGGAACTACTTGATAAATGGGCTTCCATGCAACAACAACTTGACTTCCTTCAGAAGTGGGTTGGCCTACAATCGCTAGCAGATGTTCCAGTTCCTAGTTTCCAGAACATCCGGTTCCCACCGCAATCTGAGCTCCCCACTTACCGTAAATATGACGGGAACAGCAATCCCTTCATCCATGTGAGGGACTTTTTGTTCGAGTCGGCCCAATTTCAATACGATGATCGCCTTATAGCGTATTTGTTCCGCCGCTCATTGGATGGGGTTGCTTTAGAATGGTTCTACTCTCTGCCGCTGGAAGATGCCGAGAGTTTCAAGGTAGTGAAAGATAAGTTTATTCAGAGATTCCACGACCGGGTCGGCCCGGAATATTCTTTTACAGATTTAGTGGCCGAGAAAATGAAGCCAGATGAAAAATTTGCTACGTATGTCGACAGGTGGAGGCAGATGGCCGCCCGAGTGCCAGGCCACATTCCGGAGGAAGAGAAAGTCAAGCTGTTGATTTCAAATGCTACTCCTACATTCCGAAATATTCTTGCTATGAATGATATAGCCAATATGCACCAACTATATAGCCGGGCGCGCTTTATTCAAACTTAATCCAAAGACTCCCCAATCCACTCGCTCTTCGAAGTCCAATAGTCCAAATATCACAAAAAGACTCAGGGGCCTATCACTGAGGGGGTTCAGACAAATGAACAGGTGCAAGCCGTTGCATTCCCCTTTCAATCCGCACCATTCCACTTCCCACAAAACCCCCGCAATTCCCAATTTTCCACACCACAAAACACCCAACCCGCTTTCTCCGCTCCATAAAACCCTCACCCTACCTTCGCCGCTCCACAAAACACGTTCCCCGCTCCGCAACAACCTTCACAACCCCCACAATACCACAATGTCCCTCCACCAAACGGCTACACCAACAACAACAAGTGCCCGGGTATGAAGAGAGCCCAATATCCTCCTTTGTCGGAGTCCCTCACGGACATTTTCTCGGCTCTCATGTCCATTAATGCCATTCAACTTTCTCCAGAACGGCCTAATTGGAACCTGACCGTTGATCAGACAAAGAATTGCATGTTCCATAGGCAGCCTGGCCATACTACTGAGAGTTATTTTCAGTTCAGAGATTTGGTATACGACCTGCATGAAGGACATCGTATAGATTGGGCCGAGATGCACAAGGCCATCATTGAAATAAAAGAGAAGAGAAGGCAGCCGCAGAGGCATCAAGTGCAGTAGCAACAAGCACAGCCGCAGAAGCAGTCGCAACAACAACCACAGCCGGTCCAAGACTTGGGGATCCATCAAAACCCCATGCCAAATCATCCTCCCACCCCGCAGCCTCAGCCACCGGCACCGACTCAGGTTAATTTAGTTCAGCCCCTGGCTCCTGACGCCGGGTGGTCATATGATGATGACGGTTCTACTCAGCAAATAATGGCCCTCCACCATAACCATCGCCACCTTGCTTCATCTTCTACTCCTACCATCCTTACGCCCAACCATCAAACCCTTCCTCCGTCCGCCAGACCGTTTATCCTTCCACCAACTACCACCATTCCTCCACTTACCTCCACTCCACTACCAGCACTCCCACTCGCACTTCCACCTCGTCCATTGCTCGTCACCCCCACCATCATCACTACGCCTCCGCCCAACCCCTCACTCAGTATGCCTCTGCCCACACCGCTCTCCACGCCTCCACTTGCCTTTACCCTCCATCAGTACCCGCACCCATCATCATTGCTCCCGCACCTAACCCTCCGCATGTCATCCTTCCCCCACAACCCATTACCTCCACCATAATTCCTGCTACTCCCATCACCTCCACCACACCCTCTTCCACACCACTCATCTACCCCATTGGGCCCATCAAGCCGTCAACCGATCCCATGCCGGCACAAAACCTTGCCCTACGGAGCGGGCGTTTGTTTCACAGGAATTACACTTCCACTGGTGCACCTGCACCCAATACTCAGTCTTCACAACCGACTGCTGATCAGGAAGAGGCCGAGCCACTGTCGGGTACCCAATATGATCTATTGCATCACTTAGACAGGGTGCCCGCCAAAATATCCGTAGTAGAATTGATAAAAAGGTCTACACTTCACCAAGATGCATTAAGAAATTTTCTTCAGAACGTGATGGTTAGCGAAGATGTGGCAGTTGATAGTCTACCGACGGCCTTGGAAGCTATCTCGAAAGGGCCAGCAATTACATTCTCCGAGACCGAGCTAGCACCTCCAGAAGCTCGACAAATGCCGCTATGTATTTTGATAATCTTAAACAAAGTGAGTATTGATGCAACTTTAGTTGATACAGGGGCATCTATTAATGTTTTCCCGCTCAGCACTCTCTGCGCCTGCAATTTATCAGAAGATCTATTACGGCCAACCCCGACCACTATAGTAGCGTATGACAATTCAAGAAGAGCATGTCATGGGGTTGTCATCATTCAAGCTGAGCTTGGGCCTCTTACCATGCCCATAGATTTTTATGTATTGGACATCGACCCTATGTTCAAGGCCATCTTGGGTCGTCCGTGGATAGACAATCTCAGCGCCGTACCATCCACCGCCCATCAATGCCTCAAATTCCCTTTTCAAGGGAGGGTGGTTAAGGTGAAAAGTTTGTCCACAGTTCAGTCAGTCAAGACTATCTCGGAGAAAATTCTGCCGAAATTGTGGCCCACTACACGGCCGGTTATTTCAGTTTTAGATCTGGATTTCTCATGGGCATATACACCACGCAAGTCCGTCTCTACAGCAACAAACATTAAAATGAAGCCCCAGATCTGAGATTCCAAGGGCTGGGATATTATATTGAAATTGGGCTATCAGTCGGGGAGAGGCCTCAGCGCACAACTGCAAAGGCGGACCAAGCCGGTCCCTAAAGGAAGAAAAATGAATAGGAGGGGCCTCGGCTATCGAGAGTCTGCCTTCTCAATCTTGGGCTATTCTTGGCCCTTGACATGGGACTACCGCCAGCATTTTGTTAAAGGCCCTCTCCAGCCGGGCACATTAAAAGCATCTCCAGATTAGCCCAAGCAGGAAGATGAAGTCCACGTAGTCAACAACCCGCCACTGCTGCCAAAGGGGCTGGTCGATGATATGATTGATTGTAGCCAATCATTTGAAAGGCCATTTTATGAAGAATAAAGTCGCCAGGAAGATCAAGAGGTACGGCTCGTATGTTATCAGCCCGAAGCCGCTAGCTCACCATCCGCGGGAAAGGGGGAGCTCATCTATCATCTTTACTTGGTCTCCTTCCCGTCTTATGTCTCTCTTCCAACAGCTTAAATCCATACCTCGTCTACCTCCTATCATGGTCAATCCGTTCTTTATAGGAATGCCATTGGAGGTATTATTTGTGCCATGTGCATGTGGGCAATGCCCACCCATTGATCTCTCCACCATGTCATCCTCTTCATCCGATCTCTCCAATATGTGGTTCTCCTCATTCGATCCGTTCTTTGATGTTCTTTTCCCGTCTCTCTTCCCCCGCCAGCTTCCTCGTCCTCCACCTTTCTCTCCCTCTTGCTACATGATCTCCACTGACTCTCTCCAAAAAAACGTCAAATTTTAAATGGAGATTTCAGTGAAAGATTACGCTATCTTTTCTCCATCTTCCTCTCAGGAGCATGAGGTCCCTGCTGCCTCTTTCCCATTAGATTTCCTTTCTCCTAGGTTAGACGTAGGGTCCGTCGAGTCTAGGGAGGTAGAGTCTATTAGGTCTAGAGAAGTAGGGTCTTGTTCTAGGTCAACCAACTCTTCCTCCCTTGAGCCGCGCCCGCTTGCGTGTCATTCCAAATCCGTTCCTGATAGGTTCTTGCTAGATCTAGCTCAGCGATGTCATGCTCTTCTGAAGTGTCCGGAGTTTATCACTACAGCAATTGTGATAGAAGAAGATGAGGAGCAAGAAGGGGTGTGGAGCGACGACGGATTAGGTGTTTATGAAATCATGAATGAAAAAGACCCGGTCGACGATGAAGATGGCAACGTAGATGACACCGCCGATCTGTATGCGTAAGGATTAAAGAGATTTGACGAGCCATCGTTGGCGGTGGATGAACCTACGAAGGAAATAAATCTGGGAAGTGAAGAAGACCCCATGCCCATTATTATTGCCGCTAATTTCCCTCCAGAGGTACAAGAAGATTTAATCAAGGTTCTAAGGGAGTATAGCGATTCTTTCGCCTGGTCTTATGAGGACATGCCGGGTCTTGACCCCTCTTTAGTGAAATATCAACTCGTGCTTAAACTAGGGGCAACACCTGTGAAACAAAGGTCAAGAAGATTCCACCCCCACATGGCCTTGAACATTAAGGAAGAGGTCGATAAATTGTACAAGGCCAAATTTATCAGAGTTGTCTTATATCCTCAGTGGGTGGCGAATATAGTCCCTGCTATCAAGAAGGATGGAAAGGTGCGCATTTGCATTGATTTCAGAGATCTTAACAAAGCATGTCCCAAAGATGATTTCTCGCTGCCTCACATAGACGTTTTGGTGGATAATACCGTCGGGTACGAAGCATTATCGTTCATGGATGGTTATTCAGGTTATAACCAGATCCGTCTCGCTCCTGAAGATCAAGAGAAAACCTCCTTCACCACGCCCTGGGATACATATTGCTACGTGGTTATGCCGTTTGATTTGAAGAACGCCGGCGCCACTTATCAAAGGGCGATGATGGCCATATTCCACGACATGATGTATGTTTACATGGAAGCTTACGTGGATGATATTTTGGTGAAGTCGAGGACTAAAGAGGAACACCCCGCTATTCTGGCTAAGGTGCTCCAGAGAGCTAGGGTGTACCAGTTAAAAATGAATACAAAGAAATGTGTTTTTGGAGTCTCTTCAGGGAAGTTGCTAGGCTTTATAGTCAGCAAACATGGGATTCAGATCGATCCTAACAAAGCAAAGGCCGTCATGGACATGCCTCTGCTGAAAAATATCATGGAACTTCGAGGACTGATTGGTCAATTACAATTCATTAGAAGATTCATATCCCAACATTCTCAGAGGTGCCATCCGTTTTATGAATTGTTAAAGGCGGGGGCCAAGTTTGAATGGAATCAAGATTGTCAAAAGGCCTATGAGGACTTAAAGGAATATTTGACCAAGCCCCCGGTTTTGCAACCTCCTGTCCCTGGGAAACCCCTAATCCTATACATTTCTGTCATCGAGGACTCCCTAGGGGCGGTCTTAGCACAAGTAGATGAAGAAGGCAAAGTGCGGGCAGCTTATTACCTCACCAGGTTGTTTAACCTGGCGGAGACCAAATACACCACTATGGAGAAGACTTATGCCGCCTTAGTGTGGGTAGCTCAGAAACTTAAACACTATTTTCTATCCCACCCAGTTATATTGATCTCTAGAATGGACCCGATCCGTTATCTCTTAGAAAAGCATGTCCTTTCTAGTAGGTTAGCTCGCTGGCAGAGCTTTCTCTCTCAATTTGATATCACATTCGTTGTTCAGAAGCAATCAAAGGATATGCCATCGCTGAGCATCTTGCCCATCTTCCTATCCCCTGCACAGACTCTATTCATGACGATTTCCCTGATGAGCATCTCTCTGTTCTTACCCATCATCCCTTCTGGTCTCTGCACTTCGATGGTGCACTCAATTCTCAAGGTCGAGGGATAGGTGCTGTTCTCCTCACTCCGGAAGGGGTGACGATTCCTTTCACTTACCAGCTCCATTTTTCTGCTACCAACAACATCGCTGAGTATGAAGCTCTCCTGGCCAGATTGAAGCACGCCTGCCTCTTGGGCGTGCGCTACTTAAACATCATAGGAGACTCTCAGCTCGTCCTACAGCAAGTTCTGTCCACTTACTGCACCCGTGACCCGAAGCTCAAGCCATATCAGGATTTGGTCACTCTCTTGGCTAGGCAATTCCGTAAATTGATATATATCCATAACCCTCGATCTCAGACCATCCTCGCTGATGCACTTGCATCACTGGCTTCCTCCCTATCTTTCCCTCTCAGTCAGAGCACTGAGACCATCATCGTCCAGAGATTGGACGCACCCTCTCTTCAGGTCCTTGGTATGCCAACCTTAGGAAGACTGTAGAAGCTAGGGCTGAGAAGGAAGATTTGAAGAAAGTATCTTTAACGGAATTAGAGGAGATCTCGGAGGAAGAAGAATTGCCATGGTATCATGAGATTGACCTGTATTGCAAAGATGGATCATTCCCTGAAGGGGCAAACGCCGAGCAGCGTAAGGCTATCAGAAGAGTCGCATCGAGATACATCATCATTGCTGGAGAATTTTACAGGCGTGCTCTCAATGGAATGCTCATGAGATGCTTAGATGATGATGAAGCTTGGAAGGTGGCCTAAGCAGCCCATTCTAGTGAGTGTGGAGGTCATGTTAATGGCCAGGCTCTAGCGAAGAAAATCCTTAGGCAAGGTTATTATTGGCCCACTCTAGAGGAAGATTGCTCCCTCTATGTCCGGAGGTGTCTTAAATGCCAACTCCACGCTGACAAAATCCATGCTCCAGCTTCATCTCTTCATCCTCTCTCTGCTCCTGGGCCATTCTCTATGTGGGCTTTCGACATTGTCGGCCCGCTCGGTGATCCTAACTCTGAAACCAAGCAAAAATCCTTCATCCTTACTGCCACTGAGTACTTCACCAAGTGGGCCGAAGCGGAGGCATATGCAGAGATTAAAACAACAATGGTGTGCCGCTTCATCATGAAGAATATTATTTCACGGTTCAGAGTGCCAAGCAGCATCGTCACCGACAATGGATCCCAGTTCATCTCTCAAGAGCTCCAGGACCTATGTAAGAAGTTCAATATTACACTGCATCATTCATTCCCATATTATCCTCAAGGCAACGGTCAAGCTGAGGCCACCAATAAAACCCTTCTTAAAATCATAAAGAAAACGTGTGAATCTCACAAAGTTTCTGATTGGCCTGAACGACTAGTGGAAGCTCTATGGGCTTACCGCACCTCCGTCCGTACTCCTATGGGGAAAGCCCCCTATGATCTTACCTATGGGATGGAGGCGGTGCTCCCGTATGAGATCTTAATCCCTTCCCTAAGGGTGCAACTCGATGAGGAACTTAATCTCGATGAGCATCGAGAGGCGTTGCTCGTCCAGCTGGAACTCTTGGATGAAAAGAGGATGAATGCGGCCAATCACGTGTCCGTTTATCAAAACAAAGTTTCGCATTATTTTCAAAAGAAGGTAATTGAATGTAAATTTCAGGTAGGTGATATGGTTTTGAAATGAAAATTCATTCGGTCCGGAGGTCCTACGTCCAAATTACAACCTAACTGGGAAGGTCCGTTTGTCGTTAGGGAGGCTTATCCAGGGAACGCTTATCGCTTAGTCAACGCGGAAGGTGAGGAGCTGTCTCACGCCTGGAATGGGTTGTATCTTAAGTGCTTTTATCCTTAGAGTCAGGCTAATGAAAGCCCAGTAGCGAGGTGTCCCTTCCTCGATCATGAAGGAGGACCCCGAGTTTGGCAATTCACACACTTCACGACGTCCCCTGTCGGGTTCCCCAGTCATGAAAACATTATTTTCTCCTTGGCCATGCCTGGGAGAAGTCAAAGTCCCTGTTCGTTTCTCTCGACTGAATCTAGGGGCAAGAGGTATATAAGGGGGCGATGACTGATCTATATATCCTGATGAGAGGAGGTCTTAAATAGGGACAGTCCGTTATGACATGATTCCACAAGAAAAAGCGAAGAAGAAAAGAAAGAGAAGGAGCAGCAATCGCGACAAAAAACAAAGACATATTTCAAAAGTCCATATCTCAAAAGCAAAGCTCCACAAAAATATGAAACTAGACATGACAAGAGTGGCAGTACAGTTTTCCCGCGGGACGTTATGAGCCTGGTCGTATGCGTGGTTAAGGTGGATAAGGGTTCGATGACGGACACAAAGTCCCGGCTCAACAGACCGAATCTCCGAACGGGTCGTTGTGGGAAGGACTCAAACCCTAAAACTTTTACACCTGACCTAAGCTTACCTCTTGAATTCTATTTTTCTTTTAGGACCAGACAGTACCCTGGGTATGACCTCGGTAGAAGCACCATCATATAGATTGGCCCTGGCCAGGGATTGTCATTTCAAAACCACGCCAACCTCAGGAGAATCCTAGTAGGGCAGGAAGGGCTCTTGTTGCCGGGACGAAATTGGCTTTCAAAATAAAAAAAAAATCATATATTTCAAAATCCAAAAAAACTCTATATTTCAAAACCCAAAAAAATCATATATTTCAAAACTCAAAAAAATCATATATTTCAAAATCTAAAAAAATCATATATTTCAAAATCTAAAAAATGATATATTTCAAAATCACAAAAAAATTAGATATTCCAAAAAAACCCACAAAAATCAAACACTTCCAAAACTCCAAAAATACCATCATCTTGCATTGATCGCATTTTCTTCATTTTATTTCTGCCTATTTGATAAGGCTCCACCCCTTGACCAAATGTCAAGAACTGGTCATTTTCTAACTTGCTGCAGGCAAGGGGTTGAGTCGAAGAACAGATCTAACTTGTTTTCTTATCTAAGTGTGTGCAGACGC
This sequence comes from Amorphophallus konjac, assembly GCA_022559845.1. Lineage (NCBI taxonomy): Eukaryota > Viridiplantae > Streptophyta > Magnoliopsida > Alismatales > Araceae > Amorphophallus > Amorphophallus konjac. The sequence goes on from CM040121.1 coordinate 174,301,004, forward strand.
AGGTTCAAGCGCCCAAGATTCAAAGCTCATAAGTCTTCGATTTCTGGTTCTCTCACGGTCTATCATTAGACCGCTAACCATCTCTGGCAGTCCACATTTAGACCGTTTTCCTTTCCCAAAAGTTAGAAAAATCAACTCTCAGTAAACTGTCCCTCGCGGTCTTAATTTAGACCGTCGGAGTCTTCTGGCGGCCCATATTTAGACCGTTTTCCTTTCCCAAGAGTTGAAAACTCAGTTTTTCCTGAGCGCTGTCTCTGGCGGTCTATCGTAAGACCGCTAGTCTCCGGTTAGCGGCCCTATAATGGACCATTTGTCAGACAGAGAACCCTATTCTTAGCTGATTTGTCTATCCATTCAAGATCAATCAAGCAATCCATTGCACATTTCTCAACATAAATCTCTTATTCCATTCAATCAAGTTCATTGAACATTATTTTATTGATCATTCCAAGTACATCAAAAAGAAAAGCTTAAATTACATTCATTCTTTTGTCCACGTGAGGCCGGATCTTGCACAATTCTTTCACATAAGCACGGTACTTCTCTTCATCCTCTGCCACTTCTGCTTGCAGAGCACGCACCCGGCTGATTTCCAACATGATTAGTGCGTTTCGGACGGCTCGATCGTCCTCCTCGGTCCCTATCTTCCTAGCTAGAAGGGCTGGGAAGTGTGATAGTGCAGGAACCGTAGTACGGGGTAGCCCAACTTGTAGATAGCACCGGTGAGGGTTGTAGATCGTCAAGGTAGTGTCGCCCACTAGCTGCAAGTCTAGGCCCGGTCGTTGAGGTACTCTAAGGATAGTGCTTTGAAGAGCCCTTGGTTGCATCATGAACTTATCAATAGGCAAAGTGTTAAGGTAAAGGCGCCATTCATCTCGTGTCTTCTTGTCCGCCACCCGGCACTCAACCTATGAAGAAAACCCAAATGCGCCTCCTATGAAGAATAGTGGGTGGCTCTCTAATATACAGCTAGCTGAAGGCAAGTCCTCCTTGGGTAGGAATTTGAGTCTCACCCCCATCCAACACTTGAGGATGATCATTGATCCGAAGAGTGGCCCTCCTAGGGAAGCTGAGCTAAGGCCTTCGTAGAGGTATGAAAGGACCACTTGAGAGATAGATAAACCCCGTCACAACCCACTAATAATGCTAAGATTTTGGATGTCTAAGAGGTGGTCGGTAGTGGTGAAAAGAAAGACCCCGCACAAGCAAATTGAAGTAGCTTTGGCTATGGCCTCAAATTTTCCGCTCTTGTTCTTACAATAAGTGATTATCCATTGAGCCATGGGTATCAAATGGATATGGCGTGGGCTGATCATGGTCCTAACATCTTTTGGATTGTGTATGAAATCCCCTAATATGAGTGATGGATCTATAGGCTCAACCGTATGGCATACTAGGTCTTCATCCCCCACCTTAGTCTTACGAAGGGCTAGGTAGGTCTCTACCTCCTCTAATAGGACAGTGGCCTCAAAGCTTGGGAAGAGGAAGGTGTGTGTTTGTGGATGCCATAGCTCTACAAGGGCTGAAATGCTTGACCAATCCAAGGAGATTTTCTAGAAATTCTTAGATAGAACCACTAAAGGGTGAAGATGCTTGCCCTTAGGATTGAGAGGACCTCTAAAGGAAGTTCCTTGATCATGGGAGTCACCCACTTTAGGTTGGAGTAGCATCTTGGGCCAAGAAGAAGCTAAGAAAGGAAAAAGGAAGAAAGAAGAAGAAGAGAGAGAGGGAAGATCATGAGAAGGGGGAAAATTAAGGAATTACATGAACTTTTGATCAAATTGCAACTTACCTCTCTTGAGGAGTTTGAGCTCAAGTGCTTGGGGATTGAGGTCAGTCACTGTAGCTCCCCATGCTCTTTCTTAGCAGCCCTTGGCCCGGTGGAGACCATCTTCCCCATGGTACTAATGTCAAAGCTCCTCTTTGTGATGTTCTCGAGTGGTTTTGCTGAAATTTTCAAAGCTTATAGCAGACAATTATGGTGAGCTACGAATTCTGGGCTTGTTCCAACTTATAGAGCTCTAATTTTACTGTTGGTGCATTAGGATTAGGACTAGATAGCGTTAGCTTGAGTTAGGGAGTGTTCTAGTGCAGATTAGAGGCCTTTATCCTTGGGGTCGGACTCTCACGGAAGAGTCCCGCTTGGACTAATAGGGTTTCTGCACTAGCGGTCTATCGTACGACCGCTAGGAGTCCCCACGCAGTCTACAATTAGACCGTTTTATCCCTTCATCCACCGCCCTCCTCTGTCCTTCTGACGGTCATTGGTCTGACCATTGTTTTGCCTCTGGCGGTCTTAAAGTAGACTGTTTGTCAGGTTTTTGGTCAGATTTTGGTTGACTCTTTCCCCTCTCACTCGCCAGTCCTGTCGTTCTCTCTCCGTCTCTCTCACCCGTGCTCTCTGTCAGTCCTAGGGTTGTGGGTCAGTGAGTTAGCATTCACATCCATACGCATTTGCATTTTAAATAAAAACAACAAAAAAAGATTTCATTTCACTATCAAAAGTCATGTACAAGTGTGCATCAAGAAAATAAAAGGAAGAGTACCAATCACTCGGCCGGTCCCTCTCCCGGGCCACCACTGTCACTTGTGCCCTCATGCCGCTTCACTGGCAGCTCGACGGCGCTACTCTCCTCCTCCCGACGGCGTCGTCGCTCCTCCTCCTCATTCCTTTGGTGGCCGGAGGAACCTGTGAAGCAGCCTCGATATGCACTGCTCGGTGCAACGCTCTGGCTCCTGCTAGCATCCGATCTCTTTCCCAGAAGTCAGAGGGCATCCTTCAGTCCCGCCACCACTCCCCTTATCTCAATGACCTACACTCGGGACTGGTCTCGCTCGCTCCTCAGTTGCACGGCGTTCGCTCTGAGTCGCTCCATCTCCTCCTCATCGGCACGACGGCGAGCTCCTCCTGCGCTCAACCGCTCCACCTCTACACGGAGTCGCTCGGTCTCTGCCCTAGCACGCTCCGCCTCGGCCAATGCCGTGGTCAGCTCTCTCGCCTGCATTAGCATTCATCACGGTTAGGCATTTGCATATCATAAGCATTTAAAGTCTAAGGAGCTCGGTTGGTTTTTCTTACCCTCTCCGCGAGAGTAGTCTCGGCTTCCTCAGCCCGAGCAATCGCCCGAGCAAAGTCCGCATCTTGCTCGGCTCGGACTCCCGCAGGCTGGGATGAAGAGGAAGGAGCATTTGGTCCATGTCGCTGTGATCCCTCGGCTCGCTGCATTTTAGAAATTAGAGTCAGTCACATCCATCATAAGCATATAAGCATAATTAAGTCTAAGGTTCAGGGAAACTCACCAGAAGATCTAGCGCACGCTGGAGCTCATCCCTCTGCTGTATAATAGCGTGGAGGAGTCCCTGGAGCTCCGCTATCCTACCCTGGGGGTCTAGCTGCATATAGAAAATCATGGTGTCAGTGCATATAGGAATAAGATAATTTAATCGAAGAGCATGAGTTTAGAAGTCATACCGGTCGACGGACGCCGCGGAACACCTGGTCGCCGTATCTCCGTGCGTAGGCCTTTAGGTAGGCCTCATTGCTGTCAGCTCGGGCTCTCACCTCTCGGCCCCTTCATGTCCAATCTCGCACCTGGTCGTGCACTCGAGTAACCCAGTCGATGTCGCCGCTGAGTCCCTTCGAGGATCTCCCAAAACACTTGTTGTCTCGTGCGGGGAACTCGACCTTTGGCTGATGTACTCCTCTCATCCTCATGATCATCCGATGATGTAGAGGCTCGATGATGTTCAGGCAATGTAGCCAGATCTCTCGTCCGGCGTATGCCTGGGCTGCCTCTACCCAAGGCTGCCCCTCGTGACCCTCGTCACGGTAAGGTGTCCAGCGCACCTGAAAAAGGCAATTGAGCATTTATAAGCATTTAGAAGCATTTAGATCATACAGAAGAGTTTGAGTTTAAAGTTTTACCGATGCATATGGGAAAGTGTCTATGTCATCCTGGATCGCCCGGGCAAGGCAACAGATCGATTCCATGTCCTGTGCAACCACCCACCGTCTCCCGATGGGGATCCGCTCAGGGTATACCTCCTTCCCCCGTCCGATGCCAGGGAGGTACAGGTAACTCCAGACCTGCATAAGTCAAGTGTCAGCATATAGCAATAGAAAGCATATAGACAAGCATTTAATGTTTAGAGTTTAGGGCATTTTACCTGTAAGAATGGCGAGAAGCCGCCCAGCATGGTCTGTCGGTTGGTCGTGCTCAGGGAGTCGAACAGGAATGCCAGAACCGCTGCTCCCCAAGCGTACTCTCCTACTCCGTCTAGGTCTCTCAGTAATGGGAGGAGCCTGCAGCTCACTCCGTCAGCCCTGGTCGCGAAGAGAAGCTTCCCGAATAGTAATATCAGGAAGCGCCGCAGGTGATGTCTCCCTCTGGTCCCGGTCCTGCCGCCACTCTCCCCCGGACCTGGTCTATCACTCTCCCCATGTGCACCTCTGGCAGTTCCCCTACGGATATTGCCTCTCCCCTCAACCCCAGACTCTCCGGGAGTGTCGCTCGTTCCAGCATGGAGGCGTGATGCCCTGGCCTCATCAGATCTAATCCGAGTAGCTCCTGCGCCATGTCTCGGTAGTCTCCATATGTCCATCCTATCATCGGCGCTCCGTGGACCCGCAATCCGATGATCCTCGCCATGTCCTCCAGCATGGGGATCATATGACCCCATGGGAATATTAAAGCTCTGCTGACTGGGTCCCATCTCTCGTGGAGGGCATACAGGAGAGCTGTATCAATCCTCGTCACCTCAATACTCAGTAGCTCCCCGAAGCCCATGGCCGTCAGTCTCTCTTTCTAATAATCCGGTAGAGCCTGGTATACTGCTCGGACTTGCAGCCAAGAGATTCGAGTCCGTCTCTTCCCCTGCACAAATTTAGAATGTAAGTCAATCATTGCATTGCATTTTCATTGCATTTCATATAAACAAAAACAACAGAAAAATCAAATAAGACAAAAAACACAAAAAAAAAAACCAAATTTCTGTCTCTGATCCTTCAGCAGCCATATCTTGGGCCATCTGAGTCCTATAGCGGCCATAGTATGGGCCGTCTGAGGGTGTAGCGGTCACTGGAATGACCGCTAAGCAACCCGCGAGTCGGCATCGTCTTCTCTGTTCCCCCATGCTATGAAAATGGCCAATATGGCCTACAAGTTATTCTAATGGGTTCCCAGACCCATTCCCTTGCCATTCCATACGCATGCATACATTAAAAATTGCAAAAAATGAAAAAAATGGAGTTTTGGACCGTCTGCCTACCTCCGATGGCCGTGGCCCGGCCGCCGCTGCTGGCGCTTCCCCGGCCATCGTGGCATTTTTCTTTTCTTCAAGGCCCTCCTCCGCCGTAGGGACGTCTTCTCCCGCCGGTTGGCTCGCCGGTACTTCCTCTTCCGTCGCCGGATGGGCCGACGGCCCCACATCTCTCTCCAATGGGTCCGCTGCTGCCGGGGGTGGCATTCCCTCCTCCTCTAGTCACCGTTGGAGGCGCTTCACGGGGCGTTTCTTCACCATCGCGGTGGCCGGATGTGGGGATGCGCGGTGGTCATCGGTGGGTCACCGGAGTAGGAGTGGGGTAGGCTCGGTTGGGTGTTTGGGTGATTGAATGAGCATAGAGGGGGGGGGGAAGTGAACGTTCGGTTTGTTTTTTTGAACGCCCAGGAAATTTGGCGGTCTATCATTAGACCGTTAGTATCCTTCTGGCGGTCCTTCCTTCGACCGTTTATCGTCAGGGTGTTCTTCCTCGAAGGATGTGAACCGACGTCCTTTAACGATCCATTTGTAGACCGTTATGGTTTGTTTAGCGGTTCTATTTTAGACCGTTTGTGGGCTGAATTGTTTGATGAATTGCAAAGTTATATCTGTTATGCTTCATGCTTATTTTTGCTAATGGCTAATCTTTTCATTTGTAAAAATCATGAACACCATCTCATGACATCTCGCCAGGCAGGTAAGTCAGGTAAGTATTTCGATCCCTAGTCCCTTAATGCATTATTATATGGTATCTATGATATATTTTCTCGAGAATCGGCTGGTCATTAATGTGTTCTAGGATCTGATGTTCCCCTCTAACAAAAATGATGATGATCTAGGTGCACATGTTTAATCGTTGGATAGGCCGTTAGGTTGGCAAAGTTGGGGGACGATAGTTCTATCTTGCACGTTGTGGTTACAGATAGTATCTTGACCCTGATTTATCCGGTCTAGCAATATTATTCTCGAGTATCTTGCTATTTTATCCTTTATTTATATTTATTTTGATGATTTCTTTTATTTTAGCCCAGCATGCATCATGCACATCTTTGAGCATTGATGTGTCTGAAGTGTCTCAATGATGGTGGATAGCTATGTGTCCATGGTTTTGAGTAAGGAGAGTCATTCCACTCTGAGTTGGAAGGTTTCCTTCGGTCTATTTACTCGGTTTGGTTAGCCGAGGATTCCTATCTAGAGTTTAGTTACTCGTCTCTTTACTTTTCGCTTGCTCCGACGGCCTATCAGCTGTGTGTTCCAGTGAGGAGGTTGATCGTGTTTTCCTTTCTTTTAGTTGTTAGTTCCTCCAGGCATGTGGCATTCGGTTTACCGTTCCTTGTAATTGGTCCGAAGTTTTTCGGAAGATTCCTATCGCTCGTTGGTTGAGGACCGGTGTCGGTTTACCTTAACACCCACTTTTCAATCCACTCCGCTGCGTTTTCGCTTCATCTCCATGTTCCATTTCGCTTTTGCTTCACCTCCGCTCGTTCCCCTGCAAAGAGGACGTTAAGGAGGGGCATCTGTTGATACCCGTTTTATGACCAATGAGTTGGGTCATCTCCTTATTTATCTTTATGATGCTCCGAGTTATACACCGCTTATTGGGCCATCTTGGTCAGTTTTGAGGCTTATTTCATGGGTCATTCTCCTTGATTGGGTCTCGCTCCTTATTCATTTTTCCGTGGGGTGAAGCTTAGTAGGCCTTTCATTTGTTTTGCCACGCCACTGTCTCTGGCGGTCTATCGAATGGCCGTTTGATGACATGTTGGGATCGATCTATAAACCGTTTACTGACGCTAGAGTCCAGAGCCAACGTCTTTCTCTCAGCCTTATCCTTTCTTATCCGTTGAGCTCTGACGGTCTATCGTAAGGCCGTTAGAGGCATTGTGGCGGTTTTACCTTAGACCGTTTTTCCAGTTCTAGAGTCCTGTTCGCGAGCTTTTCGCCTATTGGTCTTATCTTTTGGTGAACATTTGAGGGTGGCGGTCTATCCTTAGACCGTTTGTTCCAAGTGGTGGTTTATCGTAAGATCATTTGTGCAGACCGAGAGTCCTGCTAGAACTATTTTTTCTCTGCTACGCCGTCACCGAATTAGAGTTTTGATTTGATGATTTCTCTCTCAATAGAGACTCCCAGAACCTCTGGTTTGTTTCTATGGGCTCTTGGGAGTGTTATCTTCAAGAGTTTGCTAAGCTCTGCCCTACTTTTTCGCAGGAATCTCTCCAACTCGTCCAGAGAGTTTGAGGGTCTATAAATAGAACCCTTAAGTTAATGGGTTGAAGAGGAGAATTCTGGAGCTTACGTCGAGGTGTTGTCACGTTCTGGAGTGAGTACCCATCAAAGAGAAGTGATGTCTACGTCCATTAGCCTTCAAGTCCAGGGAGTATTAAGTTCCAAGGGTTTAATAGTGTTGTTTTCTTCCTTAGTTTCTTCCCCTCTTCATAGCATTCACAAGCATTCTCCCATCTTCTTCTTCCACGTTCTCTATCATCTTTGCATCATTTTTAAACATCCTCCCATCTTTTCCACGCCCCACAGGGGTTAAAAAAATTATACCCTCAGATATCCACCCTTCCTTTTGCATGCAATTTAGTTTATTTGCATTATAGTTGCTACACTTGTCATAGGGCTAATATGGGTTATTTTTCTGTGCTTCTACACTATTTTGCAGGTCTACATGGTTCTTAGCACGAGGCCCAGTTCTTCTGGCCAGCCGGGAGAAGTGGAGATTCAAGTCTCAAGTTGCTATTCTGTGTGTTCTGGCGACTCTATATTGGACCGTTTGCGAGGCTGTGGCGGCTTATCGTAAGGCCGTTTCTGGTTCGTTTGCGGCCTGACATTAGACCGTTTGAAGGCACATATCTCTAGTTTTCATCTCCCATGGTCGGGTGTTTCATCCTCCTCTTTCCAAGGTATTTACCTTAGCTTTGCTATTTTAATTACCTTGGTGGCGATCACACTCTTTTAGTTTGGGCATTAGTCTTCTTTATCTTCCTCATATCTCTTTCTTGGCTTTAGTTTGGTTGCTCCACACCTACGGTGTGTGTTTAGTTTATTCCTTTGCTCCACCCCCCGGCGTGTGTTTTTCTTTTCTTTTGCTTATTTCTGATGAAGATGACATGCCCATGTGCTTATGTTTTCATGTTGATTGCTTGAGTTGATGTTGCATTTGTTCATGATTTCGCATTATTCATATTGTCTTGTTCATCATCATATCCACACACTTGAAAAGGGAACGATTTAAAACCAACACCGTTGTTAGCGACCTCGCCCCCTTTGCTATTGCTTCAGGGTTGGCCGTCGTGACTCTCCCTCATATTTCCTTCCTTCTTCGTCTTTTCTACTTCTGCCCTCCGTTCTTCTTCTCCCATGGAGATTCTTCGTCGAGGGGGGGGGGGGGGGGTTCTCCTCCCAGTCGCACTGGCCATGGCCGATCCTCGGGCCATTCCCGCTTCTTCTCCTTTGTTTTCTCTTCTTCTTCTCCTCTTTTCCTTTCCTCCCCCTTCGGCTTTCTTCTCTTTCGTCGTTGATGCCGGTACTACCGGATCGAGGGCACCTTCCTCCTTGTCCTCTCCCTTCCTTCTGTGCTCACCACCAGAGCTTCTGTAGCGGGTGGCCTATCGGGTCGCAAAGGCCGCTGGATGGGGGGGAGCACCCCCTCCTTCTTGTATCCATCTCCCTTGATGGGAACTACCGAATCAGTAGGGCGGAGGCCACCGTATCGTAAGGGCTGCGGAATGGGCACTCCTCCCTTTCCTCCGCCATTCTTCCTCTGTCCCACTTCTTTGAGAGGAGCTGCTGGATCGGTTGGCCTAGGGGCCGCCAGATCACAAGGGCTGCCGGATGGGCGCCCTGATGGGGCTACCAGATCGGCTTGTGATGAATGTTGCCGTATTAAGCTGCTGAGGCCACCGATTCGGCTCCTGGGAAGCTTACTGGGTCAAAGGTGCCATGAATTTGAATGGTGTTGCCGCTTTTGTGCGCACCTGAAATTTCTGAGGCTATCTCGCTCTAGGCGTGGGCGCGTGCTCATTTACCTCCCTTCGTACACCCGGTGCGGGGGAGACTCTGCCAAAATTTCGCCAGAGATGATATTAATGCCGTTTACTTTGTTATTACTTTTTCTTCCATTCTTTTGTTGATATGTATGCTAATCAACGTGCATATTAATTCTTTGTGCAAACAAATGGCTTCCCGTAGCGCTTCTTCTGCCCGAGATCTCGGCACTCCGGCAACTGCAACTGCGGCTGGCCCTCCGACAGTGACGTGGGCCAACTGCACCGAATTGGACAGGGAGCACACCAAGATAGCCATTTAGGTGGAGTCCTCAGACTCTGACACTGACACCATGGACTTCGATCAGCCATCTTTGACTGACGAGGGCTACCATTTCGAACGGGATGGGAATTACCATGGTGACCACCCGAAAGACAAGCACATGATGTATTTTCTGAAACACTTCAACACTCACGGGAAGTGTGACGACATGGTTGTTCGTGTAGTTGAGCGTGCCATTCTGAAGTCCAGTGACAGCCTGGCCGACAGCACGCCGCGCAGTGAGCCCATATACCTTCTTGGGGAGCCCTGTAAGTGGGAACCCATCTTGGGGATGTAGGAGTTGACCGTATCCGAGGGCAAGCTGATGAGAGCCCCAGAATTCACACCGGCTCGCTGGGACAATGCAGCAGGCCGAGTACATAGGGAGTGGCCTGGCTTTGGCCTATTCTTGGCCCTGTTGAAGTGGGGGTTCCGCGAGGAACCATTCATTCTCGACTGGTTGCCTGTTAGGTTCAAGCATGAGTTGGCAGTGGGGTGGTTCACAGACTTCAAGGCCTCGGACGCCCACTCATTTCGTGAAGGGGCCGTTGAGTTCACGAATTACGTACTTCACAACTATGCACCTCTTCTTATGACTGCCGGCGTGGACCATAGCGTGTATGCCTCCTGCTTTAGATACCCCATCTCAAAGGGGTTATGCTGCGGCATGATAGAAGTGTTCAACTCCAAGCTCAACACCTTTTACACTGCTGAGGGGGAGACTTCCCTGGATTTATGGAGCCTGTACCAGCTATCGGGTTTACCCATAGATGGGCAACCCTATGAAGAAGTGTGCCTCCCGGACCTCATCAAGGACACTACAAATGGGGATGGCACCTATGATTTAGGCTTCTCGTACCGCTACCTGATGAAAGCATACAGTAGCATCTTCTTATCTTATCACGATGATGGCGAGCCGCAAGCTCGGAGAGGGGAGCGGAAGTGGGTCCGCATGGGCGTATGGCTACTGTACTTCTTCAGGGGCAAGAAGAAGTATGATGGCTTTCCTTTCGTCGGCACAACGGCCACACACAAGAAGCCGGGGAGATGAAAGATGATTCTTCCGGGGTCGAGTGCCAAAGGACATAAAGAAGGTCCAAACCCTACCGGCCTTGATCCCATGACGCACTATGCCGCCTATTTGACTTACTGGTTGTGCGCCTTTGCTCTCCCCTATGGAGATGAGAGTGTAATCTGGCCAGAGGCCATCTATCCAGCATGCCAGATGGCATGGGGCATCAAGCTGTCCATCGGCCCCGCCACATTATGTTTGATTTATCAGACCCTGGGAGATATTAGCAGGAGCAGGGTTCCAAGAAGCCTGCGCACGATAAGGCCACTTCATTTCTTTAGTGCCTCGGTCTATGCACTGTTTCCGGAGTTTGCTCCGCATACCATTCAGGCGCCTACTTTATTTCCTAGGATGATAGAATTCGCCAGTGCTGAGCCCGGCTCAACTTCAGCTCAGCTATATTCTATCAGAGGCCGACTCACATCTATCCCCTTGGAGTATCCAGGGAGCATTTATTTTAGGAGCTTGGCAGAGCACTCGAGTCCCTTGGTAAACAGGATGAGGGAGTGCCGAGACAACTTGGTGGAGAGGTACATCCACCCAATCAGCCAGAAGGCTGTTACTCGGCCGGTGCTAGAGCTGAAGTTGAGAGATTGGGCATTGTTGATTTGCCCAAGTGTGCTAATCTTCAGGAAGGGGAACACTATGTTCATGGAAACTTATTACCCTTTCCACTTCGGCCGCTCAGTTTCATTTGCCAGTTCGAATGCTTCAGGGAGCACTTACAGCGGAGCACGCTCGCACTTGGTGAGACTTCTTCCACTAGCGGGGTGCTTCGACCTTCAGGGCGTTGGCTCCCGGGCGCTTCTCCCGCGTGACTTTAGAGTACATCAAATGGTGGAACGCCCGCACCAGCTTTTATCGGGCGAGCAAATCAGAATGCTGGGATGCAGCCGAGTGTAATTTCCTGAACAAGCAAAAATCAGTTGTTTTTAAAATAGATGCGGACCACCTGCTTCGCCTGAAGTCCAACAGAACCAAGGATGTCCAGGAATATATCTTGGCAAACTCAGGCAGAAGCTGTGCCTTGAACTGTCAAAAATTTATGTTGATGATTTTATGCAGTCACTTCAGGACTTGAGCTGGGTTGGGACAGCCCGGTTGGAGTTGATGAATTTTCCTCTTCCTGTTGAAGAGAGCACAGCTCCTTCGCTCACTTGGCGCCCCGAGGTGGACACCTCCTACCCATTCCACACATTCATGAGGAAGGAGGACAGGGAGCCCGGATACTATCAGCATACCACCTAGCTATTTGTTCTCCTCCAAGTCCATAGGGTTACAATCGAGGAGCCAGTTGAGGCTATACTGGATTGGGGCCTTAACTTATCTTTCAGTTATGCAGATGGGTAGGGAATGGACCACCTCGGCTTGTATCATTGCCTCTCGTCCCACAATCATCTTGATCTAGCCAATCTCGCTGATCATTTCATCAAGATCGGGAACGTTTGCTGGCTAATTAGAGAGGCAGCTTCTAGGGACAAGGAGGCATCCCTGGCCTATTGGCCTGTCTCCCACCTCCACAATGGTCCGACATGTATAGTGCCCTTTTTCTTTCTTCTAATTTTATATATATTCAGCTCATTGACTGCGGGCGATAGTACTTTAGCATTCACCTTTCATTGCATTTATCTTTGCGCAGATAAGCCCTCTGTCTACAGGCTGAGCAGCTATCGGCGGCTCTTGTCAATAGCGAGAAAGCCGACGCATTTTGCTGAGCCGATGAAAGCTCTGTTGAGCTATGGTTTTGATGATAACTAAACTTAGTGTGTATTGCTATGGTTTTGATGCTAACTACACTTCATGTGTGATTATGTGAATGATGATAACTAAACTAAATGGTTGATTATTCATATCGATTGGTTGAATATGATTGAGTTGAACATGTGCATTGAATGCTTCCTATGCATACTTTTCATGGAGCTTGGTTACATGATGCATTCATATTGGACAAATGCATATCTATTGATCTTGATCTTTAGTCAATCATGTTTTCAAAGTGTTCACTTGTATATGTGCATGTCTAAATTGCTCTCATACTTTGCTCACTTGCATAGAAATAATTCTTGACCTTTAGCTTAAAGCTTTTATGGTTCAAGTGTTTGTATGCACCTTGAACATAGGCTTTCATGTATGCATTTCATACATTTATCATGTTGATTATTAAGCTAAAGTTCTAATCATTTTTATCATGGTTTTGTAGGTTAAATTCTTTGTATAATCCCTCCAAGATCAAAGGAGTTTGATGCCACAGAGTTTGAAAGGGTTGCAATGGAGTTTGGGGGTGAAATCTTAAAGTCAGGAATTTCACTGTAGCTAGGCCGACACTGTAGCTAGGTCGACACTGTAGCTAGATCGACACTGTAGCGCGGTCGACCGCCAGGCCGATCCCGGTCGACCGAAAATAACAGAATGCAACGGTTCTATTTCCTGCAGATTTCCGGTCGACCGCTAGCCAGTTCCGGTCGATCGCCAGCCCCGAAGCCACTTTTGTTGACTTGATTTTTCCATTCCGTGGAGAGGTATCTTCACCCATTTGCTGCCCCCAATCAAGGAGGATTTCGTGGATCTGGTCTAAGGCTTGTCTAGGACCATTCAAGGGGTTATAAAACTCTCATTTGGAGTCATAAACCCTAGCCATATAAGGGGATTCAAGAGAGATCCAAGGGAGATCAAGGAGAGGCTATCCAAGTGGAGGAAGAGGAGGAGTATTGTAGCCATGAACAGTACTCCGTGTAGCAAGATCTTCATCCTTCCTCAACACATTGGAGGTAAATCTGAAGCTAATATACTTCCATGCAAGTGAAGAAGTAAGCAAGCACTCAAGGAAGATCAAGGAAAGGCTATCCAAGGAGAAAGAAGAAAAGAAGTAAGCAAGCAAGCACAGATTCAAGAAGAGGGTGCTCAAGGTGAAAGGATAAAGCTTCTCAAGGTCCATCTAAAGTCTCACAATCCATTCAAGCTTAGTTTGAAGCCATTCAAGCAAACAAGAAATCAACATCCAAGATCCACAGCCTACACTCAGAAGGAGTTCAAATCAAGAGTTTCTCTCAACTGCGCCTTGTTATGTTTATGCTTTGAGTCTTAATTCTGTGTTTCTCATAATCTGTGAACACTTGTGTGTGTGTGGATCAATTCAGATCCGTGGTCTTGTGTGTGGCTGTGTTCTTCCATTCATGTGTGCGTAGGTCTTCCTAGATCTACGTGTGTGTGTGCATCTACTTAGATCCGGTTGTCTTAGTGTGTGGATTGCTGCATTTGTCGCAGCGTGTGTGTGTCTTGTTGATCCAGCTGTTGGATCGTGTTGAAGACTTCGTCTCTGTGTGTGTGTGTGTGTATTGGGGCGCGTCCCCGTGTGTGTGTGTGTGCAGGCGTCGTCCTGCGTGTGTGGTTGGAGCATCATCTCCGTTTGGGGATTTATTCCCGAGTGAAGCCTCACCGGGTTTGGTGAGGGGTGGACGTAAGATTGCCGTCGTTGCATCCGAACCACCTTAAAAATCGCCGTGCATTGTGTTTGAATTGTGTGGTTTGTTCCATTTCGTCTACCCCCATACTACGTGAGTGTGAGTGTTCATTATAGTTCAGTTTTTATCCTCGTTCACCTTGCATAATCTATCTCTCACCACATAGAATTTGATAAATCAAATTGTGAGTGAATAGATTTGTTTCTCTTAATTAGTAGTTTATCACATATTTTATAAAAGGCCAAAAGTTTCTTTAAAATTTGTAAACACCCAATTCATCCCCCTCTTGGGTGTCATTGATCGCGGGACTTCAATTGGTATCAGAGCCAAGGCTCTAATTTCATAGATCTAACGATCTAGAGTGATCCAGATCAATGACTACCATTATGTACACTTTGAATTCTCCACCGGTGTTTGATAGTTGCAATTTTAATTTATGGTTAGGAAGGATGTGCAGTCTAGTCAACTCATATGATCATAATCTATGGAAGCTTATCTCACATGGTCCTTATGAGTTGCCTATAGATAAATCTGTCTGGACCGTAGATTCCAAGCTTAAACATGATCAAAATTGTTTAGTTCTAAAATTGCTTATTGTTGCAGTTGATTCTAATCATTTCCCTTTTGTCTCCCATTGCAGATCCACGAAGGATATCTTGGTTGGCTTAACCAAAGTCCGGGAAGAGCATGAAGATCAATGTCTTGTGGCAGGCACGAGTGATCAAGGGAGTGATCAGCAAGTTGAATCAAGCTCAAAGGTAAATTCTGATTCTGATAATGAAGATGAATTTAGCTATGAGGAGTTATTGATTGCATATGATGAGATTGCTGATAAATACGAGAAGGTTAAGTCTGAAAATAAAAAATTGAAAAAGAATGTTGATGAGGACATCCCACGACACTCGCTATGGCTCGGGTCG
Organism: Amorphophallus konjac; assembly: GCA_022559845.1. Taxonomy (NCBI): domain Eukaryota; kingdom Viridiplantae; phylum Streptophyta; class Magnoliopsida; order Alismatales; family Araceae; genus Amorphophallus; species Amorphophallus konjac. The sequence continues at coordinate 174,316,030 of CM040121.1, forward strand.
CCTGCACACCCTTGATTTGGTCGACTCATTCTCATCTTATGTATCTTCCTTTTATTGAGTCTTATCATATGTAACTTTCCTTTTATTGGGTCATGTCGCATGTATTTCCTTTTATTATGTCATGTTGTACTAGTCCATTTCCCCTATTTAGTCTAATTGGGCCCTAATACCTTAGTTTGGGCCTATTGGACTGAGTCTAGGACATGTTTGGTCTTTTACCTTAAATGGCAGGGTTATTTTTATCTTGTAAAGATGGGTTGCCTATAAATAGCCCCCATCTCCCTCCATGTACTCACTTTTGATGAAATATTGAAAACTACTTCATTCCACCTCTCAAGATCTCTCTCTTTTACTCTCTCTCTCTCACTCTCTCTCTCATTCTCTCTCTCCCCAAGGGGAGTTCGACCCTCTCTCTCTCTCCTCCTTCCCCCTCACTTACTCCAACCCCCAACCACCTCTACTACCTCACCCACCTCCATTAAGACCCTCCACTTCCCCATACCCCCTCATTTACTCCCCCTCCTTGTCCCAAAGCAACTCTTCCACCTCCCAACACAATCCCCCCACTTCCCCACAAAAATCCCACCCCTCCCAAGGCCAATTTCGAATTTGAACCTTCCCTCCATTGCCTTGGCCGCCCCATACCCCTCCCCCTCAAGCCAAGTTCGCCTCCACCCTCCATTCACACTCCCCCTCTCTCTTGTGCACACCCACCTCTCCACCTCCACCTCCAGCAGCTCCAGCCAGGTTCGCCATCACCCCTGCTCCCCTCAGCCCTCCAGCAACCTTCCTCCATATCCCACAGCCCACAGCCACCCTCCCCTTGCTAAGTTACCCCACCCCAACACCATTTGACACCATAAGATTGCGGATACATCAACAGTTCGTTGGCAGCAGAGTTGGGTCCTGAACGTCGCAACATTTCGGCCGATCCCTGATCTTCCTGGTGTCAAGGCCTATATCTATGGAAAGGTCTTCCAGAGATCTTTCCAGGCGAGGCAGTTTCGTCGGCATCCGAGCTCCGAGCTGTCCGCGGCAACCATTCTCCCTCGACTGCGCAGGGCTTCTCAGGCCAGGAACCAGAACGACAGAGCAGGCTCTCCCACGACGAACCTTGAAGGAACCAGCCTTCAAGGTCTTATAAAAAGATCTTCCTCCCCCTGTCAGCATCCAGGAAAAGAAGGTGGAACCCCGTTCGGCATTCGACAACCAGAGATCTCAATTTTCTACCAAAACCACGCTGATCTGCCTCCTCACAGTCTGCACCGACCACCGTCCACTCCTCTGGACACCCAGCTCATCTCCGACATCAGAAGACTTCCCCATTTGTTTTGATACAAAGTAGACTCGTCCACGGTTCCAACGAGTCTGGCGGTGCCAGATTTGGAGCTCAGGAGCGGTCGTGGCAACTTCTGCAACCTGCTGTTTCAGATCATGTTCGGCCAGAGACCAGAACTGCAACCACCTTCCAGTCGCCGGAGCAGCCAGCCCCCAGATCAGAACGTCGCTCAAAAATTCAAGCCTTTCCCCTCTCCAGTTAGGAAGCTTTTGGCGCAAGTCTCGTCAGATTCTGAGCTCGGTGGAATTATTGGCAGCATCGACATCGATCCTCTGTCCTGAAATATAGAAGCTAGGCAGAATCGGCGAAGCTCGGAAAGTCGACTCTATCTCGCTCATTCCCCTCCCCGCTTGGCCGGCTGAAGGCCCCTCCCTGCGTGGAGGTAATTTTTGGTTGTAATACATTAACCCCCACCCCAAGATCCCCCCCTTGCACGGGGTGTAGTGCTGTACCTCTTCGCATTTTCAGGTCAAGCTCCATCGCCGCGGCGATCGGGTGTATACCCTCGCCTCCCGGCGCGCCCTCGTCTCCGAACGGGATCGGTGTCTTCACACCGATCAGGTGAGCTTCTGATCACACCCTTGTAGCTTCATTTCTGCAAATGTAGTATTACCTTGAATGCCCGTCGGACGGTAAGAGAGTGCTCGGACTTCACTTTAGGCAATATCGTACCCACCGCGGCCCGTGAGTGAGTGCCACCCAACACCCCGTCTTGCGGGCCAGCCACCCACAAAGTTGGGTCTCCTAGGCCCATTGGGGGTCAGCCATAGCATTGTAAGTCCATTAGGACAATTGGGTCCCGCCTCGGACCCTCACCATCATCTCCCGGATCCACCGGGTGAACGTGTGAGCCGTGTGGGCAAAAATCGTCATTGTGAGAATCATTGAGCGCTTGTATGCTTGCGGGTCTAAGTCCTAGGGTCATCTCATCATATTTAGTGGTCTTTGGGCTGTGCCACATCAAGTGGTATCAGAGCGGTCATAGGCTTGTCCTTACAAGTCTAGTCTTGGGTCACACTAAGTTTTTCTTAGGTGCACTCGCACACCCTTGCATAGCCCACCCAACTTTGCATGACCACTCGTAGTGGAACTCATTATCAAGACAATTCATCTTCTTCCAATAACACCATGAATCCCAATTCCCACGGTGACCGGTTCACCATGTCCTTTAGCTTCAAAGTAGTCCTACCCCACAACAAAATCACCACTGTGTTCCTTGATGAGTACCAATCGGGAAATTATGTCTCCCAAACTCTTGTGAACTCCTTATCACAAGAAGGAAAAATTGTCATTAATGGGGAATGGGTTTTCGTAGAGTTCTACGTACCTTGTGTAAGCCGCATTCCCTCCAAATCCATTACGTGGGGTAGTGGAGCATGGTGCAAAATTCGGCCCCTTGGGTCACATATTATTTTGGGAAAAGAATGGATGGAAGAACAACAAGAAATCATAGACCCCGAAGGAAAAGGGTGTCACTTGCAATCCCCGGGAGACAAGAAAAGGTTCCACTTCCCAAATTCTTATAACCAAGCCCTCTCCAAGTTTAAGCAAACCATTCAAAAGCGATCAATTAAAGTGGAAAATGAGCCTCAAATCTCCATTGCACAAAACCAACCCGAACCCCAACATGAGCAACTCATCCCACCCACTAGTGAGCTAACCATAGAGGAGCCCCTAGCTACCTGGCTCAAGAAAGGTCCCATCTTGTACCCTTCAACTCCATGCAACCTCCCCATAGAGCAAGTTCAACTAGTGCCATGTCATTCTCGTCACACAACATATCAATCCTTTTGCTTTGTGGAAACCCTTGAAGACCTACTTAGGAGTTTGAGTTATCAAATGGGGTTGACTAGCATGTTGGCCATGGAACCCATTAAGCCCAAGTACCTTGCCTTTGCCTACTCATCCATTGGCTCCATTACATCTATTTGCACTATAGGCCAATGCACTAGTGAGCTTCTAATCTTTCTGCCAACCCCTAGGGAACTTGACCCAATGAGCCCCACAAAAAAATGCTCTCCTCTCCTCAAGGTCACACTTCCTGGTGAGTCCACACTCTTGTTGTTGCCCCTTGTCGATGAAGGTTCAACATGCATCGGGGAACGTCCTACTTGGGCCAACCTATCCAAGGACATAGAGGAATCCCTCCATAAGAGTTTCAATTTCTATGATCCTTTTGACCCCACTCAATGGAAATCCCCTCCTTCCACAAGGAAAGGGATTTCAATTCCCGATGAGTTTTACACCACTCCCCTACCACAAGGAGAGGGCAATCAACCTAAGAAATCCACTTTGGTGCTTACCCCATTAGGAGACGAGTGCCCAGCCCACACTAGGGAGTGTATGCTTTGGAATGCTCAAGGTCCAGGATGGGAAGAAGCCTCATTCCCCTCAACCCAAGTCCTCCTAGATCCACATGTTCCCTTCCCACTAGCCCCTCATTACCAACCCACCTCCTGGCCCTCCTACATCTCTCCCTACCCCTCGCCCCTTTGCAAGGAGCATTACGATAAGTCCCAATGGGTTCATGATTTCCACTTCCCTATGTGTGCTAGGGACCCTAGGGCGACCACTTGGATTGAAACCCACCTCCACATCACCCACCCCTTAACCCATCTTGATCTGTTTGGCCACTCCCTATGGGCTTCCAAGTACTCCTCACCCACCACCCACTCCCTCCTACCCTCACCCACCATGTCAGGCCTAACCCACCCATTCCGAAATTCCGCCCACACTATGAGAGTCAATGCCAAGGGTGGCATCAACCTTGGAAATAAGGGAGTGACCCATCCCAAGATGTCCACCCCTTGGAACCGCTTCGATCCCCATGAGTGGAAACCCCCAAATCTCACAGATGGGACCATCTTGATAGGAATCCATGTATCAAAACCTTTTGCATCATGTGGTCAGGCTAGTCACATCATTCGTGTCATTCACACACTAGGTCAAGTGCATGATAGGCTTACATTTGGACAAGTTGGTCTTCCCCCACTCTTCATCCGTCTCATGCATGATAGGGCCACTTGTGGCTGCCCCGGTCCACCTAAGTGCATCAAGGTCCACATGGTTTCTAAGCATGATAGGTCAATTCATGGATGCCCTGGTCCTCCTAAGTCTATCAAAACCAATCTAACACTTGATAGGGCTGAATTTGGCTATCCAGGCCCTCCCTTCATCCCTATAGGATCATCATTCATGACAGTGCATGTTTTAGGCCTAGAAAGCCCTCGGATCTCATTCCCCTTCCCCCACATGCTAGAGTGTCAGTCTCAGCTGAGTCCTTTGCACAGCATATCAAAGAGTTGCATGATGACATCCGCAAGCATATAGGGAAAAGTAATGAGGCTTACAAAAGACGGGCAGATGCTCACCGGCGCCACTGTGAATTCCAAGTGGGAGACCTAGTGATGGTGAGGACGGAGCGGCTCCTTCCCGGGCCTGCCTCCAAGTTGAGGGCACGAGGGTCGGGACCCTTTCGAGTTCTACGATGACTTGGTAGCAATGCTTATGAGCTTGACCTGCCAGAGAGCTATGGGGTGAACCCTACTTTCAATGTGGCGGATATGGTACCCTACAAAGGCCCCGCGGTGGAACCCAGTGAGGAGCTTGAGCTTTTACCCCACCTTGAGAGGGACACTTCCGGAGGGACTCCACCTTCTAGCCTGAGAGACCGACAAGAGCAGATAGAGGCAATACTGGATGAGCAGAGCATCATTACGAGGCACAAGGTGTATCAGCGCTACTTGGTTAGGTGGAAGAACCGTTCCCCGACGGAGGATACTTGGGTGAGTCGGGAGGACCTGCTGCGGTTGGATCCCGACATTCTGGAGCACTATGACAGCCAGGTAGACCCGCACTCGACAGGGTCGAGTTCTCCCCACCCCGGGGGATTTGATGAGGACATCCCACGACACTCGCTATGGCTCGGGTCGCCTGCACACCCTTGATTTGGTCGACTCATTCTCATCTTATGTATCTTCCTTTTATTGAGTCTTATCATATGTAACTTTCCTTTTATTGGGTCATGTCGCATGTATTTCCTTTTATTATGTCATGTTGTACTAGTCCATTTCCCCTATTTGGTCTAATTGGGCCCTAATACCTTAGTTTGGGCCTATTGGACTGAGTCTAGGACATGTTTGGTCTTTTGCCTTAAATGGCAGGGTTATTTTTGTCTTGTAAAGATGGGTTACCTATAAATAACCCCCATCTCCCTCCATGTACTCACTTTTGATGAAATATTGAAAACTACTTCATTCCACCTCTCAAGATCTCTCTCTTTTACTCTTTCTCTCTCACTCTCTCTCTCATTCTCTCTCTCCCCAAGGGGAGTTCGACCCTCTCTCTCTCTCCTCCTTCCCCCTCACTTACTCCAACCCCCAACCACCTCCACTACCTCACCCACCTCCATTAAGGCCCTCCACTTCCCCATACCCCCTCATTTACTCCCCCTCCTTGTCCCAAAGCAACTCTTCCACCTCCCAACACAATCCCCCCACTTCCCCACACAAATCCCACCCCTCCCAAGGCCAATTTCGAATTTGAACCTTCCCTCCATTGCCTTGGCCGCCCCATACCCCTCCCCCTCAAGCCAAGTTCGCCCCCACCCTCCATTCACACTCCCCCTCTCTCTTGTGCACACCCACCTCTCCACCTCCACCTCCAGCAGCTCCAGCCAGGTTCGCCATCACCCCTGCTCCCCTCAGCCCTCCAGCAACCTTCCTCCATATCCCACAGCCCACAGCCACCCTCCCCTTGCTAAGTTACCCCACCCCAACACCATTTGACACCATAAGATTGCGGATACATCAACAGTTCGTTGGCAGCAGAGTTGGGTCCTGAAAGTCACAACATCTTCGGCCGATCCCTGATCTTCCTGGTGTCAAGGCCTACATCTCTAGAAAGGTCTTCCAGAGAGCTTTCCAGGCGAGGCAGTTTCGTCGGCATCCGAGCTCCGAGCTGTCCGCGGCAACCATTCTCCCTCGACTGCGCAGGGCTTCTCAGGCCAGGAACCAGAACGACAGAGCAGGCTCTCCCACGATGAACCTTGAAGGAACCAGCCTTCAAGGTCTTCTACAAAGATCTTCCTCCCCCTGTCAGTGTCCAGGAACAGAAGGCGGAACCCCGTTCGGCATCCGACAACCAGAGATCTTAATTTTCTACCACAACCACGCTGATCTGCCTCCTCACAGTCTGCACCGACCACCGTCCACTCCTCTGGACACCCAGCTCATCTCCAACATCAGAAGACTTCTCCGTTTGTTTTTCTGCAAAGTAGACTCATCCACGGTTCCAATGAGTCCGGCGGGGCCATATTTGGAGCTCAGGAGCGGTCGTGGAAACTTCTGCAACCTTATGTTTCAGATCATGTTCAGCCAGAGACCAGAACTGCAACCACCTTCCAGTCGCCGGAGCAGCCAGCCCCCAGATCAAAACGTTGCCCAAAAATTCAAGCCTTTCCCCTCTCTAGTTAGGAAGCTTTTGGCGCAAGTCTCGTCAGATTCTGAGCTCGGTGGAATTATTGGCAGCATCGACATCGATCCTCTGTCCCGAAATACAGAAGCTAGGCAGAATCGGCGAAGCTCGGAAAGTCGACTCTATCTCGCTCATTCCCCTCCCCACTTGGCCGGCTGAAGGCCCCTCCCTGCGTGGAGGTAATTTTTGGTTGTAATACATTAACCCCCACCCCAAGATCCCCCCCTTGCACGGGGTGTAGTGCTGTACCTCTTCGCATTTTCAGGTCAAGCTCCATCGCCGCGGCGATCGGGTGTATACCCTCGCCTCCCGGCGCGCCCTCGTCTCCAAACGGGATCGATGTCTTCACACCGATCAGGTGAGCTTCTGATCACACCCTTGTAGCTTCATTTCTGCAAATGTAGTATTGCCTTGAATGCCCGTCGGACGGTAAGAGAGTGCTCGGACTTCACTTTAGGCAATATCGTGCCCACTGCGGCCCGTGAGTGAGTGCCACCCAACACCCCGTCTTGCGGGCCAGCCGCCCACAAAGTTGGGTCTCCTAGGCCCATTGGGGGTCAGCCATAGCATTGTAAGTCCATTAGGACAATTGGGTCCCGCTCGGACCCTCACCATCATCTCTCGGATCCACCGGGTGAACGTGTGAGCCGTGTAGGCAAAAATCGTCATTGTGAGAATCATTGAGCGCTTGTATGCTTGCGGGTCTAAGTCCTAGGGTCATCTCATCATATTTAGTGGTCTTTGGGCTGTGCCACATCAAATGTTAGATAAAATAAATGTGATTCTCCATGTAAAGAATGCTCACACTTGAAGGAATTGATTGATGGTCATGTGTTCGACATTGAAATTCATAAAGATCAAATTTCTTCTTTGAGAAATGAAAAGAAAGAGCTGAGAGAGAGAGTAAGTCTTATGAACAATGGTCAAAATGAGTTTGCTCATGATAAAAATCTTGAAATAGAAAATGAGAAACTGAAGGAATTGAATAGAATAATTTCTGAAAGATTGCTTGCTTTTGAAAAAGGAAAATATATGAATATTGATCAATCTGAAAAAGTACATACTTTGTTGCAAGAAATTGAAAGTCATAAAATCATCAATTCTACTTTACATGAACAAGTCAATTCGTGTGAAAATAAGATGGTTTCCTATGAATTGCACGTTGCATCTCTTGAATCTGAAATCTTTGATTTGAATGCTTCACTGTCTAGATTTGTGGATGGTCAAGGAAATTTTGACAAATTGTTGGGGATGAAAGTGAACTTTCAAAGAGAAGGGCTGGGGTTTAATCCTGTGAACAAGAAAAAATTTGAAAGCAAGTTATACACTTCATTTGTTCATAGCACATGTACCCCCAGCACCTCTAAATCTAACTCCCAACAACCCATTGTGCCAAGAACTCACGCCATTCTGAGAAACAGTGTGAACGTTCAAAATATGCATGCTAAAAACTTTCATGCGAAATCCCATGCATCCAACAAAAGAAACATGTCTTGTCTTTACTGTGGAAAACTTGGACACATGATGCATGATTGTTTCACTATGAAGAATGATGACTTGAGAGCATGTAGAAACCAAGCTATTTTGAAAAATGCAAAGAGAGCTTTCACCACAAAATCTTTCATGCATTGTAATCATTATGGTAAATGGGGTCATACGACTTCACATTACTGGTTCTTGTTGAAGAGAAAGAACTCCCACTCAACACATCATGCTCATACACACAAATCAGTAGAACCCATGAGAAGGAAGAATATGATGCCACGTGACTTCTACCATCACTTTGGAAAATCTGGGAATGTTAAGCATGATTATTTTTTGAAGAAAAATGATGATTTGAATGTTGTCAAAAGTTAGAAATCACATGCCCATGTTGCTGCTAACCCACAAGGACCCAAAAGGATTTGTGTACCTAAGAAGGCCAAATGAGAAATCTGTTTTGCAGGTGTGCCTTGGGAATGTAAAGCATGAAATTTATTTTCATCAAGAAGGTAAGGCACACGGGTCAAGTGGCATAAGTCAAGTTGGAAAAAAATCAAAAACTAAAATTTGGAAACTCATGTGATATCCCACTCACTCTCTTCAGTAATTGTGTCATGGTTTGATTCATATTGTGCTGAATAGTCTTGTGATAATGCACATGTCTGTACATGCACTCCATCCATAGTTGTTTGCATATCTGTGTGTATATAACTTGTCATATAGCATCTTGTTGTAGGAGAGCTTAAAGTTTCTTCAGATCATGTTTTCACTACATATATTGAGTTTGCATACACTTTCATACTCTGTCATGCAAAGGTTGAACATTGTGTATTCATGCCATAATGCATTGCAATCCTCCTACCTTCGTCATCCATGATTACATAGTATATCAAATGGTGACATGTGGAAGGGCATGTTAAGCCTGTCTGGAAACTATCACTATGCGTGAGGTGATCTTCGGATCTAAGTTCTCCGCCTGGTACTATGAGTCATTTACTTAAAAGGCTGCATATGTCATTAGATTGTTACTGAACATCTTGCATTCATGCACACACTAAGGGGGAGCAATCACATTCATCATATGGGCTTAACATTTAGGTTCACACATGAGTCATGCATTACATCTAGAGCTGTCTAGGGGTGTTGGTTGTTAAAATTATTTGTCATGTCATTATTAATAAATTTGAATCAAAATTGACAAATCAAACCTTTCTGTCTTTGGATGCAGATTATACTCCCAAAATCTAAATGATGATGGGCTAAGCTTGAATCAACTGGAAGAATACCTTGCAAGGATGAAAATGATGAGAACCCTCTCAAGTTGCTACAAGAAGATGGGCTACTTTGTGTAGAACAACTTCCAGGATCGACTCAAGTACAAGGTGGTGAAAGTCTTGTACGTGTTGAAGTAAGTACCCAAGACATGGTATGAAAAGCGCGAATCTATTTTAACCAAGAATGGGTTCAATAGGTAAGCTTGATCAACCACGTCTCACAAGGCAAATCAGGTAAAAGACTTCTTAGTGGTTCAAGTATATGTGGATGATATCATTTCTAAGCTACTAATAATGCCTTTTGTGAAGATTCTATAGGGATTGTACAAGAAGATTTTAAAATACTCTCATGAGTAAACTGAATTTTATTCTTCTTTGAATTGTAGGTGAAAGGCTTGGAAGAAAATGGATTCTCAAGGCAAAGGTAAGAAAGTAAAAGCTGAAATATCAACCCTCGTGAGGTTGGTCATTTTAGTGATTGAAGGCTTCCAATCTTGTCTCCTGAACTAAGGTAATTCAACCTTGTCAATTCATGCAATGGCCATCTTTGTCACTTGGTGATACTCTCAAGTGACAGGTATTGATTCTAAAAACTCGAATTATCATTTACTGGCATGTTGTGATGAATGTGCCTAATTGATTGAATAAAATTAAAAATCTTGAAAGATGTGTATGAAGTGGTTGCATATTGAATAGTCTCAATTTGAATTGTATGATCACACTTGAATTGAATTGCATATCTGGTATATCAAATGGCTTTTGTGGAAGAGTGGATCATGTCCACTTGGAAGCATTCCCTATGCGTTGAGCTGGGTCTTCGGACAAAAATCTCCGCCTCGTACCAGATCTTGAAAATTGTGATTGGTTGATTTGTGAATGAATCCTTGAGCTGAGCTATGTAAATTGAAAATATGTTTGTGATTAAATGATTCATACATTTGACTTTTGGATGAATTCTCATTTCAACACTTGTGAATGACCTTTAAAAATCTGATTTTGAACAATTCTAAAAATTAGGTTGCATTGCTTAATTTTAATCATTTATGCACCCTTATTCATAAAGGTCATGTCACGAAAAATATTTGATGATTCATGAATAGAATGTGGATGATTTCAATGAGAATTTTGTCACACTGACTTGAAAATCAAAGCTCTCATCTTACTTTTGCATCCTGTCTTCCATTCTCATACAGTTATAGGTTGCATGCATCAGAATCAAATGCATTAGGTGCATTTAGTTCACTCAAATGAAAAACTAAAAACTCACACTTTGCACCCATGTTAATTTTGCATTGCATTAGAATTCATGCATTAACTACAGTTAGCTCATTCATTTGATATCAGAAGCTTTGCACTACATTACATTTTATCTTGGCATATTACATTTCCATTCCACTACTATATGATCAAAGGTTGCATTGCATCAGTACTCATGCATTAGCTGCATTCAATTGGTATCCATTTGTTTGGTATTAGTTGCATATTTACATTGTATGTTGCATACATTCCCTCTGTATGCTTCCTTGCTAATTATATGTTATCCACCCCCATCCTTGTCATTTCTATGGCCTTATGTCTTCTTGATAAATAATGCTGCATTTGAGTCATTATTGGAGTGTTTTATGTCGTACACTCTGGGGGAGTTCTTATTTCATAAGTGCATCTATTTAGGGGGAGCTACCCTGTTATGAGTTCATGATATTTTCGGTATACATGCTGAATCAAATTCGCACACTTCATGCACAAAATGTGAAAATGAGTGTTAAAGATAAGGATATATGAATTTCTTTTCAACACTCTCGAGATGTTAAACTTGTTGCATGTATGTTGAAGAGACAGTTGAGGAAAAAGCTGCCTACCTATCTTTGTTGAAAAATCTGAAATGAAAATGAAAGATAGAGCAATGCTCGGTCTCACTGAGTAAACTGGGCACATGTCACCTGAGACGTGATGTGGTTCATATTTGAAAAGTGTTGACTAGTATCTCTGTTCATAATGAGGTGAAATGGTTCTATATTCTGAGTAACCGGAGATTCTGGCATGAGCTCCATGCGTCTACTTGCGTAAAAAGGAATTATTTGAACCTGATCACTCTTGAAAAATTCTGACTATCTGTGAGAATGGTTGAGTTAAAAAATGATGGTGAAAACTCTTTGTGGTAGAGCGTAGCCTCCAATACGCTGTTCTCAAAATTGAAGTGCAGTCTGTAAGATGTCTCCCTGTGTTAATCTGAAAATCTGAATATCCATATTGCAACTATCGTTTTTCATGTTACTCACTTACACTTTGAAAATTTGATTCATTATGTATTATGAAAATTGATTGACTGCATTAGTAATTGCATGAATCTCCTATATGATTGCACAATCTCCCATGTATTATAAGTGAACATTTCAGTTGCTATGACTCTCATGCACCCTTCTTATACCTATTCCCTCTTAAATAAGTACGGGGGAGCTGTGTTGCATGTATATATATATATTTGTCTGTTTGTTTATGCATCTCACATGTCATTACATGCATATGTTGCATCTCATGCATTTCAAACCACAAATCAAAAATTAAAAATATGAAAATAATGAAAACCTAAAAATTGAATGGACTTCACATACTGCACACTTGTTAAATAAGGTTTGGATTTTGTTTGACCAAGGGGAGAAGCGTGAAATCAGCTCTACTCATCCTAGCACGTCCAAATAATCAACAATTGATATCCTATCATGCCAACCATAGGTATCTCCAAAACAAATAAAAATCTGCAACATGAAAATCAACAAAACATGATTTGGTGCCTCCTAGACATTCAATGAACTCACTTGTTTATCATTTTCTCCTTCATCATGATTTGGTGCTTCATCAGAATTTCCATTGTGGGTCTTTGTTCCTTGCTCATTCATCATGCTGCTATTTGAACCTATGTGGTTTCCTCCCTTCATCTTGATAGTGTTCATGTGGGAGAATGTTTGGAATTACCCTGCCTGTTGATAATGTCAAAGGGGGAGAAAGTTATGTTGTTAAGGGAGACAGCTTTGCCTTATCTCGCTTTTTGATAATGTCAAAGGGGGAGAAAAAAGATGATTCATGCTTGCCTTTGTGATGATTCTTGATTGCCCTTGTCAGGAGAAAAAGATTCATGATTGCCATGTGTAAGGGGGAGAAGAACATGTTGTATCATCATTTAGTTTGTCATCATCACTAAGTTTGTCCTCATTCATCACTAAATTTGTCATCATCAAAAAGGGGGAGATTATTGAGCTATGGTTTTGATGATAACTAAACTTAGTGTGTATTGCTATGGTTTTGATGCTAACTACACTTCATGTGTGATTAGGTGAATGATGATAACTAAACTAAATGGTTGATTGTTCATATCGATTGGTTGAATATGATTGAGTTGAACATGTGCATTGAATGCTTCCTATGCATACTTTTCATGGAGCTCGGTTACATGATGCATTCATATTGGACAAATACATATCTATTGATCTTGATCTTTAGTCAATCATGTTTTCAAAGTGTTCACTTGTATATGTGCATGGCTAAATTGATCTCATACTTTGCTCACTTGCATAGAAATAATTCTTGACCTTTAGCTTAAAGATTTTATGGTTCAAGTGTTTGTATGCACCTTGAACATAGGCTTTCATGTATGCATTTCATACATTTATCATGTTGATTATTAAGCTAAAGTTCTAATCATTTTTATCATGGTTTTGTAAGTTAAATTCTTTGTATAATCCCTCCAAGATCAAAGGAGTTTGATGCCACAGAGTTTGAAAGGGTTGCAATGGAGTTTGGGGGTGAAATCTTAAAGTCAGGAATTTCACTGTAGCTAGGCCGACACTGTAGCTAGGTCGACACTGTAGATAGGTCGACCGCCAGGCCGATCCCGGTCGACCGAAAATAACAGAATGCAACGGTTCTATTTCCTACAGATTTTCGGTCGACCGCCAGCCAGTTCCGGTCGACCGCCAACCCCGAAGCCACTTTTGTTGACTTGATTTTTCCATTTCGTGGAGATGTATCTTCACCCATTTGCTGCCCCCAATCAAGGAGGAATTCGTGGATCTGGTCTAAGGCTTGTCTAGGACCATTCAAGGGGTTATAAAACTCTCATTTGGAGTCATAAACCCTAGCCATCTAAGGGGATTCAAGAGAGATCCAAGGGAGATCAAGGAGAGGCTATCCAAGTGGAGGAAGAGGAGGAGTATTGTAACCGTGAACAGTACTCCGTGCAGCAAGATCTTCATCCTTCCTCAACACATTGGAGGTAAATCTAAAGCCAATATACTTCCATTCAAGTGAAGAAGCAAGCAAGCACTCAAGGAAGATCAAGGAAAGGCTATCCAAGGAGAAAGAAGAAAAGAAGTAAGCAAGCAAACACGGATTCGAGAATAGGGTGCTCAAGGTGAAAGGATAAAGCTTCTCAAGGTCCATCTAAAGTCTCACAATCCATTCAAGCTTAGTTTGAAGCCATTCAAGCAAACAAGGAATCAACATTCAAGATCCGCAGCCTACACTCAGAAGGAGTTCATATCAGGAGTTTCTCTCAACTACGCCTTGTTATGTTTATGCTTTGAGTCTTAATTATGTGTATCTCATAATCTGTGAACACTTGTGTGTGTGTGGATCAATTCAGATCCGTGGTCTTGTGTGTGGCTGTGTTCTTCCATTCATGTGTGCGTAGGTCTTCCTAGATCTACGTGTGTGTGTGGATCTACTTAGATCCGGTTGTCTTAGTATGTGGATTGCTGCATTTGTTGCAGCGTGCGTGTGTCTTGTTGATCTAACTGTTGGATCGTGTTGAAGACTTCATCTCCGTGTGTGTGTGTGTGTGTTTATTGGGGCGCGTCCCCGTGTGTGTGTGCAGGCGTCGTCCTGCGTGTGTGGTTGGAGCATCGTCTCCGTTTGGGGATTTATCCCCGAGTGAAGCCTCACCGGGTTTGGTGAGGGGTGGACGTAGGATTGCCGTCGTTGCATCCGAACCACCTTAAAAATCACCGTGCATTGTGTTTGAATTGTGTGGTTTGTTCCATTTCATCTACCCCCATACTACGTGAGTGTGAGTGTTCATTATAGTTCAATTTTTACCCTCGTTCACCTTGCATAACCTATCTCTCACCAAATAGAATTTGATAAATCAAATTGTGAGGGAATAGATTTGTTTCTCTTAATTAGTAGTTTATCACATATTTTATAAAAGGCCAAAAGTTTCTTTAAAACTTGTAAACACCCAATTCACCCCCCTCTTGGGTGTCATTGATCGCGGGACTTCAAGCTCTGACGACCACTCCACTATCGTCCGGTAGTAAGCGTGCGAGGGCACGATCGCCAGTAAAGGAGACGATTTCTCAGGCAAAGGTGGGCTTGAAAAAGAGAGCCAAGAAGAAGCGGACTGCAGCAAAAGATCCATCCTTAGCTATCTCCCCTGCGCTTGTCGTTCCTTCTTTCGAAGAATTTTTCGTGTCTAGGCCCGTACCGAGTTCTCCTGTAGGTACGGCTTTGGGCTTTCGTAGTTTAGCCGCATACAAAGAGTGTCACTTTTTGACTCCGTCAGTTCATTCCTTTCTATTTTTTTTAATTTCAGGTAGTGCTCCGGAACCTGCTCTGGCCATTATTCTTGAAGCGGAGACTGGCAAAGCTTCCACAGCAAGCCCGGCCCAGGAAAGTACCATGGTGTCAGCTTCCATTAGCGAAGGTGAGAGGCGTCCTGCCTGGTTAATCGATGCCTCCTTTACTTTCAGCATTTTTTGTTACATGTGTAGGCTTGCTCGTTCGAGCTAGTTTCTATTCAGCGGGGGACGCAGCAATAGTGCCAGAGTTGGCTGTCGTCCCAGCAGCCCCTCCTGCTCCGCGTGTGACTCCACGCATAGCACTGAGATATACGAGATCCGCAGGTGCTCGCCGAGTGGAGAGCCAAACGACGACGATACCTGAGCCAAATTTTCCCAGGGAAACTACAAAAGTGCCGACCCCAGAAGGATCATTGTCCAGTGAGAGAGTTGACTATGATTATTCCTTGGATGATGAGCAAACGACAGCCATCCCGCCCGGTGATCAGGGGAGCTTCGGGGCCATTGAAGTATCTCCCGGCTCACCAGACATTGAGGGTACCCTTCACGCAGCCGGGCTTTTGGATGAGGACATCCCCCTATTGGTACCATCGCCCATTGTCTCTTCCACCGCCCAAGACATGGCCATGCTGGAACTAGATGTAAGTATTGATCTGTGTGTTATTTGTTTAGCCGTTGCCGGCCTAGCATTGACTGTTGAAATTGCACGACGGATGCCTACCACCTCGGGGGGAATTGTTGCCCTCCCGCCTTCGACATTTGTTACCGAGGCTCTAGCTTTCGTGGGCCTAATGCCAGAGTCTAGCCTGACATCGGTTGTGATGATGCCGATAGGCGCCCCGATGCTAATCCTAAGGTCCATAGTGTTTGGGCTCTCGTTAGTGCTGTACCCCTTGCCTCGGCGCTTAGACACACCGTTGGATGCACAAATATTCGGGGACATTTTGGAATGGGTCCTATCGCCCTCATTGACGCATGAAGCACCCCCGGTCATGAGCCAATTGGGAGAAGCCTCCACCTCTGCATTTATGGCCACTTCTCTTTCTACCGAGGCTTCTACCCCAGCTCTAGCGGAGCACGAGATGGCCCCAAGCTAGACCTCAATGGCCATGATCGTGCGGGACCCCTCTTTTGAAGCTGAGGCATCGAGCAGCTCTGCTTTGACTATTCCGTCCTCTTCAGCTGTAGTAAATACTGATATCTGGGTAGCGGTGGATAGCAACATGGAGTTTACCTTCCCTTCGGTGTCCTCTATAGGCCTTATCGCTTCAGACTTCCAGGTGAGGCAAAATTTGGCCGTGCTGTAGTCAATGGTGTCTTCCGACCCATGACTTACATATGAAAATCTGAAAGTAGTTGTATAGAGGATGACGAAACTCTTGCAGACGCTGGGTTGTCCCTTGGGGGATTGGTCACGACGTGTAATATTACTTTTGAAATATGTAAACTGCCGTGAGTTCCTCGAGACTCAACTTCCCAGTCATTTTGCCCCCAACCGCCTGCAGATGAACGAATATCAGCAGGGCTTGAGACCCCGGGAAGAAGAGGTGGGGCAGCGCCGGAAGGTCATGGAGGAGCGCCGCAGTCGCGCCACTCCTTTGGTGGATAAAATAGCACGACTTGAGGCCGAGCTCGCCTCAGCTAGAGCTGAGCTCGAGAATATTGAGGTGGCTCAAACCGAGGAAGCCCGGTAGATCTCTGTGGATAAAGGGGAGATAGCGTCTTTGAGGGTAGAGCTGAACTGTCTTCAAGAGCAAGAGGACTAGCTGACCGAAATGATGAACTTCCCGTTTGTTGGGATCTTGCCTCTTGAAGAGATCTTTCGGGGGCTGAGCTGAATGTCAGCCTATCTTATTACTCATTTTTTCTCTTCTTTTTTTGTTGTATGGCAGGGGTATGCCCCGAAGTGCATGTACCATGAATTATGCAAGGAATAGAACATCTCCTTCTTTTTTATATATGCTCCCTGCGTGCATTTGTTCACAAAAATCTTCTTCCTTCCTTTTCCTTCTTCTTTCTTTTATTCATGGCCCTTGTCACGTAATAGTAAGAAATGGGTTCCGCTAGGTTGCTTATTGGGAAGAATTTATTTATTGTGGGTAGAAGGACCTACGTGAATATACGGGAGAGTGCTCGCCCTTTCAAGGGGAGGACGAGGGGACCGCTCCACCGTACCGGACACGCGAGTCATCGGGGAGTGTTAACCAATCCGGATGGAAGGATCCGGCACTGGGAGGATCTAATCATCGGCATGGGTTTGATGTCGAAGCAAGGCGATAGGGTTTCATGCATCGACCTAGATAGAAGGTCTAAACCAACAGGGTAGGGTAGGTCCCATTGGGCCTGTTGGCTAGTGTTGGGACGAAGAGAATTGTTTGTTCATTGACTTAGATGTAAGGTCTAGGTCAAAGGTTTTGTAATGACCCTGGCGGGACCAGAGAAAGGTTGCGTATTCATTGGCTTAGACGGAAGGTCTAAACCAAAGGTTCCGTAGGAATCCCGATGGGATAGAGAGAAGGGTTGTTTGTTCGCTGGCTTAGATGGAAGGCTCAAACCAAAGGCTTTATAGCAGTTCTGGTGGGACTGGAACGGGAGGTTGTTATTTGGGCCCAGGCGAAGGGTCTAGGCCAAAGTTTTATAGCAGCCGAGTGGGACAAGGATATGGTGATTCGTTTGTTTAGTCTTCCGAATGCTTTTGAAATTGCAGATATTGTCAGATGGTGATGATTCTCTTCTTTCCTATTTCTTTTTTCTTTTTTTTAATCTCATTACTAACTCAAGTGCCCTTTCAGGTTTTCACCGGAGTCAGCCCCTTCTTGCTTTTACCCACGCGTCCTTGCAGGGTTTTCATGTGGCAGGGTACCCAATTTTGCTCATAGTGCTCTTCCGAGTTTTCACTACGACCGGGTTCTAAGACCTTTTTTCCCTTGCTCACTAGAATGTGTGAACAAGTCCGGCAGGGCACTTCGATTTTGAGCCCTTCGTTTTGTTTTTTTGTTTTTTGAATACGTGTACATATTGCGACCATCTTGGTGGCCCTGGTAGAGGGTCCCAGCCGAGTGTAGAGCCCTTTCGTCAGCCCTTAACAAGGTGTCTGGCGCTGATTTGGTTCAATCATTGACGCGGGGTGGTGTCGATGCAAAGGAGCCTTTCGTTCATGGCCCCAGATGGAAGGTCTAGGTCAAGGATGCATTCATCAGTTCAGACCAGGTGTCGAATACCGAGGTGGTTTGTTTATTGATGTGAGATTAGTGTCAAAGCAGAAGGTCTTTTGTTCATGGCTTCAGACGGAAGGTCCGAGCCAAGGGTCTTTTCGTCAGTACCGACAGGGTGTCAGGAGTTGACATGTTTAATTCATTGACACGGGGTTAGTGTCAAAGCAAAGGGGTCTTTTCATTCATTGACTTAGGATGGAAGGTCTGGGCCAAAGGTTTGCTCGTCAGTGCCGACAGGGTGTCGGAGGCTGACGTGGCTAATTCATTGACACGTGGTAAGTGTCGAAGTAAGGGGTCTTTTCGTTCATTGACTCTAGACGGAAGGTCTGGGCCAAAGGTTTGTTCATCAGTGCCGACAGGGTGTCGGAGACTGACGTGGTTAATTCATTGACACGGGGTTAGTGTCAAAGCAAGGAGGTTTTTTCATTCATTGAGTCCAGATGGACGGTCTGGGCCAAAGGTTTGTTCGTAGGTGCCGACAGGGTGTCGGAGGCTGACGTGGTTAATTCATTGACACGGGATAAGTGTCAAAGCAATGGGTCTTTTCATTCATTGGCTTCAGACGGAAGGTCTGGGCCAAAGGTTTGTTCGTCAGTGCCGACATGGTGTCGAAGTCTGACGTGGCTAATTCATTAACACGAGGTAAGTGTTAAAGCAAGAGATCTTTTCATTCATTGGCTCCAGACGGAAGGTCTGGGCCAAAGGTTTGTTCGCCAGTGTTGACAGGGTGTCGGAGGCTGACACGGTTAATTCATTGACACAGGGTAAGTGTCAAAGCAAGGAGGTTGTTTTGTTCGTAGCCCTAGACAGGAGGTCTAGGCCAAGGGTTTGGTGTTCGCCGGTGAGACAAAGCATCGTAATTCCGAGCTATATTGAGATTTGCCACTACAAGGAGCGCAGTTGGTTTGGTCATTCGGTTACGATGAAGAGTCCAAACCGAAGAAATAATTTTTTTTTGAATTTCGGTGGGACAACGGGGGGGGGGGGGTGATGTCCCCTGACAACTTTTAATCAAGAATCTTTCTTCCCCTTTTTCTTTTTTCTCCTTTTTCCCTCATTTTTCTTTTTTTCTTTTTCTTTCCTTTCTTTTCCCCTTCTCTTTCTTTTCCTTCTTCTTTTGTTTTGAATGGACATTGCACGGTCTCATGGGAGATCCGAGAAAGACGTTTGCTTAATGTGAGATGGGGGGTTTAATTGTTCATTGAATTAGGGAAGTGGTGTATAATATAATTTCAAATGCTTTTCATTAAGGGGTTGAGCTTCCCCCTTATGGTTGACAACAACATATGTACCTCCTTCATAAACTTTTTGGACAACATAAGGCCCAAGCTAACTTTCATTTAATTTGCCTTTAGGATTGGTAGCCATGACTTCTTTTCTTTTGACCACAACAAGGTCACCTTTCTTGAATTCACGCCATTTGACAAGCTTATCGAAGGCGCGGGATATACGGGCCTTATAGACCTATATGTTTTGCTGAGCCTGGAGTCGCTTCCCTTCTAGGTCGGAGAGCTCTTCCAGTCTTCGCTCTGTGTTTGTTCGGCCGTCTTCAACCAATTCATGCTGAATTGCAACCCGTAGTGAGGGTATCTCCAACTCGATAGGGATGACTGCCTCCGAGCCGTACACCAAAGAGAAGGGTAAACAACCCGTCGGAGTCTTGTAGATAGTGCGGTACGCCCACAGCGCCTCATACATCTTTTCTTCACAATCCTTCTTGCTAGAGCTGATTGTCTTAGCCAGGAGGGTGCAGAGGGTTTTATTGAAGGCTTCATCCAACCCATTTGCCTGTGCGTTGTACGGAGTAGATGTTCTCCAGTCAATCTTGTATTTTTCAGTCAGCCTGTAGACCTTTTGATTCCAAAAGTGACTTCCGTTGTCTGACACTATCCGGTTGGGGATGCCGAATCGAAATATTATGTTTCGTCGAACAAATCGGGCCATGGTTTCCCTGTTACTTCTTTCAGAGCTACAGCTTCTGCCCAGTGGGAGAAATAATCTATTTCTACCAGAATATATTTGCATCCTGAAGAGGATGCGGGCAGTGGGCTCATGACATCTGTGCCCCATTTGGGCAAATGGCCAGCTTGGCGCTGTCGGATGTAACTGTGTTGGGGGTCTCCTGGGGACCGCTGCATGCACTTGGCACTTTTGGCATGACTTGGCATATTTACAATAGTCATTGAACATTGTTGGCCAATAATAGCCCAGCTTTTAATTTCAATCTTCATTTTCGGCCCATCCTAGTGTGCTCCGGCTGACCCAGCATGAACTTCTTTCATGACCCTCCAATAGACACACCATTCTTGACATTACCATGAGTAAATCTCATATTACACTGTGATGCCCCAAAGTGACTCGCACATTTGAGTTATTTGAGTGATTTCCTATTTTTCTGGTATTTTTTACATTTTTAGAATTTTTTGAGAAAAAAGTCTTAAACGTGGCGGCCTAGGGTGACGCTGTAACGACCCGAGAATCCGATTACCGGGAAGGCCCGATAACCCGAGACTCGCGCCGCCACCCACGAGTCCGAAGACTCAGAAGGGATAAAGGAAGGTGTGGAGACTACACACGTATCACAAATAATTACAGAAATTAAACAGTTAACTCATTAAGCAGGAAATAAATTTAACAGTTTACAAGATACATGGTCCACAAGATAAAATAAAATAACAACAGCAGTAGTCCACAACTAGTACAGAGACAAGAAAGAAAAGTACAGCTACACGGGGCATACCCCGGCTCTGACCTCTGGCACTAACGCTGGGCACCTGAACCACGCTGAGCCTCAGATGCGCTCCCCTGAGGCCGCGACTCACCTGAAACACGGTGAAAACACACAGGGAATGAGTCTCGGAACAAGACTCAGTAGGGATCACTCGAACCCTACCTCGTAAATGGATAAATCGCCACGCTAGCAGTAAGCGAGTACCTCGAAAAGGGAAGCACTGCAATCTACAAAACACCGCTCTCACGGCACGAAAGCCAACACACGTGCCACGATGAAACGACCGGAACACCACGGTCAATGTGACAAAACCCGAAGGTCGAAGTCGCAAAGACTGACAGTCTGACACTCCCGACTAGACAGGAGTACCACCCACTAGAAGCACAGCCGGTAGCATCCCCTGACGTCTTACACCGCACCACAGGTGAAGTGCCTGACATGGTAGCACCTACCAAAGGCATGGACACCACACAAGAACTACAAACGAGTGACTAGCTGGGGTCACGCTCGTCAGCATGGGTCCAACCGTCCCCAACCACGTGTGCACACACAGACCGCGCGTCCCTGGTTTGGCCCTCTGACCGGTTTTCCCCTCAGTCGGACTCTGGCTGCAAGACGTGGGGCCCGACAAAAACCGATCCACAAACCGTCTCTAAGGGTAGCCTCTCCACCACTCCCTGGTGGGACCACACACGTGTAAGTAGACCACCACTAGGGGAGGGTCACTACAGAGTAGACTCTCAAGTCAACGAAAAATCACGCCACAATTGGACGGCACAAGGAACGCCCCTCGTACCGATACCGTCGCATGGTGACAGAAGCCGACAACGACATCTCCTGGTACCACTCGGTATGACGGGAGACCCGCCGACACGATCTGTCTCCTTGAACGGTCCACACTGGGCCGCTCAGGGATGTGCGGTCGCATAAGGACCACACCTATGGTTAAATGGCCAGCACATGGCCGTTCTACCCAGGTCCAAACAGACTGAAGAACGGCCAACATGGGCCCGTTCAACAGATGTGCGGCCAGCTCCTGGCCGCACGTGGGTGAAGAACGGTCAGCTCCTGGCCGCTCGTCTCCCAACGGTAATAAACCTTAACGGTTAGGCCTTAGCCGCACTAGGGAAGAGCGGCTATGGTTTCACCATTCAAGGGTTGTGCGGTCCAGATCTGGCCGCACACCCAGGCAACGGCACCAGACGACGTACGGCCAGCACCTGGCCGCACGAGGGGTTATGCGGCTAGCTCCTGGTGGCACATCCCAGTGCACTGTACAACGGTAAAATTCAACGGTCGACTACCCAGGGTTGTGCGGTTGTTGTGGGGCCGCACCTTAGGATATGCGGTCCCACGATAGACCGCGCAAGCCTACTACGCGCCGAGCCCAGCCACAGCGCACCGAGCAGATGGACGGCCAGAACCGAGCCGCACAAGGGTTGTGCAGCCCCTGGTTCGACCGCACATCACCCACCGGTGCGAAAGCGGCGTACCTCGCCGGAATTGCCCATTCCAACCCCAAACAAGCCCCACGAAGGGGGAAACGGTGAGAGAAGAACCCCCAAGCCCCCTAGCATGCTCCTACACCCGTGAACCACGGAATCGGGGCTCAAAACGGCGGATCGGACGAACTCTCCCCGCGACATGAATGGCCCTTCCCGGCGTGAAATTGACCCCTCTCGACCTCGTCTCGAGCTAAAACTCGCGAGGAAGGAAGACAAGAGGCCAAGGAACGTCACCCTACCTCCGGTCCACGACGAGACGCGCCGATCCAAGCCCAAATCCACGAAGAATGCTGTTAGAACCTCGCCTTCCCATGCTTCCCACGCTTGCCGCACGCCCGCACGATCGCCTCGTCGTCACCCACGTCCTCGCGCCGTCGCACCGCCGCCGTCTGCACCCGGAACGGAGGTCACCGCGCTCGAACGGGAGAGAGAGAGCGGCCACGGTCGTGAGGGAGGAAGGAGAAGAAAGGAAGAAGAAGAAGAAGAAAAAGAAAAGAAAATGGGGAGGGGGGTTTAATAGAAAATCCAGAATTCCAAAAAATACCAAAAAATAGAAAATTATATTTCCGCGATCCTCGGAACGCACCGATCGCAACGGTACCACTCTCGCCTAGGTGAACAACCCGGTTCACCCGCAACGAGGTTCTGAAGGAATTACCAAAACACACACCGGGAATCAGAAAACACACGCGGAAAAACCGCGAAACGCTCCCGGGCCTCCAAAACAACTCCGAATCACGCCGATCCGGACACGGAAGATGTCCGAAACGAAATTTCGGACACAACGGAGTCGAACACTCCTAGAAATCAGATCTGGGACCCACGAAGAAGGATCCGAAAGGTCCGGGATATTACAGCCCTCCCCCCTTAAAGAATTTCATCCTCGAAATTGAGAACAACCCAAGGGAAAGAAGAGGAAGACTCACTCAAACATGTAAGGGAACTACTGACGCATCTCATCCTCACGCTCCCAAGAAGCCTCACCACCAGAGTGCCGCTGCCACACCACCTTAACCAAGGGGATGACATTATTTCACAGGCGCTGCTCTCGCCTATCCTCTACGTGGATCGGAAACTCTGGAAGAGAAAGGTCTGGAGTCACCTCGGGCCAAACAGAATCCTCGAGCACATGAGAGTCATCGGGCATATACTTCTGCAGCATCGAGACGTGGAACACGTCATGTACCGACGCCAACTCAGGGGGTAACTGTAACTGATAAGCTACCTCACCGATGCGCTCCACGACATGGAAAGGACCAATATAGCGGGAGCTCAGCTTCCCACGCTGTCCAAAATGCATCGCCCCCTTCATCGGAGAAACTCTCAAGAACACGCGATCGCCCACGGCGAACGCGAGAGGCCGCCGCCTTCGGTCAGCATAACTCTTCTGCCGACTCTGGGCCGCCAACATGTTCTGACGATCCAGGTGCACAACCTCCACACATTACTGCACCAACTCCGGTCCTGTCAAAACACGCTCACCAACCTCAAACCAATCCAGTGGAGTCTTACACGGACGCCCATACAACGCCTCATAAGGAGCCATGTCGATGCTCGAATGATAGCTGTTGTTGTAGGCAAACTCCACCAACGGTAGGTGGTGAACCCAACTCCCCTGCCATTCCAGGCAGCAGGACCTCAGCATGTCCTCCAAAGTCTGAATGGTCCTCTCTGACTGACCATCTGACTGAGGATGATACGCTGAGCTAAAAGCCAAATCCGTGCCAAGAGCTCGCTGGAAACTCTCCCAGAATCCAGAAGTGAAACGTGGATCCCGGTCCGACACGATGGAGATGGGAATCCCATGCAACGGAACAATCCGCTCCACATAAAGATGAGCCAACCTGGACACGCTCCAGTTGACTTTGACCGGCAACAACCGAGTCACCTTCGTCAGCCTATCCACCAGCAACCAAATACTGTCCTGACCGCTCAGAGTCCTCGGCAATCCCACCACGAAATCCATGGTCACATGGTCCCACTTCCACACAGGAACATCCAAGGCCTGGAGTGTACCTCCCGGTCACTGATGCTCTGCCTTCACCTGCTAACAGGTTAGACACCTGGTCACAAATTCGGGGACATCTCTCTTCATGCCTGGCCACCAGAACTGCCTCCGCAAGTTCCGATACATCTTCGTCGCACCCGGGTGTACGGTGTACCTGCTCCCATGAGCCTCGCGCAATACCGCACGATGAACCCGCTCCTCGACTGGGACGTACAGCCTGCCACGGAACCTCACGGCACCGTCCTCGTCGAGCTCCACATCAGCCAAAGCCAAAATCCGGGGCAACTCAGGGTCCGCATGCTGAGCCTCTGTCACCTGACGGTGGATAGCAGGTGTGACAGTCAGACTAGCAAGCACTGCCAACCCTGGCTCCTGGAGAATCTTGAGCCTGAATGAAACTTCGGGCACTTATTCCCAGAGCCTTCACTTCCTCAACATCAAGGCACTGATCGTGACCTTCCGACTCAAGGCATCGGCGACGACATTCATCCTGCCCGGCTGATAAGACATGGTGAAGTCATAATCCTTCATAAACTCCTTTCAACGCCTCTGCCTGAGGTTAAGGTTCCTTTGCGTGAACACATATCGCAGACTCTGATGGTTAGTGAACACCTCAAACCTCTCGCCGTACAGATAATGCCTCCAGATCTTCAGCGTGAAGATCACAGCCGCCAACTACAGGTCATGGGTAGGGTAGTTCTCCTCGTGGCGCTTCAGCTGTCGAGATGCATAAGCCACCACTCTACCATGCTACATCAACACAGCACCCAATCCGACCCCGGAAGCATCTGTACACACCACAAAACCTCCCGATCCAGAAGGTAAATGAAACACCGGAACCGAGGTGAGCAATCTCTTCAGTTCCCTGAAACTCTGCTCACACTCCTCAGACCAGACGAAAGGCACATCCTTCCGCGTAAGTCTAGTCATCGGGGCCGCAACGTGAGAAAAATCTTGGATAAATCGACGATAATAGCCCGCAAGCCCCAAGAAACTCCGGATCTCCGTCACAGACCGCGGCCTCGGCCACTGCGTTACTGCCTTGATCTTGGCGGGGTCCACGGAAATACCATCACCAGAAATCACGTGCCCCAAAAAGTGCACCTCACGAAGCCAGAACTCGCACTTACTGAGCTTCGCATACAACTGGTGATCTCGCAACGTCTGCAGCACCACACCTAAATGGTACGCGTGCTCCTCGGCAGACCGCGAATAAACAAGGATGTCGTCCACAAATATGACCACGAACTGGTCCAAATACGGATGAAACACCCTCTGCATCAAGTCCATGAAGGCTGCGGGGGCATTGGTGAGCCCGAACAGCATCACCAGAAACTCATAATGCCCGTACCTCGTTCTGAACGCAGTCCTCTCTACATCGGACTCGCGAATCCTCAGCTGATAGTAACCGGATCGCAAATCAATCCGCGAGAACACTCGCGCAGACTGAAGCTGGTCGAACAAATCATCAATCCGCGGCAACAGATACTTGTTCTTAATGGTCACTTCATTTAGCTGCCGGTAGTCAATGCACAACCGCAAGCTACCGTCCTTCTTTTTCACGAACAACACAGGCACTTTCCAAGGGGAAAAGCTAGGACGAATGTACCCCTTGGCCAGTAGCTCCTGCAACTGCGCCCTCAACTCCCTCAACTCAGCGGGGGCCATACGGTAGGGAGCATTCGCCAAAGGTCCCGTACCCAGCACAACCTCGATAACGAAATCAATCTCCCGCTGGGGAGGCAATCCAGGTAAGTCCTCCGGAAAAACATCGGGAAACTCGCACACCACAAGAATATCCTCGACATCCGGCTCCATGTGGTCAGTCACAACCACGGAGGCGAGAAAACCCTGACAACCGGCATCAAGCAAACGACGAGCTCGAATCACAGAAATAAAAAAGCGGGAATAGGAAGACCTGATACGTTGGAAATAGAAGGTGGGTCCGTGAAGTCGTCGGAAATAAACCCTCTTCGAGCCGTAATCCACCAACACATGATGTGCCTCGAGCCAATCCATACCCAAAATCACATCAAAGTCCTGAAGCGGCAACGCATAGAGCCTAGCCGGTAAACTCCGCCCTTCCATCCACACAGGAACCTCATCGAAGCAATACGGAGTGATCATAAATTCACCCGAAGGTAACTCCACTGCCAAATCACAGGACAACTGGGTCACTGGCTCCTCAATCCTCAGCGCGAAATCCTTCGAAATAAACGAATTAGACGCGCCAGAATCGAACAAAACCCGAGCCGCACAACCAAAAACCCGAACGGTACCTTCCACGAGCTGCGACGCCACTGCCTCTGCCTTGGTCATGTGTGTGATCTGGCCTCGAGCTCTCTGCCTGCCTCCCATGCTAGCTGACCTGGGTAGCGGCGGATACTGTCCCTGCTGCTGCTGCTGCTGGTGCCTCTGCTGCGGGGGAACTTGCTGCTGCTGAGGAAACGGCTGCTGCTACTGTGACCTCTGAGGACAATCACGCGCCATATGCCCTGGCTGGTCACACCGGAAATAAACTATCGGCGCTGTGCACTGCCTGCCTGGGTGGTACTCGCTACACCGTGGACACGGTCCTCGCGATCCACCCACTGACCCCTGACGCTGAAACGGGACCGGCTGCTGTACACTGCCCGATGATGCCTGCCCCTGATCCTTGGACTTCTTCTTACCGAACCCCTTCTTGAAGAACTTCTTGACCTTCGAGCCAAAAGACGCCGATCCTGTCACTGACGCTGCCGGTGCCGGCGCTCCTGAACCACCCGACACACGCTGAAAGGAAGCCTGCTGCTGGGTAGCCGACTGCTGGCTGCGACCCGACAAGGACTGCCCCTGGCTGATCGGTCCTCGAGTCCTCTGCATATCCATCTCCAAAGAAGCCGCAACACGAGACGCTGTCTCCAGATCAGTGGCCGCATTCGCGATCAAATGGTGCCTCAGCTCCTGCCTCAAGCCCTGCACGAACTGTGCGGTCTTCACCCTCTCATGCTCCATGATATGGGGTGCATACCGACCTAGCTCAACAAATCGGGCCCTGTACTGCAACACAGACATATCGCCCTGAACCAGCTCCAGAAACTCACGCATCCGCTGCGTAGCAATAAACTCTGGATAGTAGGTATGCTCAAAAGCACTGACAAAGTCACCCCACGCAATCTGCTCATGTGGACGAAGCTGGAAAGACGTCTTCCACTAGGAAGACTACCACTCCTGAGCTGTACCCTGCAACTGGTTGGAGGCCAACATCACTCTGTCCACCGTAGTACTCCGCGCAGAACTGAACACCCGCTCCATCTCGTCGAGCCATATCAGGGTCTGGCTGACCGCCGTAGTAAGGTGGATGAAACTGCATGAAATCCCTCACTGCTCGGCCTGGCCCACCCCTGGTCGACGAGCCCTCACCAGCATCTCCGCCGAACTGCTGCGACATAAGCTGGTACATGCCATGAAAGAAATCCTCGGCCCCCAGAAGCCTCGTAGTATCCATGCCTCGGTGGCCCCCGGTGGCGCTCTACTATGCTCCTCCAGATCTCGCTGAACCCCCTGCTGGATCTCCTGACCTCCAGCCGACTGCCCCTGCTGAGAGCGAGTGCTCCTCCTCGGCGCCATACTCGCTCCTGAAGCAAAAGACAGAAAACACGGAAACATCAAGGTCAAGAAAAACGCACGATGCCCGATGCCAGTGTCAACCGTACATCATCGCTGTGGACTAGTGGACCACTATAATTACTTATGATTCTCGTATAATCCCACAACCGCTGCTCTGATACCATTCTATAACGACCCGAGAATCCGATTACCGGGAAGGCCCGATAACCTGAGACTCGCGCCGCCACCCACGAGTCCGAAGACTCAGAAGGGTTAAAGGAAGGTGTGGAGACTACACAAGTATCACAAAAAATTGCAGAAATTAAATAGTTAACTCATTAAGCAGAAAATAAATTTAACAATTTACAAGATACATGGTCCACAAGATAAAATAAAATAACAACAGCAGTAATCCACAACTAGTACAGAGACAAGAAAGAAAAGTACAGCTACATGGGGCATACCCCGGCTCTGACCTCTGGCACTAACGCTGGTCACTTGAACCAAGCTGAGCCTCAGACGCGCTCCCCTGAGGCCGCAACTCACCTGAAACACGGTGAAAATACATAGGGAATGAGTCTCGGAACAAGACTCAGTAGGGATCACTCGAACCCTACCTCGCAAACGGAGAAACCGCCACGCTAGCAGTAAGCGAGTACCTCGAAAAGGGAAGCCCTGCAATCCATAAAACTCCGCTCTCACGGCACGAAAGCCGACACACGTGCCACGGTGAAACGACTGAAACACCACGGTCAACGCGACAAAACCCAAAGGTCGACGTAGCAAAGACTGACAGTCTGACACTCCCGACTCGACAGGAGTACCACCCACTAGAAGCACAGCCGGTAGCATCCCCTAACGTCTTACACCACACTGCAGGTGAACTGACTGACATGGTAGCTCCTACCAAAGGCACGGACACCACACAAGAACTACAAACGAGTGACTAGCTGGGGTCACGCTCGTCAGCGTGGGTCCAACCATCCCCAACCACGTGTGCACACACAGACCGCACGTCCCTGGTCTATCCCTCTGACCGGTTTTCCCCTCAGCCGAACTCTGGCTGCAAGACGTGGGACCCTACGGAAACTGATCCACAAATCGTCTCTAAGGGTAGCCTCTCCACCACTCCCTGGTGGGACCACACGTGTGTAAGCATGCTACGACTAGTGGAGGGTCACTACGGAGTAGACTCTCAAGTCAACGAAAAATCACGCCACAACCGGACGGTACAAGGAACGGCCCTCGTACCGATACCGTCGCATGGTGACAGAAGCCGACAACGACATCTCACGGTACCACTCGGTATGACGGGAGACCCGCCGACATGATCTGTCCCCTTGAACGGTCCACACTGGGCCGCTCAGGGATGTGCGGTCGCATAAGGACCGCACCTAGGGTTAAACGGCCATCACAGGACCGTTCTACCTAGGTCCAAAAAGACTGAAGAACGGCCAACATGGGCCCGTTCAACATATGTGCGGCCAGCTCCTGGCCGCACGTGGGTGAAGAATGGTCAGCTCCTGGCCGCTCGTCTCCCAACGGTAATAAACCTGAACGGTTAGGCCTTAGCCGCACTAGGGAAGAGCGGCTATGGTTTCACCGTTCAAGGGTAGTGCGGTCCAGATCTGGCCGCACACCCAAGCAACGGCACCAGACGACGTACGGCCAGCACCTGGCCGCACGGGGGGTTATGCGGCTAGCTCCTGGATGCACATCCCGGTGCACTGTACAACGGTAAAATTCAATGGTTGAATACCCAGGGTTGTGCGGTTGTTGTGGGGCCGCACCTTAGGATATGCGGTCCCACGATAGACCGCGCAAGCCTACTGCGCGCGGAGCCCAGCCACAACGCGCCGAGCCGATGGACGGCCAGAACGGAGCCGCACAAGGGTTGTGCGGCCCCTGGTTCGACCGCACATCGCCCACCGGCGCGAAAACGGCGAACCTCGCCGGAATCGCACATTCCAACCCCAAACAAGCCCCATGAAGGGGGAAACGGTGAGAGAAGAACCCCCAAGCCCCCTAGCATGCTCCTACGCTCGTGAACCACGGAATCGGGGCTCAAAACGGCGGATCAGACGGACTCTCCCCGCGGCATAAACGGCCCTTCCCGGCGCAAAATTGACCCTTCTCGACCTCGTGTTGAGCTAAAACTCGCGGGGAAGGAAGACAAGAGGCCAAGGAACGTCACCCTACCTCCGGTCCACGACGAGACGCGCTGATCCAAGCCCAAATCCACGAAGAATGCTATTAGAACCTCGCCTTCCCATGCTTCCCACGCTTGCCGCACGCCCGCACGATCGCCTCGTCGTCACCCACGTCCTCGCACCGTCGCACCGCCGCCGTCTGCACCCAGAACGGAGGTCGCCGCGCTCGAACGGGAGAGAGAGAGAGAGAGAGAGAGAGAGCGGCCACGGTCGTGAGGGAAGAAGGAGAAGAAAGGAAGAAGAAGAAGAAGAAAAAGAAAAGAAAATGGGGGGCGGGGTTTAATAGAAAATCTGGAATTTCAAAAAATACCGAAAAATAGAAAATTACATTTCCGCGATCCTCGGAACGCACCGATCGCAACGGTACCACTCTCGCCTAGGTGAACGACCCGGTTCACCTGCAACGAGGTTCCGAAAGAATTACCAAAACACACACCGGGAATCGAAAAACACACGCGGAAAAGCCACGGAATGCTCCCGGGCCTCCGAAACAACTCCGGATCGCGCCGATCCAGACACGGAAGATGTTCGAAATGAAATTTCAGACACAATGGAGTCGGACACATCAAGAAACCAGATCTGGGACCCATGAAGATGGATCCAAAAGGTCTGGGATATTATAGCCCTCCCCCCTTAAGGAATTTCATCCTCGAAATTGAGAATAACCCAAGGGAAAGAAGAGGAAGACTCACTCAAACAGCTAAGGGAACTGCCGACGCATCTCGTCCTCACGCTCCCAAGAAGCCTCACCACCAGAGTGCCGCTGCCACACCACCTTAACCAAGGGGAGGACCTTGTTCCGCAGGTGCTACTCTCGCCTATCCTCTACGCGGATCGGAAACTCTGGAAGAGAAAGGTCTAGAGTCACCTCGGGCCAAACAGAATCCTCGAGCACATGAGAGTCATCGGGCATATACTTCCACAGCATCGAGACGTGGAACACGTCATTGTGGACACCAAAAATTGCACACCCAGATGTCCTGCTCGTCCCAGCGTTAACAACAGAATCGAGTGAAGAAGCCCCGGGGAGACTGGTCATCCGGATTCCCCGAACATGCACACACTGCCGTGAGACTATCTCCAGAGTCACTATAGTGAAGAGAAATCAACCACCAAGGGCCTCACAAACCACAGGCCATAGAGAAAATTAAATGGGCCATGACTCGTGCTCACAACGGGCTCACAACGGGCTCAGAAATGCGCCCATTTGGCCTTCAGCGGCACGCCCATTTGGCCTTCAGCGGCACGCCCATTTGGGGCTTCAGCGGCACGCCCTTTTGGCCCTCCTGCGGCACACTTATTGAGCCCGCCAGCGGCACAGCGTGAAGGCGTTTCAACGACCGAACGACGTGACGCCCATGCCCTACGTATCCTTGGCGCGCAGTGAGCTGTCCGAGGTGTCAACCAGAGGTTGGGCCACGCAGGCTACTCCCCTGACATCCAGGACGGGAGAAGTCAAACCCCATCATGACCAGCCGCTTCCCGCCTCCGACTGCCATGCTCGAGGGCTCCCGCTGCTGAGAGTATAAAACCACTCCCATTCCGACGAAGAAGGAGGGGCAGACACAACAGAAAGACCAGAAGAGAAGAAGAGAAGAAGAGGCTGGGGCTCTCCCTGGTGCATCACTCACCGTCGCTGGAGTGAAGAGAAGTAAAAAAAAGAAGAAGAGAAGAAGAAGAAGAAGAGGAGAGGCTCTTGCCTTCCCGTGCTGCTCCGTCACCACCGTCTGAGTGCAGAGAGAAGAGAGAAGAAATAAGAGAAGAGAGAAGAGAGTGAGCTATGGGAGGGGAGGAGCTAGCACTCCGTTCCCCTCCCCACTGTATCTTGTTTTATTTTTCTCCATTTCCCTCTTTTTTTTGGTAAACCACGATGTATTATCCCCTCTTGGGCTGCTCCCTTTTTAAAGGAATAAAAAGCTCGCTAGGTGTTCATGTTTTGTGCATGTGCATCCCCATGTGTTTGCATTCCTTGTCGTTTTACCCTTTTCACGGTCTTTTACCGATTACTTCCGAGTACCACAGTTTCCCTCAGGGGTTTCATCTCGTTGGCCACCTCCTCCTTTGTAGGATAGCTCGGTGGCTACCCCCCCTTTTTTTTCTTTGCATCAGAAGTCTCCTCTCCACCAACACGTTCTGGGCTTCCCCAAAGCCGGTGCACCTTCAGCCTGGCTTGGACGGCACACTCCCTGGCTATGCCCTGCTGACACACCCCTAGCCAGCCCCTGCCTGGTGCACCCCCAGCCCGTTATAGAAGAGTCTTCCGTCTGTTGTTTTCCCCGGGTTTCCCGAAGTTTTATCAAAGGTGCTGCCGCCTTCGGGCGCCCACATCCCGCTGTCGGGTTCCGCCACTCCATGTGGGCGCGTTCCCTTTATCTCCCTTACCATCTGGGTCAAGGGGAGATGCTGCCGAATTTTCGTCAGAATTAACACAATGGCAATAATAATAATAATAGAAAAGTAACACTGCAAAGAGAAATAATAAATGAACAGAATAAACACCAATGCAACGGCTCCACCGAAGTGATGAAAGAACCACGGGGATTCCGAACAAACTAATCACATGCATCTTCATAACGAAATACCGAGCATGACCGCAAACTTGATCTGCATGAATAAAAGAAAACCAAATAAAGTTCCTTCCATGCATTTCATGAATAAAAGAAAACCTCCTACGTGCATCTCATGAATAAGAGAGCCTCCCTCAAGAGCATAAGCATCGCATTGCGTCTCAACATCCACCCTGCATGCATAAACCCCCGTCCCATATGCACAAGCCTCGGACCATCATGGGCATAGACTTCACTATACCTACATTGGATTCGCCAACACATGAGCTCCATTCTAGCCCGACACAGCCCCTGCCCAGCACCCTCATCCGGTACACCTATTCCAGCCTTCGCCGGCACACCCTTTTGGCCCTTCAGCGGCACACTCTTCCTCAGTGTGTCCCTCTCTCTCTCACCATCTCTCCCTCTCTCAGCCCCTCACCGTCTCCCTCTCCCTCACCATCTCACTCTCTTTCTCCCTCCGTCTCACCCTCTCTCTCTCCCTCCGCCTCACTCTCTTTCTCCACCGTCTCTCCCTTTTCCTCCCTCCATCTCACTCTTCCCCTCACCGGCACACACTCTCTCCCTCCGTCTCTCTCTCCGTCTCTCACTGTCTCTCCCTCTGTCTCTCTCTCTCTCCGGTACACTCCCCCCCTCTGTCTCTCCCTTTCTCTCCCTCCGTCTCTTCCCCTCACCGGTACACCTCCATCCTCCTTCACCGGTACACTCCCTCCACCGTCTCCCTCACCGTCTCACTCACACTCTCTCCCTCTCACCGTCTCATTCCCCCCTCGCCGGCACACCTCTCTCTCTCTCACCGTCTCACTCTCCCTCCGTCTCACCTCTTCTTCCACCGTTTCTCCGAAGTGGAACCCAATGTACAGACTTGGCAGGTTGATACACGAACACAGCAACAAGCAATGTATAGACTCTGCGTGAAGGATTGCACAAATGCAGACAGTGAAGCATGTACATTGGAAATGGATGTTCAGACATGCCATGAACGAATGCATGGGCCTAATATGCTTGTGACAACGATGTACAGACTTTGAACTGGCCAATGTATAGACTTTGAGCGGCAGCAAATGGACAAAGACTTTGAGCTGAAGGATGTACAGACTTTGTGTGCTGGTTGTATAGACACTGTACAGACTTTGAGCTGAAGGATGTATAGACTTTGTGTGCTGGTTGCACAGACAATGTATAGACTTTGGTCTGATGGGCGTACAGACTTTGTGTGCATGCAGCCAGCCGATGTACAGACTTTGTGTTGCGGTGACCAGCCAATGTCTAGACTTTGAGCTGATGAATGCAGCCAATGTATAGACTTTGGACTGGTGAATGTACAGACTTTGTGTTGCAGTGACCAGCCAATGTATAGACTTTGAGCCGATGAACCAGCCAATGTGTAGACTTTGAGCTGATGAATGCAGCCAATGTATAGACTTTGGGCTGATGAATGTACAGACTTTGTGTGCAGCAACCAGCCAATGTACAGACTTTGTGTGCAGCGACCAGCCAATGTACAGACTTCATGTTGCAGCAACTAGCCGATGTATAGACTTTGTGTTGCAGCAGCAACCAACGTACAGACTTCGTGTTGTAGCAACCAGCCGATGTACAGACTCTGTGTGCATGAAACCAGCCAATGTACAGACTTTGTGCATGCATGCAACCAGCCAATGTATAGACTTTGAGTCGCAGCAAATGGACGATGTACAGACTTTGCGTGTGTGCTAGCAGACGATGTACATACTTTACGTTTGTAGCAAATGAGGAATGCACCGGCTATGCACGGCACGCTATGCAACCAATGTATGGACTTGTGTGTTTGCTAAACCAGTGAACGTGGGTAAAGATAGGAATGTATAGACTTTGCATGCGTGGAGCACACGGGCTGCACCGACCTCAATCCGCGGGCTGCATCGACCTTGTCTCTGCCTAACATTGCACTGACCTCATCCCTCTGGCGACCGGACCTGCACCGAGTCAGTCTGGATCTGCACCGACCTTATCCCTGTGCATGCACTGACTTCAGCCCAAACATTACGCTGACCTTACCCAGCCTTTGTTCTGAACCCTGCACCAACCTCATCGGAGCATTGCACTGACCTTGCCCAGCTTTTGTTCTGGATCTGCACCGACCTTAAGCCCAGGTCCTGCTCATGCCCCCTTCCAGCAGTACACCCTCCTGCTTACACCCCCACCCGGTACACTCTCCAGCCCTTCTGCCCGGCGCATTCCTACCTTCCCCTAGCGGTACACTATCAACTCCCCTATCCGATGCACTCCTGCCCTCCTCTAGCGGTACACCAACCAACCCAGCGGTACACTCTCTAGCCTTCAGCCCCTTTTGGCCCATCCTCCCACGCGTACCCTAAATGCAACAAAAAATAATAATAATAATAACAAACTCACAAAAAAGGGATAAATAATAAAAAGGGGATAAATAATTAAAAAAAAGGGGCATAAATAATAACAATAACCATAAATTCAAAAAAAATTAAAATAAATAAATAATGATAACAAAGAAATAAGCAGTGATAATAATGAACTCAAAAAAGGTAAATAAGTAAACAAATAATAATAAAATAAATAAATGATGATAATAAAAAACTCACCAAAAATATAAAAAAAATAACAAACAAATAATTAAAACTCAAATAATAATAAAACGATGAGATCCGCTTCGCAGCCTCGTTCTCCTCAAGACCCGATATGAAGGGAACATTAACACCGCCCCTCCAAGTCGGGCTCGGACCTTGGGAACCATCCCAATATGGCCGTAATCTGACATTGCGTTGGGCCGATAGTTGGTCAAACCGGACTCGTCCACGTTGGGATTCGTCCCCGCTCTTTCATTGAGATTGCCGTAAATTCGGCACACATTTGTACGGGTTTATTTCCGTTTACGTCGGGCTTTCAATACGGACCCTTGTCCGGACATAAAGTGGTCCATGAACGACCGACAAAATCTAAATGGAACGAGAAGGCTCTCATCATCCCTGGACCCTTTGCATGGGAATATTAACAAGGCCTCTGTGGGATGTGCTTGGACCTCGGGTCCGTCCCGATTATGGTCATTGTCTGACCCCCGCCCTCGGCCTATAGCTTGCTTCCTTCGAACATGTTTTGGTTTTGGAATCTAGTCCCGGGACTCTTCCCCGTTGCCCTCTGGCACCGGGAAAATTAATGATGCCCACGCAAGCCCCATTTGGACCGCGGGAGGCGCCCCCGGTATGGTCCCGACTCGATCTCGCACCGGGCCAATAAATTCGCTAGTTTCCTGCTACACTAACCGAGATTTAACAGAATGCTTTCAGTGTCTCGGAACAATGTATTTGCCGTATCACGGCATACATATGTTCCAGGTCCTCCTGCGACGATTATGTTATTCTCAAGCTGGACACCCGTCCGAATATTAAACGGTCTCCCGAATGACTGACACGTTTCGAGCTTCCGCTTCCCTAGACACAGGGCTTTTCAGTCGATTCAAGGGATATTCCCTCGTTGCCCCTTGGCACCGGAAATATTAATGACGCTCATGCAGGTCTTGTTTCGACCGCGGGGGGCCCACCGCAGTATGGTCGCAGCTTGCTCTTGCACCGGGCCAACAGATTTACCAGTTTTTGACCGCTCCAACCGAGGCTCAGCCGAACGTTTTCCGCTCTTCCGAACAATAAATTTGCCATACCTCGGCATACATGCGTTCCGATTTTCCCGCGACAACCGTGATTTTCTCTAGCCGGACATTTGTCCGAACATTAAATGGTCAGTACACGACCGACATGACCGTGAATGTTTTCTTCTCACCCTCACGCGGGGATTTCAATGCATCCTAATAGACTTTTCATGCAATTAATTTCCTGGCCATGAGGCCCTGATTCTCGGCGATTAATCAAGGGTGCTCCCTCGTATGGGGGATGTAAATGACGTCGTGACCTTTCTAGCGCGGTGGGTTTTGGACTCGACATGAACCACACAATCGTCTGACCGAGTCAGATCGAGCGCACCATGGGCTCTTCGGAGCCCGAACAAATTGTCACTTCGGTGACTGGCACGCCCATGCACCTAATAGACGAACCACTTGAATAGGTGAATTTCAGTGCATCCACAGTCATGCACTGACGCCAACTCAGGGGGTAACTGCAACCGATAAGCTACCTCACCGATGCGCTCCACGATATAGAAAGGACCAATATAGCGGGGGCTCAGCTTCCCACGCCGTCCAAAACGCATCACCCCCTTCATCAGAGAAACTCTCAAGAACACGCGATCGCCGACGGCGAACGCGAGAGGCCGCCGCCTACGGTCAGCATAACTCTTCTGCCAACTCTGGGCCGCCAACATGTTCTGACGAACCAGGTGCACAACCTACACACACTGCTGCACCAACTTCGGTCCCGTCAAAACATGCTCACCAACCTCAAACCAATCCAGTGGAGTCCGACACAGACACCCATACAACACCTCATAAGGAGCCATGCCGATGCTCGAATGATAGCTGTTGTTGTAGGCAAACGCCACCAACGGTAGGTGGTGAACCCAACTCCCCTGTCACTCCAGACAGCAGGACCTCAGCATGTCCTCCAAAGTCTGAATGGTCCTCTCTGACTGACCATCTGACTGAGGATGATATGCCGAGCTAAAAGCCAAATCCGTGCCAAGAGCTCGCTGGAAACTCTCCCAGAATCCAGAAGTGAAACGCGGATCCCGATCCAACACGATGGAGATGGGAATCCCATGCAACGGAACGATCCGTTCCACATAAAGACGAGCCAACCTGGACACGCTCCAGCTGACTTTGACCGGCAACAACCGAGTCACCTTCATCAGCCTATCCACCAGCAACCAAATACTGTCCTGACCACTCGGAGTCCTCGGCAATCCCACCATAAAATCTGTGGTCACGTAGTCCCACTTCCACGCAGGAACATCCAAGGGCTGGAGAGTACCTCCCGGTCGCTGATGCTCCGCCTTCACCTGCTGACAGGTCAGGCACCTGGCCACAAATTCGGTGACATCTCTCTTCATGTCCAGCCACTAGAACTACCTCCGCAAGTTCCGATACATCTTCGTCACACCCGGGTGTACGGTGTACCTACTCCCATAAGCCTCGCACAATACCGCACGACGAACCCACTCCTCGGCTGGGACGTACAGCCTGCCACGGAACCTCACGGCACCATCCTCCCCGAGCTCCACATCAGCCAAGCTAAAATCTGGGGCAACTCAGGGTCCGCATGCTGAGCCTCTGTCACCTGACGGCGGATAGCAGGCGTGACAGTCAGACTAGCAAGCACTGCCAACCCTGCCGCCTGGGAAATCTTGAGCCTGAATGAAACTTCAGGCACTTGTTCCCAGAGCCCGCGGAGAGTAACTGCTCGCGACAGGTTTCATTTACTACATTTCCATTACTGTCAAAATCCCGAGGAGAGTAGCTGCTCGCGGCAGGTTTCATTCACATTATTTCCATTTCTACCATTTTTATTCCTGTCAAAGCCCGCGGAGAATAACTTACTGCGGCGGTTTCATTTACGTTATTTCCATTTCTGTTATTTCCATTACTATCAAAACCCCACGGAGAGTAACTGCTCGCGGTAGGTTTCATTTACGTTATTTTCATTTCTATTATTTCCATTCCTATCAAACCCCGCAGAGAGTAACTGCTTACATCAAGTTTCATTTATTTCATTTCCATCACTGTCAAACCCCCGCGGAAGGTAACTTCATCGCAGCGGTTCCCCTTTCCCGCTATTTCATTTCTGTCATTCCCCTTCCCCATTTCAATTCCAGTTTAAACCCGCGGGGAGTAACATCCCGCTGCGGTATGTTATTGCACTATTTCCATTCCGTGTGTTTCACTGTTTCAACCACGCGGAGGGCAACTTCTCTTCGGGGGTCTTTCCCCGCGTCTCTGCGTGATCCACGCATTTTCCCCCGCCTCCTCCTTTCATGTGACGTCGTTCACATTTCTTGGCGATCACGGTGGGACCTCCTTTTGTTTTCTTTTAGTTACCTGTGTATTTTCGGCACCCACGTGTGCCCCTCCATTTGGCACCCACGCGTGCCCCTCCTTATTGTGCCCACGCGCGCTACAGTTGTGCTCCAAGCAGCATCTTTTTATTTTCATATCTCATGCACCATGTGCATTCCCCCATAGTCCCTCATGATTTCCTGAGAAGTTTGCATTGTTTCGGAAAAAGGAACAAGTTCTAAGCAGTTCGTTTACCTAGTTGATTGCCATATTTGAATGTGTTGAAGTCCTTCTTTATTCTTCCTTCTGTCGTCCCTGAAAGAGCACATTTCTCTCTGAGAACACGTCTGCCACCCAAGACACGTATTGTTATAAGCATCCATGTTGGCAGACGCGTCTTCAGCAGCATCACCCTATTATCACTAATAACCCCTGTTTGGAGGCGTCTTGGTAACTGGACGCGCTCTTTTAAAGGTGCCTCCCATTATGGACGTGTTTTATGCATTTCTGTGAAATTTGTTCAGTCCATTTTGTTTTGCATATTTCATGTTCTCCCTGTTCTGTTTATATCTTTTGTGTATCTCCGTTGTACATCAGCATTGCATGCATTAACATCTCCCCCTTTTTTACATTTTTAGGAAATTACCCTCTCTCGGTGAAGGAAAGACTCTCTGTTCGGGAATTCCTCTCGACAAACTAGAATCTCCTCTATCGGGACCTCCGTAAGTCCTCGACAACGAAGGATTCCCTCTTCGTTCACTGGGCTGGTTGTACCACTGAAGTTCCCCGAAGATAGTTGACCTACACGTGGGGAGAGTGTGAAATCCTAGTTGGCACGAAGTCAAATCAAAACTGGAACTAGGATCCTACCTTGTTGAGTGAATTTATGAATTTTTTGAAAATCATCTCATACAAGGAAACTCTGAATTGAACATAAACATCCACTTGTTTGATAATCTCTACAAAAATTGTTTGTGAGCACATTGTTTGATTTCATCATGATGTTACGTTCTGGTAAAGTGTCTAGCATGCCTAGTTACACTTTTTATGACCATGAGGATGGTCGCTTTGATTCATCACATACCCCTCATGTCCGTCACTCTCATCGCAACTTCTATGAGGAGTCTCACCCTGTTTCCACATCCTATGGTCATATCCACACTATGGACCATGACCAAATCCGTGAGTCCTCACATGAAGTGTAGGCCACTGCTAGGGGAGCTTCCCCCTCCACTAGTGTTCCCTATGCCTTGGATGTCCTGGCTTCTCACATCAACTCTCTCAGCCCTCAACAACTTGAAGCCATCCAGGCTGTCATTAAGAGGGGATCTACTTCTCCTTCTCTCCAGGGTCATCCATGAACCGTACGTGGTCCTCATGCTTCTCCTTTTAAGGACCACGTGGGCCAACCGCCGCCCTCATTTCAACATCCTTCGCAACCCCAAAATCTAGCTGTCCCTCGTACCCTGGTCCGACCGGGTCATTCTACGGGCAAGCCTCACTCCCCTTCTCCTTCAAGGCCTCCATATCAAGCCGCCCCTCCAAGGTCTCAAGGCCGACTTGTTGTGACTCCTCTGTGTTGATGATGTTGACATATGCTTTACTTCATTGGCGACACCTTGTTTTGATTGATTGACAACTATTTATGCTTTGATGAAATTGTTCTTATCAGATTGTATGTGTGGTCTATGCACTTCACAGGTTTACACACTGCACACACACTCAAAGTCCACACATTGCACGTAGAGTCTATACACTGCCTTGTGTTGTGTTTGTGCATTGTTGATAATGTAAGTCAATACATCCATGCACAGTCTGGACAGTAGTGGGTCGACCCCCTTTCTAGATGGGTCGACTCCCTCAGAACATTCAAGTCTATACACTACCCATCTTCTTAGTGTCTCATGCAGCGTCAACGCAGTAAGTGTGTACATTGCATTGGCTAAGTCTGCAGCGTCAACGTAGCATGTCTATACACTGCATGGCGAGCCCAAAGTCTATACATTGCATTGGCTAAAGTCTGCACAATGTCCGTCTCATTTAGAGTCTAAGGCAATGTCTATACACTGGACTTGAAGTGTGTACATTGAGCGTCTCATTGAGCGTCTCATGAAAGTCTATACAGTGGTTCAGGCTAAGTGTGTACATTGTCCATCTTGTTTGAAGTCCATACATTGCATTGCATTGGCTA
This sequence comes from Amorphophallus konjac, assembly GCA_022559845.1. NCBI lineage: Eukaryota > Viridiplantae > Streptophyta > Magnoliopsida > Alismatales > Araceae > Amorphophallus > Amorphophallus konjac. The sequence goes on from CM040121.1 coordinate 174,357,144, forward strand.
AGTATGTACACTATCCGTCTGACTTAGCGTCTTGTGCATTGAGCGAAGTCCATACATTGCAGCTCGCACATTCAGCAAGTCTATACAGTGGTTCAGGCTAAGTCTGTACATCGGACTGTGTTAGGCGAAGTATGTACAACGGACTGTTCATGCATCAACATTCAAAGTCCATACATTGGACTGTAGCATGCATCAGTGAAGTCTGTACAGCTTCATGCATTGTTCTTCAAGTCCATACACTGCACTGTAGATTGCTCAAGGTGAAGTCTGTACATCCATCAGTGATCTTGCAAGTCTATACATCGGTAGCTTTACCGACGTTGCACTCGAAGTCTATACACTGATAGCTTTACCGTCGTTTCCCATTGGCAAGTCTATACATCGCAGTTGAGTGGAAGTCTGTACAGCCCAAGTCTGTACATTGCATCATGTGCTTCATGCAAGTCTATACATTCGGTTGTCTTGCATCGTTCATCAAGTCTGTACAGCCTTGTCTTTAGCAAGTCTGCATATCGTGAAGTCTATACATTCAGATGAACTTGAAATTTGACGACCATCAGAAGTGGCGTCACTTTTGAATCAAACGTCTAGGAAGAAGGCGTCTTTTACGTTGTGCATACTTTGATGTCATAGCCAAGTCTATTCACTCGCTAGTGTGCATATGCATAGTCTGTACATTGTCCTCATGCATACACAAGCATCCAAGTCTGTACAGAGTCATTTGCATTCCTACATATCCAAGTCTGTACAGAGTCATTTGCATTCCTACATATCCAAGTCTATACAGCCAGTGTCTGCGTTGCATTGCATGCATCATGTTTGAAGTCTATACATTGAGCTGAAGGATGCCTAAGTCTATACGTTGGCTACTGAATGTTCTGCAGACTCTGTACATTGCATTCGACGAGTTCACAAAGTCCATACAGTGAAGTCCATACATCATCTGTTGTCTGTCCAAGTCGTTACATTACCTAAGTATGTACAGCTGTTGCCTTCTTATATGAAGTCTACACATTGGGCAGAGTCTGTACATTGCATTCGAGTTCACAAAGTATGTACAGGGTTCTATACTTACAACTGATGATCCGATATTCTGTCTGATAGGGATTCTTTACAGAGATTGGTGACTTGGCTCGTGATCCAAGGAGGACGAGGTGCTGTGATGGTGACACGTGGAAGCAGCCCATCCCAGGATGCTGCCATGTGGATGAAATGTCCTCGGTTCTGGTGAATTCTATGGGCGGGAAATGTGGAAGCCACGCGCCCTTATCCAGTCTGCTGCTGTATATATATGAGTCTTCATCTTCAGATGAAGGCTGATCGATCAAGTGGCAAAGTATATACAGTGAGGCTGAAAGACTGAAGCAGCAGAGAGCCACCGATCCACAGTGAGAAGAAAAATAGAGAAGAAGAAAAAGAGAGAAGAGAAGATCGAGAGAGATGAGTTGAGAGAGCTTGATTGAGAGAGTGAGATTGTGAGAGTTTTGTTTGAAAGGTTGTATCTCAGTCTCTTGGTTCAGAAACCAGAGCTGAGCTTTGCTCATTCGAGCTACATTCCCATTTGGGCTTTCCATTTTCGTTTTGCTTCTGTCTTTAAATTTCCGAACACTTGTTTCTTCAAGCTGTGAGTCAGCTGTTAGCAGAGGTGCTACCTCTGGACGGGTAAGCTGTAAACCCCAGTAGTTGCAGTGGAGGATTCCACTGGACAGGTGAAGCTGTAATCCTTAGCAGGCGAGACTTGTCTCGGACAGCAAGCTGTGTTGCTTAGCGGTTTGTAGGCCAAGCTGTAGTGCCCAGCAGACGCAAGCTGTACTGCGCAGCAGTAAGCCATACTCTGTTGAGTGTGGGGTGGACGTAGGTCTTTGATCGAACCACCTAAAAATCTTGGGTGCCTTGTGCTTGTGTGTTTGTCTATGAACTGTGTGCAATTGGATTTCTTACTCAGCTTCATAGTTTGATTCGCTTTTGTTCAAATCTAATATTTGGGTTAGTGATTCAGTAGTTCTGCCTATATTCCGCATTAGAACCTCTTACTGGTTTTTAATTAGGCAGTAGATCTATTCACCCCCCTCTAGATCCACACTTCGTGGAGATAGACTGCATCCATCTAACATAACACTTGGTATCAGAGCCATACTCTTCTACAGGGACTCATCGCCCGAAGAGGAAAGGCCAAGATGGATGCTCGAGGGATGATAGCTGAAGGACACTTAACCACAAAGCCCCCATTCTTCGATGGATCTAACTACGCATACTGGAAGAACCGTATGCAAGTGTTTTTGAGGGCTAAGGATTACGAGATCTGGAAGGTTGTCAGCAAGGGACCTTATGAGCTGTCCCATAATGAGGAAGTCTGGACCAAGGAGGAGATAAGAAGGTCTACACTGAATCGGAGTGCCATAAATGCCATCCAGTGCTCTCTGCACCCTACAGAATTCTCCCATGTATCAGCCTGTAAATCAGCTAAGGAGATGTGGGATGCATTGGAAGTCATTCATGAAGGGACATCTCAAGTCAGAGAGCAGAAGGCTAATCTCCTTGTGTCAGAATACGAAGCATTCAAGATGAAGCCGAACGAGACCATCAGTGAAATGTATGCTCGATTGACAATCATTACCAATGGTCTCAGAGGTCTCAGGAAACCTCAGACTGAATATGATATAGTGAGGAAGATACTGCGCTCCCTGACTCATGCTTGGCATACGAAAGCTACAGTGATGGAGGAGTCAAGGGACTTGCGAAATACAAGAGCTGATGAGCTAGTTGGCTCGCTGATGGCATATGAGATTAATATGCCAAGGATAGAAGAAGCTGAGAGGAAGAAGAAGCCGATAGCGCTGAAGGCTGGTTCCAGCAAATCCAATAAATCCAGCTCCAGCAGTTCATCATCAGAGGAGAGCCTGAATGAAGAAGATATAAGTCGTTCTGAGATGGCCATGATGACCAGAGAGTTCAGGCGATTCCTCAGGAAAGGAGCAGGATGATTCAGCCAAAAGAAGTACAGTGGCGGCCGAAGGGACAAAAGGTATAAACACAACCTTGCAAAGAAAACTGAAACTAACATTTGTTATCAATGCAGGAAACCAGGCCATCTGAAAGCTGACTGTCCAGATAATCAGAAATACAAGGACAAGTCAAAGAGAAGGAACACGAAAGGGAAAGCAATGGTGAGTACCTGGAGTGATGAAGATGAAGGTTCCTTCAGTAGCAGCTCAGACAGTGAAGCCGAATCTGAGAAGCACATTTGCCTTATGGCAACAAGCTCAGAAGACAGAGAAGAGGACTCAGATGAGGTAATCACTAGATTTGAAAATTTCACAATTACTGATTAGGTAGATGCTTACCATGACATAGCTGATAGAGCTGATGATATTAGAAAAGAGAACATGCATCTAAGAAGAAAGATCAATTCCATGCAAAATGATAAAACTCTAACTGATATAATTGCATGTCTAGAATCTGAGAATAAAAATTTGAAACTCACATGTTCTGAATTAGATGAAATCAGAAATGAGTTAAAAGCCTCTAAAGAAGACAATGAGAGGTTAGATAAAGAAGCTGATGAATGGAAGCTGAAAATTCAAAAATATGAAAGTGAGATAAAAATTGTTTCTGAAAAATATGAAGCTGTCCTCAATGTAAATAATGAATTGAAAAAGTCTATTGATGAAATTCAGAAAGACAATGAGGATAAGTTGAGAACCATTGAGAAAATGACCCAAGGATCTGAAAACTTAAATACTTTATTGGGGTCAAAGGTTAATTTCAGGAGAGAGGGCCTAGGATTTAACTCTAGTGCAACTAAGAGCTTTGGAATGAAAACTATTTCCTTTGTTGCACAAAAGGAGAGAGGACCTCTGATCAACATGAATTCTAATAATGCTGTGAACACAAATGTGAATCTAAAATAGCCCACTGCAGAGGAGAAGGGCAAACAGAAAATTGGTGAGCCTAGTAGAATTGGCACTTCCAAACCTAAATCTAGTGCTCAACCCAAGGTTAGGGGTCAGCCTGCTCAGACAAACAAACCCCATGTCAATGCCAAAAAGTCCTCACCACCACAATCACAGAAAAAGACCCAACAAAAACCTGTGAACAAGTCAGCAGGGTCACGGGTGCAAGGAAGACAAAATGCTTTCAGGAGTCAGCCCAACAAATTTAATCCACCTAGAGTTCAGTCCTACTACCCCACACAGTCAACCTATCCTAATGGGTTTGGGTGGACTAGAACTCAAGGGATGCATACAGGGTACGTTCATCAACCTACACAATTTTACAGACCCTATGTCAGAAATTGGGATAATGGATATGGTAGTCGGATACCTAGGAATTTCCAATCTTTCAGCCAGCCCAAATATCACTTTGACCAAAACCTTATGAATGCAACCTGGCCGAAGCAGTGGCATAACAACAACAATTTTGTGAATAACTTTGTTGGTGCTAATAAGAAGAAAAATAATAAAAATAAGAGAAAGAATAACAGAAGGAAAACTGCAAAATCCACTGAACAAAGTTCTTTTAAACAAATGTGGATTCCGAAAAGTCTGCTTTCTTACTTTGCTTCTATTTCATCTGTTCTGGAGCCCAATAAGTCTTGGGTTCCAAACCTCTCTACCTAATTGTGTGTGCATGTATGCCTGGCAGTCAAGAGTAACTTGTGGTACCTGGACAGTGGCTGCTCCAGACATATGACAGGAGACAAGGCCAAGTTCTGCATGCCGACTGAGAAACTAGGAGGCCTTGTCACCTTTGGAAGCAACACAAAGAGTAGGATTATTGGATCAGGTAAGGTAGGTAAGTGTTCTACCTGCTGCATTGATGATGTTATGCTGGTTGAAGGGTTAGCTTATAATTTACTTAGTATCAGCCGGTTGTGTGATAAAGGATATAAAGTTTTATTTGATTCTCAATGCTGCAAGGTTTTTGAACCTGATTCTGAAATTGTCAAATTTTCTGGAAAAAGAATGAATAATACATACATGATAGATTTAGATGATATTCAACATTCTAACATATGCCTTACTGCTAGTAGAGAAGACTTAGCATTTTTATGGCATCGTAGGTTAGGTCATGCTAGTTATACTGTTTTGCATAAACTGAATAAGCATGGCATGGTTAGAGGACTTCCTGAAGTTTCCTTCAAGAAAGAAAATAAAATCTGTGATGCATGCACTCAGTCAAAGATAACTAGAAAGTCATTTAAGTCTAGAACAGAAAATCTGTCTTCTAAACCCTATGAGCTGATACACATGGACCTTTTTGGGCCAACCAGATCTGTCCGCTTATCAGGGAGGAAGTATGGGTTTGTCATGGTAGATGACTTTTCTAGGTATACTTGGGTTTATTTTTTATCTCATAAGAGTGATGCATTCTCAGAATTTCAGGAGTTCTATGTTAAAATAAATCAGAAAATTAAAAATATCTTGACTGATCATGGAGGTGAGTTTGAAAACTCACAGTTTGATGAATTCTGCAGGTCAAATGGAATTAACCATAGGTACTCCTCACCAAGGACACCTGAGCAGAATGGAGTAGTGGAGAGAAGGAACAGAACCCTAGTGGAGATGGGTCGTACACTATTGGTTGAAGGTGGTCTACCAAGGAACTTTTAGGCTGAAGTAGTAAACACAGCCTGTTATGTAATTAACAGAGCCATGGTAAGACCTTCTACTCAAAAAACACCCTATGAGATCCTAAAGGGTAAGAAACCTTCTATTGCTCATTTCAAGGTTTTTGGTTGTAAATGTTTCATTCATATAAATGATAAAAGAGACCTTGACAAATTTGAACCTAAAGGTGAACCAGGAATCTTTCTTGGTTATTCTGAAAATACCCGAGCATATAGAGTGTATAATCTGAATTCCAAAACTGTTGAAGAATCTCCACATATAGTTTTTGATGAATCCTTGATAAATTCTAATGTTGGTCAATGCAGGAATGAAGAAAATTGTGATATTCTGAAGGAAGGAAATTCTGCAGACCAATCCGAAAATGAGGAAGGAAATGAAGAGCCTAATGAAGAAGAGCCTACAACTCAGGGGGAGGTAAATGAAACTCATGGTGATGAAATTGTTAACATTAGATATCTTAAAGATCATCCAGTAGATAATGTGATTGGAAATCTGCATGATCCCCCTAGGACTAGAGGCCACTTGAGAATTCAAAATGAATTGAATGCTTATGCTTTTGTTTCAAATGTTGAACCCAAGTCCATTGACTGTGCTCTCAAAGATGTGCATTGGATTAATACCATGCATGAGGAGCTCAATCAATTTGACAGGAATAAGGTGTGGCATTTGGTTCCACCTCCTGATCATGAAACAATCATAGGGACTAAATGGGTGTTCAGAAATAAAACTGATGAATCTGGGAATGTCATTAAAAATAAAGCTAGACTTGTAGCTCAGGGGTACAATCAGGAATTTAGAATTGACTTTGAAGAGTCTTTTGCCCCTGTAGCCAGGTTAGAAGCAATCAGAATATTGTTGGCTTATGCATGTTCCCTAGGAATAAATCTTCAGCAGATGGATGTGAAATCTGCCTTTTTAAATGGGGAAATTAGTGAGGATGTCTATGTGAGGCAGCCTCCTGGGTTTGAATGCTTAGACTTCCCCAATCATGTTTATAAACTCAAAAAAGCTCTCTATGGTTTAAAGCAAGCTCCTAGAGCTTGGTATGACAGGTTGAGCAAATTCCTCACTGACAAGAACTTCACAAGAGGTGTAGTTGATCAAACATTATTTACCAAGGTGAGTCATTCAGATATTCTTATCATTCAAATTTATGTGGATGACATTGTGTTTGGGTCAACTAACCCCAAATTGTGTGAGGAATTCTCTCAGATAATGACTAATGAGTTTGAAATGAGCTCAATGGGCGAGCTCAAATTGTTTCTTGGACTACAGGTTATACAAACAAAGGATGGAACTTTCATCTCTCAGTCCAAGTACATAAAGAATTTATTGAAGAAGTACAAAATGGACAACCTCAAGGAAATAGCTGCTCCAATGGGTACCTCAACCAGTTTGGATGAAGATCCTAAAGGTAAACCAGTGGATCAAAGGCTATATAGTGGTATGGTCGGATCCCTTCTATATCTTACAGCATCTAGGCCTGATATTCAATTTTCAGTGTGTTTATGCTCTAGATTTCAGGCTAGTCCTAAAGAATCACATCTTAAATCTGTGAAAAGGATCTTTAGGTATTTACTAGGCACCCAAGAGTTAGGTCTGTGGTATCCTGCCAAATGTGAGTTAGAACTTCTAGCTTACACTGATGCAGACTATGCTGGGTGTCGAGTAGATAGAAAAAGCACTAGTGGCTATTGTCAATTCCTTGGTGGCTGTCTAGTATCTTGGGCATCTACGAAGCAACACACTGTAGCCTTGTCTACAGCTGAAGCTGAATATGTTACAGCAGGTAATTGTGCTGCCCAAGTACTATGGATCAAGCACCAACTGGATGATTATCAGATAAAATTGGGATGTATTCCAATGTTATGTGATAATACTAGTGCTATATGCCTTGCTAAAAATCATGTTCATCATTCTATGACTAAGCATATAGAGATAAAACACCATTTTCTGAGAGATGTTGTAAATAAAAATGAAATTGAAATGAACTTCATTGAAACTGAAAAACAAATTGCTGATATTTTTACTAAGCCTCTTGGGAATGAAAGGTTCAAATTTCTTAGAAGAGAACTTGGCTTGTGTAAATTTCAGCATGATGAATAATTTTTTCAGCTGCTTTGAATAAAATTTCTGATTTGGACTTGCATCTGATAGCTTGAAAAAAACTCTGTGATTGTTGAATGTTAGACTAGACCATGCATGCATGACATATTTTTTCATGACATATTTTTTCATGACATATTATTCATTGCATATCATAACAGTTGGTATCTAATTATTGCCATTCATTTACAAAACTGCATGCATATAGACAGGGGGAGTATTATTAGAAATTCAGAGTGGTCATCAACTTTCTTGAATTCATTCATTCTTTGGCCCTGAATGAGTTGAATCTGACATATGACAATCTGTTAGTCAGTTCTGATTCCTAAGCAATAGAAAACAGACTTCTTCAGTTATAAGAATTTCAATTGCTTAAAGACTGACTTAATGGTTTAAATTTTATAATTTTTGGAGTTTAAAGATTGCAATCAGTAAATAAGAAAGTTGAAAATTGATAAAACTCTCAACCCTTTTCTTATTTCATGTCAGACAAAGCTACTTATATCTGAAATCTGAAAACTCATCTGAAATCATGTTAGAGAAGCCTAGCATGTGTATTGTTCTTAAACAAGTCATTCTGAAACAAATAAAGGACAGCTAAGAAAGATATTGAAAAATATTAAAAATCAATTGAAAAATAACATTGGCAGAGCAATGACTGATAAATCACTGAGAAACTGAGTGATCCATCAAAGAAATGGACAACACTCATGTCATGAGGTGTATCAGCTATCTCTGTATAAAATGATCAAAACAGTAGGTTGGTTTCACTGAGTACCTGGGGGTAACTGGCGTCTGATAAACGTGTACCCTCAAATAAAAAGGTGTAAATCAGTTTTATTGTGTTTGATCATAGGCAGAATGGTCCATGATGTTGAGTATCTAGGGGTATTGGCGTCTGATAAACGTATACCCTTACGCAAAAAGGCAAATGGTACCTGAATGCCCAAAATGAACTCATATTGAAAATGCTGTTCTTTCACAAGAAATTTCTTGGATGTCAATTTGTTTATTTTCAATACATGACCTGGTATCTCTTAATCATTTTTCTTGAGTCTATGAAAGTAAGATATATTGAAACTGAATCTCTCATGCAAATGTGTTTCTGGTTTATTGTTTTATCATGCACAGAAAACTTATTCATTGATTGTAGTGCATGAACTCAAAATTTTATAGTCTTTAAACCAGAATTCTATCTGAAAGTAGTTTATAACTTCATATGACTGAAGACTCTGTGCTTTAGAATGCTTATTCCTGACCTACTTGTTCAGAATGCCAGTCAGATGATATCTCTTGTACTCACTTTCCCTCCTCTTTGTTGATGGCAAAGGGGGAGAATATTGTATGTATTCTGAATTCATTCCAGGGGAAGTGTATGCATTATGTTATGGCAAAGGGGGAGATTTTGTTTGCAGGGAGTTGCTTACATTTCGTAGTATGCATGCATAGCATCTGCATGACAATCTGAATAACAAATCATGTCTCTCATCATCTGTATGACAGGTAATTGCTATTCTATATGATAAGGGGTTGCCATCATCAAAAAGGGGCCAATTCTTGAGTTGCCTCATATTTAGTTCCTTTTGTGAAAAAAGATACTTGAGACTCTTGTGATCAGAGTATACAGTAAACTGTACTCCATAAAGATAATGTCTCCATATTTTGAGTGCAAATACCACCGCGGCCAATTCTAAGTCATGGACGGGGTAGTTCTCTTCATGCTTCTTCAATTGACGAGAAGAATAAGCTATAACATTTCCTTGTTGCATCAGAACACATCCGAGGCCAATGCCAGAAGCATCAGTGTAAACCTCGAATTTCTCTCCTTCCATTGGTAATGCTAAGACCGGAGCTGTAGTTAGGTGATCCTTGAGATTTTGGAAGCTTCTTTCACATTCCTCACTCCATTCATAACGGATCTCCTTGCGAGTTAGCCTAGTGAGTGGTACGGCTATCTTGGAGAAATCCTTGATGAATCGCCGATAGTAGCCCGCAAGACCTAAGAAACTTCGGATCTCGCTAGCATTGGTCGGTCTTTCCCAATTCTTCACAGCTTCAACTTTTGATGGATCTACTGATAAGCCATCCTTTGATATAACATGTCCGAGAAAAGTCACTTCCTCAAGCCAGAACTCACACTTGCTGAGTTTGGCATATAATCGGTTTGTCCTTAATATTTGTAATGCAATCCTCAAATGCTCCTCATGCTCTTCCTTAGTCTTGGAATAAATTAATATATCATCGATGAAGACCACCACGAATTGATCTAAATAAGGCCTGAATATACTATTCATTAACTGCATAAAGGCAGCAGGGGCATTTGTTAGTCCAAAAGGCATAACAACAAACTCATAATGGCCATACCTGCTTTTGAATGCGGTTTTATGAATGTCATCATCCTTGATCCTTAGTTGGTGATATCCTGACGTGAGATCAATCTTTGAAAAATACTTGGATACAGATATTTGATCAAATAACTAATCGATTCTTGGTAGTGGATACTTGTTGTTGATAGTGAGATGATTCAACTGTCGATAGTCGATGCATAGTCTCATGGATCCATCCTTCTTCTTTACAAATAGCACAGGCGCTCTCCACGGGGAAGTACTCGGTCTAATGAATCCCTTCTTAAGAAGTTCCATTAATTGCTCCTTTAACTCCTTGAGTTCAGCAGGGGACATTCTATAAGGTGTCTTAGAAACAGGTCCCGCACCAGGGACTAAGTCGATGGTGAAGACCACTTCTCTTTGTGGGGGTAATCCAGGCAAGTCTTCCGGAAACACATCCGGAAATTCTTGCACAACAGGGATATCTTCTATCTTAGTTTCCTGAGCCTCCTTAATCGTGACAAATGCAAGGAAAGATACACATCCTTTCCTTATTAGCTTGTTAGCTCGGAGAGCCGAAATAAGAGGTGACTCGCTCCGACTCTTAGGGCTAGAATAGACTAGTTCTGGAAAGTCCTTGAAAGTAACCTTGCTATTGTGGCAATCGACTGTTGCCTGGTATTTGGATAACCAATCCGCTCCCAGTATGACATCATAATCCTTTAGATCTAAACATATGAGATCGAAAGGAATATTCCTTCCTTTTACCAAGACTTCACAGTTTTGATAATGGTGAGTAATATCGGTTTCGTTTCCGAGAGGAGTAGATAAAATTATTTTCATCCATTCCGGTTCCATAGGTAGTGGGTTAGCAAACTTCTTGGAAATAAAAGAATGTGATGCACCCGTATCAAATAAGACATGTGCATACTTGGAACAAACTTTTAATGTACCTTCTACTAGTCCGCCTTCTTCTTCTTCGGTCTCCTTAATTGCGTGAAGACGAGCGTTCTTGGTTACCGGGTGCTTTCCGTCACCGGTTTGATCATTAAGTAATGGGCAGTCGGGAATCCGATGCTCACAGCTCCCGCAATGGAGACATGCTCCAAGTTTCCTCCAGCACTCTTCGGCTTTATGACCAGCCTTGTCACAATGCTTGCATATTATATTCGAAGGTGTAGTAGTGATAGAGAAGGGCTTGGTCTTCTTAAATTTTTGGTCTTGAGAAGAAGTACCTCCAGTGCTAGGCCTCTTCTTGAAGTTGGGTTTAAAAGAACCCGAACTTGTAACTTGTTCCTTCTTATCCTTCCCACGGATTCTATCTGATAGCTCCGTGGCATCTTCTAACAATTGAGCTCGGCGTACTATCTCTGAGTAGACCTGAATATCCATTGGTGCCAGCTGTGTAATATATTGGGGCCTGAGCCCGTTTAGGAACCTCCTAGCTTTCATCTTTTCGGTGCTAACTAAGTGCTTAGCATACCGAGACAATCTAGAGAATTGTGCCTCGTACTCCGCCACCGTTAATGACCGTTGCTTGAGTGCGGCAAATTCGGTAGCTTTCTTTTCTTGGACTCGGTCGGAAAAATATTTATTGTTGAAATGTTCAACAAATTCCTCCCAAGTAATTTGGTCTTGATTTAAAGTAGCTTCTAATGATTCCCACCAGCATCGGGCATCCCTTTCTAACTGAAAGGTAGCTAATAAGACTTTATCTTGATCCGTGCACTGCATAACACAGAATATACGCTCCGTCTCCCTGATCCAGTGCTCTGCGTCATCCGGATCCGTAGAACCCATGAATTTGGGAGGGTTCATGTTCTTGAAGACTTGGTGGAGACTTCCGGCTCGTTGTGCACCTCCCTGTGCTACATGTTACAGCACTTGGGTCATGCCTTGGAGTGTACGCTGCATGTTGCGCCACTGAGCACGTTCGGCAGCCATTATCCTACAATTACAATAACTAGATCAATACGTGATCTCGTTTAGAAGCTAGCATTTTTATGTTAACTTTAACCCTTGGTTCTACCCAATCTCACCGGTTACAGGTTAAACCTATCCTTGGACTTGGGTTTTCCTAGGAATTGAATACCCTAGGCTCTGATACCACAAAAACTGTCACGCCCCGAGCGCGGAAGGTACCCGGAGATGCGCGACGAGTTTATATCAATCATGTCAATCAGAGTATTAGTGTACTCGACACAAAGACAGAGTGCGTAAATATAAAGATAACCCAATCCATTAATTCCTTTAATAAGAATATGTCTATTACAAATCCTTGCAAATACTAGACTCAATAAAAGAAAAGGTACAATTCTGACTCAAGAAAAATATGGAAAGACAGGACTAATTGACTCTTGAGTAGCTCTAACTCTTTCACTCTTGACCTTCCCCGTCCGTTTGGATCCCGTCATCGGACTTACCTGAAAAGTAGGGAAACACTGAGTGAGCGAACGCTCAGTAGGAAAAAAATTATATCTCAAGAACTAGCAAGGGGTTTAAGTAATTACATCTTTCATGAATGCACTATAGTTATGCATGCTCGCATAAAACGACAAGATAGAAAGAGGATATAGCAAGAAGAACTAGTCATGAACTTTCAAGAAAAGGTATCCAGATATTCAAGCAAGTATAGTTGTCATATCAAGTCATGTTGGAATTTGGCTATTTCATTCAAGCACGCAAGTAATTACCCTTTTTCGGGCCAAGCAAGTCATGTAATATCAAGTCAAGTCAAGTACAAGATTCGTGGAATGCTCAATCAAGCTAGTCATGCACTTCGGTATAATGCCAATACCGTGATCAATCAACTCCCATGGGCACTAGTACTTTTGGGTGCTCCTCCCAGGACCAGATCGGGCCCTATATGCGCAGGCATTAATCATGTATTTTAACATCCACTTTTGTGTATAGCCAATATGGAATTTCAAGAATAAAGCTTATAGACACATAGGATAGACTTTGATAGAATAGAGTCTAAATTATGACACTTGACATAGATAGGCGATAATAACGGTACAATCATGATTATCGATAAAACTAGGTGGAATTGGTTCCCTAACTTGGGTACCATGACAAACAAGTATGGACATTCTCTATATAGAATTGAGATCCACAAGAACATCAAGTTTAATATAGAATTGGGGTTTACAAAAACAGCATATCAAGGTTGATATAGAATTGGGGTTTACAAGAACAGCATATCAATGTTGATATAGAATTGGGGTTTACAAGAACATCATCAAATGGCATGATAACCTCATCCCATTAAGAGAATTCTCATGATACACACTTTGCATAACATGAGGGCCGGTACACCATGTTTCTATAGAGTGACATGGCAAAATAGTGTAATGGGTTTTTATGGTACAACCAGCTCAGTCGACCTTGAGGGAATCCAAGGCTGCGAGGAGTCTTATGGAGGTCTCTATGACTAACTCGCTAGTCCAAAGGAACGGAATGTCCAATGGAGAGCTTGTATGTCAATGAGAATTGAGGGTAGTGCGATAAAAACATCATGAAACATGGGACTATATTCACGGAGTGGAAATATAGTGTCGATATATATATATATATATATATATATATATATAAAACCCTTCGGTTGACAGTAATCAGGGTAAAACAGTAATACAGAAAATAGCGACTTAAGCTAAGTCATTAATTCTCCAATTAACGCCTTACTCAGGGGCGTTTATTCACAATTTGACGACTTATACATTAGTCGTCCCTTCAATATTTCCATTCTACAGAAAATCAATATTCTGGAATTTTAACAAAAACGTGCCCTGGACAGGGGCGTTACTTTTCAATTAGCGCCCTGGTCTTGGGCGTCAGTTCAATAAGAGACGACCTAGACAAGGTCGTGAATTCAGGAATTTACCAATTTTCAGATAATAAAATTTCAGGAAACAGGGTACATGATCGTGGCAGGAAAAATAGCAGGATTACAAGAGATTGATCATGCATTAATTTAGAATCATGTTTGAATAGATATATAATTTTTAAACATGGCATTTATTAATTCAGAGAAATTGACGTCCGTGTGAAGGGCGTCAAATATGGAGTTGACAACCTAGTCATGGTCGTTTCTTTTAAATTAGCGCCCTTGACAGGGACGCTTCCTTCAAAACTTTGCAGAAACGCATCAAATTTATATGCATGTATTAACGGATGATGTTATAATCATTATTATGCTAGTTTGGGCTACAGTCCTTGAGAAAACCTACCTGATTAAGATCTGGGTGATGATTCGTGGAGAAAGTTGAAGAACAACGTCACTCTGTTATATACAGAGTATTCTGGGATTTATCTGATCAGCAGGTACCGAGATATAGAGGTTGAGAGGATGTGATTCCTACGCGTAGCTTGCTTTGGTTGAAAAATATCGTTCTTCAGTAGGTCAAGAAGGCTTTCCTACAGAGAAATAAGATGAAGAATCATTAGTTTTTTTCTTCATAATACTTAACTGAAGGCAAGGGAAGAAGAACGATGTGGACGAAGAACCCACGATCTTCTCCTTGACAAAAGAGTTACTACATACTGTAGACTTCCTACATGAAATAAGATGAAGACATTAGTTTTCTTCATCATACACAACCGAAGGCGAAGATAAAGCAAATGAAGAACAAACTTACGTTCTTCACGGATGACAGCAGCAACAGAGCTTCGACCAAATAGATTTTAGGGTTTTATGGACAAGGATTATTTATAGGGTTTTGGGAAACCCTAATAGAGTTAGAGTTTGATTAAGGGTAGTATTGCCTTGATAGAGTCCTTTCCTAACTCGTACCAATCCATAAACTGACCCTGGATGAGGTCTGGGTTTGAACGAACTCGAACTGAATTAACGTCTTAAGCGAGGGCGTTGAATTTAAATTGACGCCTTGTCGAGCGTCGTTACTTATGTAAACGCGCCCATGTAGAGGGCGTTTCATTTCCTTTCCTTAATTTTATTTTTCCCGTCGTTTGAAATTTGACGCCCTATTGTCTAGGCGTCCCTTTTAAATTAACGCCTTATACAGAGGCGTTTCCTTTTGAATCAGCGCCTTGATAAAAGGTATTATTTTCCTCTTGATCAATGATTTACTCATTTAGGCTCTTTGTCATCTCTTTACTTATGTTTTATTTTAATTTGATTTATTTAAAAATCTTGTTTTTATCAGGGTTGCTACAACTTGTTTCTTCAAGCTGTGAGTCAGCTGTTAGCAGAGGTGCTACCTCTGGACGGGTAAACTGTAAACCCCAGTAGTTGTAGTGGAGGATTCCACTGGATAGGTGAAGCTGTAATCCTCAGCAGGCGAGACTTGTCTCGGACAGCAAGCTGTGTTGCTCAGTGGTTTGTAGGCCAAGCTGTAGTGCCCAACAGACGCAAGCTGTACTGCGCAGCAGTAAGCCATACTCTGTTGAGTGTGGGGTGGACGTAGGTCTTTGACCGAACCACCTAAAAATCTTGGGTGCCTTGTGCTTGTGTGTTTGTCTATGAACTGTGTGCAATTGGATTTCTTACTCAGCTTCATAGTTTGATTCGCTTTTGTTCAAATCTAATATTCGGGTTAGTGATTCAGTAGTTCTGCCTATATTCCGCATTAGAACCTCTTACTAGTTTTTAATTAGGCAGTAGATCTATTCACCCCCCTCTAGATTCACACTTCGTGGAGATAGACTGCGTCCATCTAACATAACACGACTCTCTACTTCACAAGTCACACCCCTCCAACAAGCTCTCATTGACAAAATTGATTAAATAGTGTTGTGTCCCTGAAGTCATTTGAGTCATTCTGTGGTCACTTGGGTCATTCGACATCATTCTATGGTCATATGCATTCTGTGGTATTCTTGGTTTTGATAATGGCTAAACACTATTAGTCATTGTTGTTTTTCACTCTTATATGACTGAAATATGTGTTGTTGTGTTCATGACAGATATGCAAATGAATGGACAAGTGAAAGCTCAATGTTGTGCCCTCGCACGCGGATCGACCTGCGCGGTCAGGTCGTGGGGATCAAACGCCCCTTACGGGGGTTTTCGGGGGCGGAGCCCCCGGAACAAAAATTTGATTGAAGACTCAATAATAAAATCTTCAAGACTATCAAGGGCGATGCCACAAACATGCACGGGCTGCTAAAGGACTTAAGCGGCGGAGCTAAGATAGATAACGGACCAACCTGGGAAAATCCAGGTTCTGCCCAGCTGGCGGTCGATCGCCAGCACAGGGGCGGTCGACCGCCCCAGCCAGCATCCGCCAGTCTGCAGTCTTTCAGCTGGCGGTCGACCGCCAGCCAGTGGCGGTCGACCGAAATTCCCAGGGATCACCCGAATGCAAGTTTTACAGTAGCGGTCGACCGCCAGGAGCTGCAGGTCGATCGCCAGCCCCGAGCCTTCAATGTTGACTTTGTTTCCAACTTCGAAAAGGGCCATTCAACATGGATTTATTTAATCCAAAAGTCACCTAAACACCCACAAATTGTGGATCTGGTCTGAGGCTTGTCTATAGACCATTCAAGGTCTATAAAATCAATACAAGAGGGTTGGAAACCCTCATGCTTCAAGGCTTCAAGGGAGATCAAGGGAGCTCACTTTCGAGGTACTGTAGCATCTCCGTGAACAGTGTTTCGGGAGGAAGTTCTTCATCCATTCCAAGGCATTCAAGTCCAGATCTGAAGCCATCTCAACCTCCAAGGAAGAAGAAGGAATCAAGGCTCTCAAGGGTGATCTAAGCTGCATCCTACATCTTCTACATCCTCTTCATCGACTCAAGAAGATCAAAAGGAAGATTGAAGCTACATCCATCGTCTTCTTCATCAACTAGAAGAGGTTCAAGGAAGATCATCCCGCAAGAAAGAAGACACCGTCAAAGCATCCGATTCAAGCTTCTGCAACTCAGACAACATTCTTTTCTTTCAGCATACTCTATATCTTGTTTGAGTGATTTTATATTTGTTCTCCTTTTCATTTCATACAAACAATTGAATCTGAGAATCGTCCCTACCGGTGGTTAGTAGGAAGGCAATCGAAGGTTGTCCGATCTGCGTTGTTGACGTCCCTACCGGCTGTTA
Source organism: Amorphophallus konjac (assembly GCA_022559845.1). Classification (NCBI taxonomy): domain Eukaryota; kingdom Viridiplantae; phylum Streptophyta; class Magnoliopsida; order Alismatales; family Araceae; genus Amorphophallus; species Amorphophallus konjac. The sequence goes on from CM040121.1 coordinate 174,374,266, forward strand.
GTAGGAAGACAATCAGTGGTCTTTCCGATTTGCGGTTTAGTGCGTGGCACTAGTGGAGCCTCACCGAATTTGGTGAGGGGTGGACGTAGGACTGGGGATTCAGTCCGAACCACCTTAAAATCTCGTGTGTTGTGGTTTGTTTGTGTGATTGTTTCATTCTAAATACATGCTTAGGTTCGAATCGATATATTAGTAATCATCTTGCTAAGCAAATCGTTGTGTCCTTCGTTTAGCTAGTTATATTCCGCTGCAATTTATCTCATCTAGCTATATAGAGGGTTACATTACGAAAAGAGGGGCAGATCTATTCACCCCTCCCCTCTAGATCCGCTGTCCACTACACAACAAGTGGTATCAGAGCATAATCTCTCATTATGGGGTCCAACGACCTTGAGGGAAATGGTGGATCATCATCTAAGGGTTATTTACCTGAAGGACACTCTATGAACAGACCTCCTTATTTCACTGGATCTAACTATCCTCATTGGAAACATCGCATGCAGGTGTTCATTCGCGCCCAAGACTACGAACTTTGGCGTGTGATCAGCAAAGGTCCGTATGAGCTTACGGATAATGAGGACTTGTGGAACAAAGAACAAATACGGCAATCCACCGTCAACTGGAGTGCTAAACATATCATGCAATGCTCACTCCATCCAGTTGAATTCTCAAGAGTAGCCACCTGCGCAACTGCGAAATTGATGTGGGATAAGCTAGAGGTAATCTACGAAGGAACCTCTCAGGTACGAGAAACAAAAGCCAATATTTTAGTTTCTGAATATGAAATGTTCCGCATGAAGCCTGATGAATCAATTCAAGATATGTATGCTCGCTTAACTGTGCTTGCTAATAGTTTAACTAATTTGGGAAAGAAATATACATAGCAAGAACTTGTAAGAAAAATTCTCAGATCATTAACTCTAGCATGGCACACGAAGGCAACCATTGTTGAAGAATCGAGAGATCTCGCAACCTCAAAGGTAGATGAACTCATTGGGTCATTAATGACCTATGAGATCAACCTCAAGAATAAAGAGGCTGAGGCACCTAAAAAGAAGTCCCTAGCTCTTAAAGCTGGACCCAGCCGTCAAGATACTTCTGATGAAGGTGAGGATTCGGGAAGTGAGCGAGATGAGGATGACGTAGCCATGCTCACACGTAAGTTCAAGAAATTCCTGAGAAAGGAAGGTAAGAGCTTCATGAGAGGAAGGTCAAGGGTAAGAAATGGTTTCAAATCTAATTTTGAAAACTCTAAGAAATCTGACAAAATCATTTGTTATTCTTGCAACAAACTAGGGCATTTCAAGAATGACTGTCCCGACAGATTCAGAAAAGCTGACAAATGGAAGGGCAAGAAGAAGAACAAGGCCATGGTGTCCACATGGAGCGATGGAGAGGAAAGTGATGACGGAACTAGCTCCTCGGACAAAGAAAAAGAAGATTTCTGCCTTATGGCCAAAGGTGATGAAGAAACTGAGGTAAATTCTCCATTTGAAGATTTTACAATTGATGATTGGGAGGATGCATATATACAACTCATGGAAAAATATGAAATGTACAAAAAGGAAAATAAATCATTGAAAAAGAAAATCAATTCTTTTGTGTATGATCATGACAAGGATGATAAGAATGCTCTACTTGAAACTGAAATTGAAGATCTTAAGAAAATGATTGAGGATTTGGAAGAAGGAGGAAAAGAAATGGCTGACTTGGAAACTGAAAATGAAAACTTGAGAAATGAGATTGATAGCATTAAGCTAAAAATGCAAACCTATGAAAAGAACAGCAAACTGAGTAATGAAAAATATGAAGCTGTAAAACATGTCAACACTCAACTCTTGCAAAACATTGAAAACTTACAAAAAGAATTAAAGGATAAACAACAATCCTTGGAAAATTTCGTGGATGGAAAAGAAAACCTAGATGCTTTGCTAGGTACTAGGATGAATTTCAATAAGGAAGGGTTGGGTTTTGAACCAACAAACAAAAGGTCAATTGGGCTAAAAACAGTCACATTTGTCTCACCTTCCGAAGCCTCCACCTCAAACATAACTCCCACACAAAACTAACAAAAACAAAAGGAGAAAGGAAAAGAAAAGATTGAAGGGGGAGTCACCAACATTCCCAAAAAGCCTGTCCAAAGACCTAAGAAAGGTCGACCTTTCCCACAGCACAGGTCAACACATTCTTGGCCATTGCATGCTCAATCTTCCAGATATCACCAAAACTGGATTGCACATTCATATAGGCCAACACCACCATACTTTTGGAGAAATTGTGATTCATGTGTTCATCAATCCTATAACTTTCAATCTCCTAAGTGGCAGAACAATCAACCCAAAAATAACCAATGGCCACAATGGGTTAAGAAGCCAACCTCATCAAACTTTCACAAATTCCAACCAAGAACCTCCAAACAGAAAATGAATGTCAAAGTTGAAAAGAAAAACCAAATCCCTGCTCTAAGCAAACAAAACATGAATGTTAGAAAAGTCTGGATTACAAAAGAAATGGTTTCATGCTTTGAAAATTTGAAGAATATGATGGGACCCAAATTTGGTTGGGTTCCAAACACATTTGCTTAATTGCTTGTGCAGGAGTGTCTTGTAGCCATACATAACAGGTGGTACCTTGATAGCGACTGTTCAAGACACATGACCAAAGATAAATCAAAATTTTGTCTCTTGGAGGAAAAAGAAGGAGGACATGTCACATTTGGAGGGAACAACAAAGGAAAAATCATTGGAACAGGTAATGTAGGTAAGAACCTCTCCAACTCCATTGGAAATGTGTTGCTAGTTGAAGGTTTGAAATATAACCTACTAAGCATAAGTCAATTGTGTGATAAAGGTCACAAAGTATTGTTTGATTCTCATGAATGTAAAATCTTTGAACCAAAATCTGACAAGGTAAAATTTTCTGGTAAGAGAGTCAACAATGTTTACATGATTGACTTAGATGATCCTGCTTATTCAAACCTTTGTCTTACTGCACCAAAATATGAAATTACATGGTTATGGCATCGTAGACTAGGACATGCTAGCTACAATGTCTTGCATAAACTCTTGAAGCATTCAATGGTGAAAGGTTTGCCTGAACTATCCTTTAAACAAGAAAATAAATTGTATGATGCATGTGCCCTAGGTAAACAAACTAGAAAATCATTCAAGGGAAGATATGAAAATATATCATCCAAACCACTCGAGCTAATTCATATGGACCTATTTGGCCCAACCAGAACTGCTAGCTTAAGTGATAGAAAATATGGATATGTCTTGGTGGATGACTTTTCTAGGTTCACATGGGTTTTCTATCTCACACATAAAAATGATGCTTTTGATGAGTTTCAGGCACTCTACATGAAGATAAAGCAGGATGGTGAGTTTAAAATTTCCAAGATTCAATCTGATCACGGTGGTGAATTTGAAAATGCTAACTTCTATAACCTTTGCAGGGCCGAAGGGATTTCACACCAACTTTCTTCACCAAGAACGCCGGAGCAAAATGGTGTAGTTGAAAGAAGAAACCGAACACTTGTAGAGATGGCAAGAACCATGCTTGCTGAACGGCAACTTCCAAGGAGATTTTGGGCTGAAGCAGTAAACTCGGCATGTTACATTATCAACCGCTCTATGGTAATGCCACACACCAAAAAGACTCCTTATGAGTTGCTGAAAGGTAAAAAGCCTTCTCTCTCACATATGAAAGTGTTTGGGTCAAAATGCTTCATCCACAACAATGACAAAAGAGACTTAGATAAATTCGAGCCCAAGAGCGATGAAGGTATATTCCTTGGATATTCTGATAGATCTAGGGCTTATAGAATTTATAACATTAAAAGTCAAACTATGGAAGAATCACCCCATGTTTCCTTTGATGAATATCATGATTCTAACAATGATAACTCTTGCAGGAAAAATGATGAAGATGGGGAATTCCTAAGCATGAAGGACAAGAGTGATTCTCCACAAGAAGAAACAAAAGAAGAGGGTGACCGAGCTGAATCAAGCAATGCAAGGATTCAAGCTCCAATAGAAGGTAATGATGCTACAAACATTCGAATTCTTAAGGATCATCATTTAGAAAATGTCATTGGTAGCTTGAATGACCCACCTAGAACTAGGTCACATTTTAAAATTATGGAAGAATTAGATCAACTTGCTCTTGTCTCGCAGCATGAACCCAAAAATATTGATGAAGCCTTAAAAGATGAAAACTGGATAAATTCCATGCAAGACGAGTTAAACCAGTTTGAAAGAAACAAAGTTTGGCATCTTGTTCCTAGACCTTCATCACAATCTGTAATAAGCACTAAATGGGTTTTTAGGAACAAACTAAGTGATGATGGCAATATAATAAGAAACAAGGCTAGATTGGTGGCTCAAGGGTATAATCAAGAGTTTGGGGTAGACTTTGATGAATCTTATGCCCCTGTTGCTAGACTCGAAGCCATCAGAATTTTACTTGCCTTTGCATGCTCCCTTAGGATAAAGCTACATCAAATGGATGTCAAAAGTGCTTTCTTGAATGGCTTGATCAAAGAAGAAGTCTATGTTGAGCAGCCCCCTGGCTTTGAGAATTCTAACAATGCAGATTTTGTATACAAGATAGACATGGCGCTTTATGGACTTAAGCAAGCACCAAGAGCTTGGTATGAGAGACTAAGCTCGTTCCTCATTGAAAAAGGGTACACACGAGATAAGGAAGATCAAACACTTTTCACCAAGAAGCAAGGTAAGAACATCTTGATTGTTCAAATTTATGTTGATGACATTGTGTTTGGTGCTACAAAATCTGAAATGTGTGAGGAATTTGCTAACCTCATGACTAGCGAATTTGAGATGAGCCTAATGGGAGAACTTCAATTCTTTCTCGGTTTGCAGGTCAACCAAGGAGAAGATGGTTGCTTCATAAGCCAAGCCAAATACATCAGGGAGTTGCTAAAAAGATTTGACATGGCAAACAGCAAAATCATTGCAACTCCGATGAGCACCTCAACTTCACTAGATTTAGATAAAAATGGTAAATTGGTAGATGCAAAGGTCTATAGAGGTATGATTGGTTCTTTGCTTTATTTGACTGTATCCCGACCAGATATCCAGTTTAGTGTATGTCTTTATGCTAGATTTCAAGCTAGTCCTAGAGAATCCCATTTGACTGTCGTCAAACGTATCCTTCGATATCTTGCCGGCACTCAAGATTTAGGATTGTGGTATCCGTCATCATGTGATTTATCTCTTATATCTTATTCTGATGCGGACTACGCTGGATGCAAGCTGGATCGTAAGAGTACTAGTGGCTATTGTCAGTTTCTAGGCAGGTGTTTAGTTTCTTGGGCCTCCAAGAAACAACACTCGGTTGCCCTCTCAACCGTGGAGGTAGAATATGTTGCTGCAGGGAGCTGTGGCACCCAAGTGTTGTGGATTAAACACCAACTCCAAGACTACTTGGTGGATCTTGGTTGTGTCCCGATTCTGTGTGATAACACTAGTGCTATCAACATTACAAAAAATCCAGTCCAACACTCTAGGACTAAGCATATTGAGATTAGGCATCACTTCATTAGAGATGAGGTCGTTAAGAAAAACTTTGAGCTGCATTTTGTTGATACTCTAAATCAAATTGCTGACATCTTCACCAAGCCCTTGTGTAATGACAGGTTTTCAACACTTAGAAGAGAGCTTGGTCTTTGCCGACCTCAGGCCAATAAAAACTGATATGATGATCTTATTCAACTTGGTTATGTGTTTTTTTGTAGAATGGCATTCATGCATTGTTTATATGTCAATATGTCATTTTGTATATGTGTCGCATTGCATGTAGATGCATAATAATGAAATGAGTTCATGATTCATAATGCATTGCATGGTCTGTGTAGCATCCTTCCTGCATGGCCATGGTATATCAAATGTTGATGTATGGAAAGGCAGGTTATGCTTGTCTAGAAGCACTCAATATGCGTGAGGTTTCACCTCCGCCAAGTACCATGCGTCATTGTCGCATATAGGCCATATAGTAAGGGGGAGTTGTCGTTTTGTAGCATTTATACATGAGTTTCATCTCCATTCTGTTGCATTTAATAAGTGTACAACCATATGTTGGGTCATGCATTTCATGTCTACTAAATTCATGTCCACCCCTGCACGTTTCAGGTCATTTTCCTCTTGACACTTATCATTACACTTGCTTGCACACATAACTCTTCGCGTATCCATTGCATATCCTTAGGGGGAGTTTTGTTGATTCTCATAACCTCTTGCAAACTGCACTTCAGTGGCTTACAGTCTGGTTTGAGTTCACGAGACAAATGGACATATGGTGTAAGAGCTTTCTATTATATGCCCTAATGATTGTCCATTCAATGAAAATGGTTCAGATTTAATGATTTCCTTGTAGTTCTGATATATCTTGTTTGAAATTATCTATGTTCTGAAGCTTTAATAGACCTTAACTAGAGACTGCATATTGTGTTTTGCATGACTATCCTGAAATTTAAAAATCCAAACGTCTTGACAACTTTGGTGATACACTCAGGCTTAGTATTGCTTCTAAACATATTGATGAGCTGGAATTCCTGAAAATCTTTTTGATAGAGCAATGATATTGTTGCACGGAGAAACATGTCATGTCATCAAAATCAAGTGACAAATGATATGTCATGATGTGACTCTGTTATCTCCGTCGTCATTCTATTTGGACTCTAGGCAGAGCACTGGCATAATTGCTGAGAAATATATCCTCTCATCAAAGAAATGAGATTGGATATGTCATGACGTGACTTTGCTATCTCTGTTCATTCTGAAGCATAACAGTCAGTCTTACCAAATTCCTAGGAATACTGGCGTCTAAACAACGTGTATTCTTACGGCTTGGAGGCATGTACTAGACTTGATTGCTCGTAAAATATGAGTCTTGTGCCTTCAAATGCAAATGATATTGATAATCAAACTTGTTGAATTCCTAAAAATTCCATGCTTTAGTCATGATTGTTTAGCCTCAATACATGCTTTTGTGTTATTACCTTTGTCGTTATTGAATATGGATATATAAGACAAGGGAAGGTTAAACACTGCCATGATATGCACCTTTGGTTCATTTCTATTAAATCTTGGATGTAGCTTCTTTTTGAACTCTGTTGATGATCTCGGATCTCATTAGCTTTGAACCATATATGTTACTCACAGTCTGTTTCAGGTTTGCATATAATGGCTTGCTCTTCACTCCTTTCAGCTCTAGTCTCACAGATATTTCACTTTATTACTCCTTTTTGCTGTTGGCAAAGGGGGAGAATTCTTTGTGTGAGTCCTTTGTCGCGTTAGCTATGCGTTATCGCATTGTCTTTGGGGGTTGTGTGAATGGTGTACGGGGAGAGTCCAAGGGGAGAGAATCCATTGCTCCCTTTGCATCTCATATGTGTATGTGATGGGGCTTGGGGCTTGCATAACTGCTAGCATTCATATTGCATAGCATTCATAGCATTCATATTGCATAGCATTAATATCTTCATTCATAATTGCATTCCCATGCTATTACTATCATGAATCTTGAGCTGCATATATTGCATTTGTTATAACTTGTGCCATTTTAGACATTCATATCACATAATGACTCACAGTGTTGCCATCATCAAAAAGGGGGAGAATGTTGTGTCCCTGAAGTCATTTGAGTCATTCTGTGGTCACTTGGGTCATTCGACATCATTCTATGGTCATATACATTCTGTGGTATTCTTGATTTTGATAATGGCTAAACACTATTAGTCATTGTTGTTTTTCACTCTTATATGACTGACATATGTGCTGTTGTATTCATGCCAGATATGCAAATGAATGGACAAGTGAAAGCTCAATGTTGCGCCCTCACACGCGGATCGACCTGCGCGGTCAGGTCGCGGGGATCAAGCGCCCCTTGCGGGGGTTTCCGGGGGCGGAGCCCCCGGAACAAAAATTTGATTGAAGACTCAATAATAAAATCTTCAAGACCGTCAAGGGCGATGCCACAAACATGCACGGGCTGCTAAAGGACTTAAGCGGCGGAGCTAAGATAGATAACGGACCAACCTGGGAAAATACGGGTTCTGCCCAGCTGGCAGTCGACCGCCAGCACAGGGGCGGTCGACCGCCCCAGCCAGCATCCGCCAGTCTGCAGTCTTTTAGCTGGCGGTCGACCGCCAGCCAGTGGCGGTCGACTGAAATTCCCAGGGATCACCCGAATGTAAGTTTTACAGTAGCGGTCGACCGCCAGGAGCTACAGGTCGACCGCTAGCCCCGAGCCTTCAATATTGACTTTGTTTCTAACTTCGAAAAGGGCCATTCAACATGGATTTGTTTAATCCAAAAGTCACCTAAACACCCACAAATTGTGGATCTGGTCTGAGGCTTGTCTATAGATCATTCAAGGTCTATAAAATCAATACAAGAGGGTTGGAAACCCTCATGCTTCAAGGCTTCAAGGCTTCAAGGGAGATCAAGGGAGCTCACTTTCAAGGTATTGTAGCACCTCCGTGAACAGTGTTTCGGGAGGAAGTTCTTCATCCATTCCAAGGCATTCAAGTCCAGATCTGAAGCCATCTCAACCTCCAAGGAAGAATAAGGAATCAAGGCTCTCAAGGGTGATGTAAGCTGCATCCTACATCTTTTACATCCTCTTCATCGACTCAAGAAGATCAAAAGGAAGATTGAAGCTACATCCATCGTCTTCTTCATCAACTAGAAGAGGTTCAAGGAAGATCATCCCGCAAGAAAGAAGACACCGTCAAAGCATCCGATTCAAGCTTCTGCAACTCAGACAAGATTATTTTCTTTCAGCATACTCTATATCTTGTTTGAGTGATTTCATATTTGTTCTCCTTTTCATTTTATACAAACAATTGAATCTGAGAATCGTCCCTACCGGTGGTTAGTATGAAGGCAATCGAAGGTTGTCCGATCTGCGTTGTTGACGTCCCTACCAGCGGTTAGTAGGAAGGCAATCGGTGGTCTTTCCGATTTGCGGTTCAGTGCGTGGCACTAGTGGAGCCTCACCAGATTTGGTGAGGGGTGGACGTAGGACTGGGGATTCAGTCCGAACCACCTTAAAATCTCATGTGTTATGGTTTGTTTGTGTGATTGTTTCGTTCTAAATACATGCTTAGGTTCGAATCGATATATTAGTAATCATCTTGCTAAGCAAATCGTTGTGTCCTTCGTTTAGCTAGTTATATTCCGCTGCAATTTATCTCATCTAGCTATATAGAGGGTTACATTGCGAAAAGAGGGGAAGATCTATTCACTCCTCCCCTCTAGATCCGCTGTCCACTACACAACAAATAGAAGAACGATTAAAGAGGGTCACAAGTCCACGACCGCCTCCTCCTCTTCCTCAAGTCAATCCCCTTCACGGTTTCATGGATAACATTACCAAAATGGAGGAAGATTGGAAGGAGAGAAGAGATGAGTATGGCAGTGAGAATATGAGTGAGCAAGATGGTTTTACAAGTTTTAAACAATCAAGTGGACGCTGTCCACACGCCACCCCTTCATCACACTCATTCACATGGCCCTCCGCCTCCACATTCATATCCACAAAATCCTCTACATTGTCATATTCGACCACCTGCCAACACGCCTCCACCACGGCATCCTGTTGAACTTTATGATCATGAAGAATTGGAGACGACACATTATGAAGATTTTGAAGATCTTCGAGTTGCACCCACTCCGAGTTTTCTTCGTTTCCCTCTTCCACCGTTTTCACAAGAACCCCCTACTCAAGGCAAAGCCACTATCCCTACCCCTGTCTATGAGACATTATGGTGTTACGATGATGGGTCAATACTCCAACAACGTGTGTTAATGCATCATAAATTAGCCACTATCCCTACCCATGTCTATGAGACATCATGGTGTTACGATGATGGGTCCATACTCTAACAACCCGCGTCAATGCACCAAGAATTACCCCCTACCCAAGACCCCCCACATACCACCAAAGCCTCCACACCATCGGCCTCCACCGAGCCTCCCATGAACCCTTGTTCCCAACCAAGTAACCCTCCATCACCGCCACTTAAGGCCTCCACTATCCCTATAACTTTGAAGCTAACCACTCCTAGCCTTCCACTTAACCCCGTGGCTGATCCTGCGCAGGGTTTACCCCTTTTTGCACCTGAGCCAACCCCGTCCGCTTCCGAGCAAGGGGAGAAGTTCGGTGTGTTTGAGCCTCCGCTTCCACCTACCCTTCCACCAACTCTCTCCATTAAAACTTCATCACCCATTGAGCCTACCGCCTCCACTTCACCTTCCTCCACCACCTCTTGTAGTGGGTGTCTTTTTACAAACACATGTGCCGAAGATGACATTCACGAGCCGGGTAAGAAGGATTTGGTCATGGCTATGCCATTCAAAATCCAAGATTTCATTTGCCGAATGCCGATCCGGGTTCTTGTGCTGGGCATTATTGAAAGATCTCCACCAAAGCTCACCATACAAGAATGTCAAGAATTGATTCCGTGGCGGCCTAAGGCCAAGATTGTCAAGGTTATGCTACTCATTGGCCGGGATGTCTTTGATACTCTCATTACCCCTTGTTCCGTTATTATACAACTTTCTAGTCAAGAGAAGGGGTCCTCCTCCAATTTTGTCATGACACATTCCATTGCCAATGAGGTGATGAAGTCCATGCTCAAAGGCCGAGCAGGGCATCCCTTGTTGGAAACCTTCAACACCATGTTTGCTCCTTCTACACTTCCTTGCAAGGGGCAGGTGCCCATGTTGCCGTTTGCTTTTCACGAAAATATTCCAAGAGCCTTGGGCATTATGAAACTTCCCATGCCGAAATTCCAACTCCCTCATTTTGATATTCCTTTCCTTCCAAGGGAGCCACTTTTCAAGAAGTCAAGCTTATTTTGTCGCTACACAATTATTGATACTTCATCAAATGTAGGGATGTCAATGGGCCGGGCCGGCCCGACAGGCCCGCGGGATTGGCCCGATTTTGGGCCGGGCTGCAAGGTCTTTTTCGGCCCGCGGACTTTTAGTCGGGCCTAAAAGCCCGGCCCGACTAGACCTGCGGGCCGGGCTCGGGCTTTGAGTTCGGCCCGACCCGTTCTTTTTTTTATTCTCACTTTAAATTTTAAAAACCATTTAGTTAAAATTATGTTATTTTACCTAATTAAAAATTTTAAAACTCTCTTTTCACACAAATTATGTAATTAATATCAAAATTTTAATTAATTTACTGAGATTATAAGTTTACATTATTAAATATATTAATAATTATTATTATTATTATTATTTAAATTGTCGGGCCGAGTCGGGCCTTAGTCGGGCTTTGTATTTTTTAAATAATGTCAGGCTCGGGCCTTAATCTTGATAAGTCGGGCCCGGGCTGGGCCGACATAAGCTCGGCCCAGGCCTAGCCCATTGACAGCCCTAATCAAATGAGAGCACATGGGCATTATTTCCATCCATTGAGCCGCCTGGCCGAGCACGTTATCCGCTATGGAGGGTCGGACATTCTTTTGATAAGGGGCCTTCCGCTACCCTATTCGTTTTCTATTCTATTCCATCAACATTTTTATTAACCACCAATTTCTCCTTATGGGCCACCCATTGGAATTTTTCATTTTCTCATTCCCTGTGTTTGTTGCATTCCATGCATCCCTTGCATTCATTGCATTGCATTCATTTGCATTCCTTCTTTCCCAGGTTTCCGAGAAGACCCCTGTTGACGCTAAAATTTGCACCGTCTGTTATTCTCTTTGCAGCAAGCTACGCCGGCAAGCAAAAGGGAAAAGAAGAAGATAAAACGAGAAGGGCAGAAGCGCAATGGAAGGAATGAAGGGGCAGGAGAAAAAATGAAAGAAAAGAAAAAAAAGAGAAAAGAGAAAGAAAAAAGATTTCACAAACCGTTTCCGGTTGCATTTCTTTCTTCCCTCCCAATCGCGAGCATTCAATGCTCGTATGACCTCTTCTCGCGTAGGCAACGGAGCAAACGCCAACACCGTCTGACAGCGGCGGGGACCTTCCCTCTGTCATTTTGCAGATCTCCTGCGCACGGCACCTATCTACTCTTGCGAAGAAGAAAGATGACAGCTAAAAAAAAAGTAAAGAAACAGATGAGGGAAGCTTGGACGCAAAGGAGCTCCGTGCAGAACGAAGCCCACATCCGCCTCTATAAAAGGGGGGCGTGAAGCCCAGCTGCGGGCTCTCTGGCCTCCTCAGCCTGAAACCTCCCCTGGCTAGCTCGGGCCCTCCTCCGGTGTTCATATACACCCACTCCAAAGAAGCCCACCGCTGGCCTAAAGTGAGCTGCAGAGAGTGAGAAAGAGAGTGAGAGAGAAGAGAGAGGTGAGGGAGTAAGAACAGGGAGCGTCTGCTCCTGTTCTTTTCTTGTACTTCTTTTCTTTGCTCAGATGTATTCTTGCTCTTTTGCTGATGAAAAATGAAATGAATACTCCTTTTGGAGTTTTTTTTTTGTGCTGCAATGTTTATGATGTCCGATCTTTGATGATCACAATTCTTCTTTTTTCTTTCTTTCTCTTCGCTTTGCGATGCTTTCTTCAAGCTTCACTTTGCTACCGGTGATTAAGTTCAGCAGGAGTTTTTTCCCCCCTCTCAAGGCCTCATGTTGGGATTTGACTAGCCTCATAGTCATGATACCAAAGAGGTGAGAGATATGGGACGTAATCCTAGAACAAACGATACACAACATTCTGCTTCCGTAGATTTGAGGGAAGAATACAATTAATGGTCTTTTCAGAAGGGTCCTGGGTTTATCCAGACTCATGGATATGATTCAAGATTCACACTCATCCGAGCTCCTATGGGCTGCTTCCCCCTTTTTCCTTCGATCTCTGTTGATTTCTATGAAATTTCAGTCATGCAATTTCTCCCTCCCTGGATGATCTCACAGCCCCACAGGGGTCGATCTCGTATCTAGGCATGCTACGGGTCCAGTGGCCACCAAGCCCGAACCCCCTTTCTCTACACCCCATGGAGTGAAGGTGGGGGACGGCTAAGGCCCCGAAGCCAACAGGTTCTGCGTGCTTTTGCCATGATCCAGATTTTCGAATGATCCATGTTTTCCTTCGAACCGCCTCCCTCTCAGAAGTTCATAAAGAGGCCACCGCGGATGCTGCCGCATTTGTCCTTATTATTGTGGGATCGTCTCGGATTCTCCGTGGATGATCACCCTATTTACACCCCCAACGCTCTGGGTCTAGGGGAGGTGCTGCCGAATTTTCGCCAGAAAACTTGGACAAATTGCAAGATCAATGATATAAAAAATGATGAATTTAACAAAATCATCATAATAGATGTATAGCAGAACAATGAAGCCGATGACATAAAGAAAATGATCTAAAGAACTGTTAAAGATGAAGATGAATAAAAAAAAGATAAAAAGAAAATAAGGATTCTTATATCAAAGCAGAAAATTTCTGAATGGAGAATGTGCATGCACATGCATATACATATGTATGTATGGTCAATACTAGAAGCCCACTTTGGGTCTGGTTGGGGACCTGCATGCTGTGGGGGCCAGCCCCTCCTTGAAACTGTTTCTATCTCGAGCTTCTTGTGCATAAATCTGCACAGGAGTCGACGCCTAAGTCGACTTGCTTGGATTGCGGTCCAAGACATTCAATCCCAGTAATTATGTCAAACACTTCATGTGCATGACAGATTCACATAAGAATCCATTGGGTTTCATGAAAATGATCAAACATGACATACACATATTGGGTCATACCAGATTTTCACTGAAATTGCACAAACTCGAGCATATCTTCCCCTTCACTCATTTTTCTTTAGTAATAAGCATAACACCTGCATCTTTGCGTATGCATTGATCCATACATGCAAATGCAGATATAACTTCATGCATGCTTTAATTCTTGAATGCCTGCCTGCCATAATTCCCTTGGTATATCAATTGGAGGGCTGGATTACGTCTAGTAGGAAACTCCTACTAAGTGAAATACTCTGCCTCGTACCAAGAATTACCCACCCTGCATGAATGTGTGATGAAACCTTTGCATGATATGCACGAAGAATTAGCAAAATCATTTACTTGCATTTTCCCAAGGGCATGGCTTCCTTGATAAATAAATCATGTATTAATGAATTTCACGACTGTTGCATGCCATCTTTAAGGGTAAACAACATAAATTTTTTCACTGGCATGGTGTAAGTCGACTTGCTCCAGCCTCAAGTCAACTTACTGATGGATCCAGCAGCAAAGTTCAGAGCAGGCCTGGGGCAAGTAGACTTGCCCAGCCTTCAAGTAGATTTACCTGCTGGTTCGGCTGACCGAAATGCATTTTCGGTCGACTGATCAGTGGGTGAGTCGATGCACCGTGCAACGTGGGTCGACCCATAGCCAGTAGGCTCACTTCGCCCCTTTCTCCCATATATAACCGTATATCAAAAAAAGAAGATAAAATGATTCAAACAAACAAAAGAAGCAAATGGAAAGGGAAAAATAGCCCACATCAACAAAAAAGAAAAATTAAAGAGCAGAAGAAGAACTATTTCTAGAAATACTGGGTTCGGTCGATCGGTCGACCGATGCCCATTTGTTTCCTACTGAAAAGAGAAGAGAAGGAAGATGAAGGAATGAAAGATAAAAGATAATAAATAATAATGATGATGAACAATAAAAAGACCAACAAGAAAACCAGCAAGCAAAACACATACAATCAAACAAACAAGAGAAACAAAAAAATGAATGAATCAAAGATAAAAGAAGAATGAAAATAAAGAGTCTTTACTCACCAGTCTGAATGAGTCGACGCAGGGCGGCCCTGGGTCAATACAATGTTGCCATATGTCGACGCAGCCCGCATGCCGGGTTGACGCGGTGCGCCTCTGGGCTAGCTCCCAGTGCACTGCGTCGACGCAACCAGTACGCTGGGTCGACGCGGCGCACCCTTGGGCTAACTCCCAGCGTTGCGTCGACGCGGCCAGTGCTGTGAGTCGACTCATCCTCATCGGGCAATCACTAACATAAAGAAAAATGATAAACCATGGATAATAACGCTAAAAAATGATAATATAATGATGAAAAAGTAATGGCACAAAAACATAATAACAAAAATCAATATAAATGCCATCCTTAAGAAACTAATGGCGTTTGATTTGGGGTTCCTCCCTCTTTGACCTTATGTGAAGGGAACATCAACGATGCCCTCGCAAGTCGTGCTTGGCCCTCGGGGACCACCCTATTATGGCCATGGCCTGACTTTGCCCTAGGTCAATATCCCACTAAAGTTAACCAATTTTCACTAGGATCTAACCCCCATTTCTTTATCTCCAAATATTAAAATTGCCGTGCCTCGGCATACATTTGCCCGAATGTTATCTACATACTTGTTATGCTTTCAACCCAGACGCCTGTCCGAACATGAAATGGTCAATAAATGACCGATATGATCTCGATGTTTTTACACCCTAATATGGGGTGTTGTCATGCAATTCAAGATATCATTTAATTATTTCATTAATGCTAATTCAGGCCATAGGGCCCCTTCTCTTGGCGACTAATCAAAGGTCTTCTCCTCTCCGAGGAGATGCAATTAACGTCGTGGCCTTTATGGCATGACAGGTTCTAGTCCCGACACGATATCCACTATCGTCTGACAAGTCAGACGGCGCGCACCAGTGGTTCCAGACCGTCCCGGTTTGGAGCTCGAATTAATTGTCACTTCATGGCTGGTACGCCAACGCACTGATAAACCGAAATGAAATAAACCAAGAATAAAAAGATGATAAAACAATACAAAAGATGAGTGCTAAAAAGTGCTTCCATAAGTTTGGCACGCCTGGTGGGATTTGGACCTCCTTTCATCTCTTCTTCAGGATTAGGGGCCCTATGGCCTCTTCCTAAAATTCTAACTGTTCAATTTGAAATTGCAGGAGGTCGCTTTCTGATTCTAATGGCGGTCACGTTCGGACCCCTCGTCGTCGATAGCCATGCTAAGCATGGTTACCTTGTTGTGTCGATCAAGTTCGGCGATTTCCCTCCCGTTGTTGGCTTCCCCAACTTCCTAGGAGTAGCATTTGTGGAGCTCCTGGACGCCCAGGAGGTGAAGCTCATGGCCTCCGATGTTGCAGAGGCCTCACTAAAGAAGATGGATGTGATGGGCTGCTATGTCCACCACGCTGACTCCCGCGCTTCAAACAGTAAGAGGCGTAGTGCGGCCGCCATGAGGGTGGTCAAGAAGAAAGCCGATACGCTGCAAGGCCAGCTATCCATTTCGGGCAAATCCTTGCTGATCGGAGGCGTCTGAGTATTTCTGAATGGCCAACATGCCAGAACCATACCCGACAAGGTAATTCCAATGGTACTAGTGCACAACTCATTCCAGGCACTGGCCCAAAGCAAGATAGACCGCTTTGAGTCCAAATCAAAGGGAGGGTTGGCCCCAAAGCCAACTAGATGTAAGCAGATTTGGGTGCCCAAACGGGCTCGGGCCCTGGATCCAACTCCATTGAGGCCTGTCATGGCTGGCAAGCCTACAATAAAAGAAGAAAATAAAGAAAAAAAGACCGATACGCCAGTCTAGGCGTCTCGTAAACTAGCATTCCCGGCCTGCGCTCGACAGGCAAATATATGCCTACTTGATGAAAAGCATGGAAAGATGATTAGACAAAGCTGGCTCGTCTACAAATCTCCGGAACAATCAGAGTGCGACAACTTATGATCTGCCCTGCTGATGGGTGAAAATGATATCACCCATGCCATACGGGGATACCTCCGCGGCCTTGGGAATGCAACGACTATTGGAAGCTGTGAGTGCTGCAAGGAAAGGCCGGGAACAACAAGTTGGCCTGGAAGAAGTAGAAGATGCGGGGTCGGGCTGTTATGGGCCACCCCTCTGTAAAGAGAATACACCGAGGATTTCGGTGTTCGATAGACTAACTTCCCTGGTCAATCGACCAGGAGGGTGCTCCGAAGAAGCAACCAACCCCAGGTCTTCACCTGTAATATGGCTGGAGTGGCCAGCCGCTATGGGGTCTACCCGCTGAACATGAAGAAGTGCTCAGGCTTGCTGAGGGGTAGGGCCCTCTCACGAGAAGAAGAAAGGCTGCAAGCGAGGCGCTGCAGACCTTCACCAAAGAAACTAGTCCAGATGAGGCTGTGGCGGCTAGACCGCCAATGTAATCACGACTAAAGATGATGGTGGAATTGTCACGCCCCGAGCCTTTATTACAGTGAAAGACTAACTTGGGGAGCACGAACAGCCGGCATGTAAACCTCTTGCGAGCAAGAACGGTCAGAGCGCAAGACAATCACACACATAAATGTAATTGCACAATATTACTCAAACTCCAACTTTATTTCAAAATAATCAAGTACAACCACTAATTCAATTTCCATTATGCACTAGACTCAAGAAATAGGAAAATTATATAGACTCAATCTAAACAATTTAGACTTCCTAAGTCTTCACTCTCATCTTGACAATACTTTCATTCGCTCTCGGACCCGCTACTTGTATAACCCGAATCCGAATTCGAATCACTTCCATCTCCTGAAAAGATTGGAAATAGGTAATGAGCACACTTGCCCAGTAGGTATCTTCGCATCAACATGAAGGTACTATTAAAGTAATTAACAATTTAGCTCTAAAGAATAAGGTAAAAATCATGCGAATGCGATCAATCATGCGATTAAACCAAAGTAACAAGATGATCATGTAAGTTAGAAATGAGATCAAGTACGAACTAGCAAGAATGTTATAAGAACAAGATATTGGCCTTTCATGAACAAGAATGTATCGAGAATGTACTAGCAAGCCACATAATCATCACTCTAGTATCTTTTGCTTATGAGCAAGTACTTCGTGAATTTCTATGGAATATCAAGCAAGAAAGTCATGTACAAGAATGTCATGTCGTGCCGTGGATTTTCACTTATTTATAGAAAAAGTACTCCCAGTGCAATGCGACGCCAGTAGCATCATATCCCATGGTTTATAAAATAGTATGTTTCCGACAACCAGCCGAGGGGACTAGCATAGAGCCTTTGAACACAATCAGTGCTCGATCGCATCTTCAAGTATAAATCAAGTTACTTCCACGCATATTAACAATAAAATATGGCCAAGAATGTAATAAGTTCAATAAGCTCATGATAACAATAATTCAATGAATGAATGCTTCAATAAGAATCATGAGAAATCAAGAATGACTTAAGCAAGGTTATGCTTTATGGAAATAAATCGGCAGCATAACGATACGTTCTTTATCTTCCATTCATTATATTAGGTTTCTTGATCAATATGATAAGTTCTAGATCATCAAGAATCTATCTAGAACCTTGGAATATCAACCCTTGGTCAATCCTTGGGTTAAAATACTCAAGTAGCGTGACGGTCGTGTACTGGGCCGTTACATGATGTGACGCTCCAGTATTGGGCCGTTACATTGGTCTGGAATCAGAACTAAGAAATCGGACTGTGGAATGTGACGGTCGTATATTGGGCCGTTACTTGTGCCTGACGGTCTAACATAGAGCCATTACATTACTGATAACCAAAAATCATCGATAGTGTAATCTAATCAATGGGCTTTAATGGTACAACCAACTCGGCGTCCTAGTGGGAATCCCAGGCTCGCGGATAATTACGGAGGCCTTGAAACAAGATTTCCTAGTCCATTGGAAGGAATATCCAATAGAGAGGTCATCATGTCCAAGAATAGTGTTCCTATAGTGCAAAGTGAACTAATGGACAACATACCGGAATATGTGCCATATACTTAAAGAAATGACTCTATAGATAGGAAAAATGTGTAACATTGTGAAACCAAGATAAAACTCCGTCAATACAACTTTGGAAAATCATGATTTAGAATACAAAACTATAGAGTTTTAGTCAATGAAATTAGCATAACTTAAAATAACCTAAGACACATTAATCATGTAATTTGATTATGAATCAGAAACTAAACTCAAAGTCATGATAATAGGTCCAAACTTAGCTATCTAAGCTTATTTATAAGTAAACTTAACTGGTTATTATTCTGCCTTGGGCTGACAGAACACAGGTGTCTGACGGTCTAGGATAGGTGCGTTACAATGTGTGATGGTTTATCGAGGGGCCGTTACAGTGGTGCAACGCTCCTGCTAGGGTACGTCAGAGACAATAGAACAAATAAAAGCATAACAGGTTGTGACGGTCTATCGTAAGGCCGTTACATGCATGTGACGGTCTCACGTTGGTGCGTCAGAGAACATGCTGGTAGTAAACTAAAGTAAAGGTTCATGGAAACATTACATGCCTGGAAATCAACATATTACAACTGTCCTAATCATGGATCGATGCATAGGCCAACTATATGCAAGGGTTTAGTGAATAGACAAGATAATACCTTTTTATTTCTATTTAGGGCTAAGAAATGCATGAATGTATAAAACTATGAAATCATGAAATTCTTAGTCTATAATGCATGAAATCAAACACAATCAGAGGGCTTTTATTCGTAACAAGTTGTTTTTGCCAATCATGAGATAACCTACCTCTTCTAGAACCTTAAAACTTCGAATTTGATGCTAGGTGCTACCCTTAGTCCCTTGTACTTCTTGTGATAAATCAGCAACTTCAATCTGCTCTATTTCCTCAGCCTCTTGACCTAAGGATGTGAAATTTTGAGGGTAAAAAGATGAAACTATTGGGAACAAAAAGTTCTAAATGATCATACTCTAATTACCTTGTTTAGTCATCCTAATCTCTGGATCTTCAGGGGACTTACGTTCAGATTCCTGGGTTGCTAAGGTTGAATCAGTAACTTTGGAGGCTTCTATCTTCTTGGTTGCTTGATCTCCTAGCACGAAATTTGGAGAACCATTAGTCTAAAGTATACTAACCAAAAGCTTCTAAAGAACTTACCCGAATTTATGACTCCTTACCTTGATTCTTCACGAGCCAAAAGTAAGGGTCGCTCAGTTCAGAATTAGGTCCTATTTATAGGGTTTTGGCTAGGGTTTGAAGATTAGATCGATTCTAGAGTCCTTAATTTGCCAGAACCTAATCCCTAAGAGTCCTTAGTAATGTTATAAGCTTCCCTAAGTCGATCTCTTATAGATATGATTTCAAAGTTCTAATCTTTTTACAATTTCCTCACCTTACGGAATCTGCAGGATGTAACGGTCGTGTCTAGGTGCGTTACAGGGCTGTGGCGGTCGCCCGATAGACCGTTACATGTAACGTATATGAAGTTTCAATTTGATAAAGCTCTTTTATTTGTTTATCCATATAATTAGTATTTATCCTTAAAATACGTGAATAAGCCAATTACCCTTCTAGAATATGGGCCAAACTTAATGGGCTTAGTCCATTAACCTTTTGAATTTTATTTAAATAGGCTAGGTTAATTATTTAACATAATTGGGCCTTATAATGACTTATTAATCCAATAACCCCTTCATTAATTTATTTAAGCCTTTATAATTTCCAAAAAATTATTTTATAATTCAAAAATTATTTATAAATTCTGGGGTACTACACCCTCCCCCACTTAGAAGAATTTGGTCCCCAAATTCAATATATGGATTTCGGAGAGTGTACTTACAGTTAAATAATTCTGGAAATCTTTTCCGCATGGCTGCTTCGGTTTCCCATGTTGCTTCATATGGCCATGTTTCCTTCCATTGAATCTTGACCATAGGAATAACTTTATTTCTTAGTTGACGCACTTCCCGTTCTAGAATCTTTATTGGCGTTTGCTCGAACGTCATATCCTTCTGAATCTCCAGATTGTCATAAGTGATAATATGGTCAGGATCATATACATACTTCTTCAGCATAGAGACGTGAAATACGTCATGAACTCCTGCTAATTGTGGAGGAAAAGTCAGTTTGTAAGCCACTTCACCAATCCGTTCAAGAATTTCAAATGGGCCAATGAATCTTGGAGTTAGCTTTCCTTTAATGCCAAATCTTCGAATATCACGACATGGAGAAACCTTTAAATATACATGATCTCCTACCTGAAACTCCAAGTCACGTCTTCGATTGTCAGCATAAGACTTTTGCCTATCTTGTGCCATTTTCATTCTTTCTTGAATGAGCTTGATCTTCTCGGTAGAATCCCTTATAAGGTCGGGGCCTAGAAATTGCTTTTCCCCTATTTCATTCCAGCATATTGGTGATTGATAACTTTTTCCATATAAAGCTTCAAAAGGTGTCATTTGTATGCTAGCCTGATATCTATTGTTATATGTAAAGTCTACTAGAGGCAAGTGATCATGCCAACTACCTCCAAAGTCGATAGCACAAGCCCTGAGCATATCTTCTACTACCTGATTTGTTCTTTCCATTTGACCATCTGTTTGTGGATGAAAAGCTGTGCTGAAATTCAATCTAGTCCCTAGTGAATGTTGTAGACCCTTCCAGAATTGTGATGTGAATTGAGGATCTCTATCGGATATAATAGTGATGGGGACACCATGTAGTTTGACAATCTCCTTTATGTATAATGCTGCTAGATTATCCACAGACCATCGACTCTTTATTGGTATGAAGTGTGCGGATTTAGTCAATCGGTCTATGATTACCCATATTCCATCGTGTCCACCTCTGGTCTTGGGTAAACTCATAATAAAGTCCATCCCTATACTCTCCCATTTCTATTCGGGAATACTCAAGAGGTGTAATTTATCTGCGAGTCTAAAATGCTCTGCCTTTACTTGTTGGCAGGTGAGACAGCGAGATACGAAATCCGCTATTTCTCTCTTCATATTGGGCCACCAGAAATTTCTTTTGAGATCTTGATACATCTTTGTTCCTCCTGGATGAATTGTGTATTTGGAATTATGTGCTTCATCTAGGATTAGTTTCTTCGTAGCCTCATGATCTGGTACACATATTCGGCCCTTAAATAACAATCTTCCGTCATTGGAAATAGAAAAATCCGGCTTTTGTTCCATATTGGCTTTAATTTCCAGTAATATAGGATCATCATTTTGCAGCTTGACCAGATCTTCTATCAACGTAGGTTGAGCTCGGATATTAGCTATGAAACAATCTTCTTCCTTTATGTCAATATCTAAGTTCAACTGAGCAAATTGAGGAACAAGGTTAGTTACATTTATCATAAGACTTGATAGCATACCTATTGGTTTTCTACTGAGTGCATCTGCTACAGCATTAGCCTTGCCAGGATAATATTGAATAGCAAAATCAAAGTCTTTGAGATATTCTAACCACCTCCTCTGCCTCATGTTAAGCTCCTTTTGAGAGAATAAATATTTCAGGCTTTTGTGGTCCGAGTAGACCGTGAACTTTTCTCCATAAAGATAATAACGCCAAATTTTTAAGGCGAAAATAACCACTGCTAATTCCAGATCATGTACGGGATAGTTTTCCTCATGACGTTTCAATTGTCTTGAAGAATAACAGATTACTTTTCCATTCTGCATGAGAACGCATCCTAAGCCAATGCCAGACGCATCCGTATACACTTCGAATCCATCACCTTCCATTGGTAGTGATAAAATATGAGCTGTTGTAAGATGATTCTTAAGACTTTGAAAGCTCTTTTCACAGTCCTTTGACCAGACAAAAGGGTTTTCTTTTCTTGTGAGTCTAGTTAAAAGGAACTGCAATTTTTGAGAAGTCCTTAATGAATCTCCTATAATAACCTGCTAAACCCAGAAAGCTTCTTACTTCCGATACAGTCGTTGGCCGACTCTAATTCTTGACAGCTTCTACCTTAGAAGGATCCACATCAATTCCTTCTTTT
The DNA here is from genome assembly GCA_022559845.1 of Amorphophallus konjac. NCBI lineage: Eukaryota > Viridiplantae > Streptophyta > Magnoliopsida > Alismatales > Araceae > Amorphophallus > Amorphophallus konjac. The sequence goes on from CM040121.1 coordinate 174,396,993, forward strand.
GAAATAACGTGGCCTAGGAATGAGACTTCCTCCAGCCAGAATTCACACTTATTGAGTTTGGCATAAAACTTGTGTTCTCTAAGTGTTTGTAAAGCTATTTTCAAATGCTGTTCATGTTCCTCTTTTGTCTTGGAATATATCAAGATATCATCAATGAAGACGACGATGAACTGGTCTAGATATGGCTGGAAAACATTGTTCATAAGTTGCATGAATGCTGCGGGGGTATTAGTTAATCCGAATGGCATTACCACGAATTCATAGTGGCCATAACGACTTCGAAAAGCTGATTTATAAATGCCATCTTCTTTAATTCTAAGCTGATGATAACCTGATATGAGGTCAATCTTAGAGAAATACTCTACTCCCGAAAGTTGATCGAAAAGCTCATCAATACGTGGCAACGGATACTTGTTTTTAATTGTGAGTTGATTCAGTCGTCGGTAATCGATGCATAGCCTGAGAGAACCATCCTTCTTCTTGACAAATAGGACAGGCGCACCCCAAGGGGATGTGCTAGGTCTGATGAAGCCCTTGTCTAGTAGTTCCTGCAACTGTCTTTTCAATTCCTTAAGCTCCGTGGGGGACATCCTGTAAGGGGCTATAGAAACAGGTGCTGCTCCTGGAATGAGTTCAATGGTGAAGTTCACTTCCCTCTCGGACGGTAAACTGGGTAGTTCTCATGGAAACACGTCTGGGAACTCATTTACAATAGAGATGTCTGCTATGTTAATTTCTTTGGATTCGGTGGTAATGACAGAAGCAAGAAAAGCTTTACATCCTCGCGAGATAAGTTTACAAGCGTGAAGTGAGGATATGATAGTGGGATGTTTCTTGTACTTGATGCTAAGAAAAGAGAATCTTGGAAGACCGGACTTTCGAAAGGATATAATCCTATTTCGGTAATTGATATAAGCATCATGATCTACAAGCCAATCTACCCCTAAAATGGCATCATAACCTTTCATGTCAAGGCATACTAGGTTTGCGGGGAGATTATGACCTTCTACTATCACTTCGCTATCAGGATAATAGTCGGTAAGCTTTGTTCCAGAACCTAAGGGTGTGGAAATAGCAAGATCTGAAGGTAAGGGAACTGATGCGATTGGTAATGTTTTAGCAAAAGTAGTGGAGATAAAAGAATGAGAGGCACCAGTATCAAATAGCACAAATGCAGGATGAGAACAAATTTGAAGAGTACCTGAGGGAAAAATAACAACTCGTTATTTCTCGTGGAATTGGAAGGAAAATCAATCTTAAAACTAATTAACTACCTTATCCCGAGTTCTACCCAATTCTCACATGGGTGTGGAATTTCTTCCTTAGTTAATAGGTAGGGGTCCTTAAACCTTGGACTTATCCTATGACATGATTCTTCTTCCTAAGTCCTGAGACTTAGGCTCTGATACCAACTTAACTGTCACGCCCCGAGAATTTATTACAGCGGAAGACTAACTCGGGGAGCGCGAACAGCCGGCATGTAAGCCTCTTGCGAGCAAGAACGATCAGAGCGCAAGACAATCACACACATAAATGCAATTGCACAATATTACTCAAACTCTAACTTTATTTCAAAATAATCAAGTACAACCATTAATTCAATTTCCATTATGCACTTGACTCAAGAAATAGGAAAATTACATAGACTCAATCTAAACAATTTAGACTTCCTAAGTCTTCACTCTCATCTTGACAATACTTTCATTCGCTCTCGGACCCGCTACTTGTATAACCCGAATCCGAATTCGAATCACTTCCATCTATTGAAAAGATTGGAAATAGGTAATGAGCACACTTACCCAGTAGGTATCTTCGCATCAACATGAAGGCACTATTAAAGTAATTAACAATTTAGCTCTAAAGAATGAGGTAAAAATCATGCGAATGCGATCAATCATGCGATTAAACCAAAGTAACAAGATGATCATGTAAGTTAGAAATGAGAGCAAGTACGAACTAGTAAGAATGTTATAAGAACAAGATATTGGCCTTTCATGAACAAGAATGTATCGAGAATGTACTAGCAAGCCACATAATCATCACTCTAGTATCTTTTACTTATGAGCAAGTACTTCGTGAATTTCTGTGGAATATCAAGCAAGAAAGTCATGTACAAGAATGTCATGTCGTGCCGTGAATTTTCACTTATTTATAGAGAAAGTACTCCCAGCGCAATGCGACTCCAGTAGCATCATACCCCATGGTTTATAAAATAGTATGTTTCTGACAATCAACCGAGGGGACTAGCATAGAGCCCTTGAACACAATCAGTGCTCGATCGCATCTTCAAGTATAAATCAAGTTACTTCCATGCATATTAACAATAAAATATGGCCAAGAATGTAATAAGTTCAATAAGCTCATGATAACAATAATTCAATGAATGAATGCTTCAATAAGAATCATGAGAAATCAAGAATGGCTTAAGCAAGGTTATACTTTATGGAAATAAATCGGCAGCATAACGATACGTTCTTTATCTTCCATTCATTATATTAGGTTTCTTGATCAATATGATAAGTTCTAAATCATCAAGAGTCTATCTAGAACCTTGGAATATCAACCCTTGGTCAATCCTTGGGTTAAAATACTCAAGTAGCATGACGGTCGTGTACTGGGCCGTTACATGATGTGACGCTCCAGTATTGGGCCGTTACATTGGTCTGGAATCAGAACTAAGAAATCGGACTGTGGAATGTGACGGTCGTATATTGGGCCGTTACTTGTGCCTGACGGTCCAACATAGAGCCGTTGCATTACTGATAACCAAAAATCATCGATAGTGTAATCTAATCAATGGGCTTTAATGGTACAACTAACTCGGCATCCTAGTGGGAATCCCAGGCTCGCGGAGAATTACGGAGGCCTTGAAACAAGATTTCCTAGTCCATTGGAAGGAATATCCAATAGAGAGGTTCTCATGTCCAAGAATAGTGTTCCTATAGTGTAAAGTGAACTAATGGATAACATACCGGAATATGTGCCATATACTTAAAGAAATGACTCTATAGATAGGAAAAAATGTGTAACATTGTGAAACCAAGATAAAACTCCGTCAATACAACTTTGGAAAATCATGATTTAGAATACAAAACTATAGAGTTTTAGCGAATGAAATTAGCATAACTTAAAATAACCTAAGACACATTAATCATGCAATTTGATTATGAATCAGAAACTAAACTCAAAGTCATGATAATAGGTCCAAACTTAGCTATCTAAGCTTATTTATAAGTAAACTTAACTGGTTATTATTCTGCCTTGGGCTGAATAGAACACAGGTGTCTGACGGTCTAGGATAGATGCGTTACAATGTGTGACGGTTTATCGAGGGGCCGTTACAGTGGTGTAACGCTCCTGCTAGGGTGCGTCAGAGACAATAGAACAAATAAAAGCATAACAGGTTGTGACGGTCTATTGTAAGGCCGTTACATGCATGTGACGGTCTCACGTTGGTGCGTCAGAGAACCTGCTGACAGTAAACTAAAGTAAAGGTTCATGGAAACATTACATGCCTGGAAATCAACATATTACAACTGTCCTAATCATGAATCGATGCATAGGCCAACTATATGCAAGGGTTTAGTGAATAGACAAGATAATACCTTTTTATTTCCATTTAGGGCTAAGAAATGCATGAATGTATAAAACTATGAAATCATGAAATTCTTAGTCTATAATGCATGAAATCAAGCACAATCAGAAGGCTTTTATTCGTAACAAGTTATTTTTGCCAATCATGAGATAACCTACCTCTTCTAGAACCTTAAAACTTCTAATTTGATGCTAGGTGCTACCCTTAGTCTCTTGTACTTCTTGTGATAAATCAGCAACTTCAATTTGCTCTATTTCCTCAGCCTCTTGACCTAAGGATGTGAAATTTTGAGGGTGAGAAGATGAAACTATTGGGAACAAAAAGTTCTAAAGGATCGTACTCTAATTACCTCGTTTAGTCGTCCTAATCTCTGGATCTTCAGGGGACTTGCGTTCAGATTCCTGGGTTGCTAAGGTTGAATCAACAACTTTGGAAGCTTCTATCTTCTTGGTTGCTTGATCTACTAACACAAAATTTGGAGAACCATTAGTCTAAAGTATACTAACCAAAAGCTTCTAAAGAACTTACCTGAATTTATGACTCCTTACCTTGATTCTTCACGAGCCAAAAGTAAGGGTCGCTCAGTTCAGAACTAGGTCATATTTATAGGGTTTTAGCTAGGGTTTGAAGATTAGATCGAATCTAGAGTCCTTAATTTGCCAGAACCTAATCTCTAAGAGTCTTTAGTAATGTTATAAGCTTCCCTAAGTCGATCTCTTGTAGATAAGATTTCAAAGTTCCAATCTTTTTGCAATTTCCTCACCTTACGGAATCTGCAGGATGTAACGGTCGTGTCTAGGTGCGTTACAGGGCTGTGGCGGTCGCCCGATAGACCGTTACATGTAACGTATATAGAGTTTTAATTTGATAAAACTCTTTTATTCGTTTATCCATATAATTATCTTATATAATTAGTATTTATCCTTAAAATACATGAATAAGCCAATTACCCTTCTAGAATATGGGCCAAACTTAATGGGCTTAGTCCATTAACCTTTTGGATTTTATTTAAATACGCTAGGTTAATTATTTAACATAATTGGGCCTTATAATGACTTATTAATCCAATAACCCCTTCATTAATTTATTTAAGCCTTTATAATTTCCAGAAAATTATTTTATAATTCAAAAATTATTTATAAATTCTGGGGTACTACAGGAATGCCATCCACGTCATATGAAGAAATTCCAGCTGAGGAAAGAGGTGGCACCCCCAGTCCCTCTACGCATGACCCTGCTTTACTGATGATGCTGCAGGAATATCGGCAAGAGATTGAAATACTGAAGAAGCAGTTGAATGAGACGAATACACATGCATCTACATCCAGGCAGGCCGAAGTCCCTCTCGAGGCACCTGGGGACAATGGCCAAGTCTTCAAAATTTCACTATTGGTAGCCGCATCTCAGCCGACGCCTGGCTATACTGGGGGCGTTCCTCTCCAGGAACAACAACATACCGCTACAGTGCAACCTCCATCCTTATCATATCAAGGTCCCGTTGCTACGCTTCAAGCAACGGTGTTGACGACACCACAGATGTAACAAGCTCACTCTTGCCCAGGCCCAGTCGACCCAGCGATGATGAATAAACTAATGATAGAACAAATGATCGAGACAAAGTTGGCTGATAGAGGTAGTGATGATTATGTCGCTTTTGATGAGTACAAGGTACCTTACCCTGTCCATCATGCTACTAAAAGATTGCCTCCGGGCATGAACAAACCACCAAAGTTCGATAAATTCCATGGGCAAGGCTCGTCGAAAGAACATATAGCCTACTACATCAACGTGATGGGCAATTTGGCGACCGATGAATCCTACATGCTGAAATTCTTGGGGTCCTCCCTCACATGACTCGCTTTTGAATGGTATTCAAATTTGCTGGCCGGGTCCATCAGTGATTATCCAGACATGCAACGAAAGTTCCGAGAAAGGTTCCACGTCGCTGAGAGAGAAATGACCGCGGCCGAATTATATGCATCCATGCAGAAGAATGATGAAAAAGCTTTGGAATATATTAAAAGATGGCGGAACCTCAGCATGAGATGCAGGCGTCCACCCCATCAAGAAGATGCAGTGTAGATCTGAAAATAAAATCTGAAGCAGGAGATCCTTGAAAAGATGATCGAAATTGAAATTAGGTCTTTCGACCGGCTAAATAACGTGGTGGCAGAGATCGATGCCTTCCTCTCCAGCTACTCCTCTGCTCCTGCTGCTGCAAGCCAAAAAGCCAAACTGGTTGATAAGCGGCCAGCGTCCAAGGAAGTTCACACGGTTGACTTCAAGGCGTTCGAGTAGTAGAAAGATAAAGATAAAGGGGTTGCCAACCCTCCTCATGCTAAGCCTGCTGAACACCAGGAAGGCCCTTCCTAGTGGGGCAAAATGAAGAAGCTTTACTCCTTCTCCAAGGATAGAACCTGGGTCCTGTTCGAATGGGCCACTAAATACAACAAGATTACTCTTCCGGAACCGAAGAGACCGGGAGACGCTAGAAGAAAAGATGATCCCCACTTTTACCCATATCACCAAATGATTGGGCACCCCATTGAAGACTGCTACGTGTTCAAAGATGCTATTGAAAGTCTGATCAAGAAAGGGGAGCTACAAATGGGTGACTACAAAGTGGATCCTCCACGCCCTCATGAACTGCCTGATCTGAAGAGAGCAGTCAACATGGTATCATTATACCAGCAATTACCCGAATAGGTGTCCGAAGCTTGCACATCACACACCTATGAATATGTCCCACAGGAGCACTCCGAATCCCGAGGCTCAATACAAGAAGCTGAAAAGAAATCAGGAGTGCCGAGCGCACTTGATGAACCGTTGCGGGGGCAGATCCCGGCCATAAAGGGGAAAAAAGAAGAAGAAGTCAAAGAATAAAACGAGGGGCGTTGTTATCTCCTGCAATACACTGTCGGCTTTGCCCAGCGCAAGCCAAGCTGCCGAAGAAGAAGATGAAGAGATATGTCTCTCGCCGATAAGCATGGATCAAACCGAAGCCACTACTTCCCGCTATGTTAATTTATCCCCAGAGAACCAAGGGCATCTTCCACCGCCAAATGAAGAGGCATGCTGTTTTACCCCTCCTCCACGTGAGGGCATGGGGGCAACAATATCAATTTCTGAGGGACTAAATGCGTCCAGCGATGATGATAGGATGCCGCTGGTCCCGCCTGAAATCTAGATGGGAAGTAGCATTCCCAGCTCTTCCCAACCTGATCCTGCTGTGCTGGCAGAGCTATGGCAAAAACTACAAGAAATTGAAGTGCTGAAAAGAAGATTACCTGGAATGGGTTTACACCCAGCTACACCTCGACGGGCAGGACCCTCATCTGAGGCTTTGCGGGGTAGCACTAAACCACTCAAAACTTCACCGTAGCCAGCAATGCCCCGAATAACGCATGACCATGCAGGGGGCACTCTCCCTCAACAGCTACAGCACACGCCCTCGACGCACCCTTCAGCCTCTTGGGCACGCCAGGGGGCAGCTATGATACCTCAGGCAATCCTGTTGATAAACCCGCTTCTACAACCAGCTAGCTCGCACCCGAGTCCGACAGCTTCGGCAACGATGACCAAGCCAAAGATGGAACAAACAGCTAAAACGGAGCTAGCCAAGGAAGAAATCACTGAGGCGGAATTATATATGATCAAGCAAAAGGATGATGAGTCCGCTTCGAACTATATCCGACGATGGAGAAATCTCAGTGCGAGATGCAGACATCCGCCCGACCACAGAGATGCTATCCAAATATGTAAACGTAGTTTGAAGATGGACCGCCTACTAAGGGTGATTGGCGTCGAAGTCAAATCCTTCGATCAATTGAACAATCTGGCAACTGATATTGAAGCCCTTTTGGAAAAGCACTGCCTAGCTACTGCTACCCCGATTCAGAAGAATAAGCCAGCTGGCGAACGGCCGGCGCAAGAAGAAATGCACGCTGCTGATTTTAAAGCTTTCGAGCAGCAAAGGAACAAATCAAAAGAGGCGGCTGGCCCTTCTGCCACCAAGCCCCCTGAATAGAAGTCCTCGCTAAGGGGAAGAATGAAGAAGCCATATTCCTTTCCGAAGGACAAAACTCAGACTCTGTTCAAGTGGGCCCGTAAATATGACAAGGTCATCCTCCCGGAGCCCAAAAGACCAAATGATGACAGATAGAAAGATGATCCTCGATTCTGCCCTCATCACCAAAGGATGCGACATTCCATTGAGGATTGCTATGTATTCAAAGATATCATCAAAGGCCTAATCCAAAAGGGTGAATTAGAAATAGGTGAATACAGGGTGGACCCACCATGCCCTCACCAAATGCCCATCTTTAAGACGGTGGCCAACATTGCCTCGCTATATCAGTTGAAACAACACATGCTCTAAAGGGCATTTCGAGCTCCTTGAGCCATGGCAGTGAGCCAGAAAAAGAAATGCAAGATGCAGATGATGCTCCGTTCTGGGGGCAAATGCTGAAAACAAAAGAAGAAACCTGAAGATAAAAAGAAGAGCCGCTACTCTGCTTGGCAAGATACTGCCGGCTTCACTCAAGCCGACCGATACAAAGTGACGTCAACCCATCTCAGGGCCGACAACAAAATGATGAAGTTGTGGAGGAGATTCCACAACAAATACTCTCCAAATTAAAAGATCTAGCAGGATGCAACTACCGCTTTGCCCGCTCCGGCACATGGTGAAGGATGCTCATAACTCTCTTCCAAAAAGATGTGCACCCGCCCTCCACAACCCCTCACGGGCCAGGAAAGGGGGTAGCTGAATGATCAACAGTTGAACGGGATTTCAATTCATCCGGGGGGCGCCTTAGGGTATACTCCCTTCTCGGAATCATTAGAAATGCTATTCCGATATGCACTTGGCAGAGACCGAGGATAGAAAGATAACCGGTAGCACCCAGAATTTGAAATGCCTCCAAGTATGGCAGAATTCTATCCCTCACTTGGAGCTATCACCGAAAAAGGGAAGAATAAAACTGCTACCACTGGTTCCATCCAGGAAGCTAAAGATGAACAAATGAAGATGGTGGGGTCCAATGACCGGATCTCCCCGCTACCACCTGGCTACCTAATTTTGCACAAAGAAACCAAGCTATCTAAAGACAAGATGTGCTCTGAGCAGCTCCTCTATTTATATACCCCGGCCCGGGGGCATCTAAAGCTAGAAGATTATTCAGGCATACCAGGGCCCCGCTGAAGCTAGAAGATTATTCAGGCATACTAGGGTCCCGCTGAAGCTAGAAGATCATTTGGGCCCCAAGGTCCCCGCTGAAACTAGAGAATTATGTGGGCACACTGAGCTCCCGTTGGGAACTGGACAACCCAGTGCAAATGCTGACCGCTTGATAGCTGAACTAATGAAGATCTTAAGTACCTCGCTCAGAGGACTAATTTGCTGAAATCTATGTGATAGAAGAATAGCTTGTAATGTTGCTTCCCTAAAGATGTATATCGTTCGGTCAATCTAACCGCGAGATTCCGTGATTAAGTCGACAAGGTAGGCCAATTGGCGAGAAGATAATAGACTCCTCCCTCCCCGGGAAGCTACTCCAGATTGTTCGATACCTGGGATTGGGTTTCCTGCTAAAATGAAAAGAAGAAAACTATGAGACGGGTATAGTCCCGGTAGTCCCTTCTACAAGCAAAAAACCCCCTTAGAAACAATGCGTGAGGCGTAGCTAAGGGAGCATAAAAGACTGCACCATTTGCAGAGCTGCCCCACAATTATAATTGCCAATACAAGTAGGCCAAGAAGCCAACACTTGGAGCATGTTCTAGGAGCCTATCCTTGCAGAAGCTACAGCTTTTCGGGGTATCCCTGCAGAAGACAATGAGAAAAAAGGGGCCGCCAATGATTCTATACGCGACTGCTACCAAATGTCCCCTCGGGGCAATGCTGACTCAAAAACAATTATCAAAAAATGATGATATAAGCCCATCCAAGGCTGGGCGATTGCAGATTTCTGTGCCGCACATCTGTGGCTTAAAGATTCACCTCTAATCACAGAGCTATCTAATGACGAAACTCCACACATCTCGTGCTCGATCGGCAAGGCTTACACAGATGATGAAGCAGATCGCCCTCGCTATGGGGAGCCGGATTCCCATGCTATGCTGCTCATGCAGCGATTTCCCAATATCAAAGGGCCTAGGCCGGTCCAGCTTAAAATACCCGAGCCGACGCACTGGCTGAGCTGCAAAAAAATTTATCAACAGTCCCACCGGACAAAGCAACCCACACTATGGATTAATCTGTACCAGGGAGTCCAGCAAGCTGGAGGAAGAGCCTGTTGAAGAACAAAAAGCTCAAAAGTCTAACTGGAGAGAGCCATTAGCACAACAATCCAGATGAAAAAAAAGAAGAGAAACAAATGATAATGATGATCACTGATTAAAAAAAATGATGATGAATAAAAAAATGATAAAAAAGAGAAGAGAACGATGATCAACAAAAGAAGAGATCACTTTTGGCGGGTATCAACTTTTGGTCCCACCAGCCAATTATTCTATCCTTGGCCTAGACCTCACGTCTTCGCCATGATTAGTTGATCTCGGCATTCTGTCGAGTCAACAACTATATTCTATCCTTGGCTTAGACCTCACGTCTTCGCCAAGATTGGTTGATCTCGGCATTCTGTCGAGTCGACAACTATATTCTATCCTTGGCCTAGACCTTATGTCTTCGCCAAGATTGGTTGATCTTGGCGTTCTGTCGAGTCAATAGTTATATTCTATCCTTAGCCTAGACCTCACATCTTCTCTAAGATTGGTTGATCTCGGTATTCTCTGTCGAGTCAACAACTATGTTCTATCCTTGGCCTACACCTCACGTCTTCGCCAAGATTGGTTGATCTCGGCATTCTGTCGAGTCAATAGTTATATTATATCTTTGGCCTAGACCTCACGTCCTTGCTAAGTTGGTTAACCTTGACATTCTGTCGAGTCAACAGCTATATTCTATCCTTGGCCTAGACCTCAAGTCTTTGCCAAGATTGGTTGACCTCGGCATTCCATCAAGTCAACAGCTATATTTTATCATGGGCCAAGGCCTCGCGTTTTAACGAAACATCTATGTTCTGCCGTTGACCCAGACCTTCCATCTGAGTCAGGTTGGTTGACACCGACATTTCGTTGAGTCAACATCTATCGCATGCTGCTTTCGATCTTGACATTGCATTGAGGTCCGCTATCCTGCTATCCTTGGCCTAGACTTTTCGTCGAAGCCCGCTATCCCTATATCCTTCGGCTTAAACCTTCGGTCAAGGCCCGCTATCCCGCTATCCCCGGCCTAGACGTTCTGTCGAAGCCTGCTATCCCGCTATCTTTCGGTTTATACAGCCCACTATCCCGCTATCTTTCGGCTTATATAGTCCGCTATCTCACTATCCTTCGGCTTATATAGCCAGCTATCCCGCTATCTTTCGGCTTATACGGCCAGCTATCCCGCTGTCTTTCGATTTATGTAGCCCGCTATCCCACTATCTTTTGACTTAGACCTTCGGTCAAAGCCCGCTCTCTCGATTTCGTCTTAGACGTTCTATCAAAGCCTACTCTCCTGATTTCGGCTTAGACATTCCGTTGATGCCCGCTCTCTCGCTCTCGGCTTAGACATTCCGTCGATGCCCGCTCTCCCGCTCTCGACTGACACATTCCGTTGAAGCTCGCTATCCTACCGTTGATCTAGACCTCCCGTCTGAATCAACGAACAAAATAACTCTCCTTTAGCTAACACCAACCTCCCGTCCCATCGGGACTCACCTCAATACATAAAAAACTTTTCCTCCCTTGCTTCGGCATTGATCTTATACCCACCAATAGCCAACTTTTGGGTGTGCTTATTGAGCCCTAAAAAAAGAAAAAAAGAGAAAAAAGAAAAAAAAAAGAGAGGAAAGAAAGAATCTCTCGCATGATTTTGATTTTGAATGCTTGCTCCCTCTGCTTGCATGCTTGTCTATATTATAGTTTAATACACCTCCTTTGAATTTTCTAGGACCATATCTCCTTGCTAAATAATACACCCCTGATTCTAGACATATGTGCATCATGCCATACACTACAGGGGATAACCCAATTTCTGGTGGGTGCATGCGTTGAGGGGAAGAGTCATAGCTATGGCCTTAGCACAACTCACAAAATACACCTAGAACAAACTCCCACAATTTGCACACAATGTGATCAATGATTTCTAACCATAAGGATTTCAGAATTTCTTCCTAACACTCTATGGATGCTCGAATTCTTACACTGACGTGAAAGGTAATCGTGAGGAAAAAGCTGCCTGCCCCCTTCAAAAAAAATGATGAAAATGATGAAGAAGTGGAATGTGAATCTAAGTAGCTGGGAATCCCCATTGAGACATATGAGGAGACTCGCGCGAAAATGGTGAAGCAAATTCCATATTAATATTGCGATAAAGGATGAATCCTAGTAGCTGGGAATCCCCATCGAGACATATAAGGAAACTTGTGCCGAACGGTGAAGTCCAGATTTCAAATAAACAAGGGGGCTGTGTGAAGCTACCGAAAGTCGAGAACCTGAAATGTATGTGTAGGCGATAGAGTAATCCTGTAGTATTACTTAGAACGTCTGCTTATCCCTATGTTTAAGGTTCACTGCTCATATACCTGTACTTTCACACCACGGAGAAACTGTCTCGGGTGCAGATTGTGATTTAAACTATGCGCATAGGCTATGCGATGTCCTTTCGACGAATGCACAGCTCCTTTAGTTGTGCTTCGTGGGCCGCACTCGGTCTGTGAATAAGGGGCACTCTTCTTATCCTATCCCCGATAGAGGGGAGCTATCCGATATATTTATGCTATGCTTTCCATCAACGAATGCCTGCGTGCTTGGGTGAATAAATGAAAAATGATAATGATAAAAATGATAATAGATACACAACGCTCTCAAACGGGCTACACCCGCAAGCCCCGCTCTCTCGTTCCTCATTCGTGCCACCTGTGGGTTGACGCAAAAATTTGCCCCGTCTGTTTTTCTCTTTGCAGCAAGCTACGCCGACAAGCAAAAGGGAAAATAAGAAGATAAAACGAGAAGGGCAGAAGCGCAACAGAGGGAATGAAGGGGTAGGAGAAGAAAAAGAAAAAAGTAAAAGAAAAAAGAAAAAAGAACACACAGGCCGTTTTCCGGTTGCGTTTCTTTCTTCCCTCCCAATCACAACATTCAATGCTCGTATGACCTCTTCTTATGTGTGCAACGGAGCGAACGCTAGCACCATCCGACAGCGGCGGGGACCTTCCCTCTGTCATTTCGCAGATCTCCTACGTGCACGGCTCCTCTCTGCTCCTGTGAAGAAGAAAGATGACAGCTAAAAAAAAGTAAATAAAAAGATGAGGGAAGCTCTGACGCAAAGGAGCTCCGTGCATAACGAAGCCCACGTCTGCCTCTATAAAAGGGGGGGCGTGTAGCCCAGCTACGGGCTCTCTGGCCTCCTCCACCAGAAACCTCCCTTGGCTGGCCCTGGCCCTCCTTCGGTGATCATATACACCCATTCTAAAGAAGCCCACCGCCGGCCTGAAGTGATCTGTAGAGAGTGAGAAACAGAGTGAGAGAGAAGAGAGAGGTGAGGGAGTAAGAATACAGAGCTTTTGATCCAGTTCTTTTCTTGTACTTATTTTCTTTCTCTAATATATTCTTGCTCTTTTGCTGATGAGAAATGAAATGAATACTCCTTTTGGAGTTTTTTTTGTGCTGCAATGTTTATGATGTCTGATCTTTGATGATCATAGTTCTTTTTTTTTCTTTCTTTCTTTCTCTTCGCTTTGCGATGCTTTCTTCAAGCTTCTCTTTGCTGCCGGTGATTAAGTTTAGCAGGAGTTTTTCCCCCCCTCTCAAGGCCTCATGTTGGGATTTGACTAGCCCCATAGTCATGATACCAAAGAGGTGAGAGACATGGGACGTAATCCTAGAACGAACGATACACGACATTCTGCTTCCACAGATTTGAGGGAAGAATGCAGTTAATGGTCTTTCAGGAAGGGTCCTGGGTTTATCCAGTCTCATGGATATGATTCAGGATTCATGGTCAACCGAGCTCTTGTGGGCTACTTCCCCATTTTTCCTTTGATCTCTCTTGATTTCTATGAAATTTCAGTCATGTAGTTTCTCTCTCCCTGGATGATCTCACAGCCCCACAAGGGTTGACCTCGTAGCTAGGCATGCTGCGGGTCCAGTGGCCACCGAGCCCAAACCCCCTTTATCTACACCCCATAGAGTGAAGGTGGGGGACGGCTAAGGCCCCAAAGCCAACAGGTTTTGCGTGCTTTTGCCATGATCTGGATTTCCGAATGATCCATGTTTTCCTTCGAACCGCCTCCCTCTCAGAAGTTCATAAGGAGGCCACCGCGGATGTTGCCGCTTTTGTTCACGTCCTTATTATTGCGGGACCATCTCGGATTCTCCATTGACGAGTACCCTATTTACATCCCCCAACGCTCTGGGTCTAGGGGAGGTGCTGCCGAATTTTTGCCAGAAAACTTGGACAAATTACAAGATCAATGATATAAAAAATGATGAATTTAACAAAATCATCATAATAGATGTATAGCAGAACCATGAAGCCGATGACATAAAGAAAATGATACAATGATGAAAATGATCTAAAGGACTGTTAAAGATGAAGATGAAAAAAAAAAAAGAAAAAAAGAAAACAAGGATTCTCAGATCAAAGCAGAAAAATTCTGCATGGACAATGTGCATCCACATGCATATACATATGTATGTATGATCAGTACTAGAAGCCCGCTTTGGGTCTGGTTAGGGACCCGCATGCTGTGGGGGCCAGCACCTCCTTGAAACTATTTCTATCTCCAGCTTCTTGTGAAGAAATCTGCACAGGAGTCGACTCCTAAGTTGACTTGCTTGGACTGCAGTCCAAGGCAGTTGCTCCCAACAATTATGTTAAACACTTCATGTGCATGACAGATTCGCATAAGAATCCATTGGGTTTCATGAAAATGGTCAAACATGGCATAGCATATTGGGTCATACCAGATTTTCACTGAAATTGCACAAACTCGAGCATATCTGCCCCTTCACCCATTTTTTTAGTAATAAGCATATCACCTGCATCTTTGCATACGCATTGATCCATACATGCATTATAAATGCAGATATAACTTCATGCACGCTATAATTCTTGAATGCTTGCCTGCCACAATTCCCTTGGTATATCAAATGGAGGGCTGGATTACGTCTAGCAGGAAACTCCTACTATGCGTGAGTTAAATACTCTACCTCGTACCGAGAATTACCCACCCTGCATGAATGTGTGATGAAACATTTACATGATATGCATGAAGAATTAGCGAAATCATTTACCTGCATTTTCTCAAGGGCATGGCTTCCTTGATAAATAAATCATGTCTTAATGCATTTCATGACTGTTGCATGCCTTCTTTAAGGGTAAACAATAGAAATTTGTTCACTGGCATGGTGGAAGTCGACTTGCTCCAGCCTCAAGTCGACTTACTGATGGATCCAACAGCAAAGTTCAGAGTCGGCCTGGGGCAAGTCGACTTGCCCAACCCTCAAGTCAATTTGCCTACTGGTTCGGTCGACCGAACTGCATTTTCGATCGACCGATCAGCGGGTGAGTCGACGCACCGTGCAGCTTGGGTCGACTCACAGCTAGTAGGCTCCCTTCGCCCCTTTCTCCCATATATATATATATATATATATATATATATATATATATATATATATATATATAGTTATACATATGCATGCCTTGCCCGTATATCAAAAAAAAGAAGAAGATAAAATGAATCAAACAAACAAAAGAAGCAAATGAAAAGGGAAAAACAACGCACATCAACAAAAAAGAAAAATTAAAGACCAGAAGAGGAACTATTTCTGGAAATACTGGGTTCGGTTGACCGATGCCCATTTGTTTCCTGCTGAAAAGAAAAGAGAAGGAAGATGAAGGAATGAAAGATAAAAGATAATAAATAATAATGATGATGAACAATAAAAAGACAAACAAGAAAACTAGCAAGCAAAACACATACAATCAAACAAACAAGAGAAACAAAAAAATGAATGAATCTAAGATAAAAGAAGAATGAAAATAAAGAGTCTCTTCTCACTAGTCTGAATGAGTCGACGCAGGGGGTCAATACAATGAGGCCCTGCGTCGATGCAGCCCGCATGCTGGGTTGACGCGGTACGCCTCTAGGCTAGCTCCCAGTGCACTGCGTCGACGAAGCCATTACACTGGGTCGATGCGGCGCACCCTTGGGCTAACTCCCAGTGCTATGTCGACACAGCCAGTGCTGTGAGTCGACTCATCCTCATCGGGCAGTCACTAACTTAAAGAAAAACTATAAACCATGGATAATAATGCAAAAAAATGATACTATGATGATGAAAAAGTAATGGCACGAAAACATAATAACAAAAATCAATATAAATGCCATCCTTAAGAAACTAATGGCATTTGATTCGGGGTTCCTCCCTCTTTGACCTTATGTGAAGGGAACATCAACGATGCCCTCGCAAGTCGTGCTTGGCTCTCGGGGACCACCCTATTATGGCCACGGCCTGACTTTGCCCTGGGCCAATATCCCACTGAAGCTAACCAATTTTCACTGGGATCTAACCCCCATTTATTTACCTTCAACTATTAAAATTATCGTGCCTCGACATACATTTTCCCGAATGTTATCTACATACTTGTTATGCTTTCAACTCGGACGCCTGTGCGAACATGAAATGGTCAATAAATGACCGATATGATCTCGATGTTTTTACACCCTAATATGGGGTGTTCTCATGCAATTCAAGATATCCTTTAGTTATTTCATTAATGCTAATTTCAGGCCATAGGGCCCCGTCTCCTGACGACTAATCAAAGGTCTTCTCTTCTCCGAGGAGATGTAATTAACGCTGTGGCCTTTATGGCACGGCGGGTTCTAGTCCCGACACGATATCCGATATTGTCTGACAAGTCAGACGACGTGTTCCAGTGGTTCCGAACCGTCCCTGTTTGGAGCCCGAATTAATAGTCACTTCGTGACTGGCACGCCGACGCACTGATAAATCGAAATGAAATAAACCAAGAATAAAAAGATGATAAAACAATACAAAAGATGAGCGCTAAAAAAGTGCGTTCACAACCCCTTAATTCTGCGGATGCGCACGAAAGCGGCAACATCCATAATCACGGGTTGACTGTCCGACGCGTATAGGGACTGCCAGGCCGACTATGCAGGAGGCACCAGATAAGCCGTGTGAGCAGGCGCTGAATCAATATGATTGGAGCTGCCAGATCAACTTGATCGGACTACCGAATCGAGCACGAGTACTGCCAGATCAATCAAGGGTAATGACCACTAGATCAGACCAAGTTAGACGCTGCAAGATGAGCTATGAATGCTGTCGGATCAGCCATGGGCAGGGGCTGCCAGACCAATTGACTAGGCTGTCGAATCAGACTAATTAAGAGCTGCCAGATCAGCTAATTGGGCTGCCGGATCAGCTTCAGTGGGGGCTACCGGATCGACCCGTTAGAGCTGTTGTAACAACCCGAGAATCCGATTACCGGGAAGGCCCGATAACCCGAGACTCGCACCGCCACCCACGAGTCCGAAGACTCGGAAGGGTTAAATGGATGGTGTGGAGACTACACAAGTATCACAAATAATTACAGAAATTAACCAGTTATATAAATAAGCAGGAAATGAATTAGCATTTTACATGATACATGGTCCACAAGATAACAATAAAATAACAACAGTAGTAGTCCACAATTAGTACAGAGACAAGAAAGAAAAGTACAGCTACACGGGACATACCCCGGCCCTGACCTCTGGCACTAACGCTAGGCACCTGAACCACGCTGAGCCTCAGATGCGCTCCCCTGAAGCCGCGCCTCACCTGAAACGCGATGAAAATACGCAGGGAATGAGTCTCAGAACAAGACTCAGTAGAGATCACTCGAACCCTACCTCACAAATGGAGAAACCGCTACGCTAGCAGTAAGCGAGTACCTCAGAAAGGGAAGCCCTGCCATATGCAAAACACCGGTCTCACGGCACGAAAATCGACAAACGTGCCACGGTGAAACGACCGGAACACCACAGCCAACACGACAAAAACTAGAAGGTCGAAGTCGCAACGACTGACAGTCTGCCACTCCCGACTCGACAGGAGTACCTCCCATAAGAAGCACAGTCGGTAGCGTCGCCTGACGACTTACACCGCACCATAGGTAAACTGCCTGGCGTGGTAGCGCCTACCAGAGGTACGGACACCGTACAAGTAACCGCAAAGCAAGTGACTAGCTGGGGTCACGCTCGTCAGCGTATGTCCACTGCCCCCAACCACGTGTGCACACACAGACCATGCGTCCTAGGTCTGACCTCTAACTGGTTTTCCCCTAGAGCCGGACTCTGGCTACCGACGAGGGGCCCGACGGAAACCAATCTAAAAAACTATCCTCAAGGTAGCCTCTCCACCACTCCCTGGTGGGTCCACTCGTGTGCATGCAGACTGCGACTAGTGGATGGTCACTGAAGGAGTAGACTCTCAAGTCAACGAAAAACCACGTCCGCATCTGACAATGTGGGGGATCGTCCCACGTACCAGCACCATCGCACGGTGACCACGGTCGAAAAAGAAACGGGACTGCAAACCACCCAGTGCAGCCCTGAGCCTGGCGGTCCACTCTAGACGTGCCACAGCCTCTGACGATCTAAGGCTGGACCGTCACAGCCATCTGACGGCCCAACACAGGGGCGTCAGACCCTCGGTGCAAAAATGACTATGACGTGCCTATCCGGGTGTGTCACAGGCCCTGACGCACCCAGCCTGGTACGTCACAAGGCACGAAGGAACAAACTGTGATGCGTGCCACTCAGTGCGTTACAGACTATAACAGACCAACCCTGGTGCGTTACAGGGTGGGAATGCGTCCGCTCTGACGCACCCACACAGGGGTGTCACAAGGCTGTTACGCGCCAGTCCCGGTGCATCACAGGCCTTGACCCTCAATGGTCAAAATCAATGGTCAATCCAACGGTCGAATCATCCCTGACGGTCCAACCCAGGCGCGTCACTGCGCCGTGGCGGTCTGTCGTGGGACCGTCACAGCCCACAGACCCCCAGTTGGCCAAAAACATGGCTGTAACGCACCCACCTGGGTGCGTCACATGGTGTGACGGTCACTGGAAGGACCGTCACACCGACCTGTAGATTCTAAGAAATCCACTTAGAATAATTAAAAGGAAAAAAGAAAAGGAAGGGAAGAAGAATCAGAAAAGAGGGAGAAAAGGGGAGCATGCGAGGATGCTAAGGGGAATGTGTGATCGCCAGAGACGCGAGGGCCTCAAAGATATAACAATGAATAATCAATGGAGGGATCATGAAAAATACCTTAAAAGGATGCGGGGGATTGTGAGTGCACCTTTCTCTTTCGATCGGCCGGCCGATGAAGAGAGTTCCTCTTGTTGATTACCCTTGCAAAGATCAAAGACAACAACCAATAAAAGAATATGGATTAGAACCAAGGTGAGTGTAGCATCAAATTCATAATAAAGATGAGCATGAAAAGTATGTATAAGAACACACCTTGTTGGGTGTTGGCCCTTAACCCCATATGCAAAGGGTATGGGAGATTATGATGAATGATAAGATAAAGGAGGGTGCAAGTGTTGCATTAAGGAGATCTCAACATGGTTGAGATGATAAAAATACTGAAAGAAGAGAAAATAACATGATGCATGCAAACTACTTCATGAAAGAAACAAAAGAGATTAATGGAGGGATAAGCTTATTGATGTGTTTCTCCAAAAGGGGCTTTATATCTTCAATTTGCTCCAAGGAAGAAGAGGCTTCAAATCTTCAAGAGGGGAAGAAGATCTCTATGGATGAAGCTTTAAGCATGTGGGAGCCTTCTCCTTGAGCCTCCAATCTCACAGCACCTCCCCTTGAATTGATATTGATGCCCTCTACACAAGGGAGATAGGGGTCCTATTTATAGGGCTAAAATTCGGAGTTAATTCCAAGGGAAATTAGGAAAGCATGTTTTAGTGGGATTTGGAGGGAGATATTCATTAGACAAGTGTCGCCTCAATATTAGAAAGCCTTAGGAGTCCTTTCCCAAGTGAAAAGGGGCTCAAAATGGGGAAAGAAGGAGGTTCTGTCGGAGTTGGAAATTGAACAAGAATTGACGACCGGACAGATGGTCGCTTCTTAAAATAACGCCCGCGGAGGCGTCGTCATTTTGGAGGCATTTCGAGATAGATACGGACTTTCCGAAATTTGAAAAGAATTGACGACGTTGAGGGGGGCGCTATTTAGAATTTAATACGAATTTCGGGCGGATTTAAAATATCAAAATATAGCAATGGAAATGACGACCTGACTCGAGGCGTTAATTGAAAATGACGACTTGCACAGTGTCGTGAATCAAAAATAATAAAAAGCCAAAAGGAAATGACGACCGTGCATCCGGGCGTCAATTGAATTGACGCCCGAGTGAGGGACGTTATTTCAAAATAAGCAAAACATGGTCATTTTTCATTTCTCATTATTATTTTCTCAATTTTTAGGTGGACGTGCATCTAACTGTGCTGATTCCAAATACTATTTTTTCGTATTTTTCTGACATCCGGAAGGCCACCAAATCACCCCTTAAAGTGGGCTAAAAATAATATTAAAATAATACAAATTGAAAATGACACCTCTTGACATGTCGTGATTTCTATTTTTTTAATTTTATTTTATTTAAAACCAAAACAACACCCCTTTACGTGTCGTCAATTCATAAAAAAAATTCAAAAAATTCTCAAAAAAATCCGAAAAAATGGGAAAAAATAAAGAATGGACGCCTCCTCAAAGAGACGTCATTTTTCTTTTTATTTTCTTAAATTTTCTTAAAAACAATTGACGCCCCACCTTACGCCGTTAATTCTAAAAAATTCATAAAAATGGAGAAAAATGCCCAGAAAATTCAAAAAAATAGGAAAAAAATAAAAAAAAGGAGGAAAAAGGGAGAAATCCAAAAAAAGTGAGAAAGACCACTCAAACAAAGTTAATTTGAGGGTCAAATAGGCAAAGTTAATTTGAGGGTCAAATAGGGGCATTACAAGGTAATATGAGATGTACTCACAGTAACGTCAATTTTGACGTGTGTACAGCTGCCCCGCCTTGGCGTCTACTTTGCAAGGGAGCAGAGCGAACTGAAAAGTAGATGCCAAGGTGTGATGAGACATGCAATCAACATCACCTAATGAGAATTGAATCAAAAGCTCGAGACGAAGCAATCTCGAGAAATTCAATGAAATCAACGATGTTTGGATAAAAGAGGGAGTGTACACGCGGGCACGAATAAGAAATGATCAACTTCCAGCGCGGTGGAAGTACCCCAGGTCATAAACATGTAGGTTTCACCATTGGGGAGCGGTTACCAGCCAATGTGAACGTGCTGCAACCAAGGTGGATCAAAGGAAAATGATTGAAATAAGAGGATAGAAATCCAAACAAGGAGCTTTCGATAAAATAACCCGAAACAGTGACAAAACGAACTGAGGATTCCATTCAGCAATGAATATCTCATATCTGGAAAGATTAAGATCAATTTGACTCTCCAATCAGCTTATCAGAATGATGTTTCAACGTTGATTCAAAGTCCTACATGAATGCATGCTGGGTTTAAAAGAAAAATTAAAATAAATTAAACCATAAGATAATCAAGGATAATATTGCTAAGCTGCCAAGACTGGGTCAAGAAACTGATTTTACGAGCTGATACTAAGCCGAAGCCCGTTTATCCACGCACCAACTCGTAAAAGGGAACCATCGACCCCAGTATTGGACGGCTCAACGGCCTATCCGTATGACTAAGATTCCTCTGGAATCATCATTATTTTTGATGAAGGGGAACTCAAATTCCAGATTTACCAAAGCCACAAGGTCCTTGATATAATCTAGTAGCGTATGTAACATATAGTAAAAATGCATACAGGAAGATGGTGATAGCAATAAGCATGGTGGGGAACTGAGATGATGTGCAAACACCGTGGGACTTTGATGATGATGCCTAGTCGGTGGGACCAAGAGCTTCTTATCCTGCGCTTAAAATTTTATTAGCCAAGATATAAGGAAGATAACAAGCAATGAATAAGACATTTAAGCATAGCAAGAATAGCATGATGCAAAGCATCGAACACACATAGTAAGACAAAGCATGGATAGCCCGAAGCATATAAATCATCAAAGCATGTGAAGTATATGAGCATAGCATTAAAACATGTACATCATATATGTCATCAGAGCATTGTTTCTTTTAAAGTCATGAGGATGACAATCTTGGCAAATCAAGATATGGAGTTGAATGATCAGGATCTGATAATGTCCAAGTTGATTAAAAAGATTTGGAGATGAACGATCAATTAATGCCAGTATGACATGAATAGAGAGATGATAATCAGGAGTGCCCATAGTGACAAATCATGATGATATTGGGAAGAATCAAAGATTGATAGCGGTGAATGGAGAGGACTCATCTCGTGTTCTTGGTCCTTGCAAAATTGTTGTCCCTACAAAAGCACCATCAGAAAAAAAATAATGCAATTTTTTTGGATTTTAAAATATGTAAATTTTTATGAGTTTTGAAAAAGTATTCAAATTTTTATGGATTTTAGAAAATATTTGATTTTTTTATTTTTGAAAATATTTAATTTTTGTTGGATGTTTGCTTTAAAAATATTCAACTTTTTTGGATTTTGGTTTAGACAATATTCAACTTTTTTTTTTTAGATTTTGGCTTAGGAAATATTCAATTTTTTTTTTTTGGATTTTGGTTTAGACTTTGTTAATGCAGCATCAAAGGGTGTTTTTGAACCACTGGCTAGGGGTCCTCGTTCCTTCCCCTTTCGCTAAAACTGCCCAAAGCCGAGCGTGCATTGAAGGGTGACGCCCTATAATCGACTGCCCTTGATTAACGGTGCCCCTACTAAGGCCATACCTGAGAAACATTCAGTCTTGGAGGGAGAAGAGAAGAATAATTGAGGATAAGCTTTATGCAGGATGGGAGATGTCGGGACTTGAATTCCTTCCAAGGTATTTCCCCTCAAAGAGGTGGTCTGTTGCGCCGGGGCTTTATGCCTTTGATTTTTAGACCCTTGACATGCATACGACCAGGGTTTTCCCTGTGGGGACTTTGCCACTCTTGACATGCCATAATTCATAATTTTGTAATTATCAAAATTTTGACTTGATTTTCATAATAGCCCTTTCGGCTAGATGTATTATGAAAACTAATTTCGTTATTTTGGGTCAAGAATGCCCCTATTTGAGACTTCTCTCGTATTGGGGATTACCTAAGTTGGTCATCTCATCCGTCAACCTCTTGCTCCTGCATGCGGCCGAGTAAAGAAGAGAAAAGACTTTCAGATATACTCATGGCATGGCCAAAGTAGCAACGGTGTTTTATCAAGGAGCCGGCTAAAGGGCGCCGTGAAGTGTGTGCAGTGCCCAGCTAAGGGTTGCTCTTAACAAGCGGGGAGAGACAGTCGAACTCCCAGCGCGGGGTTTTTATTAACCAAAGTGCTGCAGAAGCAAGCCTAAAGACTTTTTTGATGATGATTTAATTAAACAAAAGCCTAAGATAAAGGTCTAAAACACCACTTTTAATCTTGTTAAGAAGCACTTCATTTTGAAAATCATGCGTGAAGTAATAAGATAATGATATCATAAAAATGCGTACTTACGCCAATATGTTACCTTGCGATCTTTGTGTAAGCAGCTGCAGAGGTGAGGTTGATCAACATGGGATTTGTCCTCAAGTAGCAGACAAAAGGATTGGAAGCAAAGGTTTGAAGTGGCTTAACAAGAAGGAGTGGTATTTAGACCAGACTCAGACGAATAAGGAGAAAAGGAAGAGAGGTGAGGGCTAGAACTCCCTCGCTAAGGTGCAGAGACCTTGATCACAAGGAACGGTTTACAGAAGAAGCGAAAAATCAAGAAGAGGAGTGAGGACTAAAGCCTCGAAAGCAGTGGGAGAAAGGGCAGATGCCCAAGGTAGTGGATGCGAAAGAAGTCGGGTCGGACCCATGATTAGGAGGAATTAAAAGAAGAAATTGATAGATGGAATGAGGCGGATCCGGAGGGTCTGGAGGTTCCGAAGGGATCGCGAAAGAAGGGACGTGATGACCTAGGAGGAATCATCCGGAGGCGAAGGAGGAGAATCATGATGGGAAGGAGAAGTTGGAGGTTCCGGAGGGTCTGGAGGCCGCAGAGGAAAACCATAATTGGAAGAAGAATCCGGAGGCTCCGGAGGGATAAAATATCGAGGGACGCGGTGCCTTGTGAAGAGATATGAAAAAAATGATGAAAAAGGAAGAAGAGGATGAAGGACGTGATGTCCCGGAAGAGCAGAAGGATGAATTGGAGGAAAGATGGAGGGTCCGGAGGTTCTGGAGGAAGAAAATGCCGAGGGACGCGGTGCCCCGGGAAGAGTGGATGAAAAGGGTCAGGAGGGTCTGGAGGTTCCGGAGGGATAGCAAAAGAAGGGACGCGATGCCCTAGGAGGGGAGATAAGAAATCCAGAGGATCCGAAGGAGGACGACACCATGGGACGCGATGCCCAGGGAGGACGGAAGAGAAATCCGGAGGATCCGGATATAGAGGTGTAGAGGGGCGTGATGCCCTAAAAGGGAGGTCCGGAGGTTCTGAAGGAAGAAAATATCGAGGGACGCGATGCCCAGGGAGAAGAGAAAGATTCGGAGGTTCTGGAGGAGTGGAATCAGAAAGGGCGTGATGCCCTAAAAGGAGGGATGAAACACCTGAGAGTTCCAGGGAAATAGCAGGAAAGGGGGCGCGATGCCCCGGGAGAATTAGGGAGAAAAAACTTGGAAGGACGCGATGCCCTAGAGGGAGTGGATTAGAAGAGGATGAAGGATCCGGAGGTTCCGGAGGAATGAGACACCATGGGGCGTGATGCCCCAAGAGGACAAGAGAGGAATCCGGGGAGTGCGGATGCAATAGTTGGAAAGGGGTGCGATGCCCTGAGGGAAGATCGGAGGGGGCACAATGCCCGATGAGTGTAAGGGGACCTGGAGATCCCGAAGATAGAGGGGAAAGGAAACGTGGGGGATCCGGAGATTTTGGAAGGCGGGGAAGATATGGGTTTGGAAACCTGGGAAAGAAGAAGTGCAAATGCATGTGGATGCAATGCAACGGATGCGATGGATGCATGAAATGCAAAGAATGTAAAGAACATGAAGGGCGAGAGGATGAGATCCTCCTCCTTACCCCTGGAGTGGCCCATGAAGAATTAATGATAGACATGAATATGGATGGCGTTGAATGGAAGGTGGGTAGAATAGTGGAAACCCCTTTAGCACCAAGATAACCGCCCCTCCATGGCAGTGAAAGTATATAGCCAATTGGCCCAATGGATAAAGCAAGAGCCCATGATGAAGCTTCAATAGTAAATGACAACTCCCTTGGAGAGTGAAGAGCAACAGTGTGAGAGAGTTGGAAAGTTAAGATAGGAAGCATCGTGTTGCCCAGGGATTGTAGCGTATGAAGAAGATTGATCAAAATGGGCGTTCGCCCCTTGTATGGAAGAAAAGGTTCAAGATTTAAAAGTTGGAACAAATGGTGCCCTGCCCGCCCCTTGGGCGGCATCAACGCTTGGCATTCTCTTCTGGCGAGCAGTGGAGGGGACTCGACCTCTTCAACCATGCTCGGCATGACAACACGGATCGGCATCCGGCAGATAAATTCTTGCATCTTGAATAGCATGGCCGTGGCCAAATCCTTCTTGCCCGGATCTTGATCATCTTCGGCACAAGTACTTGCAGAAGCACTCCTATTCTCAGTGGTAGAGGAAGCGGAGGCGAAAGGCTCCATGGATGGTGGAGGTGTAATGGAAGGTGCTGGAGAAAGGGTGAGTGGAAATAGAGGTTCAAACACGTCGAGCTTCTCCCTTTGCTCGGAAGCAGTCGGGGTTGGCTCGAGTGCAAAAAAGGGTGGATCCTGCTCAGGACTAGCCATGGGTAAGGGTGAATGGATAGATGAAGGAATAGGCAAAGTGGGTTTTGGGGTTAAAGGGATAATGGAGGGCCGAGGTGGCGGTGATGGAAGGTTAATTGGGGAAGGTTCGATGGTGGGCTCGGTGGAAGCCGATGGGGTAGAGGCTAATGGCGGATTGGGTGGAGGTTTAGTGGAAGGCTTGGCGGAGGCCGGTGGAGTGGAGATAAGCTTGGATGGCTTGGCGGGAGTTAGTGGAGTGGAGATTAGTGGAGGTTCGGCGGAGGTCGATGGAGTAGAGGTCGAAGGTGTAAAAGGAAAGCGTCGGATGATGCGAGAAGTATTAGGTACAGGGGAAGGCGCATGATGCACCGGTGTAGGTGACTGGAGTATCGACCCATCATCATAGCACCAATTGGTCTCATAAATGGGGTTAGGGATAGTGGCTTCATCCTGAGCAAGGGGTTCATCAGGTGGCAATGGAGGGAGTGGAAAATGAAGGAAACTTGAAAGGGGTGCCTGTGGAATTTCAACATTTCGTGCCGTCTCCAAATCTTCATCTTCATCAAAAACATCAAGTGGACACCGTGGTGGAGACATAATAATAGGTGGTGGAGGATTTTGTGGATGATCATGTGAAAGTGGAGGCAGATGGTCATGATATTGTGGAAAATTCTGTGGAGGTAAATGTGAAGGTGGAGACGGAGGACCAGATAAATGAGCAGGGTGGATGAGTGGAGGGTGAATGACGTCCACTTGATTTTTGATATCTTGCTCACACGTGTTATTGATGCCATTCTCTCTTATCTCCTTCCAATATTTTTCTAACTTAGCGATGTTATTCATGAAATCATGAAGTGGATTGACTTGAGATGGAGGAGGAGCGGGCCGCGGGCTGGTGAGCCTCTTAAGTTGTTCCTCCATGGAAGTAATTCTATCAAAGATACTTTGCTGGAGGGGTGTAACATGAACATTGGAAGGTTGGCATGATTGCCTTGGAGGGGTGGCTTGATATGACGGCCGTGGAGGAGGGTTAATAGGGCGACCCGCTAAAGGACCCGGACGGGCCGGAATACAAGGAATAAATGGACCTTGGAGCCATGAAGGATGAGGAATAGAAGGACGAGGGTGATGGGCCACTCTAATAGGAGTATGTGTCAATGAAGGAGGTGGGTGAGAGGATGTGCCCTCAACAATAGCCTTAAGGGCTTGGATTTGTTGAGGGGTGAGGTGATCCAATGCACGGATGAATTGAGAAACCTTCTCATCGTTGGGAGGAGACGGTCCCGAGGGAGTAGTGGCTCGTGATTGAGGCAAGGGACCATGAGATTGGACATTGCCCATGGGTCGGGTAACACCATAAGAATGAGGATGTGGTCCCCTAGGATGATTGTGGCGAGAATTATGATGAACATGTTAAAATTGAGGAGTATAGGATGTGCTAGGTTGTGCATCCTTATGAACATAATTAAGATTAAACATGTTATTTTGTCTATCACGGTAAGCCATTATGCAATCAAAGTTCAAGCAAAATAATTTTCAAAGAAGCACACGAGTTGGAATGGTTACCGTTGATTTTTTTATTTATTTATTTGAACCTTGGTGAATTAATGACTTTTAACAAACTTCCGAGTGATTCACACAAGGGAGGAACCTAGTTTCAATGTAAGGTCACTTCGATGCCAACTAAGAACACTCTCTCACCATGCATAGGCCAACTAAACCCGGGACTTCAAAGGTACAACCTGCCCGGCGTCCGTGAGGGAATCCACGGGTGCGGGGACTTACGGAGGCTTGGTTTAGGAATTTCCGGTCCAATGAGACGGAATGCTCAAAGGAGGGTCCTTCCTTCACCAAGAGGGGGGTGTGACTCCTAAAAGTGTAGGGAGAGGAGGTCTCCCAAACCAAATACAAAGATGAATGCAAGCAGGCAATATCAAGCAGACAGTATCAGCATGAACATCACAGAACAAAATGACGACCTGGGAAAGGTCGCTATATCAAGAAGCAGCGCCTGAGTGTCAGTCGATAATCACTGTGAATAGTGCAAGCAGAGTAAAATAGCGCCTTAAGGTGAGGCACTATATCTAGAATGGACGCCTGTGCACAGGGACGTCAAATAGCAGCAATCAACATGAATAAACAATGATAATCAAAATGACGCCTTCCAGTAAGATGATGTACGAGTGAAAGACGCCTCTGACAGTCGCGTCAGAATGTAATGTCAAAGAAAATGACGCCTTGGTATGAGGCGTTATACTGAAAAATGACGCCTCTGTGAGGGGCGTTAATTATAAAATGATGAAAAAAAAATCCTACCAATAAAATGGAAGCGACGCCTATTCAAACGGTCGCTATATTCTGAAATGACGCCTCTGTGAGGGGCGCTAATTCCTCTCCAAGGGCCAGAAAGCTCAAACAGTGACGAAAATACCGACAGGAAGGAAAACAGTCACAATCACAGTATAAGAATCATGGCAATCAATAAAAACATGAAAGGGGATATAGCATGCTCATCCTTTTTTTTATTTTTTTTAAGAGATGGATAAATGGAATTTCTAAAAATCTATCAAACTAACCAATCACATAGGGAGAGTGCTACGTGGAGCACAAAATGAAGTGCACCGTGGGTGCAAAAGGGGAGATGGCACACGTGGGTGCCCAAGGGGAAGGGTAATCAAATAGAAAAACAAAAGGAGTCCCACCGTGATCGCCAATTTGTTGATTCCAATTAAAATATAAGAAAAATCTATTTAATAACAATAAGTAAAAAATAATATATAAAAATGAAGGAATTAATGGGCGAGGGCAAAAACAAGCAGGTGGTGCTAATGAGGAGTGTGATCGCCAGAGGGGTTACCTCAAGAAAAATAAAAGTGATCGCATGTACCTTGTATTGAGCGGGTGAGATTGTGGACTTTTCCTTCCTCCTTCTACCGGCCGGCCGATGAAGGGGGTTCTTAGCTTTGATTACCCTTGTAAGAACACACAAAATGAATGAAAAGAGTGGATTAGTCAAAAGGTGTAGTATCAATGCTCTAAAACAAAGGAATTGATCAAATGAAGGATGAACACACCTTGTGTGTTTTGGTTTTTAAAACCCCTTAAGAGGAGTAACAAAGGGTATGGAAGATATGAATACAGAATATGCAAAGCAAGATGTATGATGTGAAGAACGTTTCTAGCAAAGAGCTAGAAAGAACAATGGGTGATGATGAATGTTAACCAAACAAGAGAAGAAAATCTCCTCTCTGCTGTGCGTGCAGCAGTACTGGGAGAAAAAAAAACAAGGAGATGGGTTGAACAGCAGTTGATGACCGCGTGTGGAAGAAGAATCAACCACCAGAAGAAATCACTTGAAGATAGAACCTGCAAAACACCAAAAAAAAACTATCCTCTCTGTTAAAACTCACAGTGGTTCTTCTATTATCGTATTGTTTTTGCATTGCCTTCCCTCTCTACTTCGCGCGAGAGAAACACCGAGAGTATTTATAGGCCCAGAAATCCTTGCAATAATGAGATTAAAACAAGGTAATGGACCTCCAATAAGAAACCCTCTTCCCAAATAAACACAAGGAGTAAAACAGGGAAGGGATCATTACTGGAAAGAAGCAGGCGAAAGGGAGACGGAAGTGAAAATGACGACCTCTAAAAGGGTGTCAATTGAAAATGACGACATCACCAAAGGCGTTAGTTAAAATGACGATGTGCATTCAGCCGTCAGTCCCTGGATTTAATTATGGCAACAAATGACTTTCCTTATTAAAGATTTTGAACTGACGCCTGCAAATACAGGCGCTAAATAATAGACCCCCTCAGAGCAACGTCAATTATTTGATTTTTCATTTTACATAGGATTCGTAAAAATCCAGGAAACAACGCCTCTATTCATAGTCGTCCATTTATTAAGAGGCGCCCTTGGATAGGCCGTCAATTAAATGACGCCCCTCCTCAAGGCGTTAATTCCAATTATCAAAAAAAATGCCAAGAAATTACAATTAACACATAGAAAATAGAAAAACTTCATATTAAGGCAATATTGAAGTCCACTTTGGGGCGTCACACGGTGACATGAGATTTACTCAACATAGCATCGATTTTAGCGTGTCTACAGCTGCCCCACCTTGGCGTCTGCTTTGCAAGGGAGTGAGACGGAATGAAGCGAAAGTGTAACGAGCTGAATGAAGTGAGAATGAACTGATAAGTAGATGCCAAGGTGTGATGTGACACGCCTTCGACACTAAGCGTTGGAAATCTTTCCAAAATCCTGAATGAAACAACTCCGGATGATTACAAGAAAGCAATGATCAGCTGGACCGAGGGGACTACACTAAATGAACTAAAAATGTGCGCGAGGGCACGAAAGGGGAGACACCATTGGAGAGCGGTTACCAGCCAATGTGGATGTGCTACAACCAAGGTGGATTTGTAGTAAAATAAAATGAATTGAGATAAAGACCCAGCGAATGAATATTTTTCAAGGAACCAGCCTGAGCGTCTTCAAAGAGAATAAAGTACTTGATTTGGAATGGAATATCTCATGCCAACTCAATTAAGAGCGAGTGACCTTCATTATTGGCATAACATGAAGATTTTCATCATTAAGCTCAAAGTCCTACATGATGCATGCTGGGCTAAAGGAAAAATTAAAACAAGCTAAAAATAGAAAATAATTAAGGATAATATTGCTAAACCATCTAGATTTGGTCAAGAATCCAGATCTCTAAGCTGACACTAAGTCGAAACCCGTTTATCCACGTATCAACTCTGAAAGTGGAACCGTCGTCCCAAACCTTAGATGACCTAACGGCCTATCCGTGTGATCAAGACTCCCCTGGAATTATCACTATTTTTGATGAAGAGGAACTCAAATTCCAGGTTCACCAGAACCACAAGGTCCTTGATATGTTATAATAGCGTAGATATCATATAGTAACAATGCATACAGGAGAGATACAAGAGCGAAGTGATGTTACCAATAGAACAATCCGAGTATTTCCAGACTTGCATAACCTACACTTATGCACTTCAAAGCTCATTAGCCCATCAAAAGAATTATCAGCTCAAGACAGCTCACAATATGATCATAAGTGCACAATATAAGTAATTCTATCAAGATACAATAGCACTTTTACTGTGATCGTCAATTTGTAGATTCTAAGAAATATACTTAGAACAATTAAAAGGAAAAAAGAAGGAAAGAAGAATGGGAAAAGAGGGAGAAAAGGGGAGCATGTGAGGATGCTAAGGGGAATGTGTGATCGCCAGAGACGCGAGGGCCGCAAAGGATATAAACAATAACAATATGGAGGGATCGTGAAAAATACCTTAAAACGATGCGGGGGAGATTGTGAGTGCACCTTTCTCTTCCGATCGGCCGGCCGATGAAAAGAGTTCCTCTTGTTGATTACCCTTACAAAGATCAAAAACAACAACCAATAAAAGAATATGGATTAGAACCAAGGTAAGTGTAGCATCAAATTCATAATAAAGATGAGCATAAAAATCATGTATAAGAACACACCTTGTTGGGTGTTGGCCCTTAAACCCCTATGCAAAGGGTATGGGAGATTATGATGAATGATAAGATAAATGAGGGTGCAAGTGTTGCACTAAGGAGATCTCAACATGGTTGAGATGATAAAAATAATGAAAGAAGAGAAAATAACATGATGCATGCAAACTACTTCATGAATGAAACAAAAGAGATTAAGGGAGGGATAGGCTTATTGATGTGTTTCTCCAAAAGGGGCTTTATATCTTCAATTTGCTCCAAGGAAGAAGAGGCTCCAAATCTTCAAGAGGGGAAGAATATCTCCATGGATGAAGCTTTAAGCATGTGGGAGCCTTCTCCTTGAGCCTCCAATCTCACAGCACCTCCCCTTGAATTGATATTGATGCCCTCTACACAAGGGAGAGAGGGGTCCTATTTATAGGGCTAAAATTCGGAGTTAATTCCAAGGGAAATTAGGAAAACATGTTTTAGTGGGATATGGAGGGAGATATTCATTAGACAAGTGTCCCCTCAATATTAAAAAGTCTTAGGAGTCCTTTCCCAAGTGAAAAGGGGCACAAAATGGGGAAAGAAGGAGGTTCTGTCGGAGTTTGAAATTGAACAAGAATTGACGACCAGACAGATGGTCGCTTCTTAAAATAACGCCCGTGGAAGCGTTGTCATTTTGGAGGCATTTCGAGATAGATACGCACTTTCCAAAATTTGAAAAGAATTGACGACGTTGAGGGGGGCACTATTTAGAATTTAATACGAATTTCGGGCGGATTTAAAATATCAAAATATAGCAATGGAAATGACGACCTGACCAGGGGCGTTAATTGAAAATGACGACTTGCACAGTGTCGTGAATAAAAAATAATAAAAAGCTAAAAGGAAATGACGACCGCACATCCGGGCGTCAATTGAATTGACGCCCGAGTGAGGGACGTTATTTCAAAATAAGCAAAACATGGCCATTTTTCATTTCTTATTATTATTTTCTCATTTTTAGGTGGACGTGCATCTAGCTGTGCTGATTCCAATTACTATTTTTTCGTATTTTTCTGACACCCGGAAGGCCACCAAATCACCCCTTAAAGTGGGCCAAAAATAATATTAAAATAATACAAATTGAAAATGACTGATGCGGGACGAGACCACGGACACGACAAGCTCGTGACTGTCCCTTAACGAGGGAAGCGTTGGACGTGCGCGGTTGAGAAACCGGCAATGAGCTAGGGTGATCGGCTCTCTCGTGTGCCCGGATCGGGTCACGGGACGGTCTCGCACTCTCTCGCAGCAGCGGTGAATGATAATATAGCAAGCTAACGGACCTAAAGCATGCTCTCTAGCAGCGGCATAAACAAGTATATATGAAAATAAGCAAATGCCAAGTAAGGGAGCGAAGGCGATACCTCCACGCGCTCGGCGTGGGGAAGACGGACCCGGTCGAAAATTCGTACTCCCGGGAAACTTAACACACACTAATTACAGCAATGGGAACATGCCCACTCCACGCAGGGAGGTAAAGGGCTTTACAAATGGGCCCAGGAGGACCGAATTCGGGTTGACGGGCAGCTTCGGGTGTTGATTCGGCTACACGCGTGTTCACGACCGTGGGGCCCACGTGCTGTCCGGAGGGGCCGTGTGGGACCCGGTGGTACCGCTGTAGTGGAGACACTTGGAGAAGCACTCCTTGGGCTGGCGGCACGCTGGTTTGCCGGCCGGAGGCCGGGCGGCTCCGTTCGGCACCGGTCGGAAAAACCGATCGGAAATCTGCCGGTTCTGGATTTCAGCGCGCGCTCCGGCGAGAACGGACGCTGCGATCAGCACCGGTGTCGGAATGCGACGAGATCAGAGCCGTTGGAAAGCTGCTTTGAAGTACTAAAATCTAGGGGCATTCAGAAAAATTCACCAGATTTGTACTTTGTGTTGGCGAATTTTATATGCTGCTATTGTACAGTAACCGAAGACTCAGATCTGCAGACAACTTCCCTGTTGATTGCCTTTGACCGTGAAGTAGATGTCCGAATTTGAAGATGTGTTCTTCAGCAAGGTTGTAGGAAATGGAACGAGGAAACCAGGACTATTTTTAGATTTGGATTTGGAGGTGGTGGTGATTAGTTCTGATTTTTGAAGTGGAGGGTGGTCGGATCTGGGATCTGACTAAAAAATACTGTATCAGAGGAAGAACACGAATTTCTAAAAATAGCTAGAAGGCTGTTAAAAAA
Organism: Amorphophallus konjac; assembly: GCA_022559845.1. Lineage (NCBI taxonomy): Eukaryota > Viridiplantae > Streptophyta > Magnoliopsida > Alismatales > Araceae > Amorphophallus > Amorphophallus konjac. Next base: position 174,430,315 of record CM040121.1, read on the forward strand.
TTAAGAAAATTTGTGAAGGTAGAGGGTGATGGGCAGAACTCCCCGTAAAATTGGGAGGGCTTGAATAAATCAAAAAGATGGTCGGAGGGGGAGAACTCAGAGGTTCTGTTACTGTAGATAGAAACCTGGCAGATCTGGGATGACAGGTTGGACGAAAATGTAAAAATACTAAAAGATGAAATTTTGGCGTGAAACTTTAGGTGGATCTTGGGATCCAAGGTCTGAACACACCATAAAAATTTCAGATCAATCCATACTGGTGGCTGAGACAGACAATTCTTTGAAGCTGCTGTGATCGGATGAAGACAGAACTGCAGAGGCGGCTCGATGGCGGCACGAACGGCGGCGGCACAGACGATCACCGGAGGTTGAGAGGGGATGAAAGAAGATAGAATACACTCTAGATCTGGGGTTGGGGATGGAAGAACAGCAGGGGAAGAGAGAGGGGCGCACCAAGCTTCAAACAACTCAACAATTTTCTGATTTTTTCCATTGAATTTCATATGAAAATACAAGGTTATATATGACTCCAACCAAATCAATTGTGCACCCTAGGATCTAGGGAAGGGGATTGAAGGGCTGGGATGCAATGTGAATCAACACACTTAATACATATTTTAATCTAACTTGACCATTTCTATTCAAACTTAGACTAATTCCATTCCAACTCCACCTAAACCACACCTACCAAGCCTAATAAGGCCAAAAGAGGGGGCACCCCCTTCATGGGCCTCTCTTGGGCCTAGGCTAGTCCAAGGCCAGCCAACCCAATCCACAACCCAAGCTTGGTCCATGGGTTCTCCCATCTAGATAGCCCATGAGAGGGAGTGGCCCAATTGGGCCTTAAATGGCTATTATGGTCCAATATGAACTAGGCTTCTAATGGACTCTACTAATGGCAACATAGCTATGGACTTTACATTACAAATGTCCCATTGGCTTGATGTAAGCCTTACAAGGAGCCCAAATGAAAGAAATTACACAATTACAATCTCATACAAGCCATAACACACAAATACACTCTACCCGTGTAAGGAAATCGCCTTTGATGCCCCATCAATGACGCCTCTTGACATGTCGTGATTTCCATTTTTTTAATTTTTATTTTATTTAAAACCAAAACAACGCCCCTTTACATGTCGTCAATTCATAAAAAAAATTTGAAAAATTCCTAGAAAAATCCAGAAAAATGGGAAAAAATAAAGAGTGGACGCCTCCTCAAAGAGGCATCATTTTTCTTTTTATTTTCTTAAATTTTCTTAAAAACAAATGATGCCCCCCTTACGCCGTTAATTCTGAAAAATTCATAAAAATGGAGAAAAATACCCAAAAAATCTAAAAAAATAGGAAAAAATAAGAAAATGGAGGAAAAAGGGAGAAATCCAAAAAAAAGTGTGAAAAACCACTCAAACAAAGTTAATTTGAGGGTCAAATTGGGGCATTATAAGGTAATATGAGATGTACTCACAGTAACGTCAATTTTGGCGTGTGTACAGCTGCCCCGCCTTGGCGTCTACTTTGCAAGGGAGCAGAGCGAACTGAAAAGTAGATGCCAAGGTGTGATGAGACACGCAATCAACATCACCTGATGAGAATTGAATCAAAAGCTCGAGACGAAGTAATCTCGGGAAATTTAATGAAATCAACGATGTTTGGATAAAAGAGGGAGTGTGCACGCGGGCACGAATAAGAAATGATCAACTTCCAGCGCGGTGGAAGTACCCCAGGTCACAAACCTGTAGGTTTCACCATTGGGGAGCAGTTACCAGCCAATGTGGACGTGCTGCAACCAAGGTGGATCAAAGGAAAAGGATTGAAATAAGAGGATAGAAATCTAAACAAGGAGCTTTCGATAAAATAACCTGAAATAGCGACAAAATGAACTGAGGATTCCATTCAGCAATGAATATCTCATATCTGGAAAGATTAAGATCAATTTGACTCTCCAATCAGCTTATCAGAATGATGTTTCAACGTTGATTCAAAGTCCTACATGAATGCATGATGGGTTTAAAGGAAAAATTAAAACAAATTAAAATATAAGATAATCAAGGATAATATTACTAAGCTGCCAAGACTGGGTCAAGAAACTGATTTCGCGAGCTGATACTAAGCCGAAGCCCGTTTATCTGCGCACCAACTCGTAAAAGGGAACTATCGTCCCCAGTATTGGACGGCTCAACGGCCTATCCGTATGACTAAGATTCCTCTGGAATCATCATTGTTTTTGATGAAGGGGAACTCAAATTCCAGATTTACCAAAGCCACAAGGTCCTTGATATAATCTAGTAGCGTATGTAACATATAGTAAAAATGCATACAGGAAGATGGTGATAGCAATAAGCATGGTGGGGAACTGAGATGATGTGCAAACACCGTGGGACTTTGATGATGATGCCCAGTCGGTGGGACCAAGAGCTTCTTATCCTGCGCTCAAAATTTCATTAGCCAAGATATAAGGAAGATAACAAGCAATGAATAAGACATTTAAGCATAGCAAGAATAACATGAAGCAAAGCATCGAACACACATAGTAAGGCAAAGCATGGATAGCCTGAAGCATATAAATCATCAAAGAATGTGAAGTATATGAGCATAGCATTAAAGCATGTACAACATATATGTCATCAGAGCATTGTTTCTTTTAAAGTCATGAGGATGACAATCTTGGCAAATCAAGATTTGGAGTTGAATGATCAGGATCTGATAATACCCATTGGAGAAGTGATCAAGTGAAATCAGCAGGAGTTGATTAAAAAGATTTGGAGAAGAACGATGAATTAATGCCCAGTATGACATGAATAGAGAGATGATAATCAGGAGTGCCCATAGTGACAAATCATGATGATATTGGAAAGAATCAAAAGATTGATAGCGGTGAATGGAGAGGACTCATCTCGTGTTCTTGGTCCTTACAAAATTGTTGTCCCTGCAAAAGCACCATCAGAAATCATGATGATATTCAAATTTTTATGGATTTTAGAAAATATTTGATTTTTTTTGGATTTTTAAAAATATTCAATTTTTGTTGGATTTTTGCTTTAAAAATATTCAACTTTTTTGGATTTTGGTTTAGACAACATTCAACTTTTGTTTTTTAGATTTTGGCTTAGGAAATATTCAATTTTTTTTTTGGATTTTGGTTTAGACTTTGTTAATGCAGCATCAAAGGGTGTTTTTGAACCACTGGCTAGGGGTCCTCGTTCCTTCCCCTTTCGCTAAAACTGCCCAAAGCCGAGCGTGCATTGAAGGGTGGCGCCCTATAATCGGCTGCCCTTGATTAACAGTGCCCCTACTAAGGCCATACCTGAGAAACATTCGGTCTTGGAGGGAGAAGAGAAGAATAATTGAGGATAAGCTTTATGCAGGATGGGAGATGTCGGGACTTGAATTCCTTCCAAGGTATTTCCCCTCAAAGAGGTGGTCTGTTGCGCCGGGGCTTTATGCCTTTGATTTTTAGACCCTTGACATGCATACGACCAGGGTTTTCCCTGCGGGGACTTTGCCACTCTTGATATGCCATAATTCATAATTTTGTTATTATCAAAATTTTGACTTGATTTTCATAATAGCCCTTTCGGCTAGATGTATTATGAAAACTAATTTCATTATTTTAGGTCAAGACTGCCCCTATTTGAGACTTCTCTCGTATTGGGGATTACCTAAGTTGGTCATCTCATCCGTCAACCTCTTGCTCCTGCATGCGGCCGAGTAAAGAAGAGAAAAGACTTTCAGATATACTCATGGCATGGCCAAAGGAGCAACAATGTTTTATCAAGGAGCCGACTAAAGGGCGCCGTGAAGTGTGTGCGGTGCCCAGCTAAGGGGTGCTCTTAACAAGCGGGGAGAGACAGTCGAACTCCCAGCGCGGGGTTTTTATTAACCAAAGTGCTGTAGAAGCAAGCCTAAAGACTTTTTTGATGATGATTTAATTAAACAAAAGCCTAAGATAAAGGTCTAAAACACCACTTTTAATCTTGTTAAGAAGCACTTCATTTTGAAAATCATGCGTGAAGTAATAAGATAATGATATCATAAAAATGCGTACTTACGCCAATATGTTACCTTGCGATCTTTGTGTAAGCAGCTGTAGAGGCGAGGTTGATCAACATGGGATTTGTCCTCAAGTAGCAGACAAAAGGATTGGAAGCAAAGGTTTGAAGTGGCTTAACAAAATGGAGTGGTCTTTAGACCAGACTCAGACGAATAAGGAGAAAAGGAAGAGAGGTGAGGGCTAGAACTCCCTCGCTAAGGCGCAGAGACCTTGATCACAAGGAACGGTTTACAGAAGAAGCGGAAAATCAAGAAGAGGAGTGAGGACTAAAGCCTCGAAAGCAGTGGGAGAAAGGGCAGATGCCCAAGGTAGTGGATGCGGAAGAAGTCGGGTCGGACCCATGACTAGGAGGAATTAGAAGAAGAAATTGATAGATGGAATGAGGCGGATCCGGAGGGTCTGGAGGTTCCGGAGGGATAGCGAAAGAAGGGACGCGATGCCCTAGGAGGAATCATCCGGAGGCGAAGGAGGAGAATCATGATGGGAAGGAGAATCCGGAGGTTCCGGAGGGTCTGGAGGCCGCGGAGGAAAACCATAATTGGAAGAAGAATTCGGAGGCTTGTGGACGCACTTTTCGACACGCTTTGCTATGGGTGTATGTTCGTCTATTCGGATAATTTATTCATCTATTAAGTGCGTAGGCGTGCTAGTCACAAAGTGACAATTTGTTCGGGCTCCGAAGAGCCCATGGTGCGCTCGATCTGACTCGGTCAGACGATTGTGTGGTTCGTGTCGTGACCAAAATCCACCGCGCCATAAATGTCACGTCGTCATTTACATCCCCCATACGAGGGAACACCCTTGATTAATCGCCGGGATTCAGGGCCCCATGGCTAGAAAGTTAATTGCGCGAAAGGTCTATTACGAGGTATTGAAATCCTCACGCGAGGGCGAGAAGAAAACCATTCGCGGTCATGTCGGTCGTGTACTGATCATTTAATGTTCGGACGAATGTCCCGCCCAAGAAAATCGCGGTTGTCGCGGGAAAACTGGAACGCATGTATGCCGAGGTATGATAAATTTATTGTTCGGAAAAGCGGAAAATGTTCGGCTGAGCCTCGGTTGGAGAGGTCAAAAACAAGCTGCAAGAGCAAGCTGCGACCATACTGCGATGCCCCCCGCCCCCCCGCGGTCGAAACAAGACTTGCATGAGCGTCATTAATATTTTCGGTGCAAAGGGACAACGGGGAATATCCCTTGAATCAGCTGGAAAGCCCTTGGAAAGCCCTATATCTTGGGAAGCGAACGTTCGAAACGTATCGGTCATTCGAGAGACCGTTTAATATTCGGACGGATGTCCGACTTGAGAATATCGTAATCATCATGGGAGGACCTGGAACACATGTGTGCCGGGGTAGGGCAAGTTTATTATTTTGAGACACTGAAAATATTCGGTTAAATCTCGGTTAGTGTAGCAGGAAACCAGTGAATCTGTTGGCCCGATGCGAGATCAGGTCGGGACCATACCGGGGGTGCCTCCCGTGGTCCGAACGAGGCTTGCACGGGCATCATTAATATTTCCGGTGCCGGGAGCTGACCTGGTTTGTTGTCTTTTGGTCTCTTCTTCAGCGTCGACAGGGTGCCGGGAGCTGACCTGGTTTGTTGGTCTCTTCTTCTCTTCATCAGTGCCGACGGGGTGTTGGGAACTGACGTAGTATGTTTGTCTCTTCTTCTCTTCATCAGTGCCGACGGGGTGTCGGGAACTGACGTAGTTTATTTGTCTCTTCTTCTCTTCATCAGTGCCGACGGGGTGTCGGGAACTGACGTAGTATGTTTGTCTCTTCTTCTCTTCATCAGTGCCGACGGGGTGTCGGGAACTGACGTAGTTTATTTGTCTCTTATTCTCTTCATCAGTGCCGACGGGGTGTCGGGAACTGACGTAGTATGTTGGTCTCTTCGTCTCTTCATCAGTGCCGACGGGGTGTCGGGAACTGACGTAGTTTATTTGTCTCTTCTTCTCTTCATCAGTGCCGACGGGGTGTCGGGAACTGACGTAGTATGTTGGTCTCTTCGTCTCTTCATCAGTGCCGGCGGGGCGTCGGGAGCTGACATGGTTTGTTGGTCTCTTGGTCTCTTTTTCTTTCTTTTCTTCTTTCTTTTCTCTTCTTCTCTTCTTTTCCTTCTCTTCTCTTTTTTTGTCATCTCTTTTTTTGTTCTTTTTGTTGTTGTTTTTTTTTTCTTTTTCCCTTCTTCTTTTTTCTCTCTCTCTCTCTTTTTTTGAAGGACTCCAGGTGGCTGTTGGCGTGGATGCCAATGATATAAGAGCTGTAGGCACAACGGCCGATAATTGAAAGCTGTTGACATGAGGGCCAATAATTGAAAAGCTGTCGACCCGAAGACCGATGATTAAAAGCTGTCGGCTCAGAGGCCGATAATTGAAAGCTGTTGGCATGAGAGCCAATAATTGAAAAGCTGTCGACCCGAAGGCCGATGATTAGAAAGCTGTCGGCTCAGGGGCCGATGATTGAAAGCTGTTGGCATGGGAGCCAATAATTGGAAAGCTATCGACCCGAAGGCCGATGATTAAAAGCTATCGGCTCAGAGGCCGATAATTGAAAGCTGTTGGCATGAGAGCCAATAATTGAAAAGCTGTCGACCCGAAGGCCGATGATTAGAAAGCTGTCGGCTCAGGGGCCGATAATTATATAGCTGTCGGCTCAGGGGCCAATAGGTGAATAGTTATCAGCTCAGGAGCCGATAAGTGAGTAGATGTCGGCTCAAGGGCCGATAAGTGAATAGCTATCGGCTCAGGGGCCGATAATTTGAATAGCTGCCGGCTCAGGGGCCGATAAGGGAGGCCAAAACAGCCAAGGCTGGAAGCGGGCTTCAAGAGCCGAAGTTGTGAAAGGCGAGCCACGAGGGCAGAGAGAAGGGTTCATTGATTCAAAAGGGGTGTTCGTCGCCCGAAGGGACGGAGAGAAGAGTTTGTTGATTCAAAAGAAATGTTCGTCACCCGAGGGGACGGAGAGGTGGTTAAGTCATTGACACGGGCTGGTGTCGGTGCAAAGAAAGAGGGTTGATTCCTCACCCGATCGACAGGCTCGGGCCAGGGTAAAAGGGTGTTTCGTTCTTTAATGCGTCGGGGGTACCGGTTATGAAACCCGAACTCGGGAATGTGGGCCGCAAGGGCCGGAGTTGGTGTTACGGAAGTAGGCCGCGAAGGCTGAGATCAGGGAAGCGGGCTACAGAAGCCAAAATTGGGGCGCAAGATGTGAAGGCCCAAATCGGGGAAGCGGACTATAGAAGCCGGAGTTGGGAGATTAACGGGCTGCGAGGGCAAGAGGTAGGCCATGAGGGGGGGCAAGATTGGGCTCTATGAGCCAGAGCTGGGAAAGCAGGCCTCGATGGCTGAAATTGAGTTTATTGTATACACACATTTTTATTATTTATTATTTATTATATAATTTTTTATTCAAGCATGCAAGCATTCATTAGCAGGCATAACATAGATATAAGTAAGGCAGCTCCCTCTATAGGGGATAGGATAGGGACATCACCCATAATTCATAGATACGGTGCGGGCCACGAGGCACAATTGAGGGGTGGTGCACCCGTCAAGAGGATATCACATGTCTTGCATGCATAGCCTAAATTCACGCATTTCACCCGAGGCAATTCTCTGTGGCATGGCAGTGCAAATGTGTGAACAAAGGGCCCTAACCATAGGGATATGCAGGTTTTCCTAGTGACACTCGAGGATCACTCTAGCGCCTACACATTAGTTCCAGACTTTCGACTTTCGGTAGCTTCACACAGCCCCCATCTGTTTATTTTGGTAGCGGATTTCACCGTTCGACGCGAGTCTCCTCATGTGTCTCAATGGGGATTCCCGGCTACTAGGATTCGTCCTTATTGTGATTCGCTTCACCATTTCGCACGAGTCTCCTCATTTGTTTCAGTGGGGATTCCTGGCTACTCGGATACGCGTTTCTCTCTCTCTTCTTTTTTCTCTCTCTTTTTTTTTACAGTGGGGGTAGGCAGCTTTTTCCTCACGATTACCTTTCACGCGAGTGCAGGAATTCAAGTCTCCGTAGAGCGCTAAGAGGAAATTCGGGCAATCCCTATGGTCGAAGGCTATTGAACACATTAAGTGCTAAGTGTGGGAGCGTTGTCTCAGGTTTATTTTGTGAGTTGGGCTTAGCGATTCAGCCATGACTCTTCCCCTTGACGTGTGCACCTGCCATAATTGGGTTCCCTTCGAGTGCGTGCCGTGACGCCCGTGCATCCGGAATCGGGGCAGCATTATTTAGCAAGGAAATGCGGTCCTAGAAAATTTCAAGGAGGTGTGTTATTCTATATTAAGCAAGCATGCAAACAGGGCAATCAAGCATTCTCTTCTTTCTTCTCTTTTTTTTTGTTGTTTATTTTTTTTTGTTGTTTTTTGTTTTGTTCTTTTTTTTATTTTTTTTGCATAAGAAAATATTGTTATTACGTATAAGTGTAGTGGTAGTAAAGGTATTAGGGAAGCAGACCACAAAAGGGCTGAAAGGATATTAGGGAAGCGGGCTATAGAACCCGCGGGACATCACGGGAGTGAGCCATAAGGGCTAAAAGATGCTGGGGAGCGGGCTGCGGGAGCCAGAATCGGGAAGCGCGGTGGGACGGATGGATTAATCTTGACAGTGGGCCCCGACCGAAATGGCCCTGTAGAGGGGCGTTGGGTAGCGGGATGTGAGAGTCGGAGAGAAGGGTCTCTTTTGTTCCCTGGCTGGGGAAGGGTCCGGACCAGAGTGAAAGGTTTATTCTATTGTTCTCTGGCCGGGGAAGGATCCGAACCAAGGTGAGGGGTCTATTTTTTTTTAACTGGGAAGCTGTCGGCTGGGATGCCAATGATGAGGTAGCTATCGGCTAGGAGCCGATGATGAGGTAGTTGTCGGCTAAGAGCCGATGATGAGGTAGCTATCGGCTAGGAGCCGATGATGAGGTAGCTGTCGGCTAAGAGCCGATGATGAGGTAGTTGTCGACCCGAAGGCCGATGAAGGGGTAGCTGTCGGCTTGAAGCCCCGATGGCTGAAAGTTGGTCGGTTTAACGCCCCATCGCCGGAAGGTCTCGTCAGTTTAATGCCCTGCCGGCAGAAGGGTTTAGTCGGTTTAACGCCCCGTCGGAGGAAGGTCCAGTCGGTTTAACGCTCCGTCGAGGAGGGTCTAGTCGGTTTAACGCCCCGTCGGCGGACGGTTTAGTTGGTTTCTATTTATTGGATGGCTGAAGGTCGGAGGTAAAAGTTTGTCTCGTGACTCTTCTTTCTCTTCCTCTCTTCTTCTTTTATGTGGGGAGGCGGGTACAAAGACCGTGTCTGCCTCGTGACTCTTTTTTTTTCTCTTCTTCTTTTGTGGAGAGGCAGGTGCAAAGACCGCGTCTACCTCGAGACTCTTTCTTTCTTTTCTTCTCTTCTTCTTTTATGTGAAGAGGCGGCTGCAAAGACCGTGTCTGCCTCGGGACTCTTTCTTTATTTTCTTCTCTTCTTGCTTTTGTGTGAAGAGGCGGGTTCAAGGACCATGTTCGCCTCGTGACTGTTCTTTCTCTTCTTCTCTTCTTCTTTTATGGGGAGGCAGGTGCAGAGACCATGTTCGCCTCGTGATTGTTCTTTCTCTTCTTCTCTTCTTCTTTTATGGAGAGGTAGGTGCAAAGACCATGTTCGCCTCATGTCTCTTTTTCTCTTCTCTTCTTCTTTTATAGAGAGGCAGGTGCAAAGGCCATGTTTGCCTCACGACTCTTCTTTCTCTTCTTCTCTTCTTCTTTCATGTGGAGAGGCGGGTGCAAAGACCGCGTCTGCCTCGTGACTCTCTTTTTTTCTCTTCGTTTGTGGAGAGGCAGGTGCAAAGACCATGTTCGCCTCATGTTTCTCTTTTTTTCTTCTTTTGTGTGGAGAGGCGGGTGCAAAGACCGCGTCTGCCTCGTGACTCTCTTTTTTTTTTCTCTTCTTATTTTGTGGAGAGGCAGGTGCGAAGACCATGTTCGCCTCATGCATCTTCTCTTCCTTTTCTTCTCTTCTTCTTTTTGTGTGAAGAGGCAGGTGCAAAGACCGCGTCTGCCTCGTGACTCTCTTTTTTTTTCTCTTCTTCTTTTGTGGAGAGGCAGGTGCGAAGACCATGTTCGCCTCATGTATCTTCTCTTCCTTTTCTTCTCTTCTTCTGTTTGTGTGGAGAGGCAGGTGCAAAGACCATGTTTGCCTCATGTGTCTCTTTTTCCTTTTCTTCTCTTCTTTTGCGTGATGAGGTGGGCTCGAAGACCACGTCTATCTCATGTGTCTTTTCTTCCTTCTCTTCTCTTCTTTTGTGTGATGAGGCGGGCTCGAGGACCGTGCCTGCCTCATGTGTCTTCTTTTGGTTCTGCTCTTCTTTTCTCGTTAATGCTTCCGCGCTGGAGTGTATTTCTCTTAATGTGCCCCCAGGTTGGGGTGTAGCTTTATCTGGTATGCGTCCCCCTGGGGGGGTGTGCTTTGCCTCTTCGCTTCTGTGCCCCCAGGCGGGGTGTATTTTTCACGGCTTCTGTGTCCCCAGACCAGGATGTGTTTTTTTTCTTCTTTTTTTTCTTCCCTTTTTTTTATTAAATGCCCCCGAGGCGGGGTGTAGCTCTCTCTTCAATTGCCCCCATGGTGGGGTATACTCTTCACGGCTTCTATGCCCCCAGGTGGGGTATGTTTCTTCTTCAAATGCCCCCAAGGTGGGGTGTGTCTTTTGTTTCTTATACCCCCCCCCTAGCGGGGGTGAATTCTGCTTCTTCTACCCCTGAAGGCGGAGGAGTGCTTCTCTTCATATGTCCCCGGCACGAGGGTGTATCTTTGTTGTTTGTTGTGCCCCCGGTCGGGGTGGATTCTTATGCTTCTTCCGCCCTAGAGTGGGGTGGATTCTTCTGCCTCTTACGCTCCCACGGCGGGGGTGTGTCTCTTTACGGCTTCAGTGCCCCCGAAGTAGGGTATGTTGTTTCTTCAAATGCCGCTTGGGTAGAGTATATCTTTCTTCTTATGCTCCCAGATCGGGATGTATGTCTCTTTGCTTCTGCGCCCCGGGTCGGGGTAGATGTTTCCGCTTCTTATGCGCCAAGGGCGGAGTGTGTCTCTTTCTGTGCCCCCAGAGCGGGGTAGGTGCTTCTGCTTCTTATGTGCCAAGGGCGGAGTGTATTTTTTGTGCCCCCAGAGCGGGGTAGGTGCTTCTGCTTCTTGTGTGCCAAGGGCAGAGTGTATTTTTTTTTGCGCCCCCAGGCTGGGGTACATTCTTCATGTTTCTTATGCCCTTCTCGCAGGGCGCATTCTCTTGCTTCTTATGCCCCTGGATCGGGGTGTATGTTTATTCTTCTGACGCCCCTAAGTCGGGGTATGTTCTTTCTTCATGTGCTCCCAGGTCGAGATGTATGTCTCTTTGCTTCGGTGCCCCCCGAGTGGAGGTGTATTCTGTCTCTTTGCTTCTGCGTCCCCCAGGCGGGGTATGTTTCTTCTTCAAATGCCCCTGAGCCAGGGTGTATTTTTGCTTTTTATGCCCCCGGATTGGGGTGGATTCTTCATCAAATGCCCCGAAGCCGGGGTGTATTCTCTTCATGCGCCCCCCGGGCGGGGTGTGTCTTTTATGGCTTCTATGCCTCCAGACGGGGAGTGGCTTCTGCTTCTTATGCTCCCCGGGGCGGGGTACATTCCTTGCTTCTCATGCCCCCATGGCGGGGCGCAATTTCTCTCTTTGTGTGTCCCCCATGGTGGGGTGGATTCTGCCTCCTTGTTTCTGTGCCCCCGGTGGGGTATGTACTTTATGGCTTCTATGCCCTGAGGTGGGGCATGCTTCTTCTTCTGATGCCCCAGAGCCGAGGAGTCTCCTCTATGGCTTCTACACCCCCAAGCGTGGTGTATGTTGCTTCATATGCCCCCCAGGGCGGGGTATGAGTCTTGCTTCTTATGCCCCCGAGGCGGGGTGAACTCTTCTTCTTTGCTTATGTGATCCCATATCGGGGTGTATTCTTTTCTTCATATGCTCCCCTAAGTTGGGGAATGTTGTTTGTTCTGCTTCAGATGCCCCCGGGGGGGAATATATGTTGCTTCATGGACCCCGAGGCCGGGATGTATTCCTTCTTCGAATGCCCCTAAGTCGGGGTGTATTCTTCTCTTCTTATGCTCCCAAGGTGGGATGTAGCTTCTTCAAATTCCCCTAAGCCGGAGCGTATTCTTAATGGCTTCTATGCCCCCAGGTGGGGTATGTTTCTTCTTCAATCGTCCCTAGGACAGGGTGTATTCTTCTCTTTCTTATGCTCCCGAAGCGGGATGTAACTTTTTTCAAATTCCCCTAAGCCGGGGCGTGTTCTTTATGGCTCCTATACCCCCAGGCGGGGTATGTCTCTTCTTTAAATGCCCCTAAGCTGGGGTGGGCTTCTCTTCATATGCCCCTGAGTCGGGGCGTGCTCTTTATGGCTTCTAGGCCCTCGAGGTGAGGTATGCTTCCTCTTCAAATGCCCCCCAAGACGGGGGTGTGATTCTTCGCTTCATATGCTCCCAAGGCGGGGCATGTTCTGCTGCTTGTGCCCCAAAGGTGGGGTGTATGTTGCTTTTTGTGCCCCAAAGGTGGGGTATATGTTGCTTTTTATTCCCCAAAGGTGGGGTATGGTCCTTGGTTCTTATGCCCCTAAGGCAGGGTGAATGCATGCTTCATGTGTTGGATAAAGAGGCCGGGGCGAGTTTCTTCCTCTGTGTGCCCCCGGGTGAGGTGTATTGCTTCTTCTGATGCCCCCAAGGCGGGGTGTAATTCTCTTCATGTGCCCCCATATGAGGGTATATTTCTTCTTTAAATACCCCCAAGCCGGGGTGCATTCTTGCTACTTCTTATGCCCCAGGGCGGGGGTATGTTCTACTTCTTTTACCCCCTCACAGTGGGGCATATTTCTCTTCATATGCCCCCCAGAGTGGGGGTGTAGCTTTTCTTCATCTGCCCCCTAGGTCGGGGGGTATGCCTCTTCACTTTTGTGCCCCCAGGCGGGGTATGTTTCTTCTTCAAAGGCCCCTGAGCCGGGGTGTAGCTTTGTCGTATGTTGTGTCCCCGAGTCGGGGTGGATTCTCTTCGTGTGCCCCTGGGAACGGGGTGCATATCCTTTTTTTTCTGCCTCTTATGCCCCCATGGCGGGGTATATCTCTTCTTCTTGTCCCCCATGGCGGGCATGTGCATTTTCTCTTCGAGAGTGGTGGCCGTGCTTGGCCTCATTGCTATAAAGCATTCCTCACAGCGGGCAGCAATTCATTAAGCTACGATTGTAGTTTGTTGGATCTTCTAACAGCCACTCGAGGGGCCGTCTTGTGCCGGATAGGGGCAGCAGGAAGGTGGAACAGACTAGGGCGTTGCACCATGGAGTTGGACCCTCCCAGAGTCGGGCGGGATGCCGGCCTTCTTCTTGTTCTCTTGGTCGGCAATGCTTGCCAACCTTTTTTTTTGTCCTTCCTTTTCTTCTCTTCATCCTCTTTTGTGCAATAGACCAAGGTGGGTGTGCAGGAGAGCGCTCACCCCCTCAAGGAGGGGATGAGTGGTTCGCTCCACCGCATCAATCCCACAGTGGTCATCTTTGTTCAGCACAGGTGTCGACGGATACGGCCGTACGACCCTCTATTGCCGATTCTTTATCTTCTTTCTTTTTTTTCCTTTTTTTTTGCTTCTTTCTTTTCTCCTTTTCTTCTTTTCTTCTCTTTCTTCTTGAGGAAAGGGGGGTTTGATTTCCCCTCCCTTCTCTTCTCTTTCTCTTCTCCCTTTTTTTTTTATAACAGCCCCCATGATTCCTGGGAGCTGCATATGCTTCAAAGCAGCGTCCTCGAGGCCACGAAGGTAGCTGCACCGAGTCTGGATTTTCTCCCCATAGGGCTGGCGAAGACAACACCTGCCATTCATCAAAGCAGGCAGACATCGTTAATTAGGAGGCCATGAGGCCCTAAATCCCGGCGAAGAGATGAAGGGTAGTTTAGGTCCCACCAGGCGTGCCAGACTTGTGGACGCACTTTTCGACACGCTTTGCTATGGGTGTATGTTCGTCTATTCGGATGGTTTATTCATCTATTAAGTGCGTGGGCGTGCCAGTCACAAAGTGACAATTTGTTCGGGCTCCGAAGAGCCCATGGTGGGCTCGATCTGACTCGGTCAGATGATTGTGTGGTTCGTGTCGGGACCAAAACCCGCCACACCATAAAGGTCACAACGTCATTTACATCCTCCATACAAGGGAACACCCTTGATTAATCGCCGGGATTAAAGGCCTCATGGCCAGAAAGTTAATTGTGCGAAAGGTCTATTACGAGGTATTGAAATCCTCACGCGAGGGCGAGAAGAAAACCATTCGCGGTCATGTCGGTCGTGTACTGACCATTTAATGTTTGGACGAATGTCCCGCTCGAGAAAATTACGGTTGTCGCGGGAAAACTGGAACGCATGTATGCCGAGGTACGGCAAATTTATTGTTCGGAGGAGCGGAAAACGTTCGGCTGAGCCTTGGTTGGAGCGGTCAAAAACCAGTAAATCTGTTGGCGTGGTGCAAGAGCAAGCTGCGACCATACTGCGGTGGGCCCCCCCGCGGTCGAAACAAGACTTGCATGAGCGTCATTAATATTTCCGGTGCAAAGGGACAACGGGGAATATCCCTTGAATCAGTTGGAAAGCCCTATATCTTGGGAAGCGAACGTTCGAAACGTATCGGTCATTCGGGAGACCGTTTAATATTCGGACGGATGTCCGGTTTGAGAATATCGTAATCGTCGCGGGAGGACCTGGAACACATGTGTGCCGGGGTAGGGCAAGTTTATTATTTCGAGACATTGAAAACATTCGGTTAAATCTCGGTTAGTGTAGCAGGAAACCAGTGAATCTGTTGGCCCGATGCGAGATCAGGTCGGAACCATACCGAGGGTGCCTCCCGTGGTCCGAACGAGGCTTGCACGGGCATCATTAATATTTCCGGTGCCGAGGGCAACGGGGAAGGGTCCCGGGACTAGACTCCAAAACCTAAACGTGTTCGAAGGGAGTGAGCTATAGGCCGAGGATATGGGTCATACAATGACCATGATCGAGACGGACCCGAGGTCTAAACGTGGCCCACAGAGGCCTTGTTGATATTCCCATACAAAGGGTCCGGGTATGGCGAGAGCCATCTCGTTCTATTCGGATTTTTGTCGGTCACTCGTGGACCACTTGATATTCGGACGAAGGTCCATATCGAAGGTACGACGTAGATAGGAACAACCCCGTACCAATATATGTCGAGTTCGAGGCAACTTCAATACAAGAGCTGGAACGAATCCCGTTGGAATGAATCCGATTTGAAGGACTATCGGCCCAGAGCTATGCCGGGTTACGACCCTGTCGGGATGGGAGCCGTTGGCCATATCATTCACTCATGGACCTTTTCATGCTCGGACACAGGTCCGTAATAGAAATGCGGCAGAGATTGTGGTGAACCCGTTCAAATGTCTGTCGAACGTGCGACAATTTTAATAGTGCCTCGGAAGGGATCCGGCCCGAGAAACGAGTCCGGTTTAATCGGAATATCGGCCCAAGACTAGGTCGGGGCCTGGCCATGTCGGGATAATTCCCAAGACTCGGGCCCGGCCTGAGAGGGCGGCATTATTGTTCCTTCTGCGTCGGGTCACGGAGAAAGATGGGGCTGTAATGTGGACCCTAGCATTTTTTTTATCTGAGATTTTAATTATATGTTCCTCTCTTTCCTCTTACTGTTCATTTATTCTTTGTGCATTTGTTCCGAATGATTTCTTCCCCCCTTTTTTGTTTATTATTATTATTATTTTTCTCCCTCTTTTTTTATTATCACTATTTCACATTTTTTGTTTATTTCCTATATATATTCAGATTTCTTTATTTATCATAATTTTCATTAATTTATTTATTATTATTATTATTATCACCAATATCATTATCATTATGTATTATATGTGTATATTTCCCGGAGAGAGAGAGGGCCGCTGGAGGGTGTACCGGCGAAGGGTATGGAGAGCCTGCCGATGAGGGCGTCCCAAGGCGTATCGGCGAAGGGAGAAGAGGGTGCGCCGAAGAAGGCACCAAGGAGAGTGTGCCGGCAAAGGACTAGCCGAGTGTCCCGGCGAAGGGTGGCTGAAGGCGTGTCGGCGAGGGTGTCAAAGGGTGCACCGGGTAGAGATTGGGCTAGGTCGGTGCAGACCTGGACTGGCAACAGGTAGGTGCAGCTTTGGGCTGAAGTCGGCGCAGCCTTGAGCTGTAGAGGGGCAAAGTCTGTACGGCCTGCGGGGCAAAGTCTATACGGCCGCGGGGCGAAGTCTGTACGGCCGCGGGGTGAAGTCTGTACGGCCTGCGGGCAAAGTCTGTACGGCTTTGGGTTGTAGAAGGGCAAGGTATGTACGACCTGCGGGCAAAGCCTATACGGCCTGCGGGCAAAGTCTGTACGGCTTTGGGTTGTAGAAGGGCAAGGTCTGTACGGCCTACGGGCAAAGTCTGTACGGCCTGCGGGCAAAGTCTGTACGGCCGCGGGGCGAAGTCTGTACGGCTGCGGGGTGAAGTCTGTACGGCCACGGGGTGAAGTCTGTACGGCATGTGGGCAAAGTCTATACGGCCGCGAGGCGAAGTCTGTACAGCCGCGGGGCGAAGTCTGCACGGCCGCGGGGTGAAGTCTGTACGGCCTGCGGGCAAAGTCTGTACGGCCTGCGGGCAAAGTCAGTGCATGCACAGGGACAAGGTCGGTGCTGATCTGGTTGGCTAGGGGGATGAAGTCGGTACAGGTTCTGGACAGGAAAGGGGGAGGCCAATGCCATGCCAGGCTGTGTCGGTGCAGTGCCGATTTGCCTCGGTGCAATGCGTATTGGGCAAAGGGGAAAGTCCGTAAAGTGCTAGGCTGTATCGGTGCAGCTTCTGGCTGTGGCTAAAGGCAAATTGGTGCAAGGTTGAGCCGGGGTCTGGCTAGGTAGTGTGCCGTTGAGACTGGGGGTGTACCATTGGAGGCTTGAGGAGTGTGCCGCTAGAGGGCCCAAAAGGGTGTGTCGTTGGAGGAGCTGTTAGAGTGTGCCGCTGAAGGGTTAGAAGGGTGTACCGCTGAGGGACTAGGGGGGGTGCCGCTGAGGGGCTATGAGGGTGTACCGCTGAGGGACTAGGGAGCGTGCCGCTGAGGGGCTATGAGGGTGTACCGCTGAGGGACTAGGTTGAGAATTTCAAAGAAGACCCACTCTCCCTCTGGTTCTTTTAAGGCTTTTCTTTTCTTCTTTTCTCCGACTTTTATGTAGTTTTATACAAATCTTTTCCCCCTCTTCTCGCAACCTGTTCTTCATAGATTGAGCATTTACTTCATCACATCGTCTTTTAGTCCGATTCTTCTCATGTTATCCGCAGTGCCTTGTTCCGGTTGGAGTGCTCCATTGTTGATCGTTTCATTCGTTTGTTGCTTCATTTTGCCTTTTGGTGTGTATTATTATTATCTCATGAAAATTCGGCAGCATCTCCCCTTGACTCGAGCGTAAGGGAGATAAAGGGAACGCGCCCACATGGAGTGGCGGAACCCGACAACTGGAGGTGGGCGCCCGAAGGCGGCAGCACCTTTGATGAATCCTCGGAAAACCCAAAAACAGCGATGGGCAAAGGGGAGAAACCCTGTATAGCCACTCGGGGGGGTGTGCCGGGGAAAGAAAGGCCAGGGTCGGGTCGGTGAAGGCCGCTAGGACCATGCCGGGGAAGGCCCATGGGGGCGTGCCGGCGAAGGTATAGATGGTAAGTGCTGGGAGGCCCATGGGGCATACCGGCGAAGGGTTGCTGAAGGGTGTGCCGCTGAAAGCCAAATAAAGGCGTGTCGGCGAAAGGCTAAATGGGTGTATTAGCAAAGGGTTTACGGCAGGGGCATCAGTGAGGGGTGTTGTAGGGTGTATCGCCTAAGGACTATATAATACGAACCGAGGGCTAGCTAAGTGGGATAAAGCCAAAGGGGAAAGGGCTAAGGACTTAGCTTGGTTTACCCAAACGGGAAGCTTCAGTCGTAAACAGGGGAAGCTGGGCTGGGAGAATGACATGGTGGCGTTGATGGTTGGATATTTTAAGGAGAGGAAGGAGCCATGACGAGGAAGACGAAGATCTATGGTGGGACCAAACCATCGGAAGACGGAGGAAGAAGTATTCGAACACATGCGCATAAAACCAACGGAGACATTAAAAGGGAAGAGCTTGAAAGGGAGATTCTTCTATTCATGCATGACGAGGGCCGTAACTGGCCGCATACACATCAGAGCGTCGGAGCAGAGAATACAATAAAGGGAGAAAGAAGGAAAGAAGAGGGAGGAAGAAATGGGGAGAGCTGGAATCGAGCAGGGGCGACAGCTCCCTGCCCTTCCCTATCCCCCATAATACATCGCACACTCTCCCTCTCTCTCTCTCTTACTCTCTCTTCCGGGTGGTCGTCAGAGGAGAACCCTACGGCCAAGCTCCCTTCCTCTTCTTCTCTTCTTCTTCTTCCTTCGGAGGCAGTGGCTCCCTCTGGAGGCGGGTCTCTTCTCTCCATCTGTCTCTTCTCTTCTCTGTGTTTTTTCCCTCCTCTCTGGTTGTTCTCCTCCCTCTGTTTCTTTGTGCTCCTAAGAAGAGGGGTTTTTATACCCCACACGGCGGGAGCGTTCGAACACGGCAGCCGGAAGCGGGAAGCGACCGGTCATGATGGGGTTTGACTTCCCCCGTCCTGGATGGCAGGGGAGTTGCCTGCGTGGCCCAACCTCCGGTCGACACCTCGGACAGCTCACTGCTCGCCGAAGATCCATAGGGCATGGGCGCAAGATTTGGTCTGTCGGACGTGCCTTTGAAACGGCCGAGCGTCGTGCCGCTGGCGGGCTCAGCATGTGTGCCACTGGAAGGTCATCGGGGCGTGCCGCTGAAGAGGGCAAAAGGCGTGCCGTTGAAGGCTTGAAATAGTGTGCCGTTGAAGGCCTGAAATAGTGTGCCGTTGAAGGCTTGAAATAGTGTGCCGTTGAAGGCTTGAAATAGTGTGCCGTTGAAGGCCTAAAATTATGTGCCGTTGAAGGCTTCCAGGGTGTGCCGTTGAAAGGGCACAAGGGCAAGCCGCTGAAGGCCCAGGGGTGTACCGCTGAAGGGCCAAAAGGCTGTGCCGCTGAAGGGCACAGGGGTGTACCACTGGAGGGCCAAGGGCTGTGCCGCGGAAGGGCTAAAATGGGTAGTTCTGAGCCCGTTGTGAGCACGAGTTGTGGCCCATTTAATTTTCTTCGAGGCCCATGGATTGTGGGGGCTCTTGGTGGTTGATTTCTCTTCACTGTCGTGACTCCGGAGACTGCTTCACGATAGTGTGCATATTTGGGGAGTCCGGATGACCAGTCCCTCCGGGGCTTCTTCACTCGGTGCCGTTGTTGATGCTGGGCCGAGCAGGATATCTGGGTGTGCAATTTGGTGTCCAGAAGGCTCCGGAGGGATAAAATATCGAGGGACGCGGTGCCTTGGGAAGAGATATGAAAAAAAATGATGAAAAAGGAAGAAGAGGATAAAGGACGTGATGTCCCGGAAGAGCAGAAGGAAGAATTGGAGGAAAGATGGAGGGTCCGGTGGTTCTGGAGGAGGAAAACGCCGAGGGACGCGGTGCCTCGGGAAGAGTGGATGAAAAGGGTCAGGAGGGTCTGGAGGTTCCGGAGGGATAGCGAAAGAAGGGACGCGATGCCCTAGGAAGGGAGATAAGAAATCCCGAGGATCCGGAGGAGGAAGACACCATGGGACGCGATGCCCAGGGAGGACGGGAGAGAAATCTGGAGGATCCGGATATAGAGGTGTAGAGGGGCGTGATGCCCTAAAAGGGAGGTCCGGAGGTTCCGGAGGAAGCAAATATCGAGGGACGCGATGCCCAGGGAGAAGAGAAAGATCCGGAGGTTCCGGAGGAGTGGAATCAGAAAGGGCGTGATGCCCTAAAAGGAGGGATGAAACACCTGAGAGTTCCAGGGAAATAGCAGGAAAGGGGGCGCGATGCCCCGAGAGAATTAGGGAGGAAAAACTTGGAAGGACGCGATGCCCTAGAGGGAGTGGATTAGAAGAGGATGAAGGATCCGGAGGTTCCGGAGGAATGAGACACCATGGGACGTGATGCCCCAAGAGGACAAGAGAGGAATATGGGGAGTGCGGATGCAATAGTTGGAAAGGGGCGCGATGCCCTGAGGGAAGATCGAGGGGGCACAATGCCCGGCGAGTGTAAGGGGACCTGGAGATCCCGAAGATAGAGGGGAAAGGAAACGTGGGGGATCTGGAGATTTTGGAAGGCGGGGAAGATACGGGTTTGGAAACCCGGGAAAGAAGAAGTGCAAATGCATGTGGATGCAATGCAACGGATGCGATGGATGCATGAAATGCAAAGAATGTAAAGAACTTGAAGGGCGAGGGGATGAGATCCTCCTCCTTACCCCTGGAGTGGCCCATGAAGAATTAATGATAGACAAGAATATGGATGGCGTTGAATGGAAGGTGGGTAGAATAGTGGAAACCCCTTTAGCACCAAGATAACCGCCCCTCCATGGCAGTGAAAGTATATAGCCAATTGGCCCAATGGATAAAGCAAGAGCCCATGATGAAGCTTCAATAGTAAATGACAACTCCCTTGGAGAGTGAAGAGCAACAGTGTGAGAGAGTTGGAAAGTTGAGATAGGAATCATCGTGTTGCCCAGGGATTGTAGCGTATGAAGAATATTGATCAAAATGGGCGTTCGCCCCTTGTATGGAAGAAAAGGTTCAAGATTTGAAAGTTGGAACAAAGGGTGCCCTGCCCGCCCCTTGGGCGACATCAACGCTTGGCATTCTCTTCTGGCGAACAGTGGAGGGGACTCGGCCTCTTCAACCATGCTCGGCATGACAACACGGATCGGAATCCGGCAGATAAATTCTTGCATCTTGAATGGCATGGCCGTGGCCAAATCCTTCTTGCCCTGCTCTTGATCATCTTCGGCACAAGTACTTGCAGAAGCACTCCTATTCTGAGTGGTAGAGGAAGCGGAGGCGAAAGGCTCCATGGATGGTGGAGGTGTAATGGAAGGTGTTGGAGAAAGGGTGAGTGGAAACAGAGGTTCAAACACGTCGAGCTTCTCCCTTTGCTCGGAAGTAGTCGGGGTTGGCTCGAGTGCAAAAAAGGGTGAATCCTGCTCAGGACTAGCCATGGGTAAGGGTGAATGGATAGATGAAGGAATAGGCAAAGTGGGTTTTGGGGTTAAAGGGATAATGGAGGGCCGAGGTGGCGGTGATGGAAGGTTAATTGGGGAAGGTTCGATGGTGGGCTCGGTGGAAGCCGATGGGGTAGAGGCTAATGGCGGATTGGGTGGAGGTTTAGTGGAAGGCTCGGCGGAGGCCGGTGGAGTGGAGATAAGCTTGGATGGCTTGGCGGGAGTTAGTGGAGTGGAGATTAGTTGAGGTTCGGCGGAGGCCGATGGAGTAGAGGTCGAAGGTGTAAAAGGAAAGCGTTGGATGATGCGAGAAGTATTAGGTACAGGGGAAGGCGCATGATGCACCGGTGTGGGTGACTGGAGTATCGACCCATCATCATAGCACCAATTGGTCTCATAAATGGGGTTAGGGATATTGGCTTCATCCTGAGCAAGGGGTTCATCAGGTGGCAATGGAGGGAGTGGGAAACGAAGGAAACTTGAAAGGGGTGCCTGTGGAATTTCAACATTTCGTGCCGTCTCCAAATCTTCATCTTCATCAAAAACATCAAGTGGACACCGTGGTGGAGGCATAATAATAGGTGGTGGAGGATTTTGTGGAGGATCATGTGAAAGTGGAGGCAGATGGTCATGATATTGTGGAAAATTCTGTGGAGGTAAATGTGAAGGTGGAGACGGAGGGCCAGATAAATGAGCAGGGTGGATGAGTGGAGGGTGAACAACGTCCACTTGATTTTTGATATCTTGCTTAATCGTGTTATTGATGCCATTCTCTCTTATCTCCTTCCAATCTTTTTCTAACTTAGCGATGTTATTCATGAAATCATGAAGAGGATTGACTTGAGATGGAGGAGGAGCGGGCCGCGGGCTGGTGAGCCTCTTAAGTTGTTCCTCCATGGAATCAATTCTATCAAAGATACTTTGCTGGAGGGGTGTAACATGAACATTGGAAGGTTGGCATGATTGCCTTGGAGGGGTGGCTTGATATGACGGCCGTGGAGGAGGGTTAATAGGACGACCCGCTAAAGGACCCGGGCGGGCCGGATTACAAGGAATAAATGGACCTTGGGGCCGTGAAGGATGAGGAATAGAAGGAGGAGGGTGATGGGCCACTCTAATAGGAGTATGTGTCGATGAAGGAGGCGGGTGAGAGGATGTGCCCTCAATAATAGCCTTAAGGGCTTTGATTTGTTGAGGGGTGAGATGATCCAATGCACGGATGAATTGAGAGACCTTCTCGTCATTGGGAGGAGACGGTCCCGAGGGAGTAGTGGCTCGTGATTGAGGCAAGGGACCATGAGATTGGACATTGCCCATGGGTCGGGTAACACCATAAGAATGAGGATGTGGTCCCCTAGGATGATTGTGGCGAGAATTATGATGAACATGTTGAAATTGAGGAGTATAGGATGTGCAAGGTTGTGCATCCTTATGAACATAATTAAGATTAAACATGTTATTTTATCTATCATGGTAAGTCATTATGCAATCAAAGTTCAAGCAAAACAATTTGCAAAGAAGCACACGAGTTGGAATGGTTACCGTTGATTTTATTTATTTATTTATTTGAACCTTGGTGAATTAATGACTTTTAACAAACTTCGGAGTGATTCACACAAGGGAGGAACCTAGTTTCAATGTAAGTTCACTTCGATGCCAACTAAGAACACTCTCTCACCATGCATAGGCCAACTAAACCCGGGACTTCAAAGGTACAACCTGCCCGGCGTCCTGGGTGCGGGGACTTACGGAGGCTTGGTTTAGGAATTTCCGGTCCAATGAGACGGAATGCTCAAAGGAGGGTCCTTCCTTCACCAAGAGGGGGGTGTGACTCCTAAAAGTGTGGGGAGAGGAGGTCTTCCAAACCAAATGCAAAGATGAATGCAAGCAGGCAATATCAAGCAGACATCATCATCATGAACATCACAGAACAAAATGACTACCTGGGAAAGGTCGCTATATCAAGAAGCCGCGCCTGAGTGTCAGTCGCTAATCACTGTGAATAGTGAAAGCAGAGTAAAATAGCGCCTTAAGGTGAGGCGCTGTATCTAGAATGGACGCCTGTGCACAGGGACGTCAAATAGCAGTAATCAACATGAATAAACAATGATAATCAAAATGACGCCTTCCAGTAAGACGCTGTACGAGTGAAAGACGCCTCTGACAGGGGCGTCAGAATGTAATGTCAAAGAAAATGACGCCTTGGTATGAGGCGTTATACTGAAAAATGACGTCTCTGTGAGGGGCGTTAATTATAAAATGATGAGAAAAAAAATCCTGCCAATAAAATGGAAGCGACGCCTGTTCAAACGGTCGCTATATTCTGAAATGACGCCTCTATGAGGGGCGCTAATTCCTCTCCAAGGGCCAGAAAGCTCAAACAGTGACGAAAATACCGACAGGAAGGAAAACACTCACAATCACAGTATAAGAATCATGGCAATGAATAAAAACATGAAAGGGGATATAGCATGCTCATCCTTTTTTTTGTTTTTTTTAAGAGATGGATAAATGGAATTTCTAAAAATCTACCAAACTAACCAATCACATAGGGAGAGTGCTACGTGGAGCACAAAAGGGGAGATGGCACACGTGGCTGCCCAAGGGGAAGGGTAATCAAAAAGAAAAACAAAAGGAGTCCCACCGTGATCGCCAATTTGTAGATTCCAATTAAAATATAAAAAAATCTATTTAATAACAATAAGTAAAAAATAATATATATAAATGAAGGAATTAATGGGCGAGGGAAAAAACAAGCACGTGGTGCTAATGAGGAGTGTGATCGCCAGAGGGGTTACCTCAAGAAAAATAAAAGTGATCGCATGTACCTTGTATTGAGCGGGTGAGATTGTGGACTTTTCCTTCCTCCTTCTACCGGCCGGCCGATGAAGGGGGTTCTTAGCTTTGATTGCCCTTGTAAGAACACACAAAATGAATGAAAAGAGTGGATTAGTCAAAACGTGTAGTATCAATACTCTAAAACTAAGGAATTGATCAAATGAAGCATGAACACACCTTGTGTGTTTTGTTTTTTAAAACCCCTTAAGAGGAGTAACAAAGGGTATGGAAGATATGAATACAGAATATGCAAAGCAAGATGTATGATGTGAAGAACGTTTCTAGCAAAGAGCTAGAAAGAACAATGGGTGATGATGAATGTTAACCAAACAAGAGAAGAAAATCTCCTCTCTGCTGTGCGTGCAGCAGTACTGGGAGAAAACAAACAAGGAGATTGGTTGAACAGTAGCTGATGACCGCGTGTGGAAGAAGAATCAACCACCAGAAGAAATCACTTGAAGATAGAACCTGCAAAACACCAAAAAAAAACTCTCCTCTCTGTTAAAACTCACAGTGGTTCTTCTGTTATCGTATTATTTTTGCTTTGCCTTCCCTCTCTACTTCGCGCGAGAGAAACACCGAGAGTATTTATAGGCCCAGAAATCCTTGCAATAATGAGATTAAAACAAGGTTATGGACCTCCAATAAGAAACCCTCTTCCCAAATAAACACAAGGAGTAAAACAGGGAAGGGATCATTACTGGAAAGAAGCAGGCGAAAGGGAGACGGAAGTGAAAATGACGACCTCTAAAAGGGCGTCAATTGAAAATGACGACATCACCAAAGGCGTTAATTAAAATGACGACGTGCACTCAGCCGTCAGTCCCTGGATTTAATTATGGCAACAAATGACTTTCCTTATTAAAGATTTTGAACTGACGCCTGCAAATACGGGCGCTAAATAATAGATGCCCCTCAGAGCGACGTCAATTATTTGATTTTTCATTTTACATAGGATTCGTAAAAATCCAGGAAACAACGTCTCTATTCATAGTCGTCCATTTATTAAAAGGCGCCCTTGGATAGGCCGTCAATTAAATGACGCCCCTCCTCAAGGCGTTAATTCCAATTATCAAAGAAAAATGCCAAGAAATTATAATTAACACATAGAAAATAGAAAAACTTCATATTAAGGTAATATTGAAGTCCACTTTGGGGCGTCACACGGTGACATGAGATTTACTCAACATAGCATCGATTTTAGCGTGCCTACAGCTGTCCCGCATTGGCGTCTGCTTTGCAAGGGAGTGAGACGGAATGATGCGAAAGTGTAACGAGCTGAATGAAGTGAGAATGAACTGATAAGTAGATGCCAAGGTGTGATGTGACACGCCTTCGACACTAAGCGTTGGAAATCTTTCCAAAATCCTGAATGAAACAACTCCGGATGATTATAAGAAAGTAATGATCAGCTGGACCGAGGGGACTAAACTAAATGAACTAAAAATGTGCGTGAGGGCACGAATGGGGAGACACCATTGGAGAGCAGTTACCAGCCAATGTGGAGGTGCTACAACCAAGGTGGATTTGTAATAAAATAAAATGAATTGAGATAAAGACCCAGCGAATGAATGTTTTTCAAGGAACCAGCCTGAGCGTCTTCAAAGAGAATAAAGTACTTGATTTGGAATGGAATATCTCATGCCAACTCAATTAAGAGCGAGTGACCTTCATTATTGGCGTAACATGAAGATTTTCATCATTAAACTCAAAGTCCTACATGATGCATGCTGGGCTAAAGGAAAAATTAAAACAAGCTAAAAATAGAAAATAATCAAAGATAATATTGCTAAACCATCTAGATTTGGTCAAGAATCCAGATCTCTAAGCTGACACTAAGCCGAAACCCGTTTATCCACGTATCAACTCAGAAAGTGGAACCGTCGTCCCAAACCTTAGATGACCTAACGGTCTATCCGTGTGATCAAGACTCCCCTGGAATTATCACTATTTTTGATGAAGGGGAACTCAAATTCTAGGTTCACCAGAACAACAAGGTCCTTGATATGTTATAATAGCGTAGATATCATATGGTAACAATGCATACAGAAGAGATACAAGAGCGAAGTGATGTTACTAATAGAACAATCCGAGTATTTCCAGACTTGCATAACCTGCACTTCTGCACTTCAAAGCTTATTAGCCCATCAAATGAATTATCAGCTCAAGACAACTCACAATATGATCATAAGTGCACAATATAAGTAATTCTATCAAGATACAACAGCACTTTTACTATGATCGTCAATTTGTAGATTCTAAGAAATCCACTTAGAACAATTAAAAGGAAAAAAGAAGGAAAGAAGAATGGGAAAAGAGGGAGAAAAGGGGAGCATGCGAGGATGCTAAGGGGAATGTGTGATCGCCAGAGACGCGAGGACCTCAAAGGATATAAACAATAACAATATGGAGGGGTCGCGAAAAATACCTTAAAAGGATGCGGGGGAGATTGTGAGTGCACCTTTCTCTTCCGATCGGCCGGCCGATGAAGAGAGTTCCTCTTGTTGATTACCCTTGCAAAGATCAAAGACAACAACCAATAAAAGAATATGGATTAGAACCAAGGTGAGTGTAGCATCAAATTCATAATAAAGATGAGCATGAAAATCATGTATAAGAACACACCTTGTTGGGTGTTGGCCCTTAAACCCCTATGCAAAGAGTGAGGATGAAAGTATGATGTTATGAAAATAGAAGTGTGCAAGTGTTGCACAAAAGGGGGGTGTGCTAGAGTGCACAATGTGGAGATCTCAATATTGAGATAAAGAGAAATAAAAGGAAGAGATGGAATAATGATGCATGCAATTAACTAAAGTAAAATAAGAGATAGGGAGGGAAAGCTTAGTGATTTTCTCCAATTGGCTTCAAGATCTTCAAGGGAGGAAGAAGAGGATGTAGAGGTTTCATGGATGTAGAGGCTTCAAATCTTCAATAGAGGAAGAAGAACTCCATGGATGAAGTTTTTAGCATGTGGGAGTCTTCTCCTTGAGCCTTTGGTCCAACAGCACCTCCTCTTGAATTGATATTGATTTTTTTTACACAAGGGAGAGAGGGGTCCTATTTATAGGGGTGAAATTCAGAGTTAATTCTAAGGGAAATTAGGAAGACATGTTTTAGTGGGATTTGGAGTGAGATATTCATTAGACAAGTGTCCCCTCAATATTAGAAAGCCTTAGGAGTCCTTTCCCAAGTGAAAAGGGGCTCAAAATGGGGAAAGAAGGAGGTTCTATCGGAGTTTGAAATTGAACAAGAATTGACGACCGGACAGATGGCCGCTTTTTAAAATAACAACCGCGGAGGCGTCGTCATTTTGGAGGCATTTCGAGATAGATACGAACTTTCTGAAATTTGAAAAGAATTGACGACGTTGAGGGGGGCGCTATTTAGAATTTAATACGAATTTCAGGTGGATTTAAAATATCAAAATATAGCAATGGAAATGACGACCTGACCAGGGGCGTTAATTGAAAATGACGACTTGCACAGTGTCGTGAATCAAAAATAATAAAAAGCCTAAAGGAAATGACGACCGCGTATCCGGACGTCAATTGAATTGACGCCCGAGTGAGGGACGTTATTTCAAAATAAGTAAAACATGGCCATTTTTATTTCTCATTATTATTTTCTCATTTTTTAGGTGGACGTGCATCTAACTGTGCTGATTCCAATTACTATTTTTTCGTATTTTTCTGACACCCGGAAGGCTACCAAATCACCCATGAAAGAGGGCTAGAAATAATATTAAAATATTTCAATTTGAAATTGACGCCACACACTATGTCGTTAATTCTATTTTTTTATTTTTTTATTAATTCAAAATCAAAACAACGCCCCTTTGCATGTCGTCAATTCATAAAAAAATCCGAAAAATTTCCAAAAAAATCCAGAGAAATGGGAAAAAAATAAAGAATGGACGCCTCCTCAAAGAGGCGTCATTTTCCTTTTTATTTTTCTTAAATTTTCTTAAAAATAAATGACGCCCTCCCTTACGCCGTTAATTCTGAAAAATTCATAAAAATGGAAAAAAATACCCAAAAAATCCAAAAAAATAGGGGAAAATAAGAAAAGGGAGGAAAAAGGGAGAAATCTAAGAAAAATGTGAAAAATCACTCAAACAAAGTTAATTTGAGGGTCAAATTGGGACATTACAAGGTAATACGA
Organism: Amorphophallus konjac; assembly: GCA_022559845.1. Taxonomy (NCBI): domain Eukaryota; kingdom Viridiplantae; phylum Streptophyta; class Magnoliopsida; order Alismatales; family Araceae; genus Amorphophallus; species Amorphophallus konjac. Next base: position 174,458,482 of record CM040121.1, read on the forward strand.
GATCTGCTCACAGTAACGTCAATTTTGGCGTGTCTACAGCTGCCCCGCCTTGGCGTCTGCTTTGCAAGGAGTAGAGCGAACAGAAAAGTAGATGCCAAGGTGTGATGAGACACGCGATCAACATCACCTGATGAGAATTGAATCCAAAACTCGAGATGAGGTAATCTCGGGAAATTCAATGAAATCAACGATGTTTGGATAAAAGAAGGAGTGTGCACGCGGGCACGAAAAGGAATGATCAACTTCCAGCGCGATGGAAGTACCCCAGGTCACAAACATGTAGGTTTCACCATTGGGGAGCGGTTACCAACCAATGTGGACGTGCTGCAACCAAGGTGGATTAAAGGAAAAGGATTGAAATAAGAGGATAGAAATCCAAACAAGGAACTTTCGATAAAATAAGCCAAAAATAGCGATAAAACGAACTGAGGATTCCATTCAGCAATGAATATCTCATATCTGGAAAGATTAAGGTCAATTTGACTCTCCAAATCAGCTTATCAGAATGATGTTTCAACGTTGATTCAAAGTCCTACATGAATGCATGATGGGTTTAAAGGAAAAATTAAAACAAATTAAAATATAAGATAATCAAGGATAATATTGCCAAGCTATGAAGACTGGGTCAAGAAATTGATTTCGTGAGCTGATACTAAGCCGAAGCCCGTTTATCCGCGCATCAACTCACAAAAGGGAACCATCGTCCCCAGTCTTGAACGGCTCAACGACCTATCCATATGACTAAGATGCCTCTGGAATCATCATCGTTTTTGACGAAGGGGAACTCAAATTCTAGATTTACCAAAGCCACCAGGTTCTTGATATAATCTAATAGCGTATGTAACATATAGTAAAAATGCATACCTGGAATACTTATGATCATATTATTCTGGAGGGATGCGAGGATGCTAAGGGGAATGTGTGATCGCCAGAGACGCGAGGGCCTCAAAGATATAACAATGAATAATCAATGGAGGGATCATGAAAAATACCTTAAAAGGATGCGGGGGATTGTAAGTGCACCTTGTTGGGGCAGGTGCGATGGATTCAGAGGGGGGGGGGGTGAATGAATCCCACCCTTAAAAAAATTTCGCTCAATTAAGACTTAATCAAAAACTCTTTTGAACCGAAGAGCAAATATGTATAGCGCGCCTATACATTCATCTAGCGGAAGCAAAGGAAAGCAAACAACCACTGCACAATAGATTTTTTAGGTGGTTCGGTCCACAGACCTACGTCCACCCCTCACTCCAAACCGGAGTGAGGCTTCCACTAGCACAAGCTAGAACCGCAGACTTAGTCTGCAACAAGTGCTGCCAAACAGCTTGACAAACCAAGGGAAACAAATCCCTCAACCCAAGCTCTGCAACCCACAGAAGCTTGACACCTGGACTTGCTACCCACAAAACCAGAACCGGAGACGAATCTCCCTTCCTCCGAACCGGAGGGAACCTGCTAGTGACAGCCCGTCACTGGCAAACCAGAGATCACAGATCTCTCTTCCTCCAGACCAGGAGGGAACCCACAAGTGACTCCCAGCCACTTACAACCAAAGACACAAGGTCTCCCTTCTCCTGAGTCCACAGGAGGAACCCGACCTCAAACCAGAGAGTCGGAAGAACAACAGTGAACAGATAAAAGAAAAACAAGAAATGATAAAGGAAAACACAGCGACTACAAGCTATAAACAATGAAGCACAAAGGTGGCTCTCAACAGAGCTGGCTGGCCGGGATTTGATCCACGGTCCAGCAGGAACAGATCTTCAAGCAGCTTCCCTTCTTCTCCTCTAACTCTCTATCTCTCTCTCTCTATCTCTCTTCTTCTCTGCTGCACTTCTTTTCTTCTCTCGATCTCTGCTTCTCTTTCTCTTTCTCTCGTTCTTTTTCTTCTCCTGCTTTCAGCCTCTCTGCTGCTCTCTCCTTTTTCTTCTTCTGATTCTTCTACTCTCTGCCTCTCTGCTGCTCTCTTCTTCTTCTATCACAGTCTCGATCAGTCTTCTCCAGATGGAAGAAGCTTCGTATTTATATCAGCAACTAGGGCGTGTGTAGGGCTTGTCCCCTCTTTGTCCAGAGTACACCTCGGATCACGTGCCAGGTGTCAACCTCGGATCATGTGCCCATACATTTTCTTCTCGAAGGATGTACCTATCAAGCAGTCATAAGAAGATATTAGAGGGATGTACAGAGTTGGTTCAGGTTTTGAACTAGGTGTGTACAGACTTTAGATGCAGCATATAGGCAAGTGTGTACAATGTGAGAATGTGTAGACTTTGAATGCCTTCATGCGACCTCAATGCACAGACTTGCGGGGGATGCACTTAGATGCCGTCAATAAGACGATGTACAGACTTAACAAATGAAGCAAGAACATAACAGAAAGGAATGTGCAGACTTCTGTGTGCGAGCATGCTGCAAGGCAACGTATAGACACCGGCTGTATAGACTTGTAATGCGTGCGACGATGACAATGAATGGACTTGTGTGTGCAAGCTGTACAGACTTGATAGCGTGCATGCTGCAAGGCAATTGCTGTACAGACTTGAGAGATGATGCATGAACAATGTGGCAAATGTATAGACTTAACCGATGCGGACACATGCTGTACACACTTTGATTACGTGCATGAGAAAGTAGTGTACAGACTTGCTGTGAAGAACAATGCCCAAATGCAGTGTATGGACTTAGAATGCATGAGATAGCAATGTATAGACTTTGTAATATGCCTTGGACAGACGCACCGATGTACATACTTTGTGATATGCCTTGGACAGACGCACGATGTACAGACTTTGTGATATGCCTTGGACAGACTCACGATGTACAGACTTTGTAAGACGATGCATGCACAAGACGCTAAGTGAGACTGACCGATGTACAGACTTTGCCAATGTGCAGACTTTGCCTACATGCAATGTATAGACTTGTGTTCTGAACGTAGGTAAAGATGACAATGTATAGACTTTGCGTGGATGACCAGACAATGTATAGACTTGCACATATGCATGAACAAGTGGCGATGTACAGACTTGGCCAATGTACAGACTTGCTGTGCCTGTAGCAGACGACACCAGTGTACAGACTTGCTAAGCTTTCGCTAAGTCTGTATAGACTTGATCATGCAGACGACGACACCAGTGAAGAATGTATAGACTTGATAAATGCGGGAGACGTTGTACAGACTTGCCAGAGTATGGACTTGGTGAGCATGCAACACCCAATGTACAGATTTGATGAGGCGCTAAGTGAGACAGAGCTGGCTGTATAGACTTTGAGAGAGATGATGCATGAGACGATGCATGCACAAGGTTGTACAGACTTAGTCTTACAATGTATAGACTTGGCCAACTATCAACTGATGGATGTATAGACTTTATGAATGCATATGCCAAGACCATGTACAGACTTGAAGTGGCATGCAGCAGACGATGTACAACCAAGGCTCATGAATGTATAGACTTTGGAAGATGCAGACTGGGCAATGTGCAGACTTTACTTCGTGCAAGCTACAGGACAATGCAGGCTGTACAGACTTTGAGAGACAATGCAATGTGTAGACTTAGCGTGTGCTGTGAACAATGTATAGACTTCAATGTATGTGCAATGCAAAGGCTGTACTGACTTTAAGACTTGAATGCATGGTGGCGAATGTACAGACTTTGAACTGAGATGTGTACAGATGCATATGGAAGAGGTATGCAATGTACAGACGATGAAATGAATTGGCTTTGGCTGTGTAGACTTGAAAACGTACTGATGTATAGACTCTTGATGAATGCATGTAATGCACTAAACGATGTGCAGACTTTGAATGAGTGACATGCAGTTTGCAACAGGAAAGTATGTACATTGAACATGCAATGCATGAGAGACAATGTACAGACTTATTAAATGATGCACAAAACAATTTATGCACATCAGCTAAAGTATCATCAAGGCATAAGGCATACAGATCTGAGAGTAGACAGAGCATTACCTGATCTGAGCATTAACCTTACCTGTCATGATTTGACTTTGACTTGGGTTGACTTCATGACCTGTGAGTCATCCTTAAACCTGTTCTGACAGTTTCTCATAATACAACATGGTTATATCATCAAGGATGTAAATATAATGAGGCATAATATTTGTCATCATCAAAACTCCAGAACCACAGGGGACACAACAATCTCCCCCTTTTTGATGATGGCAATATTATGAGTCATTACAATAGATTCATCATGATGATTATGAAATACCATATGACAGTTCATGAACATGCACCACAGAATAGCTCAGTCAGGAATGAGCCTGTAAAATACCATGTGATGCAAGTGTTGATTGATGCAAATGATGACTCACAAAAGTTCTCCCCCTTTGACAACATCAAAAAAAATGGAATGATCATTGACTGTTGAAGGAGATGATATAGGAGCTATTATGCAAACTGGGTTACTATCATCTAAAAGTCCCCCTGACAAGATACTATCCTAAAAGAAATGAATGAACATTGAACCACAGGGACATGCAAGAATTCTCCCCCTTAGATGGACAGTGATTGGAATGAAGCAGAGGACAAAAAGAAGCCAACAGTTAGGTTTGAAATAATGGAGTCTAATGTGAGAAAGTAAGCATTCAAAATGAATGAGAAAGGTTTTCAATGGGATATCAATTTCATAAATCTGATTAAACAGGTATTTCAGACTCTTCTATTATAGAGATTTATGAATGATCTTCATTGACAAGTCAGATCAGAATATGATGTATGCAAGGCTTGTTCATTAGCATTCTGTACTCATATCTGAAATCAGTTTTAATAAAAATGAACCTTGCTTTCATATTGAAAGTCTTGTTTAACCTTCTTCTTTCATACTCACTCAATTTCAAAGATTCCTTTAAGAGATGCAATCAATAGTAATGAAGTTAAACACATAAGAAAATATTTGTTTCTGTCAAGGGGTTCCAATAGAATATTTCTTTTGCACACATTTTCAAATGATGCACTAGATCAGGAACAATTTTCATAACAAACTGCATGAGCACTTGAGTTTAGTACACCCTTGTAACTAGAGGATACACGTTGTTTAGACGCCAGTATCCCTAAGCACTTCGAAGGACTAACTGTCATGCTTCATAAGAACAGAGATAGCATTTACACTTCATGACACACTACAAATCATTTCTTTGATGTGTGGGATGTATTTCTTAGTGTGCATGCCATTGCTCTACCAGATTATCAATCATTCTTAAGCAGAGTTAACTATGGCATCTCATGACACAGTCCTTTGAACATGGTTTCTCAGTGACCAAAGTCATTGCTCTGACAAGATTTACCCTTAGACGGGTTCCAGATTCTCAGATGTTTAAAAATAATACTAATTTCATACATATCAATCAAGGAATATCATGATTTCAGAATTTTCAGAATTCAGAAGAGTTTAAAAGACACAACATGAAGATGTTGGTTAAAGTTTATTAAGACTAACTCAGATATTTTCAAGATATGTTCATAAACAAACACAAGACATTCATGAAACTTCAACCGGCTGAAAGTATCAGACATTCATAGTCCTATATAATGGAAGATTCCTCTTTAAGTTGTTTTCAGATTTATGATCAGGATATGCACAGAGAAGTCTTTCTGAATTTTCAGGGAAGGCCGAATCATTTTAAAGAACAACCAATTCAACAGATACCAATGGATAGGATGAGTGAAAATGGCTGATAACAGTAGAAGTAGGAAGCTGAAATGTGTTACATTTCACATTCATCACAGAGATTTAAGCAAGATAGCAGTTCAAACTGAAAATGGAAAGTTCAGTTGGTAGAAATGAGCAAGATAGACAGTTATGTGATTTCAAGAATATGAATAATGCTCCCCCTAAATGTATGCATGAGCTAGCACTCAAGGTGTCGACACTTTTAACCAGTAAATGCAAGTGCAGTGAGCTGACAGCATGTAATATATGCAATGATCACATGAACATTTAGACTGCTCTTCGTGCAACACTGACCTATGGTACTAGGCGGAGGACTTGGTCTAAAGATCACCTCACACATAGCAAGCACTTCCAGACAGAAATCATCTGCCCTTTAGTATCTCACTATTTATATATACCAAGAGTCATGCATGATAATCCAATGCAGATGCAGTTCTATATGCATCTTAAGCTGACAACATGCTACTTACATGCAATTGTGAATGCATGTGCATGTCAAATGTGCAAGTGAACATTTTTAAACATGAGACATCGTCCAAGCAACAAATTTATTCAATTCAACTTTTCAGTTTTATGATGTGTAATTCATTTTCAGTCACTTTCAATCAATTTAGAATTCAGTATTCAAGCACCAATTTCAGTTGAACTGTTGCACAGATAACACATCATATTTATTGAGAGATTTTAATGCCAAGCATAGATGCAATTGAGAAGCTACATGCATGAAGTTTTGATTAACAAATCAAACATGATATGCAACTATCTAAACAACATTATCAAAAACTCAAATGTCTACCAGCGGAGGTGGGGTTTTACCAAACTTTGGATGCCTTGGTTTATTTGACCCCCTTTTTATTCCGCATCACCAAGGCATACCTGCAAAGCGCAGATCTCATTTTGTGTTTCTAGGTACCCAAGACTTCTTGGGTCCTACATTGTTAGTAACACCTCTGATAGGTGCTTTCCACAATCTTTGGGCATGTAAGTCATCAGATTTCATTATATTACAATCACTCATGGAGTGCCCAAAGGCTCCACAGTAATGACATGAAATAGCAGATCTTGAATTCTTTTTATGCACATCATTGTTAGCATGGAATATGTGTGCATTATCATGAAAATTTTTGTTATTTGCATGAACATACTGTTTTCCATATCGTGCCAACCAGCATTCAGAAGCTCGGTGGCCAGGTTTTCCACATTTAAAGCATCCAAGATTTTATCTCTTAAGACTAGATTTATTTCTACCAAAAATATTTCTATTTGCAGGGAATTTAGCATGTTTGAAATTCACATTCCTACCCTGGATATGCCAACAGTCCTTGACTGTATGGCCATGCTTTCTACAGTGAGAGCATTTGAGAGATGTTTTCTTACCACTTGCAAACCAGCATTGTGTAATAGTGTGTCCTAATTTCCCACAGTGAAAACATTCAATTTTCCTTTTCTGAGATGAAGAATTTTTATCATGAAATTTCCTAGTATTCAAATCATCTAGTTCCATTAATCTACACTCATGCATCAGATGGCCAATCTTGTGACAGTAATGACAAATCATTTTCTTTTTAGATGCATGTGAGTGTGTGGGTGAAACATGCAGAGTGGGAAGAGGAACATGTTGATTCTTTTCTTTCTATTTTTCAGTTGTTTTCTTTTGAGCAGATGACTGATAACCAGGAAGGTTCTGAGGGCTGTGAGAAGTTGAGTTGGAAATAAAGGAAGTTTGAACTTTATTTTTAAAACTCTTCTTGTTTGAAGGGTTATAGCCCAACCCTTCCTTCTGAAAATTAACATTTGTTCCTAGAATCTTGTCCAGAGTATCTTTTCCGTCCATAAATTTTGACAAGGAATTATTCAAATCTTCAATTTCATTTTCCAGAGAAACGATGTGTATTTCATAACTGACAATCTCTTGTTCATTGTAATTTACACATTCGCTTAGTACCTTGTTGGCAGTTTTATATTCCTCAACTTCATGTTCCAGATTTCTCAATTTTTCAGATTCTTCAATGTAAACAGATTTTCCTTTTTCTAAGAGAAGAAATTTCTCTGACATAGTAGTGTTCAACTGCTTCAATCCTTCAACTTCTTTAGTTAATTTGTCATTTTTTGATTTCAGATTTTCAGTTTCTTCAACAGAGCCTTTATCAATTTTCATTGAGCTCATTTTATCATTCAGCTCTTCCTCTATCTATTCAAGCTCCAGAGTCTTATTTAACAGATCTCTATTTTCTTCTTTTAGGGAAACGATTAACTCCTTCTGCCATTCTAAATTTGAGTGAAGATTTTCATTTACTTCCTTGAGAAATGGACAATCATTGCATGCAGATTTACCAGAACATATTGTTTGAGCCTGGAGTTTTTCACATTGTTTCCTAAGGCATTCATTTTCAGATTTTAGAACATCCAATTCAGAGCTAACACATTCAAATTCTTTCAACAATTTTTCATTCTGAACTAAATTATTAAAATGAACCTGATCATCATCAATCGAGCTAAGTTTTTCTTTTAGTTCAGAAATTTCACATACAAGTTCTTGATTTTCTTCTTTAAATAAGCCAATTTGTTTCTTAAGAACTTGGACTTCAGACAAGCATGCATCATAGGTGGTGAGGACACGCGTCACACTTTACGACGGAGTACACGGATCTCGCCGGCATCCCTTTGGCTCGGCGACCAGTTGACAGATTAGCGGAGCTATCATCACTTATTTTATGCTTTGGGCCATGTTGGGCCTTGGTTTAGTCCGTGTGTGGACAATTTTCTTTCAGTCATGGACCTTTTTTAGGCCAATTAGGCTTTATTTGTGTTTTGTAGGCTTGCTAGAGGCTAGGGGGGGTTATTGGGCCATTTCTTGGTTCACTTCTCTGGCCCACGAAGGGCTGGCCACTTCTTTCCCCCCCTGGGCCCACCTTGGGAGGCGCGCCTTGGCTAGGGTTAGGGTTGGGGGCGGACCATTCCCTCCCCTCTTGGAGGGAGTAGCAGCCGCCCTTCCCCCCCTTGCCCCCTCCCTCTTTTGGCCGCACCCCCCCACCTTTCACTCCTAGAATCTAGGAGATTTGAATGCCTTCCCCGGTTGTGGCCGCCCCCCCCATCTCCTTTCCCCCTTGGCTAGGGTTTAGACCTAGCATTTCCCCATCCCATATAAAAGACTTTGTATTTTCTTTTCAAAGGATTAATGAAGAATTTGATGCTTGTGTGTTCGTGTGGAGTGCCACATTGTGAAAAGGGGCGACCCCTTCCTCTTCCTCCTCCTTGAGGGTGCGACGCCCTCACCTCATCTCCAGTCCTTGGGTGCGACGCCCAGGGGTAGGAGATCTCCCCCAAGGGATTCCAACGCCAGCAGCCTTCATTCATCGTCCACGGCGACGAGTTCGGTGGAGCGACGGAGCACGCAGGATCATCTTCCTCTTCCCCGGGCGTCCCTGTGCTGACAGCAGATTTGGTGTCCAGAGATCGGTCCGGTGCGTCCGCTTCCTGGCAGCGTCTCATCTAAGTTTCTTCACGACTTTCGTACCTCTTCCAGTCATCTTTCCAACCCCACCGGCCTTGGCCAAAAATTCCATCCACAGAGAAAGTTGTCTTTACAGACACTTTCATCGCTCTGTCTGCCTCCCTGGCAGTCTCACCTGTGATCCGAGACGACTTGGGTCACCGTTTGCATGCCTCTCCTTCCACCAAACCCCGCCAGTCCCTTCATAACATTTGTTCCCCTCCCAGTCACGAATCCAACCCCTCTGGTCTCGCCTTCAAACTCCATCGGGGTAAACTTTTGTCTTCAAGCACACTTTTAGTGCGCAATCCTGCGCTACAGTACCCGAGCGGGACTGTCAGCAGAGGGCCTCCAAAGGGGGTACCACTTCCCGTCCTCGGATCGATCCGCAACTTGGTAGGTCGACTCCTCACATCCCACCACACCTCCAGTAATCATCTCGGGCCGGAACTCCTTCTGTATCCTTGCGCCATCACCACCCCACCCACGGTCACAGATCAGACTGCCCTGAAGTGCTGTCTGTGCACCCCTGTTGTCACCCCCTTCGCACCCAATTCCTCCACAGGACCCCATCTGCCACCACTGCCCCTGGAGAGCCGCCCCTGTCAGCCTTCCACCAGAGAAGACGCCGCCACAAACGCTGTCCGGACGGCCGTGTACCAGCGCCATCTCTGCCTGCTGTCACAGGGACCAGCCAGCAACCTCTCGCCGGACCGACATCCCCCCGAGGCCGTAGCAGCAGCGTGGGGCCTCCTCCATCCGGCTCGGCATCCCAGCAGTGCCCACGGCGACGTGGGCCTCCTCCTCAAAGGCTACTACAGGAGCGATCGGCATTGCGAGGGTCGGCATCCGGCTTCATCCCCGACCTCGGCTGCTGCCCGTCAACCCGTGCGCCGGCCGCCCCGTGTGTAGTTGTGGTTGTAGCCTATTACCTCCCTGCGAGGAGTGGGCCCTTTTGATGTTTGTATTAGTTTTCTCACGCGTGTATCGGGGTGGTTGGACTCGGCCGGGGTTCCTTCCCCACGCCTAGGCGTGGAGGTACGTGTCTCGCTCCCGCCCGTAGTACTTGCTTATCACGTATATGATTGATTGTGCCGCGTGAGTGAGTGTAGGGTCTAGCTAGTTTCATTTATTACTGCTGGTTGAGAGAGACGAGAGCTGCCCCTTTTCCCTTGGCCCTAGTCGAGCACCGAGCTCGGACTAGACTCCCGTGTCGTCCAGCGGCTTCTCGCCCGTTGTGACCCCGTTGCGCCTCCCTCCGTGGGACGGCCGTGGTTCGGAGTTCTGTTGAGAGACGCCTCCGCCCGGAGGGATTTCACGTTAGTCGGTCACACCGGCTTGCCTTGTCTCGTGCGCGTGCTGGTCGCGTTCTTTAGCGTCCTAGGTTAGCTAGCGAGTCAGTTGTCCCGCATCAAATTTTGGTATCAGAGCATAGGGAACCAGTTTGTTCTTACAAATTGGGGTCTTAGGCAATTTGAGTCATTAGATTTGTCTTAGGTTCTTTGCATCCTTAGTAGTCCTAGGCCAATTGAGTCTCATCTTGCATTTGAGTCCGTGTCCCATTTTGTGGTCGTGTCTATTTCACCCTTGTTCCCTAGGGTCTTGCATGCCCACCCGGCGTGGTACTTCCTACCACCGCCCGCCCCCTATGGCTGATCCTAGGAACCCCGTACCCAGCGATCTCTCCATGCAGGAGATGATGCAGACCATCATGGAGTCCATGAGACTCGAGATTAGGGGTCAGACCGACCGGATAGAGGGCCAGTTGAAGGTCATGGAGGACCGAATGGGAGATATGGAGGACCGGATTGAGGCATCTAACCGGACCATTCAGGGTCTAGTTGATCGCCCCCAGGGTAGAGTCCCACCCGTAGATGTTCCCGAGCAGGCCCATGGCCAACGTGACCCTGCTCCTCGACCCAACCAACCTAGGGGAGTCGACGGTCATAACCGTGGTCGACAGGTCCACGCACGTGAGGTAGAGGACTTTGGGTCCGACAATGAGAGTGAGGGTTATGGCCGTGGACGACAGGGCCGACGGTACCATCGGGATGAGGATGAGGAGCGTATCCTCCGATCTGTGCGAGTAGATCCACCCTCCTTTGATGGGTCCTTGGACCCTGACCTGTTTAGTGACTGGGCCACTAGCATGGACCGCTATTTCGAGTGGGTAGACATGGCCGAGCATAGGAAAGTCAGGTTTGCCAAGATGAAGCTGGTTGGCAGGGCCCAGACCTACTGGGCTACAGTTGAGAGTTTGATTGGGCAACGGCATGAGCCCCCGATTGAGACCTGGGAGGAGATGAGGGCGAAACTAGAGCAGAAGTATGTCCCCCGATCCCACCGCCACCGACTCATTGATCGGTGGCAGAGTCTTACCCAGGGGAATCGGCCTGTCATGGAGTACATTGCCGAATTTGATGAGTGCCTGCTGAGATGTGGGGTCAGGGAAGAGACTATCATGACGGTAGCTCGATTCCGTCGGGGTTTGAAACGGCACCTTCATATGGAGTTACTCCGCCGTCATGTGCAGACATTAGAGGAGGCCTACCAAGTGGCCCGCGAGATGGAGCAGTTCGAGTTAGATTTTGCTCCCGCCCAGCGCCCCACACCCACCTATTCTCGAGGAGCGGATCCTCGCGCCACTACGGGGCAGTTTTCTAGGGGACCCTTGACCCGACCTCAGGATATTGCTAGGGAGACCCCTCGCCAGGACCTTGCCCCTAGGTCCTCGACCTCCCGCCCCGAGGGACTTCCTCCCTCGACCCCAGGCCCCTGCCACCGAGGTTCCTCGCCCTCAGCAGCCTGCCATTCCTAATAGGTCCCAGTTTCCACCACCCCCGGCTCGTCGTGATGACAAGGGGAAAGGGCCGATGACTGGTGGAGCACCGCAAGGCCCTAGGCCTCGTGGTGATTGCTATCGTTGTGGAGGAGCCGGTCATTACGCTGTTCAGTGCCCTACCCGACAGCAGACCGTGGCTCTAGGAGAGACATCCGCAGGGGAGACCGTACCTGAGGTTGAACCTGTTAGCTATGAGGCCGACCTTGAGCTCGCGGAGGAGTTTTTCGATGAGTTGTTAGAAAGCGATCAGGTCGACACCCAGGGTACGCAGCACCAGGATGATGTTCAGCTGGGAGTTGTTAGGTGTATTTTGACCCAGCCTTTGGTGAGTGATGACTGGCGTCGCACCACCATCTTTCATACTTTCTGCAGACTAGGAGGGAAAGTCTGCAAGGTGATTATAGACAGTGGGAGTTGCATCAATGCCATCTCCACGGGCACAGTGAAACGCCTAGGATTGACCCCCGTGGACCACCCCTCCCCTTACCGTGTGTCTTGGGTAGACACTACCTCCATTCCAGTCAGACAGCGTTGCCTAGTGCCCTTACAGTTCCATGCCTACCAGGATGAGATCTGGTGTGACGTCTTGCCTATGGAGGTAGGTAGTATCATTCTAGGGAGACCTTGGTTATTTGATAGGGATGCCACCCTCCATGGTCGTTTGAACACATGCACTTTTGATCACAGCGGCCAGAGGATCACCCTTCACCCTTCCCAGCCCACACGTCCTCCCGTTCGGGGACCCACCGGTCCTAGCACTCCGAGCACTGATATCCTGGGGCCTAGTGCCCCTTCCCCAGCCCAGGACCCAGCCCCATCCATTGCTACCACTGGTCCTCCAGCTAGGAGGTTGATGTTAGTCAGCTCCCGGGAGATGGAGCGTGACTTTGCGAGAGGAGATCCCATCTTTGCTGTAGTAGTCCGTGAGAGGCCTAGAGAGGCAGAGGGGGAGTCCCCACCCGATGTGGCTGCTATTATTCAGGAGTTCTCCGATGTTTTCCCCGATGACCTTCCCGAAGGTCTTCCTCCCATGAGAGACATCCAGCATGCTATAGATTTGATACCGGGGTCCTCATTGCCCAACCTGCCACACTATAGGATGAGCCCCACTGACCATGCTGAGCTCCAGCGCCAGGTGAATGAGTTGATGTCTAGGGGATCTCTCCGAGAGAGTATGAGTCCTTGTGCCGTCCCCGCCCTACTTGCCCCCAAGAAAGACGGTACTTGGAGGATGTGCATAGACAGCCGTGCTATCAACAAGATCACGGTGAAATATAGGTTTCCCATTCCCCGTCTGGATGATATGTTGGATATGATGGCGGGAGCCACTGTGTTCTCCAAGATTGATCTAAAAAGTGGCTATCATCAGGTAAGGATCAGACCTGGAGATGAATGGAAGACGGCCTTCAAGACCAAGGATGGTCTTTATGAGTGGCTGGTCATGCCCTTTGGGCTGACCAATGCTCCCAGCACCTTCATGAGGCTGATGACTCAGGTCTTGCGACCCTTGATAGGAATCTTCGTGGTAGTTTACTTCGATGATATCCTCATCTACAGCCGTACCCGGGAGATCCACTTAGACCACCTTCGGCAGGTCTGCTTGATTCTGAGGAGAGAGAGCTTGTTTGCCAACCCTATGAAATGCGCGTTCATGACCTCTCAGGTCACCTTCCTAGGGTTCATTGTTTCTAGTGAGGGAGTGTCTGCCGACCCTGAGAAGGTCAGGGCAATTGTTGAGTGGCCCGAGCCTCGTACCCTACATGATGTCCGTAGCTTTCACGGACTGGCGACCTTCTATCGCCGTTTTATCCGAGGCTTTAGCTCCATCACCGCCCCTATCACGGACTGCATTAGGAAAGGGGCCTTTGAGTGGACCAAGGCTGCTTCAGCCGCTTTCGCGCTCCTCAAAGAGCGCATGACCCAGGCACCCGTCCTTCGTCTTCCAGACTTCACGAAGGTGTTTGAGGTCTCTTGTGATGCCTCAGGGGTAGGCATAGGAGGAGTTCTTAGTCAGGAGGCCCATCCCGTTGCATTCTTTAGCGAGAAGCTGAGCGATGCGAAACTGCGTTACTCTACATACGATAAGGAATTCTACGCAGTGGTGCAAGCTTTGAGGCATTGGAGACACTATTTGTTACATCAGGAGTTTGTGTTGTATTCTGATCATGAGGCACTCCGATATCTCCATGCCCAAAAGAAGCTCAACTCTCGCCATAGCCGATGGGTCGAGTTCCTCCAGGAGTACACATTTGTGCTGAAGCACAAGGCCGGTGTGGAGAACCGGGTTGCTGATGCCTTGAGCCGCCGTACTCACCTATTGACCACCATGAGTGTGGAGGTGGTTGGGATGGATAGGATGAGGGAGCTGTATGCCGATTGCCCGGATTTCGGTCCGATGTTCACCACCCTCCAGTCAGGTCCGTCCCATGAGTACCCCGACTATACGTTGCAGGATGGCTACCTTTTCTATGGGAGCAGGCTTTGTGTCCCACGGACCTCGGTCCGTGATTTTCTTACTTGGGAGTTGCATGCTGGGGGTTTAGCCGGCCACTTTGGCCGGAATAAGACCATTGAGGCCGTTGAGTACCGCTTCTTTTGGCCTAGCCTGAAGCGGGATGTTGCTAGGATTGTGGCCCAGTGCCGCATTTGTGCTTTGGCCAAACAGAGGAAACAGAATACCGGCCTTTACACTCCCCTCCCAGTGCCAGATAGTCCATGGCAGGACATTAGCATGGACTTTGTCTTAGGCTTGCCCCGTACCCTCCGCCGACACGACTCCATTTTCGTGGTGGTGGACAGATTCTCTAAGATGGCCTTGTTTATCCCATGTTCTAAAACATCAGATGCCTCTAGGGTTGCCCGTCTATTCTTCACCCATTGTGTCTCTAGGTTTGGGTTGCCGCGTACTATTGTGTCAGATAGGGATGTTCGCTTTACTAGTTATTTCTGGAAGACCCTATGGCACATGATGGGCACACAGCTGAAGTTTTCTACTGCTTACCACCCCCAGACCGATGGTCAAACAGAGGTTGTGAATAGGAGTTTGGGGGATCTTTTGAGGTGTCTAGTGCGTGAGCGTGACCGGGATTGGGATTTAGTTCTCCCTCTAGCGGAGTTTGCTTACAATGATTCGGTCAATAGGTCTACTGGCTTGAGTCCTTTTGAGATAGTCACTGGTCGTAGGCCTAGAAAACCGATAGATTTGGTCCCATCCCCTGTCCAGGCCCGTGTCTCAGAGTCAGCCGAGTCCTTTGCTGAGCATGTTAGGCAGTTGCATGAGCATGTACGTCGTCACATTGAGGCC
This sequence comes from Amorphophallus konjac, assembly GCA_022559845.1. Taxonomy (NCBI): domain Eukaryota; kingdom Viridiplantae; phylum Streptophyta; class Magnoliopsida; order Alismatales; family Araceae; genus Amorphophallus; species Amorphophallus konjac. The sequence continues at coordinate 174,473,817 of CM040121.1, forward strand.
AGCAACGCACGATATAAGGAGTTAGCTGATGCGCATCGACGCACGCGTGAGTTCCGCGAGGGAGAGTATGTCATGATCAGGGTCAGACCTGAACGGTTCCCTTCGGGGGCCGTAAAGAAACTCCAGGACCGCGGTGCCGGACCCTTCCGAGTTCTGAGGCGGATTGGGTCTAACGCGTATGAGGTTGAGCTGCCAGATGATTATGGGATCAGTTCGACGTTCAACGTCTCTGATCTGGTGGCCTATCGGGATCCAGCAGTGATTCCCAGTGAGCTTCTTGGGCCTCCCCTTCCTGTTGTGAGCGATACACCTTCTGAGAGTCCACCTCCTCCAGCCCCATTACAGAGACGCGAGCACATCGATTGTATACTGGATGAGCAGGTGACCACCACCAGGAGCGGGGCCTACCAGCGCTTCCTAGTGCGTTGGAGAGGGCGCCCTGAGACAGACGACACCTGGATCACGCGGGGAGAGCTGGAGCGGATTGATCCGGACTTGCTGGAGCGTTACCTGAGCGACCGTGACCCTTACTCGACGGGGTCGAGTTCTTCCCACCCAGGGAGAATTGGTGAGGACACGCGTCACACTTTACGACGGAGTACACGGATCTCGCCGGCATCCCTTTGGCTCGGCGACCAGTTGACAGATTAGCGGAGCTATCATCACTTATTTTATGCTTTGGGCCATGTTGGGCCTTGGTTTAGTCCGTGTGTGGACAATTTTCTTTCAGTCATGGACCTTTTTTAGGCCAATTAGGCTTTATTTGTGTTTTGTAGGCTTGCTAGAGGCTAGGGGGGGTTATTGGGCCATTTCTTGGTTCACTTCTCTGGCCCACGAAGGGCTGGCCACTTCTTTCCCCCCCTGGGCCCACCTTGGGAGGCGCGCCTTGGCTAGGGTTAGGGTTGGGGGCGGACCATTCCCTCCCCTCTTGGAGGGAGTAGCAGCCGCCCTTCCCCCCCTTGCCCCCTCCCTCTTTTGGCCGCACCCCCCCACCTTTCACTCCTAGAATCTAGGAGATTTGAATGCCTTCCCCGGTTGTGGCCGCCCCCCCCATCTCCTTTCCCCCTTGGCTAGGGTTTAGACCTAGCATTTCCCCATCCCATATAAAAGACTTTGTATTTTCTTTTCAAAGGATTAATGAAGAATTTGATGCTTGTGTGTTCGTGTGGAGTGCCACATTGTGAAAAGGGGCGACCCCTTCCTCTTCCTCCTCCTTGAGGGTGCGACGCCCTCACCTCATCTCCAGTCCTTGGGTGCGACGCCCAGGGGTAGGAGATCTCCCCCAAGGGATTCCAACGCCAGCAGCCTTCATTCATCGTCCACGGCGACGAGTTCGGTGGAGCGACGGAGCACGCAGGATCATCTTCCTCTTCCCCGGGCGTCCCTGTGCTGACAGCAGATTTGGTGTCCAGAGATCGGTCCGGTGCGTCCGCTTCCTGGCAGCGTCTCATCTAAGTTTCTTCACGACTTTCGTACCTCTTCCAGTCATCTTTCCAACCCCACCGGCCTTGGCCAAAAATTCCATCCACAGAGAAAGTTGTCTTTACAGACACTTTCATCGCTCTGTCTGCCTCCCTGGCAGTCTCACCTGTGATCCGAGACGACTTGGGTCACCGTTTGCATGCCTCTCCTTCCACCAAACCCCGCCAGTCCCTTCATAACATTTGTTCCCCTCCCAGTCACGAATCCAACCCCTCTGGTCTCGCCTTCAAACTCCATCGGGGTAAACTTTTGTCTTCAAGCACACTTTTAGTGCGCAATCCTGCGCTACAGTACCCGAGCGGGACTGTCAGCAGAGGGCCTCCAAAGGGGGTACCACTTCCCGTCCTCGGATCGATCCGCAACTTGGTAGGTCGACTCCTCACATCCCACCACACCTCCAGTAATCATCTCGGGCCGGAACTCCTTCTGTATCCTTGCGCCATCACCACCCCACCCACGGTCACAGATCAGACTGCCCTGAAGTGCTGTCTGTGCACCCCTGTTGTCACCCCCTTCGCACCCAATTCCTCCACAGGACCCCATCTGCCACCACTGCCCCTGGAGAGCCGCCCCTGTCAGCCTTCCACCAGAGAAGACGCCGCCACAAACGCTGTCCGGACGGCCGTGTACCAGCGCCATCTCTGCCTGCTGTCACAGGGACCAGCCAGCAACCTCTCGCCGGACCGACATCCCCCCGAGGCCGTAGCAGCAGCGTGGGGCCTCCTCCATCCGGCTCGGCATCCCAGCAGTGCCCACGGCGACGTGGGCCTCCTCCTCAAAGGCTACTACAGGAGCGATCGGCATTGCGAGGGTCGGCATCCGGCTTCATCCCCGACCTCGGCTGCTGCCCGTCAACCCGTGCGCCGGCTGCCCCGTGTGTAGTTGTGGTTGTAGCCTATTACCTCCCTGCGAGGAGTGGGCCCTTTTGATGTTTGTATTAGTTTTCTCACGCGTGTATCGGGGTGGTTGGACTCGGCCGGGGTTCCTTCCCCACGCCTAGGCGTGGAGGTACGTGTCTCGCTCCCGCCCGTAGTACTTGCTTATCACGTATATGATTGATTGTGCCGCGTGAGTGAGTGTAGGGTCTAGCTAGTTTCATTTATTACTGCTGGTTGAGAGAGACGAGAGCTGCCCCTTTTCCCTTGGCCCTAGTCGAGCACCGAGCTCGGACTAGACTCCCGTGTCGTCCAGCGGCTTCTCGCCCGTTGTGACCCCGTTGCGCCTCCCTCCGTGGGACGGCCGTGGTTCGGAGTTCTGTTGAGAGACGCCTCCGCCCGGAGGGATTTCACGTTAGTCGGTCACACCGGCTTGCCTTGTCTCGTGCGCGTGCTGGTCGCGTTCTTTAGCGTCCTAGGTTAGCTAGCGAGTCAGTTGTCCCGCATCAATAGGACTGTTTCTGTTTTAAGCAATTTTCACATGAGGACTCTGAGCTATTCAGATCAATTTTCTTTTTCAATTTTTTATGTTGTTTTCTTAACATCTCATGTGACTCAAGTAACTCAGCATATGCATTCTCCCAATCATCTAAAGAGAAATTCTCGAAGAGGTTTACCTCATCATCATCCTCTTCTTCATTTTGGCTGCCACTTTGATTACTTATGTTAGCCATCATGCAGCTGTCCTCATTTATCCTGTGAGGTAGCTTCAGCTTATCCAGGATGTCTTTAGCTGACCTGCAATCATAAAAGCAAGAATGTAAGGCTTTGTCAGTAGCTGCTTTCATCAGATTAAAAGCTTTCTGATTTTCTCCATCCTTTAATCTGTGGCTGTCGGTCCATTTGGACACTTTCTTTGGTAATATGTGAGGACCTTGTGAAATTAACTTCCACAGATCAGGATTAACTGATATAACATATTCGCACAGACTGACAAACCACACATTAACATTAGAGCCGTTGAAAACCGGTGGATCACCCATGGAAACAGATCAGATTAATGCAACAGGAATAATGATGCACCAAAAGTGAGATAGCACCGAAGACTGCAAGAACGGATCTGCAGGTCGCTGGACCTTCTATGCAGACACCCGCTCTGATACCAATTGTTGGGGCAGGTGCGATGGATTCAGAGGGGGGGGTGAATGAATCCCACCCTTAAAAAAATTTCGCTCAATTAAGACTTAATCAAAAACTCTTTTGAACCCAAGAGCAAATATGTATAGCGCGCCTATACATTCATCTATCGGAAGCAAAGGAAAGCAAACAACCACTGCACAGTAGATTTTTTAGGTGGTTCGGTCCACAAACCTACGTCCACCCCTCACTCCAAACCGGAGTGAGGCTTCCACTAGCACAAGCTAGAACCGCAGACTCAGTCTGCAACAAGTGCTGCCAAACAGCTTGACAAACCAAGGGAAACAAATCCCTCAACCCAAGCTCTGCAACCCACAGAAGCTTGACACCTGGACTTGCTACCCATAAAACCAGAACCGGAGACGAATCTCCCTTCCTCCGAACCGGAGGGAACTTGCTAGTGACAGCCCATCACTGGCAAACCAGAGATCACAGATCTCTCTTCCTCCAGACCAGGAGGGAACCCACAAGTGACTCCCAGCCACTTACAACCGGAGACACAAGGTCTCCCTTCTCCTGAGTCCACAGGAGGAACCTGACCTCAAACCAGAGAGTCGGAAGAACAACGGTGAACAGATAAAAGAAAAACAAAAAATGATAAAGAAAAACACAGCGACTACAAGCTGTAAACAATGAAGCACAAAGGTGGCTCTCAACGGAGCTGGCTGGCCTGGATTTGATCCACGGTCCAGCAGGAACAGATCTTCAAGCAGCTTCCCTTCTTCTCCTCTAACTCTCTATCTCTCTCTCTATCTCTCTTCTTCTCTGCTGCACTTCTTTTCTTCTCTCGATCTCTGCTTCTCTTTCTCTTTCTCTCGTTCTTTTTCTTCTTCTGCTTTCAGCCTCTCTGCTGCTCTCTCCTTTTTCTTCTTCTGATTCTTCTACTCTCTGCCTCTCTGCTGCTCTCTTCTTCTTCTATCACAGTCTCGATCAGTCTTCCAGATGGAAGAAGCTTCGTATTTATATCAGAAACTAGGGCGTGTGTAGGGCTTCTCCCCTCTTTGTCCAGAGTACACCTCGGATCACGTGCCAGGTGCCAACCTCGGATCACGTGCCCATACATTTTCTTCTCGAAGGATGTACCTGTCAAGCAGTCATAAGAAGATATTAGAGGGATGTACAGAGTTGGTTCATGTTTTGAACTAGGCGTGTACAGACTTTAGATGCAGCATATAGGCAAGTATGTACAATGTGAGAATGTGTAGACTTTGAATGCCTTCATGCGACCTCAATGTATAGACTTGCGGGGATGCACTTAGATGCTGTCAATAAGACGATGTACAGACTTGACAAATGATGCATGAACATAACAGAAAGGAATGTGCAGACTTCTGTGTGCGAGCATGCTGCAAGGCAACGTATAGACACTGGCTGTATAGACTTGCAATGCGTGCGGCGATGACAATGAATGGACTTGTGTGTGCAGGCTGTACAGACTTGATAGCGTGCATGCTACAAGGCAATGGCTGTACAGACTTGAGAGATGATGCATGAACAATGTGGCAAATGTATAGACTTAACCGATGCAAACACAGGCTGTACACACTTTGATTGCGTGCATGAGAAAGCAGTGTACAGACTTGCTGTGAAGAACAATGCCCAAATGCAGTGTATGGACTTAGAATGCATGAGACAGTAATGTATAGACTTTATAATATGCCTTGGACAGACGCACCGATGTACAGACTTTGTGATATGCCTTGGACAGACGCACGATGTATAGACTTTGTGATATGCCTTGGACAGACTCACGATGTATAGACTTTGTAAGACGATGCATGCACAAGACGCTAAGTGAGACTGACCGATGTACAGACTTTACCAATGTGCAGACTTTGCCTACATGCAATGTATAGACTTGTGTTCTGAACGTAGGTAAAGATGACAATGTATAGACTTTGCGTGGATGACCAGACAATGTATAGACTTGCACATATGCATGAATAAGTGGCGATGTACAGACTTGTTCAATGTACAGACTTGCTGTGCCTGCAGCAGACGACACCAGTGTACAGACTTGCTAAGCTTTCGCTAAGTCTGTATAGACTAGATCATGCAGACGACGACACCAGTGAAGAATGTATAGACTTGATAAATGCGGGGGACGTTGTACAGACTTGCCAGAGTATGGACTTGGTGAGCATGCAGCACCCAATGTACAGACTTGATGAGGCGCTAAGTGAGACAGAGCTGGCTGTACAGACTTTGAGAGAGATGATGCATGAGAAGATGCATGCACAAGGTTGTACAGAGTTGGTCTTACAATGTATAGACTTGTCCAACTATCAACTGATGGATGTATAGACTTTATGAATGCATATGCCAAGACCATGTACAGACTTGAAGTGGCATGCAGCAGACGATGTACAACCAAGGCTCATGAATGTATAGACTCTGGAAGATGCAGACTGGGCAATGTGCAGACTTTACTTCGTGCAAGCTACAGGACAATGCAGGCTATACAGACTTTGAGAGACAATGCAATGTGTAGACTTAGCGTGTGCTGTGAACAATGTATAGACTTCAATGTATGTGCAATGCAAAGGCTGTACTGACTTTAAGACTTGAATGCATGGTGGCGAATGTACAGACTTTGAACTGAGATGTGTACAGATGCATATGGAAGAGGTATGCAATGTACAGATGATGAAATGCATTGGCTTTGGCTGTGTAGACTTGAAAATGCACTGATGTACAGACTCTTGATGAATGCATGTAATGCACTAAATGATGTGCAGACTTTGAATGAGTGACATGCAGTTTGCAACAGGAAAGTATGTACATTGAACATGCAATTCATGAGAGACAATGTACAGACTTGTTAAATGATGCACAAAATAATTTATGCACATCAGCTAAAGTATCATCAAGGCATAAGGCATACAGATCTGAGAGTAGACAGAGCATTACCTGATCTGAGCATTAACCTTACCTGTTATGATTTGACTTTGACTTGGGTTGACTTCATGACCTGTGAGTCATCCTTAAACCTGTTCTGACAGTTTGTCATAATACAACAGGATTATATCATCAATGATGTAAACAAAATGAGGCATAATATTTGTCATCATCAAAACTCCAGAACCACAGGGGACACAACACACCTTTCTCTTCCGATCGGCCGGCCGATGGAGAGAGTTCCTCTTGTTGATTATCCTTGCAAAGATCAAAGACAACAACCAATAAAAGTATATGGATTAGAACCAAGGTGAGTGTAGCATCAAATTCATAATAAAGATGAGCATGAAAAGCATGTATAAGAACATACCTTGTTGGGTGTTGGCCCTTAAACCCCTATGCAAAGGGTATGGGAGATTATGATGAATGATAAGATAAAGGAGGGTGCAAGTGTTGCATTAAGGAGATCTCAACATGGTTGAGATGATAAAAATAATGAAAGAAGAGAAAATAACATGATGCATGCAAACTACTTCATGAAAGAAACAAAAGAGATTAAGGGAGGGATAAGCTTATTGATGTGTTTCTCCAAAAGGGGCTTTATATCTTCAATTTACTCCAAGGAAGAAGAGGCTCCAAATCTTCAAGAGGGGAAGAAGATCTCAATGGATGAAGCTTTAAGCATGTGGGAGCCTTCTCCTTGAGCCTCCAATCTCACAGCACCTCCCCTTGAATTGATATTGATGCCCTCTACACAAGGGAGAGAGGGGTCCTATTTATAGGGCTAAAATTTGGAGTTAATTCTAAGGGAAATTAGGAAAACATGTTTTAGTGGAATTTGGAGGGAGATATTCATTAGACAAGTGTCCCCTCAATATTAAAAAGCCTTAGGAGTCCTTTCCCAAGTGAAAAGGGGCTCAAAATGGGGGAAAGAAGGAGGTTCTGTCGGAGTTCGAAATTGAACAAGAATTGACGATCGGACAGATGGTCGCTTCTTAAAATAACGCCTGCGGAGGCGTCGTCATTTTGGAGGCATTTCGAGACAGATACGGACTTTCCAAAATTTGAAAAGAATTGACGACGTTGAGGGGGGCGCTATTTAGAATTTAATACGAATTTCGGGCGGATTTAAAATATCAAAATATAGCAATGGAAATGACGACCTGACCAGAGGCGTTAATTGAAAATGACGACTTGCACAGTGTCGGAATCAAAAATAATAAAAAGCCAAAAGGAAATGACGACCGCGCATCCGGGCGTCAATTGAATTGACGCCCGAGTGAGGGACGTTATTTCAAAATAAGTAAAACATGGCCATTTTTCATTTCTCATTATTATTTTCTCATTTTTTAGGTGGACGTGCATCTAATTGTGCTGATTCTAATTACTATTTTTTCGTATTTTTCTGACACCCGGAAGGCCACCAAATCACCCCTTAAAGTGGGCCAAAAATAATATTAAAATAATGTAAATTAAAAATGACGCCCTTTGACATGTCGTGATTTCCATTTTTTTAATTTTTATTTTGTTTAAAACCAAAACAACGCCCCTTTACATGTCGTCAATTCATAAAAAAAATCTAAAAAATTCACAGAAAAATCCATAAAAATGGGAAAAAATAAAGAATGGACGCCTCCTCAAAGAGGCGTCATTTTCCTTTTTATTTTCTTAAATTTTCTTAAAAACAAATGACGCCCCCATTACGCCGTTAATTCTGAAAAATTCATAAAAATGGAGAAAAATGCCTAGAAAATCCAGAAACATAGGGAAAAATAAGAAAAGGGAGGAAAAAGAGAGAAATCCAAGAAAAGTGAAAAAAACAACTCAAACAAAGTTAATTTGAGGGTCAAATTGGGGCATTACAAGGTAATACGAGATGTACTCACAGTAACGTCAATTTTGGCGTGTCTACACGACCCGACGGCGAAACGGCGTAAAACGTCCAAAAATTTCAACCACACCCCCAAGCCTCCATAGGAGAGGGGGAAATCAAAGGGGAAGGCCCCGGGGGACCCCTAGCATGCTTTTAAGCCATCAAAACATGAAATCATGGACTAAAATCATAGATCGGGCGAACTCACCCAAAATCGTGTTTTTGCCCTAACCCGCTCAAAAACATCCCTCTCGGCTCCCATTCGCCCTACAAATCGCGAGGGATGACGGGATGAACATAGAGATTCGTCCCAATACCTCAATGGAGCGAAAACTCCGCCGAATCGAGCTCAAACCACGAAGAATGCTTTTGGAAACCCCGCTCCTTCACGCTTCCCACAAGTACCGCACGCCCACGAGATCACCTCGCCGCCACCCACGTCGCCGCGCCGTCGCCCCGCCACCGTCTGTAGCCGGAGAGAGACCCGCCGTGCCAAAATGGGAGAGAGAGGGGAAGAGGGGTGCTCACGGTTGGGGGAGGAAGAAAGAGGAAGAAGAAGAAGAAGGGTGGGGGAGAGAGAGAAAATGTGATATTTATAAAAAATCTAGAAATTCTAGAAAATATCAAAAATTTAAAATTACATTTCCGCGATCCTCGAAACGCACCGATCGCAACGGTACCACTCTCGCCTAGGTGAACGACCCAGTTCACCCGCAACGAGGTTCCGAAGGAATTGCCAAAACACACATCGAGAATCAGAAAATACGTGTGGAAAAGTCACGGACGCACTCCGGGCCTCCGAAACAACTCCGGATCGCGCCGACCTGAACAAGAAAGATGTCCGAAATGAAATTTCAGACACAATGGAGCCAGACACTCCGAGAAACTAGATCCGAGACCCACGAAGAAGGATCCGAAAGGTCCGGGATATTACAGCCCTCCCCCCTTAAAGGGATTTCGTCCTCGAAATTGGGAATAGCCCAAGGGGAAAGAAGAGGAAGACTCACTCAAACAAATAAGGGAACTGCTAATGCATCTCATCCTCACGCTCCCAAGAAGCCTCACCACCAGAGTGCCGCTGCCACACCACCTTAACCAAGGGGATGACCTTGTTCCGCAGGCGCTGCACTCGCCTATCCTCAACGCGGACAGGAAACTCTGGGAGAGAAAGATCTGGAGTCGGCTAGGGCCAAACAGAATCCTCAAGCACATGAGAGTCATCAGGCATATACTTCCACAACATCGAGACGTGAAACACGTCATGCACCGACGCCAACTTAGGGGGTAGCTGCAACCGATAAGCTACCTCACCGATGTGCTCTACAATGGGAAACAGACCGACATAGAGGGGACTCAGCTTCCCACGCCGTCCAAAATGCATTACCCCCTTCATCGGAGAAACTCTCAAAAACACACGATCGCTAATGGCGAAAGCAAGAGGCTGCCTCCTACGGTCAGCATAACTCTTCTGCCGACTCTGGGCTGCCAATATGTTCTGACGAACCAGTTGCACAACATCCACACACTGCTGCACCAACTTCGGTCCCGTCAAAACATGCTCACCAACCACGAACCAATCAAGTGGAGTCCGACATGGAAGCCCATACAACGCCTCATAAGGAGCCATACCGATGCTCGAATGATAGCTGTTGTTGTAGGCAAACTCCACCAATGGTAGACGGTGAATCTAACTCCCTTGCCATTCCAGGCAACATGATCTCAACATATCCTCCAAAGTCTGAATGGTCCTCTCCGACTGACCATCTGACTGAGGATGGTACGCTGAGCTAAATGCTAAATCCGTGCCAAGAGCTCGCTGGAAACTCCTCCAGAATCCAGACGTGAAGCGCAGATCCCGATCCGACAAAATGGAGATGGGAATCCCATGCAACGGAACGATCCGCTCCACATAAAGACGAGCCAACTTAGGCATGCTCCAGCTGACTTTGACCGGTAATAACCGCGTCACTTTCATCAGCCTATCCACCAGCAACCAAATACTGTCCTGCCCACTCAGAGTCCTCGGCAATCCCACCACGAAATCCGTGGTCACGTGGTCCCATTTCCACGCGGGAACATCCAAGGGCTGGAGAGTACCTCCCAGTCGTTGATGCTCCGCCTTCACCTACTGACAGGTCAGGCACCTGGCCACAAATTCGGCAACATCTCTCTTCATGCCAGGCCACCAAAACTGCTTCCGCAAGTTCTGATACATCTTCGTCGCACCCAGGTGTACGGTGTACCTGCTCCCATGAGCCTCGCGCAACACCGCTTGACGAACCTGTCCCTCGGATGGGACGTACAGCCTACCATAGAACCTCACAGCACCATCCTCACCGAGCTCCACATCAGCCATGGCCAAAATTCAGGGAAACTCAGGGTCTGCATGCTGAGCCTCTGTCACCTGACAACGGATAGTAGGCGTGACAGTCAGACTAGCAAGCACTGCCAACCCTGGCTCTCGAGGAATCTTAAGCCTGAATGACACTTCGGGCACTTGTTCCCAGAGCCTCCACTTCCTCAACATCAAGGCACTAACCGCGACCTTCCGACTCAAAGCATTGGCGACGACATTCATCCTGCCCGGCTGATAAGACAGGGTGAAGTCATAATCCTTCATATACTCAATCCAACGCCTTTGCCTGAGGTTAAGGTCCCTCTGCGTGAACACATACCTCAAACTTTGATGGTCAGTGAACACCTCAAACTTCTCACCGTACAGATGATGCCTCCAGATCTTCAGCGCGAAGATCACAGCTGCCAACTCCAGGTCATGGGTAGGGTAGTTCTCCTCGGGGGGCTTCATCTTTCGAGATGCATACGCCCCCACTCTACCATGCTGCCTCAACACATCACCCAATCCAACCCCGGAAGCACCTGTACACACTACAAAACCTCCCGACCCAGAAGGTAAAACCAACACCGGAGCCGAGATGAACAATCTCTTCAGTTCCCTGAAACTCTGCTCACACTCATCAGACCAGACGAAAGGCACATCCTTCCGTGTGAGCCTGGTCATCGGGGCCGCAATGCAAGAAAAATCCTGGATAAACTGACGATAATAGCCCGCAAGCCCCAAGAAACTCCGGATCTCCGTCACACAGCTCGGCCTCAGCCTCGGCCATGTAGATCATGAATTTATGATCACCCCCCAAAATTGATGATTCTGTATTTAGCAAGATAATTTAGCAAGATAAAAGCACTAAATTTGATGATTAAAGAGGGGTGAAACATGCATTAATAAGATCCGTGATCGCCACTGAGGCCAGAAACATGCCATATAAAAAAAAATATTAAGATGGGGGCATGTTACATACCTCAGAAATTCATGAGGGCCAACTGTAGGCCGGGATATGAACGCGCTATATCGTCCTAGCGCATTCTTCAGGTCGCGCTAGGAACATATAGCGCGATATCAGACAGGAAGCGGGCTTTTTTTGGATTCGTTCCTTCCTTGCTCCAAGGCCGGCCTAGGTGCAAGGGCTCCACGTATTGGTCTTAAAGTGCCTGCAAACAATCATAAACAACCAAACAAAAGGCCCATTAGATCGAGATTTTAGTAGAATCTGCCCCTATTCTTAATCAAAAGCATGCAAACGGGGGCTCGATTACCTGGGGGTTTGGTGGTTTTTTAAACCCCTATGAAAGGGCAAAAGATAGGTGTGGTGTGTGTGTATGCATGTATTTCGTAAGAGGAGTGTTTTGAAATCAATAGGCAATGCTATGCAAAGATTGAAATTCGTAAATTGGGGAAAGGAAAAGTAGAAAAGAATAACACGAAAAGAGCCCCTAAATACTCCCTTGGATGTGCGAGGAGCGAGGATTTATTGACTTGGCACGAAGAACTTCCTCCTCCTCATTAATATCTCCAGTGGCATCCCCCTGAAACGACGGCCAAAGGGTCCAATTTATAGGAGAAAGATCAAGAAGCAACCCTAGGTCGGAGTTCAATTCAATCCGATGATTTGGCGGCTCAAATTGAGGTAATCCTGTCGATTAATGAGGAGGAAAGACTCCTATTAGGGTTTGGAACCTTCCTTTGGAAGGAAAACGATTGGAAACTTACCAAATAAGGACTCTGAGTCGAAAGAAGGGAGTCTGGGTCGGACTGGGTTCTGCTTGATAACGCGCCATACGTCCATAGCGCGTTCATGAAGAACGCGCTATGACGATATAGCGCGATAATTAAAGGCCCATGAAATGATTTAAAAAAGGAGAAATATCCTTTGGGCAGCCATTTAATCAAATGTTAAGTGAGAATAACATCCAAAGTGGATGCTATAATGATCAGATGTCAAGAAAATAACAACTGTTCAAATGATAACTCCAATTAGATCCACAACGCGCTATGAACAAGAAATCGATAAGAGCGGATAGCGCGGGGATGCCAGACTCGAGACGAGATCCAAGGTATGGAATTGAAATGTTGGGCCAAGAATGGGGAGAAATCTCAGAAAATCAACCAACTAAGGATCAATTGGGGCATTAACTAGGAGAACAAAGAAAATGCTCAATTTATCGGCCAAAATTGGGTGTCTACACACACTAGTCCCCTTGACAGATAGCTAGAAACATACTATAAACCATGAGATATGATGAGCATTGGCGTCGCATTGCGCTAGGAGTACTTTTTTTATAAACTGGTGAAATCCACGAATATCCACAAATACTCACGAGGCATTCTTGTGAAATTACATGATTGCTAGTACATTCTCGCTACATGACTTTCTAGTGCATAGTCTTTATGGTTATGAAAAGTACATTCTTGTTCATGAAAGGCCAAACTTACATTCTTGTTATATATTCGTTCAATCTCAGATCTCAATCTTGATCATATCATGTTACTTCTGTTACTTTGGTTTTACACTGCATATTTTACCATATTTCATGTATCTTTACTCTAGAGCTAAAATAGTAATTACTTAAACATTACCTTCATGTTGATATGAAGATACCTACTGGGCAAGTGTGCTCATACCTACTATCTCATCTTTTCAGGAAATACTAGTGAATCAGATTCGGATTATGCAAGTAGCGGGTCCGAGAGCGATTGATGGTCCATTGGAATGAGAGAAGCCCTAGTTATCTAGTGTCTAGTCAAGTCATATTGTAATTTTTGATTTCTTGAGTCATATGATGTAAGGATGTGAAAGGCAATGGTCTTATGTACTTTTTGGTTGTTATTATTATGAAATAAAGTTGGAGTTTTGAGCAATTACTTGTGCAATTACTTTTATGTGATTGTCTTGGGCTCTGATTTCTTGCTTGCTTGAGGCGTACTAGCCGACTGTCCACATTCCCGAGATTCCTTCCGCTATATTAAAAGCTTGGGGCATGACAGTTAAAGTGGTATCAGGGAGTAGGTCTTAGGACTTACTCATGTCATAGGCTAAGTCCAAGGTTTAAGGACCCACACCTATAAAACAAGAGAAGAAATTCCCCACCCAAGAGAGGAATGGGGTAGAACCCGAGATGTGATAGTAATTAGAAATTGTCTCTAAGATTAACAAATTGATTACTCTTCTCAGGTACCCTATTCTTACAAGGGCTCACCGTGTTGATTGGGGTGGAATGCAACAAACTGTTGCGGGTCTCACCCAGGCCTTGCAAAATATTGCCCAAGCTGGCGCGAGGGCTGGGGTTGGTGATCTACACCGCAACTTCCGGAGTCTAAACCCTCGACTATTTTCTGGTTCCTCCAACCCAGATGAAGCTGAGAACTAGATCGGTGAAATGAACCACATATTCGAGGTCATGTAATGTGCCGACCAAGAGAAGGTTCATCTTGCCACATTTCAACTCAACAAGGATGCGCGTACGTGGTGGAAGTCTATTCCAGCACCACCTGCAGACACACCACACACTTGGGAGGGATTTCTCACGCTCTTCCGAGCAAAATATTTCTCTGAACATGTTAAGGAGAAGAAGGCGGTGGAATTCGCTTCCTTACGGCAAGGCATGATGACGGTGACAGAGTATGAGTTACAATTCTCTCGCCTAGCACCTTATGCTCAACATTAAGTGAGCACGGATCTTCTGAAGGCTAATCATTTCATGAACGGGCTACGACCCATCTTCATTCAACAACTTGGCTCGCAAAATATTCGGACCTATGTGGAGATGGTCCAACGAGCCCATCTACGTGAAAGGACCTTGGAGAAGGTCGAGAAACTCAAAGGCAAAGGGGAGGAGCCAAGCTGAAAGTCTGATCGGCGAGGAAGAAGAGAGGAAAAATTTAGCATCACTTACAACTCTCGGGACAACAAGAAGAGATCCCAGAACGGGAGTGGTAGTGGCCACCACAAGAACAAAAAGGTGAAGGAGGAAGACAAGCAAGTCATGACGACTTGCACGTTCTACGAGAAATTTGGCCATGCGGCCGAGGAATGCTGGAAGCATCTCGACGCTTGTTTGCAATGTGACAGTTGGGAGCACCGCATGCTGGATTGCCCCCTCATGAAGGATCAATCTTCTAACGGTGGATGCAAGCGATAGGCGCGTCTTAACACTGTTATAGATGATGATGAAGCGCCCAAGGATGATGGGCTGATGGAAGGTACCATTCACATCTATTCCCATATTGCATTGGTGTTATTTGATACTGGTGCTTCTCATTCATTTATATCTACTACTTTTGCAAAAACCTTGCTAGGTTCATCAGTTCCTCTACCTTCGGACCTAGCTATCACTACACCCTTAGGTCCTAGAACTAAACTTACAACCCACTACCCCGATAGTGAGGTAATTATAGAAGGTCATAATCTTCCTGCAAACCTCGTATGCCTTGGCATGGAAGGCTACGATGCTATCCTAGGTGTAGATTAGCTTGTAGACCATGACGCCTATATAAATTGCCGCAATAGGATAATCCCTTTTCGGAAACCAGGTTGACGGGATCGTCATCGACATCGGACTTGATCTTCCGTCTTAAAATATTTGTAATTTTTTTTATTTTACATAAGGGTCTTTGAAGTTTATCTCTTGATATCCCTAAGTGTCTTTAAGGGAGTTATAATGAGTCATAGGTGTCTTTTCATATTTCTAGGCATCAAAGAGTCTTAGAGTTTTTAAGGGAGTTATAATGAGTCATAGGTGTCTTTTCATATTTGTAGGCATTAAAGAGTCTTAGAGTTTTTAAGAGAGTTATAATGAGTCATAGGTGTCTTTTCATATTTCTAGGCATTAAAGTGTAGCACCCCGAAAATTTATAAAGAATAAATATTGATAACTGCCCTAAAACAAATATGGAAAATAAGAATATTAATAATAAATAATGGGTTTACTTAATTAATTAAGAAGGAATAAAATTCGCTTCAAAAGGGATTACAAGCTCAACTAAAGAGCTAGAGTTTAATGGGCCTCAATGGAGATACGAATAAATAATTGAGTAAAAGTTATATGATCGAACCCGACTCTGATACCCCAAGATAACCTTGGAAATTAAAAGGATAAGTAAATAACTAAAAGAAATTTGAAAATAGAGTCTATGTGTATATATATAGTAGTTAAAAATCTATTGTAACTTTAAATAAAGGTTTACTGCTTAAATCATGTAAATCCATAAGTGAAGTAAAAGCCAACCTAAGAAAAACTATGATTAATGGGCTATTATGTGGACATACGTAGTAAATGGGCATTAATACAAAAGAGAATCCTAGGTGTTAAGTGGATATCCACGTTATAGGGCCATTAGCTGAGATAATGGGCCAATCCTAAAGTACAAAGCCTAAACTAATGGGCTTTAAAGAATATATATATATATATATATATATATATATATATATATATATATATATATATATATATATATATATATACAAAGTTCTGTTGAACAATTTAGTTAAAGCTTATATAATAAATGGGCTAAAACACCCACACATAAATAGATATAGTCATGAAATCTTAAAAGCCCATATATATAATACCTGTATATAATCCTTATAGTTAAATGGGCTTAAAACCTTTATATAAACCTATATACATACATAAACCCAAGCAAACCCAAAACCATGACAACCCACGTATGTGGGCTCTCACTTTACAACAAAACCCATTACCACTCATCTATACATATTCAGAGGCCTTACGTGTGCTAGAAGAATGGGCTTTTTAGGGTGTATATATATATATATAAATAAATTCTCAAATAGGTAAAAGCCTAGCCTGATTATTATTAAGATGAAAAAAAAGAGATTTAACTCAAAATGGGTCATAAAAGAGCCTACATCTAAATGGGCTCGAGGGATATACATAAAAACTACTATTATGGGGTCATGACATTATACGAAAGCCTTTCCTCGTTAGCATTAGGAGTTAAGCCCAGATACGTTCAAGGATCGCATGGTGTTAGGGTTTTGAAACTAAAATAGGGTTGGCGGCTGCGATTTTGGAAAGAACGTGCATGGGAAGGAAGGTGAGAATTAGTCAGGTGTAGTATGCAGGAAACTTCAACTCCCATTAGGATCCCTGCACCTATAGGAATTCGTTCTTATAAGAGTCACCTCGGGGGTGATGGCGAAGCCAACGTTGCTTCCTCCTGCTGCTGCCGCGTCGACATCCGACTTGACGTTGTCATCTTCTTCGCTACGTACTGCCGTGGTTGTTGCAGTGCAGGCGATTTCTTCCTCCTCATGTGGGCGTTGTGCGGCTACTGCGATAGCTGTTCCACCACGTTGCATGAAGGTTTCTTCCCCCTCTGCTGTTGAACGTACTATTGCAACTGCGTTCTTCATCATCTTTCGACAACTTCTTCTTCCAACTATTGTTCTTCTTCACCTGCTAAAGTATCGTCACAAGGTAGGCAATCTCCCAAGTCAAATCAACACTAAATAGCATGTTAGATTATCTCTTCCCACATGCAAATCATAGACATTAATCGCCTGCATGGTTTTAATTATACCACACTTGCATGTTTTATTTTAGTAAATTAATAACTATAGCACGTTTAAAAATTCTATCCACGTAATCAAGTATCTAAAAATTTTAAAGTATACATGATTAAAATCTTCATATTTTTATGTGATTTTCATGCATATATAAGGTAGTATTAACCGGTTAACGATGTGGTTATCTAATTCTAAGCTGGTTGAATTACAGAATTTACTGTAGCGAGTTAGTTTGAGAGTTTTACTTTGTTGGCTTGTTCGGGGGAGTCGGAGCGTCCTTTGGACATGAAATTTTATAGGCGTACTATTGGGGTGGAGACCGAGGTAGTGAGGGTGGTACCTCCATTTTCCGATCCTCCTAAACCAAAGTAGCCCATCTCTCAACCAAAATTTTTTTTGAACATCCGATTAGGTAGAATTTTCCGAGCCCGTCATTTTGGTATATAGATTGCGCGATTCCGATGTGTATACCTCGAGAACGGAAGTTTCAAAAATTTTAAACTATTTAATGAAATAACGACCATATGCGCGGTCGTTGTTTCTTTTATATATATATATATATATAATGTGTAATTTTTAACCGTATTTTTGAAAATCGATATCTACTAAACTATGTAACATAAAATTATAAAAATTATGTATATAGAATCCTCATATTTTTCTCCTAATTATCATATATTCTATTTCTCTAAATTTTTTATATAAATAAATGTGTCTTTGAATGTATATTTTGCAATTATTCAATTAAATAGATATTGCCGTGAATTCTTGTGAGATAAATTAAGTTAACAACCATAGAATTGAGGTCCCTCTAAGTGGATGCTAATTAATAAATGACGTCACCTACGGACGTCAATTAATATAAGTTTATTTAATTATAGTTAATTATAGAATTAGATGGACGTAAATTCTATAATTAACGCATTCATGTTCTCACCATTTTCTTCCGGTCTTGACCCATACCTCGGGTCTTTTGGCACTCTCATCTCACGTCCGTAGATGGAGTCTCTGTTTTATGATTAGTTCATGTTATACATCTCAACTCTCGGTGACATACGAGCCCTCCGTTGGACATTCCGTTCCTTCGGACTGACAAGTTAGTCATTGGGACCTCCGTAAGTCTCCTCGTAGCCTTGGATTCCCTCAAGGCTGACTGAGCTGGATGTACCACAAGAACCCTGGAACCCTGTTAGTCATGTCACTCTAAAGAAAACATGACACCGGCCCTCATAGGACGCTGTTATGACATTTCTGTGAGAGATCTATCTCTATCTGACTCATAAGGTGCTAATTTGATTAGCGACTACATTGGTTATCGCCATTTTCTGCCGTGAGCATGTTGAAGGGGTGACCTTTTTGGCGGGCGCTTAGTGTAAAAGTAACCATATTGTGGAGGCACCAATTCTTCAATGCTTTGTTCAGGGAATGAGTGACCACCACTATGGGCGTGACTTCTTAAATATACGGTGCTCTGACGAGACGCCAATCTCCCAGATTTCTCGAATTGTCTCGGTTTTTATGTGCCATCGTACTAGACTTGTCGAGGTCTATCTTGAATCTATGTTCAATGAAATCTACCCTATTATTCATACATGCTTGATCTTTGAAATTCTTGGCCGTTAATATGGAATTAGTCTAGACAAAATGTCAGGGGCTATGGGTCCCAATAAAATGACATTTAAATGCTACGGGTCCTGATCTGACCCTATTGGGCGAGGCAAAGTCCAAATATTTACCGCTATACGATGATCGAGTGCTGGCATTCACTACCTATAGTTGTCTATAACTTATTTCCATCAGGGGCGGTCATATCTTCGTGATTTCCCCTTAGCGCATTAGCCAATCCTATGTAGTGTTAGATGTGCAAAAGCTCACGTGATAGTGATGATCGGGAGCAATTGCCATCATAGTACACCATTTCACAACTTATTGTTCATCATGATAAGATCTTGAATTACCTTATTAGAGGGGCTATCATGTTATCGTGACTTTCCCTTAGTGTCTTGGCAAACTCTATATAGTGCTAGTAGAAGTGATTGACTTACTTCTACATTGTTTATCATGGATGTTCTTGAATTATCTTATTGAAAGTACCTGTTATCTCATCATGAAAGTTCTTGATATATTCTTTCATCAATCTACTTGTTCTTATATCTCTTGAAAGTGTCCAACGACTTGTCTACTCTTATAGTTCTTGAATTTGTCTCGTGCCATTATAGTTCTTGATTTCTATATCTTGCATGACCTGCATGAGCATGTTAAACTGTAATTGACTTAAAGTTAGCTTGGAGTATGAGATATTAAGTCCTACTGAGCGTTCGCTCACCCTGCGTTTTCCAATGTTTGTCAGGTAATGACCCTAGCGATGACGAGACCGAACATGATGGGCAAGGGCAAGGGCAGGAGTGATGAGTACTCTGACATCTAGATGAACCGTCTAGTCTGGTTGTCTTGCGTCTTATGTCTCATTGTAATTTTCTTTTATTGAGTCTTTTCTTTTATTGGGTCCAAATTGTAATGAACTTATATTTGAAATGAAATTTGTTATTTTGTCCAAATTGTGTTTTGTGGAATGGCTATACTCTGATCGACTCGACTGTTTAACTGCCACGTTCCGAGCAAATGACACGTTCCGCTGCTATCGGTTCGGGACGTGACATAAGGTGGTATCAGAGCCTAGGCTTTCTAAATGCCTAGGTCATCAGGTTCAAGTCCTAGATTGAGTCGTCCTTGTCAGTTATCTGATAGGAATCCCGTGAGATTTGGGTAGAGATGTGGGTTAAATGATAAAATATGTTACATTCGCGTTAGATACCTGCCAAGATATGAATATCATTAATCCAAACCTTATTCTTGTAGGCTAAAATGGCCGCCGAGAGAGCCCAATAGAGAGAAATGCAACACACGGTCCAAGGGCTAACCCAAGCCTTGCAACAAGTAGCCCAAGGCGGGAACCAACATGGAGCTGGGGATCTACATCAAAAATTCCAAAAGATGAATCTCCCGAAGCTTAGTGGGTCTACCGACCCAGATGAAGCCGAGAATTGGGTACAAGAAATCGAAAGGACCTTCAAGGTGATGCAATATACCGACGAAGAGAAGGTACTCTTAGGAACTTACCAACTAGAGAAGGATGCCCGAGTATGGTGGGGATCCGTGGAAGCAATCTTGCCTAACGAACAAGTTATATGGGATGAGTTCTTGGAACACTTTAATGAGAAATATTTCTTGGAATGAATACGTGAAAAGAAGGCTATAGACTTTGTGACCCTAAAGCAACGTAGTCTCTCAGTAGTGGAGTACGCGGCGAAGTTCTCTAGATTAGCCCGATATGCGCCACACCTAGTCTGCACGGAAAGGATGAGAGCAAAGCGATTCATGAATGGACTAAAGATAGATCTCATTCCTCAATTTACACCACTGGAAATTCAAACCTACACGGAGATGGTGAGAAAGGCACAACTCTTGGAGGATGCGATGGATATGATGGAGCGAATCAAAAGGAAAGTCAAGAACAAGGAACCCATGGACGGCAAGAAGAGGTCCAATGGAGGTAACGGTTTCCGTAAGAATAAGAAACTTGATCAACAAATTGTTCCGGCTAAAGAGAAGTGCGAGCATTGCAAGAAAGGGAGGTACAATCCGGATGAGTGTTGGTACAAACTCGGGAAGTGTGTCCGTTGTGGAAGTGGAGATCACATAATTGCCCATTGTCCACTCTTAAAGGAAGAAGCGTCGCAAGCATTGAAAGGTAACTCTATAAACCTATAATTTACAGAACTTAGTACTTAGCATGTTGAATGATCTAGCTAAAATACATGGTTTGGATATGGTGATCTTACCCCACTAATTTTGGAAGAAAATCATGTGAATTTGGAGACCAAATTCTTTTAAGTGGGGGAGGGTGTAGCACCCCGAAAATTTATAAACAATAAATATTGATAACTGTCATAAAATAAATATGAAAAATAAGAATATTAATAATAAATAATGGGTTTACTTAATTAATTAAGAAGGAATAAAATTTCCTTCAAAAGGGATTACAAGCCCAACTAAAGAGCTAGAGTTTAATGAGCCTCAACGGAGATACAAATAAATAACTGAGTAAAAGTTATGTGATCGAACCCGACTCTGATACCCCAATATAACCTTGGAAATTAAAAGGATAAGTAAATAACTAAAAGATATTTGGAAATAGAGCCTATATGTATATATATAGTAGTTAAAAATCTATTGTAACTTTAAATAAAGGTTTTATGCTTAAATCATGTAAATCCATAAGTGAAGTAAAAGCCAACCTAAGAAAAACTATGATTAATGGGCTATTATGTGGACATATGTAATAAATGGGCATTAATACAAAAGAGAATCCTAGGTGTTAAGTGGATATCCACGTTATAGGGCCATTAGCTGAGATAATGGGCCAAGCCTAAAGTACAAAGCCTAAACTAAAGGACCTGAAAGTTAAATCCTTTTTTGGTCAATTTCAGCTTGCAGTTTTAGCCTTTGGACTTTGGGAACTTTGGTTAGTAAGGAATGCTGCTATGTTTGAAGGAAAATCAACATCTCCCCATAGTCTATTCCACAAGGTTTAATCACAGGTAAAACAGGCTCTTCAAAATGCTCACCTTCGGGAAGACAAAATTTGCAACCGACAAATATTGAAAGGGTTTGGTCTCAAGGCTGCAGCCAGGGGAGGTCCTTTGGTGAAAATTATCAGATGGTCTTGCCCACCTTGGCCCCAATTAAAACTTAATACTGACGGAGCAAGCAAGATATCTGGTTTCTCAGGTGGAGGTGGAATCATCCGAGACTTCAAGGGGGATACTATTCTGGCTTTCTCTCATTATTACATGCATTGCAACAGCCTTGTGATTGAAGCCCGGGCTCGACTAGATGGCATAAAGTACCTTTACACAATTTCTTTTCAATCGGCTATGATTGAATGTGACTCTCTCATTCTGGTGCAAGTCATTAACAGGAAGGCAACATGCCCATGGGAGATACTACCTTTTGTCAGAGAAATTTGGAGTTACTTTCCTCTTTCACTGAATATTTCTCACATTTTCAGGGAAGCTAACTCTGTTGCCGATTCTTTAGCCAACTTTGCTTGCACATCTAAATGTAATAATTTTTTCATTTCGCAGCATGAACTTCCCCTTCTGGCAAAGGGTGCTGTTAAGTTGGATAAACTAGGTATGCCTAGCATTAGAGTGATGTAATATGATGTATCTTTTTCTTCTTTTCAGTTATTAATAAAATACCCCCTAGGAGTGACATGGAAAGTGCTTGTGGTAGCACTTTGCTAATCACTACTAGGCAGGGCTTTTTATCAAAAAAAAAAAGTTCTGTTGAACAATTTAGTTAAAGCTTATATAATAAATGGGCTAAAACAGCTACACATAAATAGATATAGTCATGAAATCTTAAAAGCCCATATATATAATACCTATATATAATCCTTATAGTTAAATGGGCTTAAAACCTTTATATAAACCTATATACATACATAAACCCAAGCAAACCCAAAACCATGACAACCCACGTATGTGGGCTCTCACTTTACAATAAAACCCATTACCACTCATCTATACATATTCAGAGGCCTTACGTATGCTAGAAGAATGGGCTTTTTAGGGTGTATATATATATATATAAATAAATTCTCAAATAGTTAAAAGCCTAGCCTGATTATTATTAAGATGGAAAAAAAGAGATTTAACTCAAAATGGGTCTTAAAAGAGCCTACGTCTAAATGGGCTTGAGGGATATACATAAAAACTACTATTATAGGGTCATGACATTATACGAAAGCCTTTCCTCATTAGCATTAGGAGTTAAGCCCAGATACGTTCAAGGATCGCATGGTGTTAGGGTTTTGAAACTAAAATAGGGTTGGCGGCTGCGATTTTGGAAAGAACGTGCATGGGAAGGAAGGTGAGAATTAGTCAGGTGTAGTATGCAGGAAACTTCAACTCCCATTAGGATCCCTGCACCTATAGGAATTCGTTCTTATAAGAGTCACCTCGGGGGTGATGGCGAAGCCAACGTTGCTTCCTCCTGCTGCTGCCGCGTCGACATCCGACTTGACGTTGTCATCTTCTTCGCTACGTACTGCCGTGGTTGTTGCAGTGCAAGCGATTTCTTCCTCCTCATGTGGGCGTTGTGCGGCTACTGTAGACACGCTAAAATCGATACTATGTTGAGTAAATCTCATGTCACCATGTGACGCCTAAAAGTGGACTTCAATATTGGTTTAATATGATGTTTTTCTATTTTCTATGTGTTAATTGTGGTTTCTTGGCTCTTTTCTTTAATAATTGAATTAACGCCTTGACAAGGGGCGTCATTTAATTGACGGCCAAGGTAGGGACGTGTTTTAATAAATGGACGACTGCGCCTAGAGGCGTTGTTTTCTGGATTTTTACGAATCCTAACCAAAATGAAAAATCAAAGAATTGACGTCCCGATAAAGGGCGCTTATTATTTAACGCCCATACCAGAAGGCGTCATTTCAGAATTTTTAATAAGGAAAGTCATTTGTTGACATAATTAAATCTAAGAATTGACGCCCATGTGAGTGTCGTCATTTTAATTAACGCCCTTGGTGATGTCGTCATTTTTAATTGACGCCCTTTAAGAGGTCGTCATTTCCATATCCGTCTCCCTTTCGCCTGCTTATTTCCAGTATTGATCCTTCCACCATTTTACTCCTTGTGTTTGATTGGGAAGAGGGTTTCTTATTTGAGGTCCATTACCTTGTTTTAATCCTATTATTACAAGGATTTTTGGGCTATAAATACCCCTAATGTTCTTCTCTCGCGCGGGCGTGAGAGAGCAGTGCAAGAATAATACGATAACAGAGAAGAACCGCTGTGAGTTTTAACAGAGAGGAGAATTTTGTGTTTTGCAGGTTCTATCTTCAAGTGATTTCTTCTTCCTCCTGGTGGTTGATTCTTCTTCCACAAACGGTCTTCAGCTGCTGATCAACTACTTCTTGTTTTCTCTCCCAGTACTGCTGCACGCACAGCAGAGATGAGATCTTGCCTTCAATTTCTCTTATTAACATTAGCATCATCATACTTCTTTCTAGCTATCCTACTAGAAAACGTTGCCACTTTCACATCATATCTTACTTTCATATATCATTACATTCATATTCTTCATACCTTTGTTACTCCTTCCAAGGGGTTTAAAAACCAAAACACACAAGGTGTGTTCATGCTTCGTTTGAGCAATTTCATACTTTTAGAGCAGTGATACTACACCTTTTGGCTAATCCATTCTTTTCACTTGTTTGGTGTGTTTTTACAAGGGTAATCAAGCTAAGAACCCCCTTCATCGGTCGGCCGGTAGGAGGAAGGAAAAGTCCACAATCTCACCCACTCAATACAAGGTACATGCGATCACTTTTATTTTTCTTGAGGTAACCCCTCTGGCGATCACTTTTCCCCTTAGCATCCTACGCATGCTCCCCTTTTCTCCCCTTTCCCTCTCTTTTTCCTTTTTTTTTATTCTTCTTAGTTTTCCCTTAAGTGGATTTCTTAGAATCTACAAATTGGCGATCACGGTGGGACGCCTTTTGTTTTTAGTTTGATTACCACTCCCTTTGGCACCCTCGCGTGCCCCTCCTATTGGCGCCCTCGCGTGCCCCTCCTTTGGTACCCTCGCGTACCCCTCCATTGTGCTCGACGTAGCACACTCCCTTTGGCACCCTCACGTGCCCCTCCTATTGGCGTCCTCGCGTGCCCCTCCTTTGGTACCCTCCCGTACCCCTCCATTGTGCTCCACGTAGCACACTCCCTTTGGCACCCTCGCGTGCCCCTCCTATTGGCGCCCTCGCGTGCCCCTCCTTTGGTACCCTCCCGTACCCCTCCATTGTGCTCCACGTATCACACTCCCTTTGGCACCCTCGCGTGCCCCTCCTATTGGCGCCCTCGCGTGCCCCTCCTTTGGTACCCTCGCGTATCCCTCCATTGTGCTCCACGTAGCACACTCCCTTTGGCACCCTCGCGTGCCCCTCTTATTGGCGCCCTCGTGTGCCCCTCCTTTGGTACCCTCGCGTACCCCTCCATTGTGCTCCACGTAGCACCCTCACTTTGTGCACCACGTGGACACCTCCCATTGATTAGCCAATTTTGAAGTATCCATATCTTTTTTTAGTGAGAAAATTTGATTTCTCTTCTCTGAACTGAATAGCGCCCTCCCCGCTGCCATCATTTCTTCATACAGCGACCGCAGACAGAGGCGCTGTTTCAATTTTTCCCAGCATTTTTGTCATAATTCGCGCCCCTTACAGAGGCGTCATTTCATTATTCAACGCCTTACAGCAAGGCGTCATTTTCGTTGATTACTGTTGATTTGGCCTTCGCCTGATCACTGTTCACTGCTATTTGACGCCCCTTCGCGTAGGCGTCATTTTGTTATTTAACGCCTCACATCAAGGCGTCCTTTCTGCTCACTATTACTTACTGCACGATTTGACGCCTTCCACAGAAGCATCTTTGACTGATTCAGCGCCTTATCGCAAGGCGTCATTTTATTATCATCTTTTTTATTTTTACTGCAAGCACTGTTCACTGTAGTTTGACGCCCCTTCCAAGAGGCGTCATTTCCTTATTTAACGCCTCACTCCAATGCGCCATTTCATTTCCATTGCTCCCTGTTTGCACTGTTCACAGCGATTAGCGACTGCCACGCGGACGCTGCTTGTTGATAAAGCGACCTTGTCTGGGTCGTCATTTTGTTCTGTGCCCACTGAACTACTGTTTGTTGGTGTTTATTTGGCCGATCTATTTTGATATCACCTGCTTGATATTGCCTACATTAGATTGCATCCAAGGCATTCGGTTTGGGAGACCTCCTCTCCCCACACTTTTAGGAGCTACACCCCTCTTGGTGAAGGAAGGACCCTCCTTTGAGCATTCCGTCTCATTGGACCGGAAATTCATAAGCCAAGCCTCCGTAAGTCCTCGCACCCATGGATTCCCTCACGAACGCCAGGCAGGTTGTACCATTGAAGTACCCGAGTATAGTTGACCCATACGTTGGAAAGGAGAGAGAAAAATCTAGATACCCGGAGATTATACCCAAAATTTCAACCAGGATCCACCTTCAAAAGAGAGAACCTAATATTGAACTCACCCTAATCTCCAAGGAAAATCTTAAAATTTTGGGCTCATTACAACTTGTGTGTTTCTTTTGCTTGAGAAAGTGATATCTCTTGGTTATATCTCATTGCCGAAACTCATTTCTTTCTCCTTAAGCATGAAATTGCGTTCAGGTAAAATTATCAATATGGCCAACTACGGGTATACTTATGATGGTTATGAGGAGGGTCACTCTGACCCGTTCTATGAGATTCCCTCTCAGGATTCTATCTACCATGAGGGAAACTACACTTCTTCTCCCACTCAAGTCCACATGGTAGACACCACTTCTTTGGAGGTTGAGCCTTCTTCCCAAGCTCAACCTACCACTCAGAATACTTCAGGGGACACTTCCCCTTCTTTCAACTTCAACGAATTTCTCAAAGCTCTTGCTCAGCTGGATGACTCCCAGCGCCAGGCGGCTCAAGCCCTCTTAAAGGGAAAGTCCATCCCGTCATCTTCTAATCCCCCCAGGCCATGGGTGGCCACTCTGCTAGTTCTCCCAATGACCCGACGGTTACACCTAGGGTGCCCTCGCGCCCATCAACTCTTGTTATGACTATGCCAGCCCAACTGGCAAGTCACTCCATTGCTAGGCCTCAACAACCTCCTGTTTCTCAAATTTTGAGAAGGCCTATGACAAACCAACACTCTTTTCGTCCGGCCCCAGCCGAGTTCGATAACCATGCTCTACTCCTCCAAAAGATGGCTAGTATGGAGGAACATCTTAAGAGGGTTACTGCATCCAAGGTCGCTCCAGAAATTATGCTCCCCCCTATGCCAGTTTTTCACCTACCCCCGTCTGAAATGCCAAATTTTCGACGGTACAATGGAACGGGTAACCTGCACATCCATGTGAAAGACTTCTTATATGAAGCATCATTCTGGCAAGATAACAAGACTTCTTTGGCTTATCTCTTTAGGCGGTCTTTGGATGGACCGGCACTAGAATGGTTTTATTCCTTGGAGCCGGCGGATGCCGGTGATTTTGATGTAGTTCAACGAAAGTTTCTGCAGAAGTATAAGGACCGTGTGGGTCCCTCTTTGTCTGTTACTGACCTGGTTGCTGAAAAGATGAAGCCCGAGGAGGACTTCATTTTATTTGCTGATAGGTGGAGAGCTATGGCCGAAAAACTAAAAGACACACTGTCGGAAACAGAGCAAGTGAAGATGATTATATCAAACTCCACTCCACAGTTCTGTCATATTTTAGCCATGAACAAGTTGAGCACTATGGAAGAGCTCTATGAAAGAGCTAGGTATATGCAGACTCAAATGAAAGATTCGCCTATTATGGGCATGTTGGAACCAAGGCCAAAGGTTATAAAGAGGAGCGTTAATATCAGCAATACTGGTGCGACCACTGAAGGCACTGTTATTAACGAGCAGGTGAGTGCGTTCGATAATTCCACACCCTTCCGCCACCCTCCAAACCAAGGGCCACCATCACAACAGCCCGCCTTCCAGAACCAAGTCCACCAGCCAAATAATAACCCTCCTCAGACTTTACGGCCTCTTCCATCTCCTCAACAACAACAACCCCATTTTGCTCCACAAAATCAACCCTTACAGTACCACCAAGTGCCCCCACCAGCCAATTATGTACCGCAACAACTACAACAATCAAGAAGGCCATTGGGTCCCCGAAGGGCACAATACTCTCCCCTACCCGAAAGCCTGTTAGATATTTTCAATGCCCTCATGGCCGCCAACCTGCTCACCTTGCCCAAAGAAAGAACAATATGGCCACAACATGTAGACACCTCCCGATATTGTGTCTTCCATCGACAGCCGGGGCACAACATCGATCATTGTTTTCACTTCAAGGATTATATACATGATATGAATGATCAGGGAGATATTGATTGGGATGAGATCAGGAGGGTTATTGCCACTTTAAAGGCTCGAAGGCCTCCTCGGCAACCATCGGCTCAGCAGCATACGCAGCAAGGTCAGCAACAACAAGTCCCCCAGCAATAGCAGGCTCCTGCACCCCCGCCGAATATGGGGATTGTCAATAATCCGCTACCGGAGCACCCGGTTCAGAATCAACAAGTAAACCTTGTCACCTCAACCCAAGAAGTGGAGAGAGGGCAGGATTGGCATAAGGAAAACGCCTCTATCGGGGCTATTAATCAAAACCCCAATCAACCACAACCACCTCCATTGTTAAGGAGGCTTCAGCCAGTCCCCCTTTCCCAACCACCACGTCCCCTTATACATTCCCGCACTACTGGTCCATTCAACCCTAACCCTACTCCTTCACGGCCTCTTCTTTTACGCCAACCCACGAATTCTCCTGCACCCCAAAACCCTCCACCAAATAGGCCTCCCCTTATCCGCCCCTCGCCGGCAATCATCACACATCCTGTTTCGCCACAATCTACCTCATCCACCATCATGCTTCCAATGCCTCTCCTTGTCACTCGACCCCCGTCGCCACATTCTGATACCCCCTAGCCGGCAAGGCCTCTTATAAGAACCCCTCCCCTTGCCAATCCTACACCAGCACCCAATGCGCCACATACCATTCCCTCTACCTCCTCTGTCCCTTCGCCTACCCTAAGCCCGACAGAGGCTTCGAAAATAATGGTGCTCCGTAGTGGACGGATGTTTCATCGAGTGTTTCCCCAGCGGGAGTAGGAACCAATACAAGAACAAGGGGAACAGGAACAAGAGTCTGCACCAGGCACGGAATATGACTTGTTAAAGCATTTGGATAGAACGCCGGCCCGAATTTCTATTTTGGAATTGATTAAAAGATCTACCGTACACCAGCTAGCTCTGAAACAATATTTGCAAAAAGTAATGGTCAATGAGGACATTCCTGTTGAACAAGTTACTGCAGTTTTGAATCCGGCCAGCAATCAACCAGCTATTACTTTTTATGAACATGAATTAGCTCCTCAGCCGGCCAGGAAATATGCATTATGTATCACTATTGATATCAACAAGGTGGCTGTAAAACAAAGTTTGGTTGATACAGGGGCATCCATTAATGTTCTGCCGCCAAGCACCTTGAAGATGTGCGGCATTCCATAAAGTCAAATCCGGCCATCTACAATTACCGTCACAGCTTACGATAATACCAAGAAGCCGCCTCTGGGGATGATTACTCTAAGAGTTGGTCTGGGTCCAGTAACAATCACAGTAGATTTCCACATTTTAGACATGGATCCGACATTCAACGGCATCTTGGGCCGTCCCTATATTCAAGAACTTGATGTTGTACCCTCCACAAACCATCAATACATAAAGTTTCCACACAAAGGGCGCATTATCAAAGTTACTAGCATGCCCATCTTGCCGACAGAAGACATACATTCAGCAACTTCAGTGCCTTCCATGTGGCCTTCCAATAGGCCTTTGCTTTCAGTCTTGGATGTTGTCGACCCGCGGCGAGATTTGTTAAGACCCCCAATCACTAAACCATCTTCACCTTTAATGACACCCCTACCTCCCCAAGGAAAGAAAAAGAAGAACATGATGAACATGCCAGGATGGAATATCTTATTCAAGATGGGGTATAAAACTGGTAAGGGCTTGGGGGTCAATCTCCAAGGCCGGGTTAAGCCAATCAGGCACCAAAAGATGATTCCCCGAGGAGGCCTAGGATACAAAGGGCCAAGTAAATACAAGGATGAAGATCAGCCATGGGTTGTCATGACTTCCGCACTTAAAACGGATCGCCGACCTCTTACATGGACTTTGCAAACACACTTCAGCAAGGGTGGCATCCAAGATGGCCAGCAAACTACATTAATTACTTCGATACTGGATTATGAAGACATACATGCAAGACAGTTTGCTCTTCACATAGCCCCACTGGCTACTTACAAGGCCCTGGAATCCTTGCGGCCAGATAAAAGAAGAAAGATGGATGACCCCGAATGTGACTGGTACAGATGGTTCGACATGAATGACATTACCATTGCTTTGAGCTGACTGTTTATGCCGACTGATCCAGAATGGCCGCCATTGATCCATGAGTTGATTGAGAAGTCAGCAGTAATTACAGACAAGAGGCAGTTGTTAAGTGACTATACAGATACTGGAGTGCCTGATGTCCCATTTGAGGAGGGCTTCAACATAGACAGGCTGTGGGCCAGCCTCTTCTTTGTCAAGACCATTCATCCAACGGCTTTGGTCCATTTGTTTAATAAAATGTTTTGCTCAGACATCCCTAGACCGCCCGCGATCTTAATAACTTTTTCTCCAAATTCATTAATTCCTCCCTTGCTCCTCGAGCAATTTTCCAAACTCTCCATCACGCCTCCGCGCGAGCCGTCACCCATTCAATCTTTTGCCAATCTTTCAATTTCAACTCCACCTCCTATTCCTCCCTCTCATTGCCTTCTTCTTGAAAATAAAAATGAAAAAAAATGCCAAAATTCAAAATTTCCAATCTTTCATCTCCATTGAGGAGACCTCCTATCTTTTTCCTAAGTGTGTCCCGACCCAGGGGCCGCTCTTCCCGGATTCATTTGGGGACCTTCCCTACCCCTCCGGTGAGGGGTCTTCATCTGTATCTCCTTCTGTACCCATCTTTTCCCCACTTCCTTCATCTTTGTCAAATTCTAGTGATCAGGCTAGTTGCTCTTACTCTTCTAGTTTTAAAACTCATGGGGTAGCTTCACATAAGAGATCCAAGGGTAAGCAGATTCCCCGTAGATTCTTGTTGGAATTAGCTAGAAGGTGTCGGGCATGCTTAGCTCTTCCCGAATATATGGAGAATCCGATTATCCTGCCGGAAGTAGAATATGAGGATACTTGTGTTTTTAATGAGGGTTTTGGTGTTTATGAGATCATGAATGATGAAGACCCTATTGAAGAGGGGGATGAAGGTTATGAAGAATATGAGGACGAGGCTGATGTTTTGCCAGTGGCATGAGAAGATTTGATGAGCCATCAGCCTCAGTAGAAGAGCCTACCAAAGAAATAAATCTGGATACTGAAGAAGACCCTAGGATTGTCCTCATTAGTAAGAACTTGCCGCCCTCCGAAGAGGAGGCGCTTATTTTGGTTCTTCAAGAATATAAGGACACGTTCGCATGGAGTTATGAAGATATGCCTGGACTAGACCCTGCGCTCGTCGAACATTGACTTACACTTAAGCCAGGGTCCGTTCCGGTCAAACAGCGGTTGAGACGTTTCCACCCTAATATGGCATTAAAGATGAAAGAAGAGGTTGATAAGCTTCATAAGGCTAGATTCGTCAGGGTTATCCTCTATCCCAATTGGGTGGCTAACATCATCCCAGTCATGAAGAAAGATGGAAAGGTGTGGATCTGTATAGACTTTCGGGACCTCAACCGCGCGTGTCCTAAAGATGACTTCCCCCTCCATCATATTGATGTTTTAATTGACAATACGGCAGGATATGAGACTCTCTCCTTTATGGATGGCTTTTCAGGTTATAATCAGATTCGCTGGCTGAGGAGGATCAAGAGAAAACCTCGTTCACTACACCATGGGGAACTTATTGCTATGTGGTCATGCCCTTTGGACTTAAGAATGCTGGAGCCACCTATCAAAGGGCTATGATGGCAATTTTTCATGATATGATCCACATTTACATTAAGGTGTATGTTGATGACCTGGTAGTGAAATCAAGGACAAGGATTGAGCATCCCAGAATTCTGACTAAAGTCTTGCAAAGAGCACGGGAGTATCAGCTGAAAATGAATCCCAAGAAGTGCGTGTTTGGTGTTTCATCAGGGAAGTTGCTTGGATTCATCGTGAGTAAGAGGGGTATTGAGATTGATCCCAACAAGGCAAAGGCTATAAGAGAAATGCCTCCTCCTAGGAATTTAAAGGAAGTTCGAGGATTGATCGGGAGGTTGCAATTTATTCGCCGCTTTGTTTCCCAGCATTCACAAAGATGTAGGCCGTTCTGCGTGCTTACTAAACCGGGAGTCAAGTTTCTTTGGGATGACAAGTGTCAGGCAGCTTTTGACGGATTGAAGGATTATCTCTCAAATCCTCCTGTCCTGAAGCCGCCAGTTCCAGGCAAACCACTTGTTCTTTATATTTTCATCCTGGATGACTCTGTAGGCACTGTCCTAGCCCAAGTTGACGAAGAAGGAAAAGAAAGGGCAGCCTACTACGTGTCAAAGCTTCTCAACCCCTGTGAGCAGAGGTACTCAGCTATAGAAAAGACTTGTGCTGTTTTAGTCTGGGTAGTTCAGAAACTCAAGCATTATTTCTTAGCTCACGAAGTTCATCTCATCGCCCGTATAAATCCAATAAAATTCCTTATTGAAAAATCCGTTCTCACCGACCGATTAGCACGATGGCAAACCTTCCTTTCTCAATTCGATATCATCTATATTCAGCAAAAAGCGATTAAAGGCTATGCCATAGCAGAACATCTTGCTCACCACCCTCTCCCTAGATTTGACCCTGTTCGCTCAGAGTTTTCCAGATGAGGAACTAATGTCCGTCAATCAGACCGATTCGATGTGGACGTTACATTTTGATGGAGCTTTGAATTCGAAAGGAAAAGGGATTGGCATTATTCTTCTATCACCGGAGGGTATCACTATTCCACTCGCCTCTCAACTTGCATTTCCAGTCACAAATAATATAGCTGAGTATGAGGCTCTTCTGGCCGGACTAGAGGCCGCTCATCAATTGGTGTTACCCATTTACGAATTGTAGGTGATAGTCAGCTTATTCTTCGCCAAGTGCTCGCCAAGTGCCGCACGCTCAATCCTAAACTCAAACCCTATCAGGAATTGACTTCCGCTTATACCAAGCTTTTCACTAAATTAATCTTCGTTCACGTTCCTCGCGAACATAACATTTTAGCTGATGCTCTCGCTTCTCTTGCATCTTCCTTGGCTTTCCCTCCCGAAAGAGATTCCCATTCTATCATTATTCACAAGCGGCTCACTCCCGCTATCAAGGACCCAGCTTTCCTTAGTGTTAAGGAGGAGGTGCTCAGGAAGGTTAAGCAAGGTGGAATCATTGAGAATAAGGAAGTCATGCTGTTGGATTTAGAGGAAGAATTGGACGATGAAGAAAAGCCGTGGTATTACGAGATTGCTAAGTATTGCCAAGATCAATCTTATCCCGAAGAGGCCACGGCTGAAGAAAAGAAAGCCATTCGAAGAGTTGCTCAGCGATACACCCTAGTTGGAGGTGTGCTCTACAGAAGAGGTCTTACCGATATTTTGTTAAGATGCCTAGATGATGATGAATCTTGGAAGGTCGTGGAAGAGGCGCATTCTGGAGTGTGTGGTGGTCATGTCAACAGCCAGATGCTTGCTAAGAAAATCCTTAGGCTAGGTTTCTATTGGCCCACTCTAGAAGAGGATTGTTCCATCTATGTTCGAAGGTGTGTTAAGTGCCAACTGTACGCCGACAAAATTCATTCTCCTGCTTATTCACTCCATCCTATGTCCTCCCCATGGCCTTTCTCCATGTGGGCTTTCGATATCATTGGACCTCTTGGTGATCCGACCCTCCTCACAAAACCAAAGTCATTCATACTCACGGCAACGGAGTACTTCACCAAGTGGGCAGAAGCGGAAGCTTACGTGAAGATAAAAGCGTCAACCGTCTACAAATTTATAATGAAGAACATCATCGCAAGGTTCGGCATTCCTATTGACACCCGTTTTTAGCCTGCAAGTTGCGTTATTTCTCTTATTCATCAATTTTGGATGTCCCAAATTACCCATTATTTTGGAGCGTTCCTTGGATGGATTTCGAGCCCATTTCATTATTCCATTCCCATTGAGCCCTGGAGATCATTATTTCTTAGAGCCTTAGAACTTATCTTATCAACTTTCGGCCTTCTGAGTCGACTTACGGCCCATTTAGGTCGACTTCCCTCAAGCGTTCGGCCCCTTTCGCTGCGCAGTCTTAAAAAAGTGATCCTTTTTCATCCTCTTCCTTTCTTCTATTCATTAAGTGTCCTTCACCAAAGTTGTTCCATTTTTAAAGCCCTACATTTTCTTCTTCTACATCATTATCCAGTTCTCCACCGTTTTCAGGCCTCAGTATTTTTCTCTATTATCACCCTATTTTCTCTCTCCTCTGATCATTTTTCCATCTTGTTCTCTTCATGAAAGTTGTTCCTCTCTCGGTTATCTTATTATTTATTTATTTTTATTATTTTTAAAATGTTTAAGAACGGTCTCCTTGAGACCGTTTATGTCAAAAAATAGTCTTTGGAAGATCATTTACCTATTTTTGTGCCAAAGGCTCTCCGGTCGCCCCCAGTCATTAAGCGGTCACCCCATGACCGTTTATATTAAAAGTGTTGGATTGTGTGTCTTCCCTAAGTATTTTGATGATGAGCAACACTATGTTAATTGTTCTTGTTATTTTTGATCAGATATCTTGCACTTGAGTTATCCATGGTTTTATATGAAATAACTGCTAAAGAGGTAACACTTCGTGTGTTCGTTCATGTTCTGTCTTCGTGCTGTTTTTTTCCTCAAACATCATGTAGTTCTTGCTTCGCGTTTTCACCTCGTGTCGAATTAGCCATGTTGTCGTCTGTTTGAGTGTTGTTCTTTCACCTCGTGCAGTCTTTGATTACTGTGTTGTTTCCATGTCATCCTTTGTATTCCTGTCTTCGAGTCGTTTCTTTGCATACTGTCTTCGTGGTCGATTGGCACTTCGTCTTGGTTACAACACCTCATGTTGTACTGTTTGACTTCGTGTCGGTTTCGGTTACAGTCCATGTTGTTTTCATGTCGTTCTCTTTTATTGCCACCTCGTGTCGTTTTTATTATTAAGTCTTCGTGTCGTTTTTACCTCGTGCAGTTTTATCCCGTGTCATTTACTGTTTCGACCTTGTGTCGTTATCAGCCCGTGTTGCTTTCATCTCGTGCTGTTTTCACTATCCTCGTGTTGTTCTCACTGCATGTCGATTACTGTCTTCACTTAGCATTATTTTTATGATTCGTGTCGTTTTTCTGTGTAGTGTGTGTTTGTCACCACTATACTTCGTGTCGTTGCTTCTTACTTCGTGTCTAACTTCACTTCGTGTTGTTTTTCACCTCGAGTCGTTTCCTTATACTCTGTCCTCGTGTTGGTCTCTCGTTTTAGTCTTCATGTCGGCTTCTGTCGTAAGCCCGTATTGTCCTCGTGTTGTTTTTGCATTCGTAACCTCGTGTCTCTCTTGCGTATAACCTCACCTCGTGTCATTATCTTCTGTATATCTGATCTGTTACAGAATTTCTCGTGTCGTTCTTATGACATCTCGAGAAATAGTCACGTCGTGTTGTTGTTACTATACCTCATGCAGTTTTGGTCTTAATAGCCATGCAGCGTATTAATGGACTTAATCTCATTACAGGTCCGAGGAAGAACATTCCACACTCCAGGGCTGCACGTGATCCGAGACAAGAGGAACCAATTTGATAAAGGCACGTGACAGGATACTTCTGGATCGAGCGTGGGAGGCACACGCATTTCATGCCCTATCCATCTGCTGTTGATGCTATAAATAGAATCCTTCGTCCTCAGATGAAAGTTATCGAAGTAGTGAGGCATAGAAGAAAACAGGGAAACAGAGAGCCCTTCGATCCAGGAAAAAGAAAAGAAAGAAAAAAAAAAAGGAATAGCAGAGAGAAATAGAAAGAGAGCAGAAGAGTGTTCAGAAGAATTGTTCTGACTTGCGGATCAAATCCGAAGTCTATTGCTCTATATTGAGCTACATTGTTTCCATTGTCTGGCATTTTTGATTTCCTTCGTTCGTATTTTTCGTTTCTTGTTCTTATCTTTCTTCAACCGTTATTGTTTGTGTTTCCGATCCTCTGGACTGAGGTCGGGGTCCTCCTGTGAGATCAGGAGTAGGGAGAGTCAATCTCCGGTTTGCAAGCAGCAGGTGAGCTGCTTGTAGGTACCCTCCGAGTTGGGAGGAAGAGGGGTCTTCGACCTCTGGTTCACTAGTAGCAGGGCTGCTACTAGTGGGGTTTCCCTCTTGGTAAAGAGGAAGAGAGACGTGAGTCTCTGGGTTCTAGTGACTGCTGATCGCTAGAGGTTCCCTCCGGGTAGGAGGAAGAGGAGAGGTTGTTCTCCTGGGAAGCTGTGTATCAGCAGTTGTTTGGCAAGCTGTGTTGCCCAGCCTTTAGTGAAGCCACACTCAGGTTGAGTGTGGGGTGGATGTAGGTCTGAAGGACCGAACCACCTTAAAATCCTCTGAGCCCTTGTGTGATTGATCGTGATAATATTGTGGTATGCCTTCTATTTGCTTGAGCTATTAACTGCACTGCATCTTTTACGATAGTCAAAACTCGAGGTTAGCTCCGTTTAGCAATATACTCTGCAATAATTTTTAAATCTACAAAAACAGTGATCTATTCATCCCCTCCCCTTCTAGATCACTTCATATTGTACTTATCAGTTGGTATCAGAGCCAGGTTTTTCCCAGAATGTGGTCCAACGGCCAGGGAAACGGATCCAATGGTCCGCGCAGTTTCATAGCTGATGGGCAGTCTATCACCCGCCCCCCTTTCTTTGATGGTAATAATTACTTCTTCTGGAAGAACAGGATGGAGGTCTTTATCAGGGCCCAAAGCAACAAGCTATGGAAAGTCATTACAGATGGTCCATACACCCTTCCACCGAATGAAGATATGTGGACAGAAGATCAGGTCAAACTCTCCGCACTGAATTGGACAGCTCTTAACATCATACAGTGCGCCGTCCATCCGGAAGAATATTCAAGGATCTCAGCGTGCAAGACTGCAAAGAATATGTGGGATGATTTGCAGTTAATTCATGAGGGCACATCTCAGGTGAAGGCTACCAAGATCAACATACTTACAACTCAATATGAGTTATTTAAGATGAAGCCCGAGGAGCCGATCACAGAAATGTATGCCAGATTATCTGTGATCATCAACAGTCTGAAAGGCCTTGGAAAGGATATTCAACAAGAAGACATAGTCAGGAAGATCCTTAGGTCTCTAACTCCCGTCTGGGATACCAAGGTGACTGTAATAGAGGAATCAAGAGATTTATCCATCATGACAGTAACCCAGCTGATTGGTTCTCTCATGACCCATGAAATGAATTTCACACGAGGAAACGATGGGCATGATAGAAAGGGAAAGAATGTTGCTCTGAAGGTTTCACGACATACTAAGAAGAGCAACAACAGCAGCAGCAGCAGCAGTGATGATAGCAGCGAAGGGTCTGATGGATTCTCAGACTTGGACAAGGATGAGCGAGCTATGCTCACCAGGCAGTTCAGAAAGTTCCTAAGAACAAAAGGAAAATTCTACAGGAGGAAGAAATTTAATGCTGAAATGAAGTCTCCTGAACGAAGATTTGAGAAGAACCGGTCTGCTAAGAAGATCACTTGCTATCATTGTCAGAAATCCGGTCACATGAAAAGTGAATGTCCAGAGCTACAAGCTAAGGCTCCAGGACACCAGAAGAATGTGGTGCACAAGAAGAAGAAGGCCATGCTGTGCACATGGAGCGATGAGGAGGAGGACCCAGAAGCCACTTCGTCCAGTGAAAATGAAGAGAAGACCTGCCTCATGGCCGACCATGAGAAAGAGGTAACAAATTTATTTGAGAATTTTACTTTGGATGATTGGGAGGACGCCTATGGCGACCTGTTAAGTAAATATAATTGTTTAAACAAGGAGCATAGAATGCTTAGACGTAAGTTTCATTCTCTGTCTGAAGAA
This sequence comes from Amorphophallus konjac, assembly GCA_022559845.1. NCBI lineage: Eukaryota > Viridiplantae > Streptophyta > Magnoliopsida > Alismatales > Araceae > Amorphophallus > Amorphophallus konjac. Next base: position 174,511,836 of record CM040121.1, read on the forward strand.
CACTCTTCTATTGTCACTGATAGCATGAAAACCAAGGAGATGGCCACTGAGCTAGATCAGGTTAAAGGTGAGATTGAGAGGTTGAGAATGGAAAGAGAAGAGAATCTAGCTAGAATAGATGAGCTGAAGTGTAAAGCTGAAGAGTCTAAAGGAGAGATTAGACTGATGGCTGAAAAATATGAGGCAGTTAGAACAGTTAATCAGGAACTCCAGGACCAATGCAATGAATTTCAGAAGGAGATTGAGGACAAAGAAAAAGTGCTTGAAAAGTTTACAGAGGGGAGAAACAACCTGAATGTCCTTCTGGGGTCGAGGGTAAACTTCAATAGGGAGGGATTAGGATACAATCCTACTAGTAAAAAACCCTTTGAATTTAAGACTATCACGTTCTGCCCCGCCAAAGGCAAGGAGAAACTGGAAACACCATCCGGTTCCAAATCTGTCTCTACAATGAAGTCTTCGACCAGTAAATTCATTCACTCCACTGGTCAGCAGTCTAAGTCAGGAAATCCTGAGACAAGCATTGCTCATGTACAGCAGGCGTGGAACAAAGGTTCTCACAGGACCAGTCCTATAGAGGCCACAAAAAGAGCGAAAAGTTTTGTTAAGAAAACTCATCATGCTAATTATCAAGTAGAGCATGGCAACGATCATCAGTTTCAGCACAAATTTTATTGGAGTAAAAATGCTTACATGAATTATGCTCAACACACACGCACATCTTCTAAGAGGCCAACCAACAATGTCTTTGTTCAGAAACAGCATAGTTCAAATAGGAATAAGCTTATTCAACACCCACCAAGAAATAACAAAAGGGAAGAATCAACCCACATAAATCCACTGAAGAGAACTATAAAACAAATGTGGATTCCCAAGTGCTTTCTGCATAATCAGAAAACTGGTTTTGGACCCAATTTGAATTGGGTCCCACATTACTCTGTCTGAATTATTGCAGGTCAGCCTGGCAGCTGAGCATAACAAGTGGTATCTGGACAGCGGCTGTAGCAGGCACATGACAGGAGACCGGTCCAAATTCAGCAAACTAAAAATGAAGTCTGGGGGCTTGGTCAAATTCGGAGGAAATAACAGAGGAAGAATAATTGGAATTGGCACGGTTGGTAAGTCCTCCACTAACTCCATTGAAGATGTGTATCTTGTAGAAGGACTTCAGCACAACTTGGTAAGTATAAGTCAACTTTGTGACAAAGGACACAAGGTACTCTTTGACCACAACTCGTGCACTGTTTTTGAGCTGAATTCTGATAACATCATGTTCAAAGGTCATAGAGTAAATAATGTGTACATCGTTGATCTTGATGATAATTCTGAAACAAACTTGTGTCTGTCTGCTAATTCTGAACAGGTTGCTTTTGACTGGCATAGGCGTCTAGGCCACGCTAGTGTGTCTACCTTGAATAAACTGTCTAATTATAACCTAGTCAGAGGTTTGCCCAAAATAAAATTCCAGTTAGGGTCCAAGCTCTGTGATGCTTGTGCTCAAGGTAAACAGACTCGTGCAACTTTTAAGTTGAGAACTGAGGGTCTCTCATCTAAACCACTACAGCACTTGCACATGGATCTCTTTGGTCCTACTCGAATACAATGCTTGTCAGGTAAGAGATATGGTCTAGTCATAGTTGATGACTTCACTAGATTTTCCTGGTTGTTCTGTTTAGCAAATAAAAATGAGGCTTTTGTTCACTTTGAAGAACTTTTTAATAAAATCAAACTGCAAGGTGAACATAATATCATTACAATTCAGTCTGACCATGGAGGAGAGTTTGAAAACTCTTCGTTCTCTGAATTTTGCTCAAGAGAGGGAGTGACTCACAGATTTTCTTCTCCCAGGACACCGGAGCAGAATGGAATTGTTGAGAGAAGAAACAGGTCAATAATTGAAATGGCCAGGACTATGCTAATTGAGAGTGGACTTCCAAGGAGATTTTGGGCAGAAGCTGCAAATACAGCATGCTACATTTTAAATCGAGCATTGGTAAGACCTACTCATAAGAAAACTCCTTATGAACTCCTCAAGGGTAAGCTGCCAAACATTTCTTACTTTAAAATTTTTGGTTCCAAATGCTTTATCCACAATAATGGTAAGAATGGTTTGGATAAGTTTGAAGCAAGAAGCTCTCCTGGAATTTTTCTCGGATATTCAGAAACCTCTAGGGCTTACAGAGTCTTCAATAAAGATGAGCAAACTGTTGAAGAAACACCTCATGTGGTGTTTGATGAGAATGTTCTATCTGACAAAAGGACAAATGATGACAGGGAGTCACCTGATGAGGGAGATTTCTTGGAGAAAATTGAAGTAGGAGAGATGCAGCAAACTGCACAACCAGAAAACTTACAACAAGAAGGAGCAACTGAGGTAGGTGAACCCTCAGGTGAGGTAATATTTCACAAAGATCATCCTAGTGAAAATGTCATAGGTAATTTGCATGATCCCACTAGGACAAGGTCTCACTTTAGAACTGTCCAAGAACAGGACTTAGCTGCTTTGACATCTCAGGTAGAACCCAAGACTGTGGAAGAGGCTTTAAAGCATGATTCTTGGGTATCCTCCATGGGTGAAGAATTAAATCAATTTGAGAAAAATAATGTATGGAAACTAGTTCCTAGACCTGAAAACACTCATGTCATTGGCACTAAATGGGTCTTCAAAAATAAGATTGATGAAAATGGTGCTATCTCTAGAAACAAAGCAAGACTTGTAGCTCAAGGCTACAGTCAGGAATTTGGTGTGGATTTTGATGAATCCTATGCACCAGTAGCTAGGATGGAAGCTATAAGAATTCTGTTTGCATTTGCATGCTCTAGAAAAATTCGACTACAGCAAATGGATGTCAAAAGCGCATTCTTAAATGGGTTATTGAAGGAAGAGGTATATGTTGAACAACCTCCTGGGTTTAATTTCTCTGTTCAGCCTAACATGGTTTTTAGGTTGAATAAAGCCCTCTATGGATTGAAGCAGGCTCCCAGAGCCTGGTATGAGAGACTTTCTGAGTTCCTTGTGAGCAAGGGGTACACTCGAGGTAAGGTTGACCAAACTCTCTTCACCAAAAGTCTCGGAAAGGAGTTAATTGTGGTCCAGGTCAAACAAATGGAGGATGGTTGTTTCATAAATCAAACCAAGTATACTCTGGAGATGCTGAAAAGGTTTGGAATGACCAACCTCAAGACAATCTCAACACCCATGAGTACCAGCTCTTCACTGGATTCAGACGAAAAAGATTATGCAGGATGTAAATTGGACAGGAAGAGCACTAGTGGTCACTGCGAATTTCTAGGAGGGTGCTTAGTCTCTTGGGGATCCAAGAAGCAACACTCTGTGGCTCTCTCTACTGCTGAAGCTGAATATGTGGCAGCAGGGAGCTGTGGCACACAGGTTATATGGATAAAACACCAGCTTCTGGATTACTCGGTTGAGCTAGGTTGTACTTCTATCTTTTGTGACAATACTAGTGCAATAAACATTGCAAAGAATCCTGTACTTCATTCTCGAACTAAACACATTGAAATCAGGCATCATTTTATTCGAGATGAAGTAGCAAGGAAAACTTTTGAGTTGATCCATGTTGGCACTAACTCACAAATTGCAGATATCTTTACTAAGCCACTGGATACTGAAAAATTTAGCACTATGCGCAGAGAACTAGGTATTTACAGAATTTCATGATTGAAGATTTGATTTCTGAATACCATGTCCTGTGTTATTATGCTTATCATATTCATCATGGTGTTCTTTTTGAAGTGCATTGAGGGTTGTCTTGGCTAAGTCTGTATTGGGGTCAAGTTCTCAGGGGGAGATGATTTATAATAGGTGTCTTGATCTTTGACCTATTTTGAACATACTCTGAACGACATTTTGCTGACATCATAAGAGAATCAGGTTGATTAGGTGTATAAAAGAAAATGTTGGATGCTTTACTCTTTAAGGCTGTTCATCTAATTTCTTGTTGGAATTTTCAGCTGTTAGTCCCACTGAGATCAAAATCTGAATTCAAGATTAATCTTCATACACTGTAACTGTCTTCTGATCTAGTCAGTACAGCATACCTACTTAGTCAATGGTGAGTCCAAAATGAGGTATTGTGTGTTTTAGTCTGAATCACCTTGGATCTGGTGTATTGTTCTCAAACGGACTCAAGCTTCATTAACAAGGTTTTAAGAGCTGGTAAATAAAAACAAAATTCATAAAAGGGTTATCAACTTTGTTAACTGCTCATTGAGAAACTGGGTTTTTCATCAATGAAGTGAAAGCTTCCCATGTCATGAGATGGCAGTAATCATCTGGTCTTAATAGTTGTCTTGATCATACAGAGCTATGGTACATATCTGGTTAGTAACTGGGGTGTCTGGCCTCAGATAAAGGTGTCACCTTAATGTCAACACCAGCTAGAATACTATCTCTGTCTTCTTATCAGAAGGGGTAATGTGGTCCTGCCACCGAGTAACTGGGGATTCTTGCCTCTAAACAAGGTGTCTCCTTAATGTCAAAGGTGTACTTGACAGACTTATCTCTGATCTTGACCATTTTTAAAGATCCTGCTCACTTGAAGTATAGCTTTTGATTTGTTTGTTCTCAATACCACAGGTCATTGTCTTCTGGCTGTTTTACATAATACTCTCTCAGTAAAGACTTATTTTGATCAAACTGGTATCTTGTACCTCACTTGCTTAGAATCTGGTTCTGTGTATGGAGCAAATCCTTAGTCATAGTTTTTGCACAGTCTGACTAACTGTACCTCAAAAATCCTCACATAAAATTAATGGCTTTCTTGATTGACTAAACATCTCAATAGTCTCCATTTATCTGCCTTACTCTGTCCTGTTTTCTCTCTATCGTCAGCAATTTTCCCTTCTCTGTATCTTCAGATTTGACCCTAGTTTTGATGATGTCAAAGGGGGAGAGAATTGAGTTAGTTATCAAGTCTGAGGTAAACTGTCTGAGGTAAACTGTTGCTGTGTTCAGGGGGAGTGAGGGGGAGTGTTCAGGTGAGGGGGAGTGTTCAGGTTTCATCAAGGGAAGTAAGGAAGCAAGTATGCTTTAAGTTGTCTGCATTAAATATCCTGAATTGATCTCTTTTGAACTTATCTCTCACACTTAATATAGTGTTGCCATCATCAAAAAGGGGGAGATTGTTGGATTGTGTGTCTTCCCTAAGTATTTTGATGATGAGCAACACTATGTTAATTGTTCTTGTTATTTTTGATCAGATATCTTGCACTTGAGTTATCCATGGTTTTATATGAAATAACTGCTAAAGAGGTAACACTTCGTGTGTTCGTTCATGTTCTGTCTTCGTGCTGTTTTTTTCCTCAAACATCATGTAGTTCTTGCTTCGCGTTTTCACCTCGTGTCGAATTAGCCATGTTGTCGTCTGTTTGAGTGTTGTTCTTTCACCTCGTGCAGTCTTTGATTACTGTGTTGTTTCCATGTCATCCTTTGTATTCCTGTCTTCGAGTCGTTTCTTTGCATACTGTCTTCGTGGTCGATTGGCACTTCGTCTTGGTTACAACACCTCGTGTTGTACTGTTTGACTTCGTGTCGGTTTCAGTTACAGTCCATGTTGTTTTCATGTCGTTCTCTTTTATTGCCACCTCGTGTCGTTTTTATTATTAAGTCTTCGTGTCGTTTTTACCTCGTGCAGTTTTATCCCGTGTCATTTACTGTTTCGACCTTGTGTCGTTATCAGCCCGTGTTGCTTTCATCTCGTGCTGTTTTCACTATCCTCGTGTTGTTCTCACTGCATGTCGATTACTGTCTTCACTTAGCATTATTTTTATGATTCGTGTCGTTTTTCTGTGTAGTGTGTGTTTGTCACCACTATACTTCGTGTCGTTGCTTCTTACTTCGTGTCTAACTTCACTTCGTGTTGTTTTTCACCTCGAGTCGTTTCCTTATACTCTGTCCTCGTGTTGGTCTCTCGTTTTAGTCTTCATGTCGGCTTCTGTCGTAAGCCCGTATTGTCCTCATGTTGTTTTTGCATTCGTAACCTCGTGTCTCTCTTGCGTATAACCTCACCTCGTGTCATTATCTTCTGTATATCTGATCTGTTACAGAATTTCTCGTGTCGTTCTTATGACATCTCAAGAAATAGTCACGTCGTGTTGTTGTTACTATACCTCATGCAGTTTTGGTCTTAATAGCCATGCAGCGTATTAATGGACTTAATCTCATTACAGGTCCGAGGAAGAACATTCCACACTCCAGGGCTGCACGTGATCCGAGACAAGAGGAACCAATTTGATAAAGGCACGTGACAGGATACTTCTGGATCGAGCGTGGGAGGCACACGCATTTCATGCCCTATCCATCTGCTGTTGATGCTATAAATAGAATCCTTCGTCCTCAGATGAAAGTTATCGAAGTAGTGAGGCATAGAAGAAAACAGGGAAACAGAGAGCCCTTCGATCCAGGAAAAAGAAAAGAAAGAAAAAAAAAAGGAATAGCAGAGAGAAATAGAAAGAGAGCAGAAGAGTGTTCAGAAGAATTGTTCTGACTTGCGGATCAAATCCGAAGTCTATTGCTCTATATTGAGCTACATTGTTTCCATTGTCTGGCATTTTTGATTTCCTTCATTCGTATTTTTCGTTTCTTGTTCTTATCTTTCTTCAACCGTTATTGTTTGTGTTTCCGATCCTCTGGACTGAGGTCGGGGTCCTCCTGTGAGATCAGGAGTAGGGAGAGTCAATCTCCGGTTTGCAAGCAGCAGGTGAGCTGCTTGTAGGTACCCTCCGAGTTGGGAGGAAGAGGGGTCTTCGACCTCTGGTTCACTAGTAGCAGGGCTGCTACTAGTGGGGTTTCCCTCTTGGTAAAGAGGAAGAGAGACGTGAGTCTCTGGGTTCTAGTGACTGCTGATCGCTAGAGGTTCCCTCCGGGTAGGAGGAAGAGGAGAGGTTGTTCTCCTGGGAAGCTGTGTATCAGCAGTTGTTTGGCAAGCTGTGTTGCCCAGCCTTTAGTGAAGCCACACTCAGGTTGAGTGTGGGGTGGATGTAGGTCTGAAGGACCGAACCACCTTAAAATCCTCTGAGCCCTTGTGTGATTGATCGTGATAATATTGTGGTATGCCTTCTATTTGCTTGAGCTATTAACTGCACTGCATCTTTTACGATAGTAAAACTCGAGGTTAGCTCCGTTTAGCAATATACTCTGCAATAATTTTTAAATCTACGAAAACAGTGATCTATTCATCCCCTCCCCTTCTAGATCACTTCATATTGTACTTATCAGTTGAGTTTACAGGATCAAGCCCCTACCGTTGCGCTAAAAGCTCGAGCTGGTAGCGAAGGTTAGACCGTATTTCCTTATGGCAGCGCAGAGCCCCACGTCTATGACGTGCTGTGGGCGGGCATGAGGGGCTTCGCACATGGACCCCATAATCCATGCGACGGGTTGGGCTGCCAAGCACCGATGGTCCCACGTGGGTCCCATACCCCACATGGTACACACCAAATACAAGGAGACGCTGGAAATAAACGTTGGAATAAACCAACAATCTCCCCCCCAGCGGCACCTGGGATTTGAACCCGTGACCTCGCTCTGATACCAGTTTACAGGATCAAGCCCCTACCGTTGCGCTAAAAGCTCGAGCTGGTAGCGAAGGTTAGACCGTATTTCCTTATGGCAGCGCAGAGCCCCACGTCTATGACGTGCTGTGGGCGGGCATGAGGGGCTTCGCACATGGACCCCATAATCCATGCGACGGGTTGGGCTGCCAAGCACCGATGGTCCCACGTGGGTCCCATACCCCACATGGTACACACCAAATACAAGGAGACGCTGGAAATAAACGTTGGAATAAACCAACAAAAAGGGCGGTCCTTCCTAGACCGTTTATTTCGAAAAGTGGTCTATCGTGCGACCGTCCAACTAACAGAGAGTCCACAAGTTCCTGAACTCCGTCTTCTTCGCCGCCGGATTCTAAGGTCAAACCTGTGCAACGACGCCTCTTTGTTAGGGCTCTATCTTCTAGAATCCTCCACCAAATTGACCTCCATTTGTTTCTATCTCTTGCCCTTTGTATTATCTTCAATTTGATCCATAGGGCACGACTTTTCATGCACCGGATCTCCTGGAATCTTGGCCGCAAGTTAGGGATTTACTCATTTCGTGCAACCAAAAATCCATGCAGATTAGGTTCCAGAGCCTTCTTCCAAGAGCCATAACTTCCACAATCTTCAACCAAAAAGAGTCTCGTTTGTTCTTAGCTCTTATCATATCTATTATCTCGAGATTGATCCATAGATCTCGAGATTTGGTGGACTCTATCCTCTGAAATCACAGTAGAAAGTTAGGGTTTTCACCTTTTTTCTATATAAACCTGCCCAGTTCGCCTGCGCGACGGGGGGCTCTTCTTGGACTTGGGGCGAAGCCATGCCAAATCGTCATCTCAAACCTTCGACCCCAGGCTATTGAGGGAAGTATAGGCTTCGTTTTGATACCTTATTTTCCGGATTTCATCTTCGTTTACCCTCCTAACTTCGCCCATACTTTTTGCAAATCATCATGAGTTCTTGAACCTATGCGACGGGGCGCCCTTCGTCGGCTCGGGGCGGAGTCATCCGGCATCCTCTTCGTCCTCCATTGGTCTCATCTTAAAGAGGGGAGTATCTTTTTCATTTTTCATCTCTCTGGGCTCTCTTTCTTCATACCTAGGCTTAGTTCTCTCCCTCTACTTTTCACAAATCGTCACAATTTTACACTTAGTTTTTTTACACTGTTTCGGCACGTTCATGCATTTTTCTCCATTTTAAACAACATTTTCCTCCCCCATTTCTCCATCAAATTCCATGATTTCAAATCCTATGCATGCACAACATTCCCACCTTGCTTTTGCACCCACTCATAGGGGTTAAAAACCCTCCCCCGGTGCGTTCTCCCCCTTTCTTTCATGCTACTTCATCATTTTGGGACATATGCTACACATGTTTCTAATGGGTTTTCTCTTATGTTTGTGACTTTGTTTTGTAGGAGACTATTGATAGAACGTGAGGCCCTTGCTTTCTAGCCGGCTAGGAAGTGAGGAGGTGCACCCACATCGGCTCCCCACATCCCATTTCAAGCGCGATCACACGTTGTAGCGGCTTCCCGTTAGGCCGCGTCTTCCTCCATATTTTCCAAGGTACACAGCGCCATCTTCATTCTTTCTTCATCATTTTGGTGCTGTAAGTCCTTGGTGGTGATCACTGTTAGTTCTCTATTCCTTGTCACCCCTTTTCGTTTCATGCAATTTCATGTTTATATGCATGCTTATATTGTTTAGTTAGGGGGCGGGATAGATTGAAACATTTGTATCTACAGTTTTTTGGCAATCACGGTGGGACACCTAGTGCCCATCACGTTATATTTTTAGTCTCTTGCATGTTGGGTGGGTGTTCATGCATGTTTGGATAGTCTTCTCCACGGTTCTCTATCATTCTGTCCATTTTCAGGTCTGTCAAGGTTGCACGGTCTATCGTAGGGCTGCCTAACGCGTTAAACGGCCTCTCCAGGACCGCCCAAACCCTCTGGGGTTATAAACGATCCTCCATGGACCGTCCATCAGTTGGGCGGTCATCTAGTAGACCGCACAAAGGGTATAAACGGTCATCCAGGGACCTTTTAATGGTTCTGACTGGGCAGGATTTCTGTTTACAGGGGCCTTATTCGTTTGGGCATAACTTTGTCTCCCGACGTCGGATTGGGCTGATTCTTTTTGCGTTGTGCTATCCTTTGTATTGTCTTTCCATACATATAGAGTTTGTATCAATTGGACATCATTTGCATATTTAAAAAGTGCCTCTATTTTTGCATTTTTGCATCTAGTTTGTAGGTAGATTCGGGACAGATTCACAGGGCCGTTTTGTTTGCTGATTTAAATTTCCTTCCAGGGTCTGTTCTGCCTATTTTTTGGGTCCATTGTGTAGTCTTTTATATTATCTTTACATCCATATATTATTTGCATGCATTGGACTTTATTTGCCTACTTAAATATTGCCTTCATTTTTACATTTTATGCCTAAAACTCACTTGTAGGTCCGGGGGCAAACACAAAGGTACGTTGTCCTTTGATGATTTTTCTTATCTTTTAGTGCCTAGTTGTCCCCATTTTAGGCCTTGCATCATTGTTATTTATATTGTTTTACATTTTTCAAGCATTTTTGTGATGTTAGCATGATTTCATGATTGTCTTGATTTGCTAGACTTAGGTTAGAAATTGCATGCACCCCGGTGCACATAGGATCATGCATATTGGCATATTGTAGTTGCATTCCCCCTTGGTAAGTGATCCTCTCGCTCCCATATTCTTTGGGCTCGACTAGGTGATCTTATCCGGGACCTCCGTAAGTCCCTGCGAGCCATGGATTCCCACACGGACGCCGTGCCGGTTGTATCTTTCCACCCCTCAGGCTTGAATTTGCATACGTTGTGAAGGAATTAACCTTAGTCAATCCAAAGTTTGGACCTTATTCCCTATAGGACACCTATCTTGAGGGAATTAATCTCAATTCAAATCATTAAAAGGCCCACCCAAAACTTTGACAATAAAATACTTCCCATCATATTAACTTGTTTGACTTGGGTGAAATCTTTCATATTGTTTGTGTTGTGTGGGCTTGTCCAAGCCCACTTGTGTTATTTTGTGTTGCATCCCCCATCATCCATATAGGTTTTGTTGTTAGGCCCATTTAGGGTAGTCCACTCTGTGTGTCCATTTGTCTAGTCTCATTGTCCTAGGTTTCTTTTTCTTTTTCTTTGCATTATTGAGTCAGCCCCCCTCCTTTGAGCCCTTACTTCCCTCATTGTATTTCCCTGATTTTTCTGTATAAAGTCTCCATTTGCCCTCATGGAGCGTCATTTTTCTCCTGTATATTACCCTTCTTCCTCCCCGTCTTCTTATCCCCGCGTGGATTCTTCTTCCCATGCGGGCCCATCTCCTTATTCCTCCATTGGACCCTATTCTTCTAACGGGCCTTCTTGTCCCGCTCGTGCTGCTGTTGGCCCAATCAATTCTCATTCCCACCTTCGTAATTCTTCCAGGACCATGTATTCCTCAATTCCCGGAGCGGGCTTTCCTCCTTCTCAGGCCGGATCCCCTTATCCAGCCCATCAACATTATCCTGGTCTAAATTCATCATCTCTTGCTCAAGCTGGCCCATATCCTTCTTGGACTCTTCCTACCAAGGAGATGATCGCTCAGGCCCAATGCCAGCTTAATGAATTGCAACGACAAATCAGTCCTCAAACTTCTTTGGATATCCCATTTGCATTCCGAGGTCTTCAGCTTCCCCCACGTCAACAGATTTCGGCTTATCGTCGCTATGGTGGAGTCGGTGACCCCTACGTGCATTTGAAGGAGTTCTTATATGAGTCGGCCCAGTTCCAGCATGATCAACGCTTGATGGCCTATTTGTTTGGCCTATCTTTAGAGGGCCCGGCCAAGGATTGGTTCTTCACGTTACCGCAAGAGCAGATGATGAATTTTCAAGCCGTTCAAGCAAGAATCATTCAGCAGTACCAGGATCAGGTTGGGCCCAGACATTCTTTGGTTGATCTGGTCCAAGAGAAGATGACGCCCGACGAGGAATTCTCCACGTTTGCCGACCGCTGGCGTCGCTTGGCCGCTTAAGTCCCGGGGCATATTCCGGAGGGAGAGCAAATCAAAATGATCATTTCTAATGCAACGCCCGAGTATCGGTTCATCTTAGCCTTGAGTGATATCACCTCCTGGAAACAGCTTTATAGCCGAGCCCACTTCATCCACCAACAACTTTTAAGTTCCCTTGACCCAGAGTCCCCTTCACCTTCACCTTCAATGCCTACATATGCCACCTATCCATCATCTTCCATGAGTCAGCCCTCCACCACATATCCTTCCATGAGTCGGCCTTCCGCTCTCCAACACCCATATACCTCCACATATCCATATACCTCCATATATCAACCCTCCACGAGTCAACCTTCCGCCTCTTCATACCCGCATGAACCCCCACCTCCGGTCAAGGAAACACCACACCCCGAGCAGGTGGATGCCGTCTATATACCCCCTCATCCGACTCCGCATATGCCTTCACCAAATCCTTCCCTTAGCCATGCGCCATTGCCTACGCAACCTCCGCTTCCATCCCCGCAACCTTCTCTATCACCTTCCCATATCCCTCGGCATCCACCGTACCCGAAGCGGGCTCCTTCTCCGCCGTTGCCGGAGTCTTTTACAGACATTTTTAGGGATTTGATGGCCACTCACGCATTGCAGCTCCCTCTGATTGTGCCTTGCCGACCCGCGGCCGGGAATGTGTTTCAGTATTGTGAATTTCACCGCCAGTAGGGGCATTTGGTTGAGGATTGCCCTGAGTTTCAAGAAATTGTTTATGGTCTGGAAGGCAAGAAGATGATCGATTGGGCCGCCATGCATGAAGCTATCTTAAATCTCCGTAGCCAGCAGCAGCAGCAGTCGCCGCCCAGGCAGCCGTTTCCACTACAAGACTAGGGGCACCCCTATGATTCTTTATCAGGCATTACACCTGCTCCGCCACCTACTCCATCACCTATGATTTTGCCTACCTCGTTGCCTACCTCGTCACCCTCTTCATCTCCACCTACCCCCTCACCATCACCATCTCCTATTCAACCTCCAGAACCTCCACCATCCCAAGCCTCTGCTCAGGCTAGTGCTACCTCTTCTTCCTCCTCCATTTCCACCATCGCTTTTACTCCCGACGCCGCTCGACGTGTCGTGTCGATACGTCGAAGGTGGGCGCCACGACCCTCCAATTCCTCTGCCTCACCACCACTTTCACCATCTTCACCTCCATTACCTTCATTGACCACATCACCCTCTCTACCATCTCTAATACCCCTACCGCCATCACTCCCGCCCTCACCGCCTCCTCTCCCAAAGACCCTTATCCCATCACCTCCACCATCTCCACCGCCTTTGCCCTCCCCTTCGCCATCATCGCCCGAGCTTGAGCAGGCTATACCTATACCCACATCTCCACCTTCACCTTTACCCCCTCCTACGCCGCCACCTTTGCCCTTACCCCCACTTACGCCTTCTGAGCCTTTACCTGTAGCAACCCTAATAAATGAATAATTGAAATGAATTAAAACATATATATTACAGAAGTAATATATAAAAGGAATAGGGTTAATTGGACGAAATAAAACAAAATTAAAAATAACGCCTCTTATTAAGGCGTTAATTTATAAAGAAACGCCTCTATCCATGGCGTGAATAAAGAAAGGACGCCCACACCTGCGGTCGTCAGTTCTCACGCGACCAAATGGGTAAGTAAAATAAACGCCCCTATCTTGGGCGTGTTTTAAAACACGAAACGCCCTTTGTCAAGGCGCTTTTTAAGAAACGCCCTTATTCAAGGCGTCAATTAAAGAATACACTCCCTTACCAAAGTCGTTAATTCCATTCGGAACCGTTCGAACCCAGAACTTATCCAGGGTAAGTGATAACTATGAGAAAGAGTTCGAATGTGGTAATAACTCAATCTTGGAAATATTACTTCCAATCAAACACTAACTATTGTTAGGATTCCCAAAATCCTATAAAATCTCTCGTTTGACAAACCCTAAACCTATTTGATCCAAGCCTCTGCGACGGTAAGTGAAGAACAGAACTGTTCTTCTTTCCTTTCTTCTGTTTCGAGTATATGAAGAACTAACGTTCTTCATCTCCTTCTCTTCTTACAGGTTGAAGAAGCCTGGACTACGTGGAGAACAAGGGTAAGTTCTTCTATCTTCCATCTTCAGCCAAGCATTATAAAGAAATTTCTAACATCTCTTCATATTCCCCTGTAGGAAAGCTCTAGTGATTTACCGAAGAACAAAGGTTCTTTGACAGAACAACTCCATCCTCCGTCAAGCCCTGCCTGCTGCTATTTGCTGCTGTTAGAAGCTTCAGAGTCTAGTATTCTTCACGTTTCTCCATCAGATAATCCTCATAAGGTAGGATTTTCTCAAGTCACTGTAGCCCAAACTAAATTGATACAGTACAATAATTATCATGCATATACATGGTTTGGTTTACTATAGTTTCTGAACGACTTTCTGTTAATTTCTGGAAAGAAACGTCCTTAGCAAGGGCGTGACTATGAAATACACGCCCCAGACTAGGGCGCTACTTTACAAGTCACGACCCTGCCAAGGTCGTCAATTTTGGATTTGACGCCCTGCACACAGGCGTTAATTTCATTTAATCATTAATCACCCATGTTAAGAATTGAGTATCTATGAAATAATGATCCTACAATGATGCATGATCACATGTCTTCAAACTTGCTAATTTTATTGTCATGACCATACATTCGTTCTCCATGAATTCTATTATCCTGAAATTATTACTGCCCATGAAAATTCATGGTATCTCTTGAATTCACGACCTAGACTAGGTCGTTTTCCATATGTAAACGCCCCATCATAGGGCGTGAATTAAAAATAAACGCCCCTTACTAGGGCGCGTATCTGTTAAAATCCTGGAATATATATTCTGTGAAAATAAGAATTTAATGATTAACGCCCCTGACAAGGGCGCGTTTTTGATAATTTCTGAAAATAAATATGTTCTGAAAAATATTGTAAATAAAAAGACGCCTGCTACTGTAGTCGTCAACTCTTGAAGAAACGCCCCTGCCGAAGGCGCTTTTTAAATAAATTATTGAATTATTGAAAATTCTGCAAAACGGACCATGTGTAAACGCCCTTCTGTTAGGCGTTAATTACTTGAGAAACGACTTGACCTAAGTCGTTATTTTACTGTAAACTGATTTTCATCTGATTTGCTAACCGATGGTTTATATATTATACATATATATATATATATCGGCACTATTCTCCACTCCGTGAGTATAGTCCCACTTTTCACGGTGTTTTATCGATCACACTCAATTCTCATTGACATACAAGCTCTCCTTTGGACATTCCGTTCCTTTGGACTGGCGAGTTAGTCATAGAGACCTCCGTAAGACTCCTCGTAGCCTTGGATTCCCTCAAGGCCGACTGAGCTGGTTGTACCCTAAAAACCCATTACACGATCCTTGCCATGTCAATCTAAAGAAACATGGTATACCGGCCCTTATGATTATACAAAGAGTATATCATAAGAAATTCTTGATGGGATGATGATATCATGCCATATCGCGTCGTTCTTGTAAACCCCAATTCTATGATAAGAATGAGGGTATCTTGCTTGATCGAATGTTCATGTGGACCTCAATTCTATATAAAGAATGTCCATATTGATTTGTCATGGTACCTAAGTTAAGGGAACCATATTCCACCTAGTTTTATCGACATCGTGATTATACCGTTATTATCGCCAATTTATGTCCTTTGTCATATTTTTGGACTCTATTCTGTCAAAGTTGTCATACATGTCTACAAGCTTGAATATTGAAATTCTATATTGGCTATATAAACAAGAGTGGATGTCAAAAATACATGATAAATGCCTGCGCATATAGGGCCCGATCTGGTCCTGGGAGGAGCACCCGAAAGTACTTGTGCCCATGGGAGTTAAAATGATAAGGTATCTGGCATTATACCGAGTACTTGACTTGCTTGATTGGACATTCCACACACATCTTGTACTTGAATCGTACTTGACTTTACATGAAATGCGTGGCCCGAAAAAGGGTAATTTACTTGCTTGATACATGATAGCCAAAGTTCTTGACATGACTTGTTAAACGTGCTTGCTTGAATACCTTGAATATACTTGTCATCTTGTTGGAAGTTCATGATTAAGTTCATCTTATTTCTTTGATATTACATTCTCTCTATCTTGTCGTTTCATGCGAGCATGCATAGCTTTATTGCATTCATGAAAATGTAATTACTTAAACCCCTTGCTAGTACTTGAGATATAATTTCCTACTGAGCGTTCGCTCATTCCGTTTGTCCCTTTTTACTTTTCAGGTAAGTCCGACGACGATGGAAGTCCATCGGATGGGAATGATCAAGAGTGAAAGAGAGAGAGATTCTCCAAATGTCATCCAGTCTTTTCTATAGTTTCTTGAGTCAAATATGTATTCTTTTCCTTTTTATTAAACAGAGTATTGGATTTGTAATAGTCTATCCATTATGAAATAAAGGATTGGGTTATCTTGCTGTTTTGCGCATCTCTGTCTTTGTGTCGAATACACGACCACTCTGATTGACATGATTGATATAGACACGCCGCGCATCTCCGGGTATCTTCCGTGCTCGGGGCGTGACAGTCTTTGTGGTATCAGAGCCTAAGGTATTCAATTCCTAGGAAACCCAAGTCCAAGGATAGGTTTCAAAACCTTTAACCAAGTGAGAGTAGGTAGAACCAAGGGTTAAATGATCAATGAGTCCTTTATAAGATCATAGTGATATAATACTAACATAGCTATCGTAATTGTAGGATAATGGCTGCCGAACGTGCTCAATGGCGCAACATGCAGCGTACCCTTCAAGGGATGACCCAAGTGCTACAACAGGTAGCACAAGGTGGTGCTCCACGAGCTGGAAGCTTACACCAAGCATTCAAGAATATGAATCCCCCGAAGTTCATGGGATCGACCGATCCAGACGATGCCGAGCATTGGGTTCGGGAGATTGAACGTATATTCCGTGTCATGCAATGCACGGATCAGGACAAAGTCTTATTAGCTACTTTCCAGTTAGAAAAGGATGCTAGATGCTGGTGGGAGTCGATTGAAGCTACTATTGACCCAACTCAAGTTACATGGGGTGAATTCGTTGAATATTTCAACGCCAAATATTTCTCTGATAGGGTCCAGGAAAAGAAGGCCGCCGAATTTGCCGCATTAAAGCAAAGATCTTTATCGGTGGCTGATTATGAAGCACAGTTCTCTAGACTGTCTAGATATGCTAAGCATTTAATTAGCACGGAAAAGATGAAAGCCCGTAGATTTCTTAATGGGCTTAGGCCTCACTACATTACTCAATTGGCGCCTATGGATATTCAAGTTTATACTGAAATGGTGCGCCGAGCTCAGTTGCTTGAAGATGCCACGGAATTATCTGATAGGATCCGTGGGAAAGATAAAAAGGAGCAAGTCACAAGTTCGGGTTCTTTTAAAGCCAACTTTAAGAAGAGGCCCAATAATGGAGGTTCTTCCTCTCAAGATCAGAAGTACAAGAAATCCAAGCCTTTCTCTATCACCACTACCCCTTCAAACGTAGTATGCAAGCATTGTGACAAGGCTGGTCACAAAACAGAAGAATGCTGGAGGAAATTAGGAGCATGTCTCCGTTGTGGGAGTCGTGAACATCGGATTCCCGATTGTCCATTAATGAATGACCAAGACGGTGAGGGTAAACGCCCAGTGACAAGGAACGCGCGTCTTCATGCAATCCAAGAGACCGAACCAGAAGAAGAAGGCGGATTGGTGGAAGGTACATTAAAAATTTGTTCCAAATATGCACATGTCTTATTTGATACGGGTGCATCGCATTCCATTATTTCCAAGAAGTTTGCTGAACCATTACCTCTAGAACCAGAATGGATGAAGTTAATATTGTCTACTCCTCTCGGAAACGAGACGGATATCACACATCATTACCAAAACTGTGAGGTATTGGTTCGAGGAAAGAATTTTCCTATTGATCTTATCTGCTTAGATCTAAAAGAGTATGATGTTATACTAGGAGCAGATTGGTTATCCAAATACCAGGCAACGGTTGATTGCCGTGATAGCAAGATTGTTTTCAAGGAATTTTCGGAACTGACTTATACTAGTCCTAAGAGTCGAAGCAAATCCCCTCTTATCTCGCCTCTTCGAGCAAGCAAGCTCGTCAAGAAAGGATGTGTATCCTTCCTTGCTTTTGTCACTATTAAAGAAGCTAAGGAAACCAAGATAGAAGACGTTCAAGTAGTACGAGAATTCCCAGACGTATTTCCAGAAAATTTGCCGGGATTACCCCCTCAAAGAGAAGTGGCCTTCACCATTGACTTAGTCCCTGGTGCCGGTCCTGTTTCAAAGGCACCATATAGAATGTCCCCTGCTGAACTCAAGGAGTTGAAGGAGCAGCTGATGGAACTAATCCGAAAAGGGTTTATTAGACCAAGTACTTCCCCGTGGGGAGCACCAGTCTTATTTGTAAAGAAGAAGGATGGGTCCATGAGATTGTGTATCGACTATCGACAGTTGAATCATCTTACTATCAAGAACAAGTATCCACTGCCGAGAATCGATGAGTTATTTGATCAGATTTCAGGATCCAAATATTTCTCCAAGATTGATCTCAGGTCGGGATATCATCAATTAAGAATCAAGGACGATGACATTCACAAGACTGCATTCAGAAGCAGGTATGGCCATTACGAATTTGTTGTTATGCCTTTTGGACTAACAAATGCCCCTGCTGCCTTTATGCAGTTAATGAATAGCATATTCAGGCCTTACTTGGATCAATTCATAGTAGTCTTCATTGATGATATATTGATATATTCTAAGACTAAGGAAGAACATGAAGAGCATTTGAGGATTGCATTGCAAGTCTTGAGGACAAATCAATTATATGCTAAACTCAGCAAATGCGAGTTCTGGCTTGAAGAAGTGGCTTTTCTGGGACATGTCATATCCAAGGACGGTTTATCTGTAGATCCGTCAAAGGTTGAAGCTGTAAGAAACTGGGAAAGACCCACTAATGCAAGCGAGATCAGGAGTTTCTTAGGTCTTGCAGGCTACTATCAGCGATTCATCAAAGATTTCTCTAAGATTGCCGTGCCCCTTACAAGGTTAACTCGTAAGGAGATCCGATATGAATGGAGTGAGGAATGTGAAAGCAGTTTCCAAACTCTCAAGGATCATCTCACTACAGCTCCGGTCTTAGCCCTGCCAATTGAAGGAGAGAAATTCGAGGTCTACACTGATGCTTTTGGCATTGGCCTCGGATGTGTTCTAATGCAACAAGGGAAGGTCATAGCATACTCTTCTCGTCAATTGAAGAAGCATGAGGAGAATTACCCCGTCCATGACTTGGAACTGGCCGCGGTAGTATTTGCCCTAAAGATATGGAGACACTATCTCTATGGGGTACAGTTCACTGTCTACTCCGATCACAAAAGTCTCAAATATCTATTCTCACAAAAGGAACTAAACATGAGACAAAGACGCTGGCTAGAATATCTCAAGGACTTCGACTTCAGTATACAATACCATCCCGGAAAGGGTAATTATGTGGCTGATGCCCTTAGTCGAAAGCCGAGAGCAAGGATAGCCAATTGTATGATACAAGAATGGAGGTTACTTGAACAATTCTCCGAGCTCAATATAAGCTTGGACACGGAATCCAAATTTGTCACACTATCCCATGTAAGCATACAGTCAGATTTGTTATCTGAGATACAAACACTTCAGGATGATGATCCTATGTTAGTAGAAATCAAAGGCAGATTAGAAGGACAATCTGATTTTCAACTAACTTCTGATGGAAGATTATCGTTCAAAGATAGAACTTGTATACCCGATTGTCCGGAATTAAAGAAGAAGATCTTAGATGAAGCTCACCGATCCAGGTACACTATTCATCCAGGATCAACCAAAATGTACCAAGATGTAAAGAGGAACTTTTGGTGGCCTAATATGAAAAGAGAAATAGCGGACTATGTATCACGCTGTCTCACATGCCAACAGGTCAAGGCAGAACACCAAAAGCCTGCGGGAAAACTACATCCTCTAGATATTCCTAAGTGGAAATGGGAGGATATTGGTATGGACTTCATCATGGGTTTGTCTAAATCTAAAGGAGGACATGATGGAATCTGGGTTATCATTGACCGATTGACTAAATCGGCACATTTCTTGCCAATCAAAAGCCGATGGTCAATTGATGTGCTAGCTGCACTATACATCAAAGAAATAGTCAGGATACATGGAATTCCTGTCTCAATCGTGTCTGATAGAGATCCCCGTTTTACTTCTCATTTTTGGAAGGGATTACAACATTCGTTGGGGACAAGGCTCAACTTTAGTACTGCTTTTCACCCACAAACGGATGGTCAGACCGAGCGAACTAATCAAGTTGTTGAAGATATGCTGAGAGCATGCATTATTGACTTTGGAGGAAGCTGGCATGACCACTTACCTTTAGTTGAATTTGCATATAATAATAGCTACCAAGCTAGTATCCAAATGGCACCTTTCGAAGCCTTATACGGAAGGAGTTGCCGATCTCCCATATGTTGGAACGAAGTTGGAGAAAAATAACTATTAGGTCCAGACATGGTAAGGGATACAACCGAGAAGATACAAGTAATCAGAGAAAGATTACAAGTTGCTCAGACAAGGCAAAAGGCTTATGCTGATACCAGGAAAAGAGATCTTGAATTCCAGGTTGGAGATCATGTATTTCTTAAAATATCCCCTGGACGTGGCATACGAAGATTTGGTGTTAAGGGCAAGCTTACGCCAAGATTCATCGGACCATTTGAGGTACTCGAAAGAGTTGGCGAGGTTGCTTATCGCATCGCGTTGCCTCCTCAGTTGTCCGAGGTACACAATGTATTTCACATATCTATGTTGAAGAAGTATGTGCACGATCCGTCACATATTATTGAGCATGGAGATCTGATGATCCAGAAAGATCTCACATATGAACAGAGGCCCTTGAAGATATTAGATCGAGAAATACGAGCTCTAAGGAATAAGGTTATTCCCATGCTCAAGGTGCAATGGAATAAGAATCCTGAACGCGAAGCGACATGGGAGACCGAGGAATCTATGAAGAAACGATTTCCCGAGTTATTCTAAGAGGTATATGTCCTACACTCTCCGCGTGTATAATTATATATATATTGAATTTGGGGACCAAATTCTTTTAAGTGGGGGAGGGTGTAGCAACCCTAATAAATGAATAATTGAAATGAATTAAAACATATATATTACAGAAGTAATATATAAAAGGAATAGGGTTAATTGGACGAAATAAAACAAAATTAAAAATAACGCCTCTTATTAAGGCGTTAATTTATAAAGAAACGCCTCTATCCATGGCGTGAATAAAGAAAGGACGCCCACACCTGCGGTCGTCAGTTCTCACGCGACCAAATGGGTAAGTAAAATAAACGCCCCTATCTTGGGCGTGTTTTAAAACACGAAACGCCCTTTGTCAAGGCGCTTTTTAAGAAACGCCCTTATTCAAGGCGTCAATTAAAGAATACACGCCCTTACCAAAGTCGTTAATTCCATTCGGAACCGTTCGAACCCAGAACTTATCCAGGGTAAGTGATAACTATGAGAAAGAGTTCGAATGTGGTAATAACTCAATCTTGGAAATATTACTTCCAATCAAACACTAACTATTGTTAGGATTCCCAAAATCCTATAAAATCTCTCGTTTGACAAACCCTAAACCTATTTGATCCAAGCCTCTGCGACGGTAAGTGAAGAACAGAACTGTTCTTCTTTCCTTTCTTCTGTTTCGAGTATATGAAGAACTAACGTTCTTCATCTCCTTCTCTTCTTACAGGTTGAAGAAGCCTGGACTACGTGGAGAACAAGGGTAAGTTCTTCTATCTTCCATCTTCAGCCAAGCATTATAAAGAAATTTCTAACATCTCTTCATATTCCCCTGTAGGAAAGCTCTAGTGATTTACCGAAGAACAAAGGTTCTTTGACAGAACAACTCCATCCTCCGTCAAGCCCTGCCTGCTGCTATTTGCTGCTGTTAGAAGCTTCAGAGTCTAGTATTCTTCACGTTTCTCCATCAGATAATCCTCATAAGGTAGGATTTTCTCAAGTCACTGTAGCCCAAACTAAATTGATACAGTACAATAATTATCATGCATATACATGGTTTGGTTTACTATAGTTTCTGAACGACTTTCTGTTAATTTCTGGAAAGAAACGTCCTTAGCAAGGGCGTGACTATGAAATACACGCCCCAGACTAGGGCGCTACTTTACAAGTCACGACCCTGCCAAGGTCGTCAATTTTGGATTTGACGCCCTGCACACAGGCGTTAATTTCATTTAATCATTAATCACCCATGTTAAGAATTGAGTATCTATGAAATAATGATCCTACAATGATGCATGATCACATGTCTTCAAACTTGCTAATTTTATTGTCATGACCATACATTCGTTCTCCATGAATTCTATTATCCTGAAATTATTACTGCCCATGAAAATTCATGGTATCTCTTGAATTCACGACCTAGACTAGGTCGTTTTCCATATGTAAACGCCCCATCATAGGGCGTGAATTAAAAATAAACGCCCCTTACTAGGGCGCGTATCTGTTAAAATCCTGGAATATATATTCTGTGAAAATAAGAATTTAATGATTAACGCCCCTGACAAGGGCGCGTTTTTGATAATTTCTGAAAATAAATATGTTCTGAAAAATATTGTAAATAAAAAGACGCCTGCTACTGTAGTCGTCAACTCTTGAAGAAACGCCCCTGCCGAAGGCGCTTTTTAAATAAATTATTGAATTATTGTAAATTCTGCAAAACGGACCATGTGTAAACGCCCTTCTGTTAGGCGTTAATTACTTGAGAAACGACTTGACCTAAGTCGTTATTTTACTGTAAACTGATTTTTCCTCTGATTTGCTAACCGATGGTTTATATATTATACATATATATATATATATATCGGCACTATTCTCCACTCCGTGAGTATAGTCCCACTTTTCACGGTGTTTTATCGATCACACTCAATTCTCATTGACATACAAGCTCTCCTTTGGACATTCCGTTCCTTTGGACTGGCGAGTTAGTCATAGAGACCTCCGTAAGACTCCTCGTAGCCTTGGATTCCCTCAAGGCCGACTGAGCTGGTTGTACCCTAAAAACCCATTACACGATCCTTGCCATGTCAATCTAAAGAAACATGGTATACCGGCCCTTATGATTATACAAAGAGTATATCATAAGAAATTCTTGATGGGATGATGATATCATGCCATATCGCGTCGTTCTTGTAAACCCCAATTCTATGATAAGAATGAGGGTATCTTGCTTGATCGAATGTTCATGTGGACCTCAATTCTATATAAAGAATGTCCATATTGATTTGTCATGGTACCTAAGTTAAGGGAACCATATTCCACCTAGTTTTATCGACATCGTGATTATACCGTTATTATCGCCAATTTATGTCCTTTGTCATATTTTTGGACTCTATTCTGTCAAAGTTGTCATACATGTCTACAAGCTTGAATATTGAAATTCTATATTGGCTATATAAACAAGAGTGGATGTCAAAAATACATGATAAATGCCTGCGCATATAGGGCCTGATCTGGTCCTGGGAGGAGCACCCGAAAGTACTTGTGCCAATGGGAGTTAAAATGATAAGGTATCTGGCATTATACCGAGTACTTGACTTGCTTGATTGGACATTCCACACACATCTTGTACTTGAATCGTACTTGACTTTACATGAAATGCGTGGCCCGAAAAAGGGTAATTTACTTGCTTGATACATGATAGCCAAAGTTCTTGACATGACTTGTTAAACGTGCTTGCTTGAATACCTTGAATATACTTGTCATCTTGTTGGAAGTTCATGATTAAGTTCATCTTATTTCTTTGATATTACATTCTCTCTATCTTGTCGTTTCATGCGAGCATGCATAGCTTTATTGCATTCATGAAAATGTAATTACTTAAACCCCTTGCTAGTACTTGAGATATAATTTCCTACTGAGCGTTCGCTCATTCCGTTTGTCCCTTTTTACTTTTCAGGTAAGTCCGACGACGATGGAAGTCCATCGGATGGGAATGATCAAGAGTGAAAGAGATAGAGATTCTCCAAATGTCATCCAGTCTTTTCTATAGTTTCTTGAGTCAAATATGTATTCTTTTCCTTTTTATTAAATAGAGTATTGGATTTATAATAGTCTATCCATTATGAAATAAAGGATTGGGTTATCTTACTGTTTTGCGCATCTCTGTCTTTGTGTCGAATACACGACCACTCTGATTGACATGATTGATATAGACACGTCGCGCATCTCCGGGTATCTTCCGCGCTCGGGGCGTGACATTACCCACACCTTCCAAGCCTATTACCTCCACTTCTCCATCCCCTTCCACCCCACGGAGCGGGTGTGCGTTATCTTTGGTGTCCCTTGGGTCTGGTCCCCAGGGAGATAATGATTCGAGCCAAGTTTCGATTGTGCTTTTCAAGATTCAAGATGTCATTTGCCGCATGCCAATCCGGGTCCTAGTCCCTGGCTATTTTGGAGATAAAGAGCCTGCATTTTTAGAAATGTTTGCAAAGAAGAGTTCCCTTGCACTAGTGCCAGTTTCTTCACAAGCAAGGCCGGTGGCAATCTCATTGCTCGCCGGAGGATTCACTATCGATGCTGTTATTTCTCCTCGCTCCATTGCTATTCAGTTCACTGGTCAAGAGGGGTTCTCTACCCAGATGGTGCTCACTCATGCGGCCGCCAAGAGCCTGATGAATTCTATATGCAAGGGGCAGTTGGCCGTGTTTTCTGCATTCTCTAAGGACATTCTGCATCTGTTATGCAATCTCCCTCGGTTTATTAGTAAGTCGGCCACATCAACGCCGCACATTACTCCCCCTCAGTTCTGTCCTGCTTTTCTGGTAAGGGAGTTATGCTTCGTGCCCAGTTGCCGAGTAGAGTTATCGAATCTCCATGTTCTAGTGCCAAGAGATAAGACTCCATAGTTCCATGATACTCATCATCTTGAGGAGTCAGTTGCTCAAGAATGTCCACAGCATGTTAGCACCGTGAGTCTAGGGGCAACCGCCCCGATGAAGCTACATATTCATAACCGGGCTAGGTCGTCTGCCAGGTGGGCCCGTTATTTAAGAAAGTATTGCAAGACAAGAAGCCCGAAGGCCCGAGTCCGTGCCAGGCGGAGTTGTTTCAAGAAGATTTCTGTCAAGAAGAGGTGGCGACGTAAGTATAAAGGCCGTCAGTTGTGCATTCGAGGGTCCACTTCCTTCTCTCCTTCCTCCATCCATTCATCTTTTCTTTTGCTCAGTTCTTATCCTTGGGTGGTGTACCTTCCACCACCTGACTATATTGCTACCATCTTCTCCTGTCCTCACCATTCTAGGTCTCGGCCTATGTCCTCCTCTTCCCCTGATCTGGGGGCATCTTCTAGTTTTTCTCCCCGGATACATACGGATTCCGCTTCTCATCCTTTTCCCCCGACCCTATTGGGGATTCCTTGCGCTCTTTCCCCGACCTTGTCGGGTGGTTTTTCTGATCCTCCCCCAACTTTGTCGGGTGGTTTTCATTTCTTCTCCCCAACCTGGTCAGGTGTTTATGCTTCTTCTTCCCCGCCTCTGGCGGGTGATCGCTACTCTCCTTCTCCGACCACGTTGGATGATTCTTCTCCTCGTCTTTCTATTCTTTCCTCCTCACCCTTTCGGGGTTCTCACCCTTTTTCTTGTTGTTTTCGAGGCTTTAGCCAGCCTTGATCTCAGTTAATCCCTATTTATTCTGTATCGGGTTCCTTGTTATCAGGGCCTCAGTGCCTTAACGTCGGAGTTCTAGCCCTCGTCTCCCTTCCTTTTTATCCCTTCTTCGTCCAGTATGATGTCTGCCACTCCTCTGTGTTGAGGAATCCAATCCTTTGCTCTCCTTTCATCCTTTATCCTGGCAAGCAAAGGAATGCAAAGTTACTCGCGCTCCTCAAACCTTGATGATCGAGATCGCTTCAGGAGGCCGGTTTCCATGCCATGGATTTGCAAAGGTATCTTTGATTTTGTGCCGAAACATGGTATCATTGCTATTACTGTGTTATTTCTGCACGCGCTTATAATGTTGGTTCCTTAACATGATTGAGTGGCTTTAGGAGTCTTTGTTTAATTAGATCTTAACTTTGTGTCAAATAAAAAAGGTTATTTTCTGCAGCATCCTTAGGCTGGTAATAGCTCCGCGCTGGGTGTCTAGTTTCTTTCCCCGATTGTTGAGGGTGACCTTTAGGCATGGGTTTTTCACACACTACACGGCAAGCCATAGCCGATCTCTCTGAGGCGCACCGTTGCTGCTTTGGCCATACTTTGGGTATGCACAAAGGTCTTTTCTTTTCTCTGCTCGGCCAAGTGCAGGGGCAAGAGATAGATGGATAAGATGACCAACCTAGACACTCCCCAATACGAGAGAGGTCTCAAATAGGGGCAATCTTGACCCTCAAAAGTGAGCTTTCATACTATATCTGGCCAATAAGAGATACCAAAATGAGAAAATGAATCAATGCAAAATTATGAATCAAAGGCATGGCAAGAGTGGCAGTACAGTTCCCCGTGGGACGTCATGAGCCCGGTCGCATGCGTGCCTAATAAATATGGGTCTAAAAATCGAAGACACAAAGCCCCAGCACAACAGGTTATCTCTTTGAGGGGTAGTACCCTGGAAGGAATTCGAGCCTTGATATCTCCCATCCTCCACGAAGCTTGTCTCCAATTTGTCTTCTGCTTCTCCCTCTTAGGCTGGGTTGTATCCCGGGTATGGCCTTAGTAGGGGCACCGTTCTTTAGAAGCAGTTGGTTGTGGTAAGCCACCCTCACATGCACACCCTGCTTAAGGGAAGCCTTTAGTGAAAGGGGTAGGAACGTCGATCCCTGGCTAGTAGTTTGCACCCGTCTTTAGGTGCTGCAAATTGCTATGTCAAAATCTAAAAAAAATCAAATATTACCAAAAGTCTAAAAAAAATCAAATACTTCAAAAAAATCTAAAAAAAATCAAATATTGTCAAAAATCTAAAAAAATCAAATACTTTAAAATTTTAAAAAAATCAAATATTTCAAAAACCTAAAAAATCAAACATTTCAAAAAATCCAAAAAATGAAATACTGTTGAAAATCTAAAAAAATCAAAAAAAATTATAAAAAATCCAAAAAGGTGTCCTTTTCATACATTTACATTTATCTTAAGGACAGATACGTAATCTATTTGCTAAGTGTGCAGGTTGCAAGTACTCAGGCGTTCCTTACTATATCTTTGTGCTCTGCCTCCTGTCCACATCTTTGATCTGTTCTTTCCTTCTTCGATCCACTCTCTCGATCTGTTCTGAAGCTCATGTCCTTCTCAGTTTTTGTTTGCAATGATCATATCTTTATGAGAGGGCTTTGCCTCACGATTATGAACCTGGCGGTTCTGCTTCATTCTGATCTTGGGTTTTGATTAAAGGGCGTATCTGTTTATGTCTTTTATCCCGCCGTGTCCTTGTCACATGTTTATGTCCCACCGTGTTGTCCCACACATATTATTTTGTCCTTCACCGAGTGTTGTTAGTTATCTTGCACATGTTGTTATCACCCCTTTATGTCCCATGTTCTTGTCCCAACCGTGTGGTCATCCGTCATGTTCTTGTCCCAACCGTGTGTTGCCCCACCGCGTTGTTGTCTTGTCACACCGTGTTCATGCATGCATGTTGTTTGTTCATGCCATTGCATATGTGCTCGTGTGCCTTTGTTATGTTATGTTGTATTGTCTCCCATTTCATTTGACCATTATGTTATGTCGTGTTGTTTGTCGTTCAGTTGATAGTTATGTTATTTTCTCTATGTTTACACTTGCTTGTTTATCATATTTGTCTTATACATGAAAAAATCAAAAGAAATCAGAAGATGAAAAATCAAAAAATGCCATTTCGCCTGCGCAGGTAAGTCAGGTATGGCCTTCTATCCCTACTCATTGTTGCATTACTATATGGTATCTATATTATTATATTATCTCGAGAACCGGTTGGTCATTCACGTGTTCCAGGATCTGATGTTCCCCTCTAACAAAAATGATGATGATCTAGGTGCACATGTTTAATCATCGGATAGGCCGTTAGGTTGGGAAAATTAGGGAACGATGGTTCTATCACGCACGCCGTGGTTGCGGATAGTGTCTTGACCCTGATTATTCCGGTCTAGCAATACTATTCTCGAGTACTTCCTATTTTAACTTTTTTTGCATTCGTTTTGATGATTTCTTTATTTTAGCCCAGCATGCATCATGTCATTTTGAGCACGCATGCCTCGTGATCCGTTCAAGGTTGTTCCTCAGTAATGGTTAATTGCACTTCAATTCACTTGGATAAGAGATTCTCATTCCACTCTGAATTTGAACGATTTCTCTGATCTTGCCGCTTGGTCTGGTTGGCCAGCGTGATTCATGTCTGGATTTTATCTCAGTTATATTTCTCCTGCTTTTTGCGTTGTGCTCTTTCCAACCCCCTCATTGTCTGTGGATTGTGTCCCCGATGAGACTGGTCGTGCTTCCATTTTTTCCTATTAGTTTAGTTCTCCAGACATGTCTCATCCTTGTCAGCCATTCCGGGTGGGTAGTTCGGTGTTTTCGAGAGAAAACCTGTCGCTTATTGGTTATGACGGGTGTCTTTTGCCTTGATGCCCGCTTATCAATTCTCTCCGCTTCATCTTCGCGTCATCTCCATTTCACGTCGCTGTCGCTTTCACTCCATCTCCTTTCCATTTTGCCTCCACGTCGCTTTCGCTCTCTCCCTTGCAAAGTGGACATCAAGGAGGGGCATCTGTTGACACCCGTTTTTAGCCTGCAAGTTGCGTTATTTCTCTTATTCATCAATTTTGGATGTCCCAAATTACCCATTATTTTGGAGCGTTCCTTGGATGGATTTCGAGCCCATTTCATTATTCCATTCCCATTGAGCCTTGGAGATTATTATTTCTTAGAGCCTTGGAGCTTATCTTATCAACTTCCGACCTTCTGAGTCGACTTACGGCTCATTTAGGTCGACTTCCCTCAAGCATTCGGCCCCTTTCACTGCGCAGTCTTAAAAGGTGGTCCTTTTTTATCCTCTTCCTTTCTTCTATTCATTAAGTGTCCTTCACCAAAGTTGTTCCATTTTTAAAGCCCTACATTTTCTTCTTCTACGTCATTATCCAGTTCTCCACCGTTTTCAGGCCTCAATATTTTTATCTATTCTCACCCTATTTTCTCTCTCCTCTGATCGTTTTTTCATCTTGTTCTTTTCATGAAAGTTGTTCCTCTCTCGGTTATCTACAATTTCTTCTTCTACCACTTTCGCTAGTTCTGCACCGTTTGAGAGATACGCTTCAATTTCTAAAGTCACGCGAGCTTGACAGCCTACCCTTGATAAACGGTCAACTGTTGACCGTTACTGTTCACACGGTCCCGTGTGGAACGCCAACACCTATAAATGGTCAACAGTTGACCGTTCATGAACAGTAACTTTTTTAAATTTTATTTAAATTTTATTATTTTTAAAATGTTTTAGAACGGTCTCCTTGAGTTATGTCAAAAAATGGTCTTTGGAAGATCATTTACCTATTTTTGTGCCAAAGGCTCTCCGGTCCCCCCCAGTCATTAAGCGGTCACCCCATGACCGTTTATATTAAAAGGGCGGTCCTTCCTAGACAGTTTATTTCGAAAAGCGGTCTATCGTGCGACCGTCCAACTAACAGAGAGTCCACAAGTTCCTGAACTCCGTCTTCTTCGCCGCCGGATTCTAAGGTCGAACCTGTGCAACGATGCCTCTTTGTTAGGGCTCTATCTTCTAGAATCCTCCACCAAATTGACCTCAGTTTATTTCTATCTCTTGCCCTTTGTATTATCTTCAATTTGATCCATAGGGCACGACTTTTCATGCACCAGATCTCCTGGAATCTTGGCCGCAAGTTAGGGATTTACTTATTTCGTGCAACCAAAAATCCATGCAGATTAGGTTCCAGAGCCTTCTTCCAAGAGCCATAACTTTCACAATCTTCAACCAAAAAGAGTCCCGTTTGTTCCTAGCTCTTATCCTATCTATTATCTCGAGATTGATCCATAGATCTCGAGATTTGGTGGACTCTATCCTCTGAAATCACAACAGAAAGTTAGGGTTTTCACCTTTTTTCTATATAAACCTGCCTAGTTCGCCTGCGCGACGGGAGGCTCTTCTTGGACTTGGGGCGAAGCCATGCCAAATCGTCATCTCAAACCTTCAAACCCAGGCTATTGAGGGAAGTATAGGCTTCGTTTTGATACCTTATTTGCTGGATTTCATCTTCATTTACCCTCTTAACTTCGCCCATACTTTTTGCAAATCATCACGAGTTCTTGAACCTGTGCGACGGGGCGCCCTTCGTCGGCTCGGGGCGGAGTCATCCGGCATCCTCTTCATCCTCTATTGGTCTCATCTTAAAGAGGGGAGTATCTTTTTCATTTTTCATCTCTCTGGGCTCTCTTTCTTCATACCTAGGCTTAGTTCTCTCCCTCTACTTTTCACAAATCGTCACAGTTTTACACTTAGTTTTTTTTACACTGTTTCGGCACGTTCATGCATTTTCTCCATTTTAAACAACGTTTTTCTCCCCCATTTCTCCATCAAATTCCATGATTTCAAATCCTATGCATGCAAAACATTCCCACCTTGCTTTTGCACCCACTCATAGGGGTTAAAAACCCTCCCCCGGTGCGTTCTCCCCCTTTCTTTCATGCTACTTCATCATTTCGGGACATATGCTACACATGTTTCTAATGGGTTTTCTCTTATGTTTGTGACTTTGTTTTGTAAGAGACTATTGATAGAACGTGAGGCCTTTGCTTTCTAGCCGGCTAGGAAGTGAGGAGGTGCACCCACATCGGCTCCCCGCATCCCATTTCAAGCGCGATCACACGTTGTAGCGGCTTCCCGTTAGGCCGCGTCTTCCTCCATATTTTCCAAGGTACACGGCGCCATCTTCATCCTTTCTTCATCATTTTGGTGCTGTAAGTCCTTGGTGGCGATCACGGTTAGTTCTCTATTCCTTGTCACCCCTTTTCGTTTCATGCAATTTCATGTTTATATGCATGCTTATATTGTTTAGTTAGGGGGCGGGATAGATTGAAACATTTGTATCTACAATTCCGAGTACCATCGTCACCGACAATGGACCGCAATTCATCTCTTAGGAGCTTCAGGACCTCTGCAACAGGTATAACATTGCATTGCATCATTCATCTCCTTACTATCCGCAAGGCAATGGTCAAGCAGAAGCAACTAATAAAACTTTGATTAAAATTATCAAGAAAACGTGTGAGGCTACTAAATTTGTGGATTGGCCAGAAAAGCTAGTTGAAGCTCTTTGGGCCTATCGCACTTCCATTCGTACCCCTACTGGGCAAACCCCTTTCGCCCTGACTTATGGAATGGAGGCGGTAGTTCCTTATGAGATTCTCATCCATTCTCTACGAGTACAATTGGACAAGGAACTCCCCATTGATGAGCGTCGCGAATCTCTCCTTGCTCAGTTGGAACTCCTAGACGAGAAGCGTCTGGTCACCGCCGAGCATGCACGTATTTATCAAAACCAGCTTTCCCATTTTTACCAAAAAAAGGTGATTGAAAGAAAATTTAAAGTCGGTGAGATGGTAATTAAAAGAATCTTCGTAAAACCGGGTGGACCTCGTTCAAAACTTCAACCAAACTGGGAAGGTCCCTTTGTTATAAAAGATGTTCATCCTGGCAATGCTTACAGATTAATTAATGCTGAAGGTGAAGAGCTAACTCATCTTTGGAATGGTCTCTATTTAAAGAAGTACTACCCCTAAAGAAAGAAAAAAGAAGAAAAGCAAAACAAAACAAAACAAAAAAATTGAAAATTGCAGGCAGACATGGTACATGGGCCACGAACCCGAAAAATCAAAATCCTTAATTCATTCTTCAGTCTTGATGGTTTAACTTTGGGGTCAACTCCCACACTACACGCTCTACTTTTAAACTCAAGCAGTCCGAAATTCGAGGAAAGTCCGACTCAAACTAAGAGGGTAAAAACATTACCTATTCTCTTCTCTTCGGCTCACGAGAGGGAGTACGAGTCAAGGGTTACTAACCAAACCTGCCCGCCGTCCTAGTAGGTGGAAGTCAGCGCCCAAAAGGGAACAAAATGTTTAAAGCCCAAGTACAATTAGGTCTCTATTTTTAAAAAAAAAAGAAAAGAAAAAGGAAGTTATGATAAAAGAAAGCATGTCAAGAGGGCAAAGTCCTCGCAGGGAAAACCCTGGTCGTAAGCATGCATGAATAAGGGCAAAAAGAGCAACAAATTTCCCTAAGCCAAAGACCGAATCCCAATAGGCATTAGGGCAGGGGAGGAGTGTTCCCCATTCTGGAAAACCTCTCATGAGCTTCCTCAAATTATTCTTCTTTTCCCTCTCCATGGTGGGTTGTAAACTCGAAGAATGGTAAAGACTGACTAAGAAGGATGGGCTGCGAGAGAATATGAGTAGAAGCATAAGTCATTGAGCACGTTGACCCCTTCGTTAAGTTTTTCGAGAAAGATTAATGAATTTAAGATCATGATGGTGTAAGGTTTAAAGCCCGGGACTATGATTGCTTAAAAAAAATAACAACAAAAATGGAAAATAAAATTCACGCCTCTTCATATAGGCGTCATTCTCAAAATTAACGTCCCTAATTAAGTCGTCATTTTCAAAAAAAAAGATGGAAAATAAGAATTAACGCCTCTTCCAGCAGGCGTCTTTTTAAAAATTAACGACTTTCATCAAGTCGTCATTTTCAAATCAAGCAAAAAAAAATGTGTCCCATTTAAATAAACGCCTACCACGAAGGCGTCAATTTCACAATAAACGCCCGTTTGCGAGGGCGTCATTTTGAAAATTAAAAAAAATAAAAAATATATAAAGAGACAAGAAGAAATTTTTTTTTATTAAGCCGTTGTTGTGCATGTGCCTGGTTGCATTTTTTGTGTGGGCATCCTTATTTTTTAGTTAGCATTTGCTTGCTTGCATGTCACATTTTCCTTATATTCGTTTATCATTTGCCTTCATTGATTAAAGGGTTGGCCCCTTGACCCGTTATCAAGGTCAAAGTAAAGACATCCCCTTGCTTATTGAGCAAGGGGCCAAGTCGAACAGATGGATTAACCTGTTTATTCAAGTGTGAATTACAGCTACAGGCGCAGGGCAAAAGCAAAGAAAGCGAGAAAGTGAAATAAAACACAAGTCCACAAGTGCTCAGGTAACCAAAAAAAATATCTCAATCTCATATATATATATATATCATAAATATCTGAGTATAGGTGTGAGGGTGGAGAAGTACAAGTAAAGTCTCTCTCAGCTTCGCCTCCACCCTCCTCTCTCCTACTCTCGGCCTCACTCTCGTCCTCCCGACGAGGCACTCGTGGAGGGGGCATAGACCCCCGAGAAGTAGCTGGAGCTCGAACCTACTCCTCTGCCTCGCTCCTCTGCCGAAGAGAGGAACCCGCCACGAAGGTGGAACTGGTGAAGGCGTACCCTGCAGCCCGCGCTCGCTCGCGGCCTCGCTGAAGCCACTCTTCGGTCGCCCGCAGCCGCTCCTGGGTAACGGCTAGCTGGGCCCTCAAAGCTGCAAGCTCCGAACGGTCCGCCTGGTGCTCCTCGCGCTCCCAAGCGCGCTCCCTCCGCTCCATCTCAAGGGCAACCCGCAGCTCTGCCACGTCCTGAGGTAGCTCCTCTCACCGCCTCAAGGCCCTCTCGAGCTCCGTGACCCGCTGCTCGCGGATGGCCAACTCCACCCCGGCTAAAGCGGTCTGGGTAAGCGCCGCCTATAGCTCCAAAGTCTGCAAACATTTAAACAAATCATCAATTCCATATATATAATTCAATAATTCATGAGATAAGCAATAAACAACTAAAAATAAATAACTCACCCGGGTGGCCATCGCCCGCTGTCCCTCCTCGATGGAGGTAAGAGAGGCCCGGAGCTCCTCAGTTTGTAAACACCATTTTTCATGAACATATTATAAATAATTGAATGAGAGTTTAAAGTTTAAGGCATACGCGTATGGCAAGGTCGCGCTCTACTGCCTCAGCCAGTGTCACTGCTCCAGCCAGCTTCTCCGCTAGTGCAATAGTCTCCGCACTAGGTCCTCTCGAGCTGGAGGCCTCCCCTATCTCTCTCCTCGCTGCTCCCTGCTGGGCACGCTGCATTCATTGAGATTGTCAGTGGCTAATCATCAATAATTCAGGAATTCATTTGCATGTAGATAATTTAAACACTCACCAGGGTCTCAAGGTCTGCACGCGTGGCAGCCAGCTAGGCCTCTAAGCTGTGAAGGTGGGTCTGCATGTCCATCGCCACTATGTCCTGCGCATCATGCATTCATCGCATATTAGTCGCATAATAGATATACATAAGCATTTGCATTTAATATTAAAGGAAAGTGCATGCATACGTACCCCCAAGACCCTCATCTGGGGTCGGCCGGCGTAAACCTCTCAGTAGCGTCCGAGGTACTCGGAGCTGTCTGTCGCCTGTGTGGTGACTCGGGTCCCGCCGCGCTGCCAGTCGACATACTGGTCTGAGAACCGGACTCTCCAGTCGATCGCCTTCGTGCGACCGCGCGTCTTCTTGCCTATTCCTCGTGGCTCTCCTACCTCGACCCACTCCTGGTGTAGGCCGAGGGTCCTCATCACCAGCCTAAGCTGTAACGGCTCGATCTCGTTCAGGCAATGAACCCAAAGCTCATGCCCGAAGCGAGGTCGGCCCGCTACGACCCACGGCTGGCCCTCGTCGGTCATCCCCTCATAGGGTCTCCACCTCACCTACATTCACAATCATCCATCATATCATATCACATTCTATAAAATAAAAAAAAAATCTTTGCATAACATTAAGCATACGTACTAGTGAGGCGGGGAAGTCGCGGAACTCCCGTCGTAACACTCGCAGCTCGTATGCGAGTGGGGCCCCAGTCACCACTGGTAGCCAACAACGTGCTAGAGGGAAGCATCCCTCATCTCCAGGCCGTGGGTCAGCACGCCCCATCGGCATGTATAAATGGCTCCATATCTACATCCATGCATTGCATTAATAAAGCATTTGCATACATTTAAGAAAAAAGAAAAAAAATGAAAATGAAGATGCATACCTGAAGAAAAGGTGAGAAGCCACTGACAGTCGTCTCTTGACCTGTCCCGGTGGACAAGTCAGCCATCAAGTGCGCCAGCAGCGCTGCTCCCTAAGCATATCTGCCGACGCCCTCCAGGTCATCGAGTATCCCTAGGAATCGACAGTTGATGATGTCGCCCTTCGTGCCAAGCAGCAACCTCCCGAGCATCAGGAATAGGAATCTCCTCAAGTCTCGATCTGCTCTCTCCCTCTCAGCTGGGTCCTGGCAATAGGCAGCCCTAGCACCGTCTATCAGCCTCTGTGAGAACTGCTCTAGAGACTCTCTCGACCTCTGCCTAGAGTCACCTAAGCCCATAGCCATGGTAAGGTCAGTACGGTAGATGGTCCTACACTCGCTGGGCGTCTCGTAGACTGTCTCTAGCCCTAGCAATCTCTGTGTCAGCTCACTATAATCGGGTAGGGTGATCCCGCTCACCGCCTCTCCGTCTACCCTCAACCCGGTGATCCTAGCGACGTCCTCTAGGGTAGGAACCATATGACCCCACGACATCAGAAATGCCCTGCTAGTCCTATCCCATCTCTCTCTAAGCACCTGGATCAAGGGTAAGTCTGGTCTTACAGGCTCTATGCTAAGGAAAGGTCCAAACCCAATAGCATCTACTCTAGCCCTCTGGAACTCGGGGAGTCCGTAATAAGCTGCTCGGACTTGGACCCAGGAGATCCGCGTCCTCATCAACCCCTGCATGCAACAAAAAAAAGAAATAAAAATTTTCTTACTTAAGTTTTCACGTGGATCTTTGTTTAAGTTCTCTGTTTTATGACCTACCCTAGGTCGTGGTTTGATCAATTGACGCCCCTGAGGGAGGCATTATTCTAAAGAGGGTTTCTGGTAATTTCATGTGCAATTTGAATCAATGACCCGCCCTGGGTCGTTGTTTATTTAAATGACGCCCCTATGGGGAGCGTTGTTTTGAAAGTAATTTCCTAAATTCTGAGAAACTTCGAATTGACGCCCAGACCTGGGTTGTCATTTGTTTAAGTAATGCCACTGTGGAAGGCGCTGTTTAAAAGCCAATTTTCTGTCCTAAATTACAATTCTGGAAAATGATAAATTGACGACCATCCCTGTGGTCGTTGCTTAATAAATTGACGCCCCGGTTGGGGGCGTTGTTTTTCTGGGGTTTCAAAGTAATTAACATGCGAAATAAAATAAACAGAGACACATATATTGAAAATAAATGAAACGGCATGGAAATTAACAGCAAGATGGATAAACATGATAAATTTTAAAATGGCGACATGCTGCAGGGTGTGATTTCATGCATTAATTATTTTTCAGAAAATAAATTAATTGGAATTGACGACTCAGGTTGGGTCGTGGTTTTGATTGACGACACCCCTGGGGGCGTCATTTGTCTGAGTCACTATTTTTCCAACCGAGGGCTATGGAAATAATGGAAAATGGAAATAAAATGAAAAATAAAATCAAAAATTGAGAGTTTGGGGGCCTACCTTGCGTCGTTCGGGCACGATCAACCCTCCCCGGATGATTTGTCTCGGTTGGCGTGGTCGTCGGGGTTGGCCGGGTCGTAGGGCAACCGCCGCCGCCACCGGCGATTGTTCTCCTTCTCCTTCTTCTCCTCCTTGTTCTTCTTCCCATCCTTCCTCATCTCCTTCGTCTTCTTCATCGTCGTCCTCGTCTTCATCATCATCACCATCATCTTCATCTTCTTCTTCTCCATCTTCCCTTTCTTCTTCATTGGTTTCCTCTTCGTGCTCCGCCGCCGGTGCTTCCTCGGCCTCCGTGGGAGGAAGCTCCTCCACGGCGTGTCCGTCTTCCACGTCCACCACGTCGGGGGCTGTGACCCTTTGACGCTGGAGAGCACTGCCCGCCATGGGATCAAGAGAGAGTAGGGAGAATAGAGTGAGAATGAGAGAGATAGAATGGAGGGAGAATGGGGGTTCGGTTAGGGTTTGCAGAAGAGAAAGGGGAAGAAAGTGAACGACGGAAGGAGAAGAAGGAGAGAAAAGGGGTTTAACGGTCGAAAAGAAATGACGCCCTAATGGAAGTCGTCATTATATAAATTGACGGTCTGAGGAGAGGCGTGGTTTGAAGATATGGCGACATGAGCTGAGGCGTCATTTAATCTTGCATGGGAACTTGTAACCGGCGTCAGGCACATTAATGGGCAAGTGATTGATGTGATTGATCGTCATCATTACTTTTGAAATTGACGACGGTGTTGGCAGGCGTCCGTTTATTAATACACGACATACATGAAGGCATTATTTATATAAGATTAAGGAATTATTTTGAAAATAATTTGAAGAATTTGAACCGCTTAACACCTTATTTGGAGACGCGAATTAAGAGACGCCTATTTCTGAGGGCGTCAATTGTGATTTTTGAATGGTTTTAAGGAATTGATTTAATGACAATTGACGACATCATCTGAGGCGTTATTTAACCAATTGACGCCCTTTATGAAGGTGCTGCTCAGGACAGAGAACCCTTATCAGACAGAATCACATGAATTACAAGATATAATCATATAAGCTCATTGTTTTGGCTCAAAATAAGAAGAGAATCTTTATTTCATTAAGGAAAAATCATGATTACATTTATTGAGTCATCATAGGCCTTATCTTCCTAAGTGCTAATACATAAGATTTGCATTTATCTTCTTCTTCTTCTACATATGTTTTGGACTTTTGGAGTAGTCCAACCTTCCATTGAGCCATTATGGTCTTGACTTCTTCTTGATCTCCACTTGAGCATAGTTCCCTTCTCTTGAGTGGAGGTAGATGAGAAGGTTCTTCAAAGAGGTGCCGAGGTAGCCCGAGTTGTGGGAGGCACCGGTGTGCATTGTAGAGGATGAAGTCGCTCCCACCGATCAACCGAAGCTCTATGCCGGAGGAGAGCCTTGAACGGAGTTCTTGGGTCTTGAGAAACCCCGGTGTGCAAGTAAAACCACTCTTAGGCATGGTATTGAAGTAGTCTCTCCAATCTCCTCATTTCTTTAGCTTAGGAACCTGATTGATTACTCTCTCACATAAGCCCAAAGAATCCGTCATGTATCGGAGGGGGCTCTTGGAAAAGATTTTGGAGGCCGCTTGGGTTGCTTGGCAAGGATCAAATTTGAAGTGGAGATCTACCCAACAAGATAGAAGAAGCATAGACCCGTAAAGGGGCCGTCCCGATGAAACCGAGGTAAGCCCATTGTATAGGTTGGCTAGTACCGCTGGACCTATTCTTTTTCCCTCCCACATGCTAGCAATGGCACTTAGGTGGTGTTCTTCTAGATGGTCTTCCATTGAAGGGAAGAGTAGAGCTCCCGCTATGCATATAACAAACCCCTTCATTACTCTCTCCAATAAGTCTTCATCTTCTTGGGCCTTGTTCATGTTCTTGAACACCAATGAAGCTAGTTTCAAAAGGTTGATTCCTTTATGGGCTTTAATTTGATTCACTAAATTTGGGCTTTGAACAAGGCTAGTGAGTATGTCATGAGCTTTTATTAGTTTGGTCATGTGAGCCATCTTTGACTCTTCTCCTTGTTTCATTTTTCTTAGCCCTAGGAGCATCTCTACTTCCTCTAGGAGTATGGTAGCTTCAAAGGTTGGAAAGAGGAAAGTGTGGGTATGAGGGTGCCATAGTTCTATGAGAGCTCCAATTGAGGCCCAATCTAGGTGAATATCATTGTAATGAGTAGCATGGGTTATAAGTCCAAGAAGGTGCCATTTAGAGAGAAAAGATTTCATGTCTAAGGAGAGTTTAGAAAGGAGTAAAGGAAGCCATTTAATCTTCAAAAATCTCCTTGGTCCTGGGATATTTGGGTAATCCTGAAAACAAAGAAAAGAAAAGAAAGGAAGAAAGGAGAAGAATGTAATCAGAATTTTTTTAAAAAAAAGGAAGAAAGGAAGAAAAGAAATGAAAATTTTTAACAAATACTTACTTGGTCTTTGGCAATTCTCCCACTGATATGGCTGGGAACTTCACAGATCTTTGGAAAACTCATCTTACGCTTTTTAGAAAGCCTTTGCATCTGCATCATCGTGTTCATCTTTCTCTCGCTAATTATGTCTGCTCTGTTAGTCTTCTTCGGTTCTCTGTCTGCTTAATAGTTCTGATGTGCTTAGAGGATGAACAGTTGCCCTTTTTATAATGTTTTGAACGCTAACATGTATCACGGTTTGTGTCTGAATAGAACGAGTTGCTGGAAGCTCAATTCCGAGCAGAAAATGAAAAACAGTTAATTGACGACGCGACCATTGGCATCATTTCTGTAATTAACGACATACTCAGGGTCGTCATTTAAGTAACGCCTCTATGGAGGGCGTCATTTACGTTCCAATTGCTAATCAAATGCTTATTATATTTAACGCCCCAATGACCGTCGTCATTTCTTATTTTGACGCCACTTTTCAGGGTCGTCATTTCTATAGCATTTTGCTTATTCATGAACTTAAGTGCTATTGTATCTTGATGTAATTATTTATATTGAGCACTTATGATCATATTGTGAACTGTCTTGAGCTGATAATTCTTTTGAT
Organism: Amorphophallus konjac; assembly: GCA_022559845.1. Taxonomy (NCBI): domain Eukaryota; kingdom Viridiplantae; phylum Streptophyta; class Magnoliopsida; order Alismatales; family Araceae; genus Amorphophallus; species Amorphophallus konjac. The sequence continues at coordinate 174,551,181 of CM040121.1, forward strand.
GAGCTAATGAGTTTTGAAGTACAGAAGTGCAGGTCATACAAGTCTGGAAATGCTCGGATTATTCTATTGGCAACATCACTTCACTCTTGTATCTCTCCTGTATGCATTGTTACTATATGATATCTACGCTATTATAACATATCAAGGACCTTGTGGTTCTGATAAACCTGGAATTTGAGTTCCCCTTCATCAAAAATAGTGATAATTCCAGGAGAGTCTTGATCACACGGATAGGCCGTTGAGTCATCTAAGGTTTGGGACGATGGTTCCACTTTCCGAGTTGATGCGAGGACAAACGGGCTTCGGCTTAGTGTCAACATAGAGATCTGGATTCTTGATCAAATCTCGATGGCTTAGCAATATTATCCTTGATTATTTTCTATTTTTAGTTTTTTTTAATTTTTCCTTTAGCCCAGCATGCATCATGTAGGACTTTGAGTTTTAATGATGAAAATGTTCATGTTACGTCAATAATGAAGGTCACTCGCTCCTAATTGAGTTGGCATGAGATATTCCAATCCAAATCAAGTACTTTATTCTCCTTGAAGCCGCTCAGGCTGGTTCCTTGAAAAGCATTCATTTGCTGGGTCTTTATCTCAATTCACTTTATTTCCCTGCAAACCTACCTTGGTTGTAGCACGTCCACATTGGCTGGTAACCACTCTCCAATGGTATCTTCCCTTTCGTGCCCTCGCACACATTTTTAGTTTAGTCCCTTTTATCCAGCTGATCGATGCTTTCTTGTAATCTTCCGGAGTTGTTTCATTCAGAGTTTTGGAAAGATTTCCAACGCTTAGTGTCGAAGGCGTGTCACATCACACCTTGGCATCTACTTATCAGTTCGTTCCACTTCATTTCACTTGTTTCACTTTCGTTTCATTCTGTCTCACTCCCTTGCAAAGCAGACGCCAAGACGGGGCAGCTGTAGACACGCTAAAATCGATACTATGTTGAGTAAATCTCATGTCACCATGTGACGCCCCAAAGTGGACTTCAATATTGATTTAATATGATGTTTTTCTATTTTCTATGTGTTAATTGTGGTTTCTTGGCTCTTTTCTTTAATAATTGAATTAACGCCTTGACAAGGGGCGTCATTTAATTGACGGCCAAGGTAGGGGCGTGTTTTAATAAATGGACGACTGCGCCTAGAGGTGTTGTTTTCTAGATTTTTACGAATCCTAACCAAAATGAAAAATCAAAGAATTGACGTCCCGATGAAGGGCGCTTATTATTTAACGCCCATACTAGAAGGCGTCATTTCAGAATTTTTAATAAGGAAAGTCATTTGTTGCCATAATTAAATCCAGGAATTGACGCCCCTGTGAGTGTCATCATTTTAATTAACGCCCTTGGTGATGTCGTCATTTTTAATTGACGCCCTTTGAGAGGTCGTCATTTCCATGTTCGTCTCCCTTTCACCTGCTTTTTTCCAGTATTGATCCTTCCCCCATTTTACTCCTTGTGTTTGATTGGGAAGAGGGTTTCTTATTGGAGGTCCATTACCTTGTTTTAATCCTATTATTACAAGGATTTTTTGGGCTATAAATACCCCTAATGTTCTTCTCTCGCGCGGGCGTGAGAGAGCAGTGCAAGAATAATACGATAACAGAGAAGAACCGCTGTGAGTTTTAACAAAAAGGAGAGTTTTGTGTTTTGCAGGTTCTATCTTCAAGTGATTTCTTCTTCCTCCTGGTGGTTGATTCTTCTTCCACAAACGGTCTTCAGCTGCTGATCAACTACTTCTTGTTTTCTCTCCCAGTACTGCTGCACGCACAGTAGAGAGGAGATCTTGCCTTCAATTTCTCTTACTAACATTAGCATCATCATACTTCTTTCTAGCTATCCTGCTAGAAAACGTTGCCACTTTCACATCATATCTTACTTTCATATATCATTACATTCATATTCTCCATACCTTTGTTACTCCTTCCAAGGGGTTTAAAAACCAAAACACACAAGGTGTGTTCATGCTTCGTTTGAGCAATTTCATACTTTTAGAGCAGTGATACTACACCTTTTGGCTAATCCATTCTTTTCACTTGTTTGGTGTGTTTTTACAAGGGTAATCAAGCTAAGAACCCCCGTCATCGGTCGGCCGGTAGAAGGAGGAAGGAAAAGTCCACAATCTCACCCGCTCAATACAAGGTACATGCGATCACTTTTATTCTTCTTGAGGTAACCTCTCTGGCGATCACTTTTCCCCTTAGCATCCTACGCATGCTCCCCTTTTCTCCCCTTTCCCTCTCTTTTTCCTTTTTTTTTATTCTTCTTAGTTTTCCCTTAAGTGGATTTCTTAGAATCTACAGCTACTGCGATAGCTGTTCCACCACGTTGCATGAAGGTTTCTTCCCCCTCTGCTGTTGAACGTGCTATTGCAACTGCGTTCTTCATCATCTTTCGGCAACCTCTTCTTCCTACTATTGTTCTTCTTCACCTGCTAAAACATCGTTACAAGGTAGGCAATCTCCCAAGTCAAATCAACACTAAATAGCATGTTAGATTATCTCTTCCCAGATGCAAATCATAGACATTAATCACCTGCATGGTTTTAATTATACCACACTTGCATGTTTTATTTTAGTAAATTAATAACTATAGCACGTTTAAAAATTCTATCCATGTAATCAAGTATCTAAAAATTTTAAAGTATAAATGATTAAAATCTTTATATTTTTCTATGATTTTCATGCATATGTAAGGTAGTATTAATCGGTTAACGATGTGGTTATCTAATTATATGAAGATTTGTAACCAACACGGCGAATTACAGAATTTACTGTAGCGAGTTAGTTTGAGAGTTTTACTTTGTTGGCTTGTTCGGGGGCGCCGGAGCGTTTTTTGGACATGAAATTTTATAGGCGTACTATTGGGGTGGAGACCGAGGTAGTGAAGGTGGTACCTCTATTTTCCGATCCTCCTAGACCAAAGTAGCCCATCTCTCAACCAAATTTTTTTTTGAACATCCGGTTAGGTAGAGTTTTTCGAGCCCGTCATTTAAGTATATAGATTGCGCGATTCCGATGTGTATACCTTGAGAACGGAAGTTTCAAAGATTTTAAACTATTTAATGAAATAACGACCATATATATATATATATATAATATGTAATCTTTAACCATATTTTTGAAAATCTGTATCTACTAAACTATGTAACATAAAATTATAAAAATTATATATCTAGAATCCTCATATTTTTCTCCTAATTATCATATATTCTATTTCCCTAAACTTTTTATATAAATAAATGTATCTTTGAATGTATATTTTGAAATTATTTAATTAAATAGATATTGACGTGAATTCTTGTGAGATAAATTAAGTTAAAAATCATAGAATTGATGTCCCTCCAAGTGGACGCTAATTAATAAATGACGCCACCCACGGGCGTCAATTAATATAAGTTTTTTTAATTATAGTTAATTATAGAATTGGATGGACGTAAATTCTATAATTAACGCATTCATGTTCTCACCGTTTTCTTCTGGTCTTGACCCATACCTCGGGTCTTTTGGCACTCTCATCTCACGTCAGTAGATGGAGTCCCTGTTTCAAGATTGGTTCACGTTATACACCTCAACTCTCGGTGACATACGAGCCCTCCGTTGGACATTCCGTTCCTTCGGACTGACAAGTTAGTCATTGGGACCTCCGTAAGTCTCCTCGTAGCCTTGGATTCCCTCAAGGCAGACTGAGCTGATTGTACCACAAGAACCCTGGAACCCTGTTAGTCATGTCACTCTAAAGAAAACATGACACCAGCCCTCATAGGACGCTGTTATGGCGTTTCTGTGAGAGATCTATCTATATCTGACTCATAAGGTGCTAATTTGATTAGCGACTACATTGGTTATCGTCGTTTTCTGTCGTGAGCATGTTGAAGGGGTAACCTTTTTGGCGGGCGCTTAGTGTAAAAGAAACCGTATTGTGGAGGCACAAATTCTTCAATGCTTTGTTCAGGGAATGAGTGACCACCACTGTGGGTGCGACTTCTTAAATATACGCTGCTCTGACGAGACGCCAATCTCCCAGATTTCTCGAATTGTCTCGATTTTTGTGTGCCATCATACTAGACTTGTCGAGGTCTATCTTGAATCTCTGTTCAATGAAATCTACCCTATTATTCGTACATGCTTGATCCTTGAAATTCTTTGCCGTTAATATGGAATTAGTCTAGACAAAATGTCAGGGGCTATGGGTCCCAATAAAATGACATTTAAATGCTACGGGTCCTAATCTGACCCTATTGGGCGAGGCAAAGTCCAAATGTTTACTGGTATACGATGATCGAGTGCTGGCATTCACTGCCTATAGTTGTCTATAACTTATTTCCATGAGGGGCGGTCATATCTTCGTGATTTCCCCTTAGCGCATTAGCCAATCCTATGTAGTGTTAGATGTGCAAAAGCTCACGTGATTGTGATGATCGGGAGCAATTGCCATCATAGTACACCCTTTCACAACTTATTGTTCATCATGATAAGATCTTGAATTACCTTATTAGAGGGGCTATCATATTATCGTGACTTTCTCTTAGTGTCTTGGCAAACTCTATATAGTGATAGTAGAAGTGATTGACTTACTTCTACATTGTTTATCATGAATGTTCTTGAATTATCTTATTGAAAGTACCTGTTATCTCGTCATGAAAGTTCTTGATATATTCTTTCAACAATCTACTTGTTCTTATATCTCTTGAAAGTGTCCAACGACTTGTCTACTCTTATAGTTCTTGAATTTATCTCGTGCCATTATAGTTCTCGATTTCTATATCTTGCATGACCTGCATGAGCATGTTAAACTGTAATTGACTTAAAGTTAGCTTGGGGCATGAGATATTAAGTCCTACTGAGCATTCGCTCACCCTGCGTTTTTCAATATTTTTCAGGTCATGACCCTAGCGATGACGAGACCGAACATGATGGGCAAGGGCAAGAGTGATGAGTACTCCGACATCTAGATGAACCGTCTAGTCTGGTTGTCTTGCATCTTATGTCTCATTGTAATTTTTCTTTATTGAGTCTTTTCTTTTATTGGGTCCAAATTGTAATGAACTTATATTTGAAATGAAATTTGTTATTTTGTCCAAATTGTGTTTTGTGGAATGGCTATACTCTGATCGACTCGACTGTTTAACTGTCACGTTCCTAGCAAATGACACGTTCCGCTGCTATCGGTTCGGGACGTGACATTAAAGAGTCTTAGGGCCGCTTTGTTATTGGAATGGGGACGCCGTGTTCGACCCCAAAGGTTCGAACACGGTGCCCGGGGTTGAACAAGGTGGATATATGTGAGGGGGGTGTGGGCCCCAGCCGCTTTTCTCTCTCATCATGCAACGTATTCCTATCCTAATCGAGAAATAAAGAGGCCCTTAGAGTTTGTCCTTTGATCTTCTTTGTGAAGTCTATAAAAAGAGTCTTGTAGTCCTTATTTAAAGCAAGAGAATGAAGAAAAAACCAGTTTAGCTTTGGCTATGAGTGTTCTTCCAGATTTTTGGAACCCCAGGTGAGAGGCCCAACCCCACTTCGCCCCGCCATGGAGGTCGTCCGTAAAGCTCCGGTGCATCGTCTTCGAGAAGAGGATGGGTGTGAAGCCCCATCGAAGCTCCACGATCTTCCTCTTTCACCGTTCAACCGCCGTCATCGTCCATTACCACCACCACCACCGCCGTGCCAACTGCAACGCCTGCAACCGCCATCACCGCAGAGAAGAATTGAAGAGCGCAACTGCGTTGTCCCTGAGATGGGGATGGGTGTGAGGCCCCGGCCGAGCTCCTCCATTATTCTCTAGTCACCTCGCCTTCCTGCTCTCTGGTTGACAGTTTGAAGTCCTTCCTCGACCTCGTCTCACATCAAATGGTATCAGAGCAAGTCGTTCGGTTTGTCCCAACAAGCCGGGGTCCTGCGATTCGAGATTCAAGATTCGAGGTTCGAGGTCGAACCTTCTCCAAGCGGAGGGGTTTGACGGGATCATCATCGACATCGGACTTGATCTTCCGTCTTAAAATATTTGTAATTTTTTTTATTTTACATAAGGGTCTTTGAAGTTTACCTTTTGATATCCCTAAGTGTCTTTAAGGGAGTTATAATGAGTCATAGGTGTCTTTTCATATTTCTAGGCATCAAAGAGTCTTAGAGTTTTTAAGGGAGTTATAATGAGTCATAGGTGTCTTTTCATATTGCTAGTCATTAAAGAGTCTTAGGGTTTTTAAGAGAGTTATAATGAGTCATAGGTGTCTTTTCATATTTCTAGGCATTAAAGAGTCTTAGAGTTTGTCCTTTGATCTTCTTTGTGAAGTCTATAAAAAGAGTCTTGTAGTCCTTATTTGAAGCAAGAGAATGAAGAAAAAACCAGTTTAGCTTCGGCTATGAGTGTTCTTCCAGATTTTTGGAACCCCAGGTGAGAGGCCCAACCCCACTTCGCCCCGCCATGGAGGTCGTCCGTGAAGCTCCGGTGCATCGTCTTCGAGAAGAGGATGGGTGTGAAGTCCCATCGAAGCTCCACGATCTTCCTCTTTCACCGTTCAACCGCCGTCGTCGTCCATCACCACCGCCACCACCGCCACCACCGCCGTGCCAACTACAACGCCTGCAACCGCCATCACCGCAGAGAAGAATTGAAGAGCGCGACTGCGTCGTCTCTGAGATGGGGATGGGTGTGAGGCCCCGGCCGAGCTCCTCCGTTCTTCTCTAGTCACCTCGCCTTCCTGCTCTCCGGCTGACAGTTTGAAGTCCTTCCTCGACCTCGTCTCACATCACAGGTCTTCCAAGATTTTCTTTTCTTGGTATCAAATATAGGAAACATCCTACCATTATTTCATCTCTCCATGCTTGCAAACTCATTTCGCAAGGGTGTGAAGCTTTTCTTGCCTCCGTAATCATTACTGAGTCCAAGGAGATCACCTTAGATGATATTCCCATTGTGAATGAGTTTCCCGATGTGTTTCTATCAGATTTACCCAATTTACCACCCGAAAGGAAAGTAAACTTCTCCATTGAACTCGTTCCCAGAGCAGCACCTGTTTCAATTGCTCCCTATAGGATGTCCCTTACAGAACTCAAGAAATTGAAGAAGCAACTTCAGGAGTTATTAGACAAGGGCTTCATTCGACCTAGCACATCCCCTTGGGGTGCACCAGTTTTATTTGTCAAGAAGAATGATGGATCTCTCAGGCTATGCATCGATTACCGGCGACTAAATCAACTCACTATCAAGAATAAATATCCGTTGCCGCGTATCGATGAGCTCTTTGATCAAAATTTGGGAGCAGAATATTTCTCCAAAATAGACCTTAGGTCAGGTTATCATCAGCTCAGGATCAAACACGAAGACATATACAAGACTACTTTCCGGAGCCGATATGGGCACTATGAATTTGTGGTAATGCTGTTCGAGTTAACCAATGCCCTGGCAGCATTTATGCAACTTATGAATAATGTCTTCAGACCTTATGTCAACTGATTTATGGTCGTCTTCATTGATGATATTTTTATATACTCCAAGACTAAGGTGGAACATGAAGAACACTTAAGAATAGCCTTGGAAAGACTAAGAGAGCACCAACTCTACGCAAAGCTTAACAAGTGCGAGTTCTGGCTTAAGGAAGTCTATTTCCTTGGCCATATTATCTCAAAGGAAGGGATCATTGTCGATCCTTCTAAGGTAGAAGCGGTTAAGAATTGGAGCCGACCGACGATCGTATCTGAAGTTAGAAGTTTTCTGGGTCTGGCTGGTTATTATAGGCGATTCATTAAGGATTTCTTAAAAATCGTTGTCCCTTTGACTAGACTCACAAGAAAGGACAACCTGTTGTGTAGTGGACAGTGGATCTAGAGGGGAGGGGTGAATAGATCTGCCCCTCTTTTCGCAATGTAATCCTCTATATAGCTGGATGAGATAAATTGCAGCGGAATATAACTAGCTAAACGAAGGACACAACGATTTGCTTAGCAAGATGATTACTAATATATCGATTCGAACCTAAGCATGTATTTAGAATGAAGCAATCACACAAACAAATCACAACACATGAGATTTTAAGGTGGTTCGGACTGAATCCCCAGTCCTACGTCCACCCCTCACCAAATCTGGTGAGGCTCCACTAGTGCCACGCACTGAACCGTAAATCAGAAAGACCACCGATTACCTTCCTACTAACCACCTGGTAGGGACGTCAACAACGCAGATCAGACAACCTTCGATTGCCTTCCTACTAACCACCGGTAGGGACGATTCTCAGATTCAATTGTTTATATGAAATAAAAAAGAGAACAAATATGAAATCACTCAAACAAGATATAGAGTATGCTTAAAGAAAAGAATCTTGTCTGAGTTGCAAAAGCTTGAATCGGATGCTTTGACGGTGTCTTCTTTCTTGCGGGATGATCTTCCTTGAACCTCTTCTAGTTGATGAAGAAGACGATGGATGTAGCTTCAATCTTCCTTTTGATCTTCTTGAGTCGATGAAGAGGATGTAGAAGATGTAGGATGCAGCTTAGATCACCCTTGAGAGCCTTGATTCCTTCTTCTTCCTTGGAGGTTGAGATGGCTTCAGATATGGACTTGAATGCCTTGGAATGGATGAAGAACTTCCTCCCGAAACACTGTTCACGGAGGTGCTATAGTGCCTCGAAAATATGCTCCCTTGATCTCCCTTGAAGCCTTGAAGCATTGGGGTTTCCAACCCTCTTGTATTGGTTTTATAGACCTTGAATGGTCTATATACAAGCCTCAGACCAGATCCACAATTTGTGGGTGATTAGGTGACTTTTGGATTAAAGAAATCCATGTTGAATGGCCCTTTTCGAAGTTGGAAACAAAGTCAACATTGAAGGCTCGGGGCTGGCAGTCGACCTGCAGCTCCTGGCGGTCGACCGCTACTATGAAATGCTGTAGACGAATGGCCCCTGGGATTTCCGGTCGACCGCCCCTGTGCTGGCGGTCGACCGCCAGCTGGGCAGAACCCGGATTTTCCCGGGTTGGTCCGTTAACTATCTTAGCTCTGCCGCTTAATTCCTTTAGTAGTTCGTTCATGTCTGTGGCAAGAACTTTGATTGTCTTGAAGTTTTATTACTGAGTCTTCAATCAAATTTTTGTTCCGAGGGCTCCGCCCCCGGAAACCCCCGCAAGGGGCGCTGCCCCCTTGACCCTCGCGACCTGACCGGGCAGGTCGATCCCCGCGACCTGACCGCGCAGGTCGATCCGCGTGCGAGGGCGCAACATTGAGCTTTCACTTGTCCATTCATTTGCATATCTGTCATGAACACAACAGCACATATGTCAGTCATATAAGAGTGAAAAACAACAATGACTAATAGTGTTTAGCCATTATCAAAACCAAGAATACCACAGAATGCATATGACCATAGAATGATGTCGAATGACCCAAGTGACCACAGAATGACTCAAATGACTTCAAGGACACAACATTCTCCCCCTTTTTGATGATGGTAACACTGTGAGTCATTATGTGATGTGAATGTCTAAAATGACACAAGTTATAACAAATGCAATATATGCAGCTCAAGATTCATGATAGTAATAGCATGGGAATGCAATTATGAATGCAGATATGAATGCTATGCAATATGCAAGCCCCAAGCCCCATCACATACACATATGAGATGCAAAGGGAGCAATGGATTCTCTCCCCTTGGACTCTCCCCGTACACCATTCACACTACCCCCAAAGACAACGCGATAACGCATACCTAACGCAACAAAGGACTCACACAAGCCTTTCTCCCCCTTTGCCAACAGTAAAAAGGAGTAATGAGGTGAAATATCTATGAGACCAGAGCTGAAAGGAGTGAAGTGCAAGCCATTATATGCAAGCCTGAAACAGACCGTGAGCAACATATATGGTTCAAATCTAATGAAATCTGAATTCATCAACAGAGTTCGAAAAGCAACTACCTTCAAGATTTAATAGAAATGAACCAAAGATGCATATCATGGCAATGTTTAACCGTCCCTTGTCTTATATATCCATAAGCAGTAACTACAAAGGGAATAACACAAAAGCATGTATTGAGGCTAAACAAGCAAGATTGAAGTATGGAATGTTATGAGTTCAACAAATTTGATTTTCAATATCTTTTGAATTTGAAGGCACATGACTCACTTTATACGAGCAATCAAGTCTAGTTCATGCCTCCTAGCCGTAAGAATACACGTTGTTTAGACGCCAGTATCCCTAGGTATTTGGCAAGACTGACGGTTATGCTTCAGAATGAACAGAGATAGCAAAGTCACGTCATGACATATCTAATCTCATTTCTTTGATGAGAGGATATATTTCTCAGCAATTATGCCAGTGCTCTGCCTAGAGTCCAAATAGAATGACGACAGAGATAACAGAGGCACATCATGACATATCATTTGTCACTTGATTTTGATGACATGACATGTTTCTCCGTGCAACAATATCATTGCTCTATCAAAATGATTTTCAAGAATTCCAGCTCATCAATATGTTTAGAAGCAATACTAAGCCTGAGTGTATCACCAAAGTTGTCAAGACATTTGGATTTTCAGATTTCAGGATAGTCATGCAAAACACAATATGTAGTCTCTAGTTAAGGTCTATTAAAGCTTCAGAACATAGATGATTTCAAACAAGATATATCAGAACTACAAGGAAATCATTAAATCTGAACCATTTTCATTGAATGGACAATCATTAGGGCATATAATAGAAAGCTCTTACACCATATGTCCATCTGTCTCGTGAACTCAAACCAGACTGTAAGCCACTGAAATGCAGTTTGCAAGAGGTTATGAGAATCAACAAAACTCCCCCTAAGGATATGCAATGGATACGCGAAGAGTTATGTGTGCAAGCAAGTGTAATGATAAGTGTTAAGAGGAGAATGACCTGAAACATGCAGGGGTTGACATGAAATGCATGACTCAACACCTGGTTGTACACTTATTAAATGCAACAGAATGAAGATGAAATATATGCATGAATGTTGCACAAGGATAACTCCCCCTTACTATATGGCCTATATGCAATATTGACACATGGTACTTGGCGGAGGTGAAACCTCACGCATATTGAGTGCTTCGTGACAAGCATAGCCTGCCCTTCCATACATCAACATTTGATATACCATGGCCATGCAAGAATGATGCGACACAAACCATGCAATGCATTGTGAACATAAATTCAACTTTCTTATGCAACTACATGCAATGCGACACCATATGTAAAAAGACATATTGACATATAAACAATGCATGAATACCAACGTGCAAAACACACAACTAATTGAATATGATCATCATTTCAAATTCTTATTGGCCTGATGTCGGTAAAGACCAAGCTCCCTTCTGAGTGTTGAAAACCTGTCATTACACAAGGGCTTGGTGAAAATATCAGCAATTTGATTTAGAGTATCAACAAAATGCAGTTCAAAATTTTTCTTACCGACCTCATCTCTAATGAAGTGATGCCTAATCTCAATATGCTTAGTTCTAGAGTGCTGGACTGGATTTTTTGCAAGGTTGATAGCACTAGTGTTATCACATAGAATCGGGACACAACCAAGATCCACCAAGTAGTCTTGGAGTTGATGTTTAATCCACAACACTTGGGTGCCACAGCTCCCCGCAGTAACATATTCTGCCTCCGCGGTTGAGAGGGCAACCGAGTGTTGTTTCTTGGAGGCCCAAGAAACTAAACACCCGCCTAGAAACTGGTAATAGCCACTAGTACTCTTGCGATCCAGCTTGCATCCAGCGTAATCCGCATCAGAATAAGATATAAGAGATAAATCACATGATGACGGATACCACAATCCCAAATCTTGAGTGCCGGCAAGATATCGAAGGATACGTTTGACGGCAGTCAAATGGGATTCTCTAGGACTAGCTTGAAATCTAGCACAAAGACATACACTAAACTGGATATCTGGTCGGGATGCAGTCAAATAAAGCAAAGAACCAATCATACCTCTATAGACCTTTGCATCCACCAATTTACCATTTTCATCCGAATCCAGTGAAGTTGAGGTGCTCATCGGAGTTGCAATGATTTTGCTATTTGTCATGTCAAATCTTTTTAGCAGCTCCTTGATGTATTTGGCTTGGCTTATGAAGCAACCATCTTCTCCTTGGTTGACCTGCAAACCGAGAAAGAATTGAAGTTCTCCCATTAGGCTCATCTCAAATTCGCTAGTCATGAGGTTAGCAAATTCCTCACACATTTCAGATTTTGTAGAACCAAACACAATGTCATCAACATAAATTTGAACAATCAAGATGTTCTTACCTTATTTCTTGGTAAAAAGTGTTTGATCTACCTTACCTCGTGTGTACCCTTTTTCAATGAGGAACGAGCTTAGTCTCTCATACCAAGCTCTTGGTGCCTGCTTAAGTCCATAAAGCGCCCTGTCTAGCTTGTATACAAAATCTGCATTGTTAGAATTCTCAAAGCCAGGGGGCTGCTCAACATAGACTTCTTCTTTGATCAAGCCATTCAAGAAAGCACTTTTGACATCCATTTGATAAAGCTTTATTCTAAGGGAGCATGCAGAGGCAAGTAAAATTCTGATGGCTTCGAGTCTAGCAACAGGGGCATAAGATTCATCAAAGTCTACCCCAAACTCTTGATTATACCCTTGAGCCACCAATCTAGCCTTGTTTCTTATTATCTTGCCATCCTCACTTAGTTTGTTCCTAAAAACCCATTTAGTGCCTATGACAGATTGTGATGAAGGTCTAGGAACAAGATGCCAAACTTTGTTTCTTTCAAACTGGTTTAACTCGTCTTGCATGGAATTTATCCAGTTTTCATCTTTTAATGCTTCATCAATATTTTTGGGTTCATGCTACGAGACAAGAGCAAGTTGATCTAATTCTTCCACAATTTTAAAATGTGACCTAGTTCTAGGTGGGTCATTCAAGCTACCAATGACATTCTCCAAGGGATGATCCTTAAGAATTCTAATATTTGTAGAATCGTTACCTTCTCCTGGAGCTTGATCCCTTGCATTGCTTGATTCAGCTAGGTCACCATCTTCTTTTATTTCTTCTTGTGGAGGATCACTCTTGTCCTTTATGCTTAAGAATTCCCCATCTTCATCGTTTTTCCTGCAAGAGTTATCATTGTTGGAATCATGATATTCATCAAAGGAAACATGGGGTGATTCTTCCACAGTTTGACTTTTGATATTATAAATTCTATAAGCCCTAGATTTATCAGAATATTCAAGGAATGTACCTTCATCGCTCTTGGGCTCGAATTTATCTAAGTCTCTTTTGTCATTGTTGTGGATGAAGCATTTTGACCCAAACACTTTCATATGTGAGAGAGAAGGCTTTTTATCTTTCAGCAACTCATAAGGAGTCTTTTTGGTGTGTGGCCTTACCATAGAGCGGTTGATAATGTAACATACCGAATTTACCGCTTCAGCCTAAAATCTCCTTGGAAGTTGCCGTTCAGCAAGCATGGTTCTTGCCATCTCTACAAGTGTTCGGTTTCTTCTTTCAACTACACCATTTTGCTCCGGCGTTCTTGGTGAAGAGAATCGGTGTGAAATGCCTTCAGCCCTGCAGAGATTATAGAAATCAGTATTTTCAAATTCACCACCATGATCAGATTGAATCTTGGAAATTTTAAACTCACCGTCCTGCTTTATCTTCATGTAGAGTGCCTGAAACTCGTCAAAAGCATCATTCTTATGTGTGAGAAAGAAAACCCATGTGAACCTAGAAAAGTCATCCACCAAGACATATCCATATTTTCTACCACTTAAACTAGCAGTTCTGGTTGGACCAAACAAGTCCATATGAATTAGCTCGAGTGGTTTGGATGATGTATTTTCAGATCTTCCTTTGAATGATTTTCTAGTTTGTTTACCTAGGGCACATGCATCACACAATTTGTTTTCTTGTTTAAAGGATAGTTCAAGCAAACTTTTCACCATTGAATGCTTCAAGAGTTTATGCAAGACATTGTAGCTAGCATGTCCTAGTCTACGATGCCATAACCATGCAATTTTAGATTTTGATGCAGCAAGACAAAGGTTTGAATAAGCAGGATCATCTAAGTCAATCATGTAAACATTGTTGACTCTCTTACCAGAAAATTTTTACCTTGTCAGATTTTGGAAAAAAAGATTTTACATTCATGAGAAACAAACAACACTTTGTGACCTTTATCACACAATTGACTTATGCTTAGTAGGTTATATTTCAAACCTTCAACTAGCAACACATTTCCAATGGAGTTGGAGAGGTTCTTACCTACATTACCTATTCCAATGATTTTTCCTTTGTTGTTCCCTCCAAATGTGACATGTCCTCCTTCCTTTTCCTCCAAGAGACAAAATTTTGATTTGTCTCCGGTCATGTGTCTTGAACAGCCGCTATCAAGGTACCACCTGTTATGCATGGCTGCAAGACATTCCTGCACAAGCAAATTAAGCAATGGTGTTTGGAACCCAACCAAATTTGGGTCCCTTCAAGCTTTTCAGAATTTCAAAACATGAAACCATTTCTTTTGGAATCCAAACCTTCTTAACATTCATGCTTTGTTTGCTTAGAGCAGGGATTTGATTTTTCTTTTCCATCTTGACATTCATTTTTTGTTTAGCGGCTCTTGGTTGGAGTTTGTGGAAGTTTGATGAAGTTGGTTTCTTAACCCATTGTGGCCATTGGTTATTTTTGGGTTGAGAGTGATTGTTCTGCCACCTAGGAGATTGAAAGTTATAGGATTGATGAACACATGAATCACAATTTCTCCAAAAGTATGGTGGTGTTGGCCTATATGAATGTGCAATCCAGTTTTGGTGATATCTGGAAGATTGAGCATGCAATGGCCAAGAATGTGTTGACCTATGCTGCGGGGAAGGTCGACCTTTCTTAGGTCTTTGGACAGGCTTTTTGGGAATGTTGATGACTCCCCCTTCAATCTTTTCTTTTCCTTTCTCCTTTTGTTTTTGCTGGTTTTGTGTGGGAGTTATGTTTGAGGTGGAGGCTTCGGAAGATGAGACAAATGTGACTGTTTTTAGCCCAATTGGCCTTTTGTTTGTTGGTTCAAAACCCAACCCTTCCTTGTTAAAATTCATCCTAGTACCTAGCAAAGCATCTAGGTTTTCCTTTCCATCCATAAAATTTTCCAAGGATTGTTGTTTATCCTTCAATTCTTTTTGTAAGTTTTCAATGTTTTGCAAGAGTTGAGTGTTGACATGTTTGACGGCTTCATATTTTTCAATACTCAATTTGCTGTTCTGTTCATAGATTTGCATTTTGAGTTTCATGCTGTCAATCTCATTTCTCAAATTTTCATTTTCAGTTTCCAAGTCAGCCATTTCTTTTCTTCCTTCTTCCAAATCCTCAATCATTTTCTTAAGATCTTCAATTTCAGTTTCAAGTAGAGCATTCTTATCATCCTTGTCATGATTATGCACAAAAGAATTGATTTTCTTTTTCAATGATTTATTCTCCTTTTTGTACATTTCATATTTTTCCATGAGTTGTATATATGCATCCTCCCAATCATCAATTGTATAATCTTCAAATGGAGAATTTACCTCAGTTTGTTCGTCACCTTTGGCCATGAGGCAGAAATCTTCTTTTTCTTTGTCCGAGGAGCTAGTTCCATCATTACTTTCCTCTTCATCGCTCCATGTGGACACTATGGCCTTGTTATTCTTCTTGCCCTTCCATTTGTCAGCTTTTCTGAATCTGTCGGGACAGTCATTCTTGAAATACCCTAATTTGTTGTAAGAATAACAAATGATTTTGTCAGATTTCTTAGAGTTTTCAAAATTAGATTTGAAACCATTTCTTACCCTTGACCTTCCTCTCATGAAGCTCTTACCTTCCTTTCTCAGGAATTTCTTGAACTTACGTGTGAGCATGGCTACGTCATCCTCATCTAGCTCACTTCCCGAATCCTCACCTTCATCAGAAGTATCTTGATGGCTGGGTCCAGCTTTAAGAGCTAGCGACTTCTTTTTAGGTGCCTCAGCCTCTTTGTTCTTGAGGTTGATCTCATAGGTCATTAATGACCCAATGAGTTCATCTACCTTGGTGGTTGCGAGATCTCTTGATTCTTCAACAACAGTTACCTTCGTGTGCCATGCTGGAGTTAATGATCTGAGAATTTTTCTTACAAGTTCTTGCTCTATATATTTCTTTCCCAAATCAGTTAAACTATTAGTAAGCACAGTTAAACGAGCATACATATCTTGAATTGATTCATCAGGCTTCATGCGGAACATTTCATATTCAGAAACTAAAATATTGACTTTTGTTCCTCGTACCTGAGAGGTTCCTTCGTAGATTACCTCTAGCTTATCCCACATCAATTTCACAGTTGCGCAGGTGGCTACTCTTGAGAATTCAACTGGATGGAGTGAGCATTGCATGATATATTTAGCACTCCAGTTGACGGTGGATTGCCGTATTTGTTCTTTGGTCCACAAGTCCTCATTATACGTAAGCTCATACGGACCTTTGCTGATCACACGCCAAAGTTCGTAGTCTTGGGCGCGAATGAACACCTGCATACGATGTTTCCAATAAGAATAGTTAGATCCAGTGAAATAAGGAGGTCTGTTCACAGAGTGTCCTTCAGGTAAATAACCCTTAGATGCTGATCCACCATTTCCCTCAAGGTCGTTGGACCCCATAATGAGAGATTAGGCTCTGATACCACTTGTTGTGCAGTGGACAGCGGATCTAGAGGGGAGGGGTGAATAGATCTGCCCCTCTTTTCGTAATGTAATCCTCTATATAGCTGGATGAGATAAATTGCAGTGGAATATAACTAGCTAAACGAAGGATACAACGATTTGCTTAGCAAGATGATTACTAATATATCGATTCGAACCTAAGCATGCATTTAGAACGAAGCAATCATACAAACAAATCATAACACATGAGATTTTAAGGTGGTTCGGATTGAATCCCCAGTCCTACGTCCACCCCTCACCAAATCCGGTGAGGCTCCACTAGTGCCACGCACTGAACCGTAAATCGGAAAGACCACCGATTGCCTTCCTACTAACCACCTGGTAGGGACGTCAACAACGCAGATCGGACAACCTCCGATTACCTTCCTACTAACCACCGGTAGGAACGATTCTCAGATTCAATTGTTTCTATGAAATGAAAAAGAGAACAAATATGAAATCACTCAAACAAGATATAGAGTATGCTCAAAGAAAAGAATATTGTCTGAGTTGCAGAAGCTTGAATCGGATGCTTTGACGGTGTCTTCTTTCTTGCGGGATGATCTTCCTTGAACCTCTTCTAGTTGATGAAGAAGACGATGGATGTAGCTTCAATCTTCCTTTTGATCTTCTTGAGTCGATGAAGAGGATGTAGAAGATGTAAGATACAGCTTAGATCACCCTTGAGAGCCTTGATTCCTTCTTCTTCCTTGGAGGTTGAGATGGCTTCAGATCTGGACTTGAATGCCTTGGAATGGATGAAGAACTTCCTCCCGAAACACTATTCACAGAGGTGCTAGAGTGCCTTGAAAATGTGCTCCCTTGATCTCCCTTGAAGCCTTGAAGCATTGGGGTTTCCAACCCTCTTGTATTGGTTTTATAGACCTTGAATGGTCTATAGATAAGCCTCAGACCAGATCCACAATTTGTGGGTGATTAGGTGACTTTTGGATTAAAGAAATCCATGTTGAATGGCCCTTTTCGAAGTGGGAAACAAAGTCAACATTGAAGGCTCGGGGCTGGTGGTCGACCTGCAGCTCCTGGCGGTCGACCGCTATTGTGAAATGCTGTAGATGAATGGCCCCTGGGATTTTCGGTCGACTGCCACTAGCTGGCGGTCGACCGCTACTGAAACATCTTCGGCCTGGGATTCCCTGGCTGGGGCGGTCGACCACCCCTGTGCTGGCGGTCGACCGCCAGCTGGGCAGAACCCGGATTTTCCCGGGTTGGTCCATTAACTATCTTAGCTCCGCCGCTTAATTCCTTTAGTAGTCCGTTCATGTCTGTGGCAAGGACTTTGACTGTCTTGAAGTTTTATTACTGAGTCTTCAATCAAATTTTTGTTCCGAGGGCTCCGCCCCCGGAAACCCCCGCAAGGGGCGCTGCCCCCTTGACCCTCGCGACCTGACCGGGCAGGTCGATCCCCGCGACCTGACCGCGCAGGTCGATCCGCGTGCGAGGGCGCAACATTGAGCTTTCACTTGTCCATTCATTTGCATATCTGTCATGAACATAACAGCACATATGTCAGTCATATAAGAGTGAAAAACAACAATGACTAATAGTGTTTAGCCATTATCAAAACCAAGAATACCACAGAATGCATATGACCATAGAATGATGTCGAATGACCCAAGTGACCACAGAATGACTCAAATGACTTCAGGGACACAACACAACCCTTTTATATGGTCGAAGGATTGCGAGGAAAGTTTCCTAACTCTTAAAGATCATCTCACTATGGCCCCTATTTTAGCACTACCTGTTGAGGGTGGCAGCTTTGAAGTCTATACTGATGCATCTGACATTGGCCTGGGATGCGTTCTTATGCAAAATGGAAAGGTGATTTACTATTCATCAAGGCAGTTGAAGCGTCATGAAGAAAACTACCATGTGCATGATCTGGAGCTAGCTGCGGTTATATTCGCCTTGAAAATTTAGAGACACTACCTTTATGGGGAGAAATTCACTATATTTTCATATCACAAAAGTCTGAAATACCTCTTCACCCAAAAGGAATTAAACATGAGACAACGCAGATGGTTGGAGTATCTTAAAGACTTCAACTTTACCATCCAATATCATCCAGGCAAAGCAAATGCTGTAGCTGACGCTCTTAGCAGAAGAGCAATGGCAACTCTAGCAAGCCTCAGGAAAGGTACGACATATCTTATCGAGGATTTTACTTGTTTGAATCTAGATGTTGATAAAGAAGAGGAATGATGTATGATTGCTAATATAAGGTCACAACCTATATTAATCGAAGATCTAGCCAAATTATAAGAGAATGACCCCACACTGATGGAGATCAAGGCTAATATTGATCAAAGGCCGGAATTCTCCAATTCAACTGATGGGAGAATATTGTTTAAAGATTGAATCTATGTGCCGAATCATGTCGACACTAAGAAATTGATCATGGAGGAAGCTCATAAATCAAGGTATGCTATTCACCCTGATGCTACCAAGATGTAGCAAGACTTAAAAAGAAACTTCTGGTGGCCTAACATGAAAAGAGAAGTAGCGGACTATGTATCTCGCTGCCTCACTTGTCAGCAAGTAAAAGTAGAACATTTAAAGCCCGTCGGTAAACTACATCCCTTGGATATTCTCGAGTGAAAATGGGAAAGTATAGGGATAGATTTCATCATGGGTTTACCTAAGACAAGAGGTGGACACGATGGTATATGGGTGATTACAGATCGATTGACTAAATCTACACATTTTCTGCCAATCAAAAGTCGATAGTCTGTGGATATATTGGCAGCACTATACATGAAGGAGATTGTCAAACTACATGGTGTCCCTGTCACCATTATATTTGACCGAGACCCTTGGTTCACATCACAATTCTGGAAGGGTCTACAACATTCATTAGGGACCCGACTCAACTTTAGCACTGCGTTCCATCCATAAACTGACGGTCAAACCGAAAGGACAAATCAGGTGGTGGAGGATATGCTCAGAGCATGTGCTATTAATTTTGGAGGGAGTTGGCACGACCACTTGCCTCTAGTGGAATTCTCTTACAATAATAGCTATCAAGCTAGCATACAAATGGCTCCGTTCGAGGCTCTATATGGAAGGAGCTGTCGCTCACCTATATGTTGGAATGAAGTAGGAGAAAGGTAATTTCTCGGCCTCGACATTATCAGGGATACTATCGAGAAGATAAAGCTTATTCGGGAGAGACTCCAGATGGCCCAAGATAGGCAGAAATCATATGCTGATAACCGAAGGCCCGACCTGGAATTCCAGGTAGGAGACCATGTATTCCTTAAGGATTCTCCCGGTCGAGGTATTCGAAGATTCGGTATCAAAGGCAAGCTCACTCTGAGATTCATTGGCCTCTTTGAAATTCTCGAAAGGGTTGGTGAAGTCGCATATCGACTAGCTTTACCCCCTCAATTAGCTGGAGTTCATGATGTATTTCACGTATCAATGCTCAAAAAATATGTCTCCAATCCATTTCATGTCATAACTTATGACAATCTGGAGATTAAAAAGGATTTGACGTATGAGCAAAAGCCAATCAAGATAGTTGAACGAGAGGTATGTCAACTTCGGAACAAAACCATTCCTATGGTCAAAGTCCAATGGATCAAATTATGTCCACATGAAGTAACATGGGAAATCGAAGAAGCCATGCACAGAAGATTTCGGGAGATATTTGAATGTAAGTACACTCTTCTTAGCAAATATTATTACGATGAATTTGGGGACCAAATTCTTTTTAAGTAGGGGAAGGTGTAATGCCCGAGAATTTTCTAAGAATTTTTTGGGTTTAAAGTATAATTATCAAGCATTTAAATGGATTAAATGGGATATTAAATGAATTATGGTTAATTAAATCTAATTATTAAGGCCCTGTACTAATTAAAGAGGATTAGGCCATTTAAATAAGCCCACTTGGCCCAAATTATAGTTTTGGACCCTGGCCCATGTTCTAGAAGCTTAAATTGATGTATTTACGGAATTAGGAGATAAATAGGTTTATTTAAAGATAAATAAAGGATAAATATCGGAAGAGTTTTAATCAATTCAAAATTCGGCTCTCTAGGATAAAAATGGTCTATCATGAGACCGCATGATGTCCAAAACAGTCCTCATGTGACCACTATTAACAGGCAGATCCAAACAGTAAAGAAAGCTTGAAAAGCTGGGAACTTTGGCATCCTAATCATCTGGGATCGATGCTATCAACTAGCTGGAAGGGTTTAGAATGTGTTAGGGTCGATTACAAGCCCTAATTAGGACTCTAGGGTCGTCCAAATCCTCAAAACCCTAGTTAAACCCTATAAATAGACCTTAAGTCTCACCTGCACAACCCTTACTTTTGGCTCACGTGAAACTAAGGTAAAGAGGCCGAATTAGAGGTAAGTTCTTTATAAGAATTCGTTCATGATAGCAAGGTCTAACTTCCCTCCGAATTTCACATTAGGAGATCGAGCCATCAGGGAGGACAAGGCTTCTAAAGACGCTGGTTCGGTGCAAGAAACACAGGAGATTGTGCGACCGGGCCAAATTGATCAGCGAATTAGAAGCCATAAACGAGGTACTTAGATATGGGTTCTTTATAATTATTTGTTCCGTTTAGTACCATCTTCTTACCCTCTAAGTTTTGTGGTCATAGGTGAAGAAGATCAGAAGTTAGAAGGCCACGAAGTTGCTGATTCGGTTCGGGACAAACAGGAATTATGGTCGAGTTCCAACCCAAAATTTGAAGTTTAGAGCTCTATCTAGAGGTATGTTATCTCATGATTGTCTTAAACTCGAAGTTAGGAATAAAAGCCCTCTACTTCCAGTCGTTTTAATGCATTATATGTGGAGAATTTCATGTTTTATTGATATTACGCGTATAGTTCATTCTTCATGCATCAAAATAGCCTTAATAAGATAAAAATGTAAATTCTTGGGTAATACACATTCACCCATGCATATTTATGACTTGGATCCCTTCTAGCATGCTTATATACGGGTTTCATTGATTTACATGCATAGTATGCCCTAGTTTAACTTTTTTATTTTCGTCATATTATAGCTTTTGTCTGAGGACAGGAGGTGGCCTTACCAGGACCACAAGGAATAACTGCGACTTTTTGAAAGACCGTTTTAGCCTTATTTGTGGTCAAATAAAGGACCGTCTTTTCTGTATAGAGCGGTCTATCGCAAGACCGTCTGGACCACTATGCGGCCAGACCCTGACCGCTATTTGGTTCTGCGAACCAGTCTGAACCCAATTGGCTTTTCCATATTTATTAACACTATAACTATGATATTTCTCGTACTATCATGTTTTAAACTTACTGTTAGAAACCATGTTTCAGCATGTGCAACATTTTAAACAGTATTTTCATTATCAGGTAATTTCATGCCTAAATGTTATAGTTTTGTAATTAAATAATTTCCATGTTATGAATAAGATCTATGTGGTGTGATTATCATGGTTTAACTGAGTGTTCTATCGATCACTCTCATCTCAAGTCTTTCATAAGTACATGGCGTATACTCCGGTGTGCGACCATTAAATATAGGTTGCACTTATAGACACATCTCTTGGACTTGTGAACCTCTCCGCCAGATATTCCTTCTGTCGGACTAGGGGATCATGTTTCAAGGCCTCCGTAAGTCTCCGCGAGCCTGGGATTCCCACTAGGACGCCGAGCTACTTGTACCCTTAAAGCCCACATTGTCTAGAGAGCACTCACGTGACCGATGTTTTACTTTCTGTACTCTGGTTAACTTGCGGACCTCTAGGAGATCGTCACTATTACTTAGCAGTTCTACTCAGACCGTCTTTGTCATAAAACGGCCACCTTGAGACTGCTATTGTTCCAGAATCCCTCAAGTGTCGACATTCCCTTCGTTCTGGTTGACACATGTTGGGTCCCGTAGTGCAGGATCACGGATCTAGAGGGGGGGTGAATAGATCCTACTACTAAAAACTATGACCGATTAAAAACATAGACAAGCGCACAGCGGAATTAACAACCTTGACGAGATTGAAGATTTCACTCAAGCAAGATGATTAAATTCTCTCAATCTCACCGTTCACACACGATTAAGATAAACACATTAAGCTGTTAAACATAACAAGGCAAACCACAATGCAAACCATAGGACACTGAGATTTTTAAGGTGATTCCGGACCACGACGGGCTCCCTACGTCCACCCCTCACCAAACCCGGTGAGGCTTCACTCGGGGATAAATCCCCAACACGGAGACGACGCTCCAAACACACACAGGGATGAATCCCCACACACACATGGGGACACGCCCCAACACACGCACAGACGGAGACGAAGTCTCCCACACGATCCGACGACCGGATCACAAACACATACACGATCCGACGATCGGATCACAACACACACACAATCCGACGACCGGATCACAACACACACACACACACGCTGCAACAACCGCAGCACAATAACACAAACATGATCGCACGAAGGCGATCAAACACGACCGTATACACAAACGGTCACACACACAAATATCTCTAATGTTCAGAAAATAAACACAAATATTCAAGCATGCTCAAACCCAAAATATAGATCATAGAACATATCACAAAGAACTGATAGAAGACATAGAAGTAGTCCCCCTTTATTTTTCAAGGCCGGTTGATGATGTTCCTTGAACCACGAGTTGTAGGGAAGCCGGATGAAGATGATTCTTACGTCCTCTTGATCCTCTCTTCGATCCGCTTCTTTTCTTCTTCTTCCACGATCTCCAGATCTTCACGGAAGTAGATGATCTCCTCCTTGCAAGAGCTCCACCACGTTCTCCCCTTTTCTTCACCTATACGAATGAACAAATGAGTATTAGGGTTTATCAACTTCTAAATTCGTAACTCTTATATAAGCAACTCAAGGGGTGGGGAAAAGACTCATAAAACCCTCCTAATACATGTTAAAAACACCTTAATAACAATAGAAACTAATAGGGGGTAGTATGGTAATGTTTGAAAGGGTTTTCAATGGGTTTTAAACACTTTCGTAAGTCCCGTCCGGAAGGGGTCGACCCTTGGGGTCGACCCTCGGGCAACAGGTTGCTGGAATACACAAAAAAACACCCTGTGTTACAGGGGTCGACCCTTCCATGGGTCGACCCCAGGGGTCGACCCTTTCAGGCAGATTACACAAAAAATAGCTCTGCGCGCTTCGGCGACAGGAATTAATTCTCTAGCTCCGAACTCCGATCGAAGCGAGACTGGAGGCGTTGGAAAGAGGACTCCCAGAGCTACAACATAAAATTTTTAGAGGGGAGATCCAACGGTTGGATTGAAAATGGTGAAGACTGTAAGACAGTTTGAGTTTGAAAAATAACTAAAACCTCCATCAAACCAAAGGGAAACAATTGATTAAATGTTACCATAATCCCATGAAGATCAACAATGATTTTGCATCCTGAAAAACATGATAAACCAAGAGGTTAGTTGAGAATCAAAATATATGAGTTATGCATTAACACTATGAACATGTTCACAATGAAATATATCATTGAACCTATTCAAACATGCGTTTTGCTTCTCAAATCACTTAGCAAAAATACATTTGACCAAATGACAAGGTTTTAAAATGATAAACATGAATCTATCATTCAATCAAATATAATAACATGGAAGCTCAACCATTCAATCACATTCTTGAATCAACCAAATCTTCAACATCAAGATGCTTCATTACACAAGTGTTAACAATCATGCCAAATGTAAAGCATAGATAATATCATAGAACCACATTCATTCAAATGGCATTCTTGTTGACAAAAATTAATATTCATGAAGCCTTATTTTCACGAGGAACATTATCTTCACATGCATCTCACACATCAGTAAATACCAATCATTCATGCAAGGCATGAGCAATATTGAACCAAATCTCATGAAGTCTTGTACGAATATTTCAAGCACAATACAAGCTTAAAAGCTTCAAGTAGAAAATGCATGAACCACATTCATGTCATTAGAAACTTAGAAGATCACATCCATCAAATTTCAAGTTACAAGGTTGAGGTTATTTCAAGCCCAAAAATCTTACGAGGAAAGCGCAGGAAAATACCCAACCAAGATTGTGAAAAGCTATTTGATGGAATGTATGAAATATAGAAGAGTCATCACAATGCAGTGAGTTAATCAACTCCCTTTTTTAATAAGATCTTCATTGATGCACTCCTTTGAGTTCCAAACATAAATCATGGATTTTGATCCTGCAAATCAAAATATTCAAAGCATGAGACCATTAAATACAAAGCATTCATATGACTTTCAAACATGAACAGAGTTAACTCCCTTTTTCATTGATGGACTCCTTAAGATTCCAAGTATGAGCCATGAAGTTGTATTCCTGCAAACCAGCATAAATATAACGTTAGTTCCTTAAACATCAAGTGTAACTCCATCTTTCAACCCATCAAATCAAGATATAAACCATGTTGCTCAATGAAACACATACACATACAAACACAATAGTTTTGATATCATTGAAACCAAGCACGAACTATGGGATGTAACAATCTCCCCCTTTTTTATGATGACAAAACAATGTGTGTGATAATATATATTTTACAAACATGTGCAAACATTTAGCATAACCACTTCTCACATTCTCCCCAAGACAACAACATTCATACACCATTGAGCACACACCAATCATTCTCCCCCTTTTTGTCATCTACAAAAAGATGAGGGAGCATGTGACATAAAATGAACATGTGAGGCCAAATGATAAGTTTCCAATTTAAAGGCCAATTGATGTTAAGTAGGGGCTCAAATATATGATACCAAGTGTTGATCAAGATAGAGGCACAAACATAGGCAATTTCAATTCTCGAAGAGAGAGAGCCTCAAAGATAGCATTTGTTGATCATGATACCATTTGTTGGTTGAACTTATTTTGGCATTTATGCAACATGAAGTGTTCAGAATATGCATTTCAAAATGAACTGTGCCAATTGGTGAAAAGTATAGATTTGATCAAGATGATATCATGAATGACCTATATGCATGCTGAAAATGTCAAATATGCAAATATGCAAATTAGCACTTAATATGCACTATGTGAATGCTAATCATGCAAGTTATGAAGCTATGCACATGATGACTTCTATCCTTCAAATGTAAGGTTTATGCTTAGAATTAGACTCAAGGGGAATGCATGAATATGCAAGCACACAAGCATAATCGTCATGCACACATATAGTACATATAGTAACTCCCCCTATATGAGGCACGGGTTAACAAAAGAGCATGTGATTCAAATTCAAGAATGTAAGGCATGAAGCATAACTAAGAGATTTGTGCATACACAACTAGGAGTACTACATAAACCATGAATGTAGGTAAATTCATAAAATACATATATCACAAAAATGTCCATGTGAAATGTGAGGCAATGACTAATGAGCTTCAAAACATATGGATTTTCAGATTTTCTAAAAAATACTAGAGGGTAATCTCCTCTCTACACTTTCACTTTAGATTCTCGACTATCGGTAGCTTCACACAACCCCGATTTTATTCTTTTAATGGACTTCACTTTTCAGCGCGAGTTTCCTCATATGTCTCAATGGGGATTCCCGGCTACTTGGATTCGTCACACATATAGATTTTTATTTCTCCTTTTGACGCTAGTTTCCTCCTTTGTTTCAGGGGGGATTCCCGGTTACTCGGATCCACATTCCACTTATTAAATTTTTGTGGGGTAGGCAGCTTTTTCCTCACGATTACTCTTTAATGTCCATGTAGAGATTCAAGTTCCCTTTAGAGTGTTGGAAAGAATTTCTTAAATCCTTATCAATGAAATACATTGAATTCATTATGTGCAAGAGTGTGGGGGTAAATTTTTATTTTACATGTATAAAATGAATTCGACAAGACATAGCTATGACTCCCCCTAAATGTATGCACGGTCGGAATCAAATCCTCCCCCTTAATATATGACATGGATCACATATGAATAAAATCACTGCATTGTTATTTATCAAGGAGGTGAGGTCTTAGAAAGATCAAGAAATGGTTTCATAGGGTAAATACTTACAAGCATGCAAGGATTCATGAAACATACATACAATCATTCACGAGTCAAGATATGCGATTATCATGAAATATATGCATATGCTCTATATGCATGAATATGCAATATGCATCTTTTTGTCATTTTATATGCATAGTATATGAATGATATGCAAAGATGCCAATGCAATGTAGAATGTCAGATTTTTGTTTAAAAGCTCTAAATGCATTGCAAAATTCAATATGGGTGCAAGATGCAAGTTTTTAGTTTTTCATATGAATGATCTAAATGCACCTTATGAAGTTTCTAATGCATGTAACTTATAAAAGCATGAGAATGCAATGCAGGATGTAACTTTTTTTGTTTTATTTTTATTTTAGAACATCATGACAGAATGCACAAGGAGACATACATATTCAACTGATGAGCAACAACCATTTTCCAAGACTTGCCCCTTTTGAACAAGGGTACACAAATGATCAAAATCAAGTAGTGAACCCAAATTATTTTCAGAAATATTCAAAAATAGATTTTTAATAACATTTCAAGAGTTTAGAGTGTCATCCACAAACCAAACGGATTTTATAGGTTCTGGTACGAGGTGGAGGTGAAGGTTTTAAAACCCAACTCACACATAGTGAGAGCTTCTAGGTGGACATAATCCACCTTTCCACTACACACCATTTGATATACCAGATACTCAATTTCACTCAGATGCTCATGCATTTCATATTGAAAAGTATTTAGTAGGCAAAGACATCATGCTTATTCCTCAAAATTTTCAGATTCATTCAACTAATGAGACATGTTCATCATAGCAGAATACAAGAACAACAGATCAAGTTCAGAAACAATATCTGTCAAAGGAACAATTCTGCATATCAGAAATTTTGCCTTCTAGAAGTAAGAATGAATTTCAGAATCAATTTGAATGCACATGGTATTTCAGAATTTCAAGGCAAATTGATTTCCTTCAAAAGATATGTTTCCACATTTCAATACCAATTGTTGCATATGATCAAGCAATTCCACAGTTCAAAAGTTTTGCCCTGTTGAAACAAGAAGGGTTTTCAAATTCAATTTGAAAGCACATGCAAATCAAAGGCAAATTGATTTCATTCAAAACACAAGGTTCCTGATAAGCCGAATAATTCAATTTCTAAATTTTGGTATTTGGCGGAGATCATAGGTCCAAAAACCACCATCACGCTTAGTGGAAGTATCCAGTTGAACGTAGTCCAACCTTTTCTAACCACTATTTGATATACCAAATATTCATCCATTGAAGATATGTATGACTTGTGAAGATTTTGAGCAAAACATGAGAACATACCAAAATCTGATTCCAAAACATCAAAACCACCAAGTTTGACAGTGAAGGAGCAAAGTTGGAGTTTTACCATATGAGTGTGCCTTGTTCCATTTTATTGGAATCCCTTTCATTCTTTATTTACCTCAAGACACACTTGCATCCAAAATAATTCATTCACCAGATTTTGGCACCCAAGCCTTTTTGGGTCCCTGGAGGTTGGTAGCATTGCCACCAAATACTTTCTTCCTTTTCATTGCTACAACATCATCATTCTTCATGATCCTGCAATTCTCAATAGCATGTCCATTGTTTCCACAATAAAGGCATTGAGGAGAAGTAGTTTTACCAAAAGACTTCCTTTTTGGAGTAAATGAAGTTTTAAATCCATTCCATCTTCTATTTTCAAAAGGTCTAGATTTAACAAAATTAGACCTAGCATGCATTCTAGAAGTATGGAAATTTTCTGTTTTCAAAAACCAACATTCTTTCATTACATGTCCATACTTCCCACAATGAAAGCAACAAGGAGACGTGGGTCTACAGAATGACTTTCCATTGTTTGCATGAGTGCTTGTGAACAAGTTTATCTTATGGGATGCAAACCTTTCAGCATGGGAAGCATGTTCATTTCTGAATTTTCTTTGAAAGCTAAACTTAGCATTCATGGCACGATAATCATCATTTTGTTTCACAAAGCAATCATCCATGACATGGCCAAGTTTGTGACAATAAAAGCATAAGATAGTTTTCTTTCTTTTGAAGGAAGCGTTATCTTTGCATGCATTTTGCTCATCCATTTTCAAGACATCACAATCACTCATTTCATGACCAAACATGCCACAATAGAAGCATTCAACATTCAACTTTGATTTTTGAGATCTATTTGACATGGAAGGCTTTTTGTTGAGATTTTTATTTTTATCAAAATAATTTTCAGATATTTTCACTTGAGCAATGGGAGGAGGTATTTTGGAGGTGCTAGGAATGTCGGAGACATGAACAAAAGAGGTTTTCATTTTTGATTCAAAAGATTTTTTGTTGACCGGGATGTAACCAAGACCCTCTTTTTGAAAGTTCACTTTAACACCTAGCAATGAGTCTAAGTTCTCCTTCCCTTTGACAAATCTAGACAAGTCATTTTTCAATCATTTGTCTCTTTTTCACATGCAAGGATTTTCTCACTAAGCAAGCAATTCACTGATTCCAAGTTTTCATTCTCTTTCAAGATTTCCTTATTTTCATCATTCACGGCATAGAGTTTTTCAGTTAAGTTTTCAAGAACTTTCTCAGTTTCAACAAACTTTAAAATCTTAACAAGCAATTGTTCATTCTCAGATTTCAACAAGGAATTTTCTTTTTCAAGCTTATCAAGGCATTTCAATCTTCCTTCTAGTAAGGAATTCTGAATTAACATGGCACCATTTTTCTTTTTAAGATCTTCATTTTCATTCATGATGCTTTTGCTATCAATTTTAGAATCAAGTAGCTTTTCAAACATGTTATCATCATCAGACAAAGAAGCTAGCTTGTTCTTAAGATATTCTTCATTTTTCTCAAGCATGGAGATTTTAGACATGAGGAACGTATTTTGCTCACGCAGCTCATCACACTCATTTTCAATTTGAAAAGATGTGTTAAGTTTTATAGCCATTTCAACATCTTCATTCAAACAGAAAATCTCTTCTGAAAATAATTCAACTTTTGATTCAAGAGATTCATTTTGTTCTTGCAGATGTTTAATTTTTGACTCCAAGATTTTACAGTTCTCACAGGAGGAATTAGCATGCCCATTCTCATTAATCTTCATTTTCAAGGTTTTATTTTCAGATTTGAGTTTCTTGCATTTATCATACAGTGTAGCATATGCCATTTGTCATTCCTCAATAGAGAGTTCTTCGGATTCAGAATGTACCTCATCATAATTTTCTTCATTGAGTTGATCATCATTGTCGGCCATGAGATAATTTTGTCCTTCCATCTCTTGAGCTTTGATCAACTGATCTATAAGCTCCTTTGCCGTTCTACAAGATGAAACAAATGGAAACACATGAGTATCAATGACACTTTTCAATAAACTTAAGATAATGACATTTTCATGGTTCTTCAATTTATCTTGACTAGACCACTTGGTCTCATCTAGAGGTAATATGTGAGGACCATCATAAATCAACTTCCAAAGATTATGATTAATTGAATTGATCAGTCCACACATTTTACCTATCCATGAAGTAATATCAGAACCATTAAGAATATGAAGGCAATTCATTGACATGTGCTCAACAGAAAAGTTCATGATTGTAGAATGCACTAGGATCACTCTGTAGATCGTGAGATCTAGGGACAGCAGAGCCTCGCTCAGATACCAATTGTTGGGTCCCATAGTGCAGGAACACGGATCTAGAGGGGGGGTGAATAGATCATACTACTATAAACTATGACTGATTAAAAACATAGACAAGCACACAGCGGAATTAACAACCTTGACGAGATTGAAGATTTCACTCAAGCAAGATGATTAAATTCTCTCAATCTCACCGTTCACACACGATTAAGATAAACACATTAAGCTGTTAAACATAACAAGGCAAACCATAATGCAAACCATAGGACACTGTGATTTTTAAGGTGGTTCGGGACCACGACGGGCTCCCTACGTCAACCCCTCACCAAACCCGGTGAGGCTTCACTCGGGGATAAATCCCCAACACGGAGACGACGCTCCAAACACACACGGGGATGAATCCCCACACACACACGGGGACACGCCCCAACACACGCACAGACGGAGACGAAGTCTCCCACACGATCCGACGACCGGATCACAAACACATACACGATCCGACGACCGGATCACAACACACACACAATCTGACGACCGGATCACAACACACACACACACACACACACACACGCTACAACAACCGCAGCACAATAACACAAACATGATCGCACGAAGGCGATCAAACACGACCGTATACACAAACGGTCACACACACAAATATCTCTAATGTTCAGAAAATAAACACAAATATTCAAGCATGCTCAAACCCAAAATATAGATCATAGAACATATAACAAAGAACTGATAGAAGACATAGAAGTAGTCCCCCTTTATTTTTCAAGGCCGGTTGATGATGTTCCTTGAACCACGAGTTGGAGGGAAGCCGGATGAAGACGATTCTTACGTCCTCTTGATCCTCTCTTCGATCCGCTCCTTTTCTTCTTCTTCCACGATCTCCAGATCTTCACGGAAGTAGATGATCTCCTCCTTGCAAGAGCTCCACCATGTTCTCCCCTTTTCATCACCTATACGAATGAACAAATGAGCATTAGGGTTTATCAACTCCCAAATTCATAACTCTTATATAAGCAACTCAAGGGGTGGGGAAAAGACTCATAAAACCCTCCTATTACATGTTAAAAATACCGTAATAACAATAGAAACTAATAGGGGGTAGTATGGTAATGTTTGAAAGGGTTTTCAATGGGTTTTAAACACTTTCGTAAGTCCCGTCTGGAAGGGGTCGACCCTTGGGGTCGACCCTCGGGCAACAGGTTATTGGAATACACAAAAAAACACCCTGTGTTACAGGGGTCGACCCCAGGGGTCGACCCTTTTAGGCAGATTACACAAAAAATAGCTCTGTGCGCTTTGGCGACAGAAATTAATTCTCCTAGCTCCGAACTTCGATCGAAGCGAGACTGGAGGCGTTGGAAAGAGGACTCCCAGAGCTACAACATAAAATTTTTAGAGTGGAGATCCAACGGTTGGATTGAAAATGGTGAAGACTGTAAGACAGTTTGAGTTTGAAAAATAACTAAAACCTCCATCAAACCAAAGGGAAACAATTGATTAAATGTTACCATAATCCCATGAAGATCAACAATGATTTTGCATCCTGAAAAATATGATAAACCAAGTGGTTAGTTGAGAATCAAAATATATGAGTTATGCATTAACACTATGAACATGTTCACAATGAAATATATCATTGAACCTATTCAAACATGCATTTTGCTTCTCAAATCACTTAGCAAAAATACATTTGACCAAATGACAAGGTTTTAAAATGATAAACATGAATCTATCATTCAATCAAATATAATAACATGGAAGCTAAACCATTCAATCACATTCTTGAATCAACCAAAGCTTCAACATCAAGATGCTTCATTACACAAGTGTTAACAATCATGCCAAATGTAAAGCATACATAATATCATAGAACCACATTCATTCAAATGGCATTCTTGTTGACAAAAATTAATATTCATGAAGCCTTATTTTCACGAGGAACATTATCTTCACATGCATCTCACACATCAGTAAATACCAATCATTCATGCAAGGCATGAGCAATATTGAACCAAATCTCATGAAGTCTTGTACGAATATTTCAAGCACAATACAAGCTTAAAAGCTTCAAGTAGAAAATCCATGAACCACATTCATGTCATTAGAAACTTAGAAGGTCACATCCATCAAATTTCAAGTTACAAGGTTGAGGTTATTTCAAGCCCAAAAATCTTACGAGGAAAGCGCATGAAAATACCCAACCAAGATTGTGAAAAGCTATTTGATGGAATGCATGAAATATAGAAGAGTCATCATAATGCAGTGAGTTAGTCAACTCCCTTTTTCAATAAGATCTTCATTGATGCACTCCTTTGAGTTCCAAACATAAATCATGGATTTTGATCCTGCAAATCAAAATATTCAAAGCATGAGACCATTAAATACAAAGCATTCATATGACTTTCAAACATGAACAGAGTTAACTCCCTTTTTCATTGATGGACTCCTTAAGATTCCAAGTATGAGCCATGAAGTTGTATTCCTGCAAACCAGCATAAATATAACGTTAGTTCCTTAAACATCAAGTGTAACTCCATCTTTCAATCCATCAAATCAAGATATAAACCATGTTGCTCAATGAAACACATACACATACAAACATAATCGTTTTGATGTCATTGAAACCAAGCACAAACTATGGGATGCAACAACACAATTTATTTGCGGCCTTCACTGGACCGCTAGTATTGTTTAAAGCGGCCTGACTATGATCGTCTTCTGCATGAAATGGACCAGTAAATGACCCTCTCTTTCTGTTAGGTTCATAACCTGGGGTTTGACCTAAGGGTTGTTTAAATTCTGTTCTTGGATGATCTTAGGATTATCTAGATCCAAAACCTATGTGTAACAAGTTAATGTTAAGTTATGGAACTTAATTAATGTACCGTTATGCTGCCAATTTCTCTTCATGGCATAACCTAGTTCTAACTCAAAATCTTTGAGCTCTTATATTCATAAATTGAAGCATTCTTACCTTGATATTTGTTATCATGGAACCTTAGAGTTTGAACTTGTTACATTATTGGCCATGCTTCTGTTTTCGTGGAAGTAGCTTGATTTATAACTTGAAGATGCAAGAGCGGGCACGGACAGTGTCCAAGGGCTCCACACTAGTCCCCTCGACAGATAGTTAGAAACATACTATAAACCATGGGGTATGATAAACACTGGCATCGCATTACGCTGGGAGTACTTTTTTTATAAACTGATGAAATCCATGAATATCCACAAATACTCACGAGGTATTCTTTAGGGGGAGTCATAGCTATGTCTTGTCGAATTCATTTTATACCACTACAAAAGATATACATGATCCAGTCGTAGCTGTGGGGGTAATCAGATATGGATCACGGAGCATGATCGGGTCCACACTGCCTTCCGAACCCCCAAAGGCATCTACCACTACAAAAGAATGCCGTTCGGTCTAAAGAATGTTGGTGCAACCTACAAGCGAGCAATGACCAGGATTTTTGATGAGCTGCTCTACCACAAGGTCGAGTGCTACATAGACAATCTGGTGGTCAAGACCAGAAGAAAAGAAGACCATCTGTAGGACCTTCGAGTCATATTTTAGAGGCTCAAGCAATATGAATTAAAAATGAACCCCATGAAGTGCGCCTTTGGAGTGTCAAGTGGCAAGTTCTTGGGCTTCATTGTCAGATATCGGGGGATTGAAATAGACCCCGCAAAGATCAAGGCAATCCAGGGGTTACCTCCGCCAAGGAATATCTTCGAGCTGAGATCTCTTCAAGGCCGCCTGGCTTATATCCGACGGTTTATATCCAATTTATCAGGGCGGTGCCACCCCTTTCATAAATTAATGATGAAAGATGTTCCCTTTTACTGGGATGAAGATTTCCAGGTAGCTCTGGACAAGCTAAAAGATTACCTGAAAACTCCTCCAGTGCTTGGCGCACCGGTGAAAGGATGACCATTGATTCTGTATATAGCAGACACCTACTACTCTCTAGGGGCAATGCTGGTCTAGAATAATGAAGAAGGAAAAGAACAAGCCCTCTACTATCTCAGTCGAAGACTGGTTAGAACTGAAGAAAAATATACTTTCATTGAGAAGGTATGCTTGGCGCTAGTCTTCGTAGTCAAGAAACTCCGGCACTATATGTTGTCGCATGAGATAAGGCTGATATCCAAGGCGGATTCGTTGAAGTATATCCTATTGCAACCGGTGCTCAAAGGCCGCTTAGGCAAATGAGTGGTAATTCTCATGGAGTTTGACATCTCTTATGTACCGCAGAAAGCTGTTAAAGGCCAGGCCATCGCAGATTTCTTTGCTGCGCACCCAACACCTGGAGACTGTCTGCTGGAGATAGAACTCCCTGAAGATGAGACCCTGGAGGCAGACCAAGTGCAACATATTGTATGGTAGTTGTATTTTGATGGTGCATCCAGAATTGATACTCCGGCAACTGGATCAGCTAAAGTCAGAGCCGTTGCAGGCATAGTCCTGAAGTCTCCTGAGGGGGAGGTCATATATACCTCCTACTCAATAAACAAGCCCAACACAAACAACGAAGCAGAGTACGAGG
Organism: Amorphophallus konjac; assembly: GCA_022559845.1. Classification (NCBI taxonomy): domain Eukaryota; kingdom Viridiplantae; phylum Streptophyta; class Magnoliopsida; order Alismatales; family Araceae; genus Amorphophallus; species Amorphophallus konjac. Next base: position 174,586,105 of record CM040121.1, read on the forward strand.
CCTTGGTTATAGGGCTACAAATTGCTCTGTCTATGGGGATTCAAATGCTTGAGGCGTTCGGGGATTCCATGCTTGTTGTAAAACAAGTGGGAGGGGAGTTCGATGTGCGGAAGCAGGAACTTCTCCCTTACCACCAACTGGCGCTGCGCCTGATGGCGAAATTCTACTTCATTAAAGTGGAGCATATCAGTCGAGGATAGAATGCTCAGGGAGATGCCCTCACAAAGCTGGCTAGTTCCCTATCGGTTTCGCCGGACACAAGCCTGAATATAAACGTCATCAACAGACGTCAGGTCCCCAGCATGACAGAGGTCTAGCCTAATGAAGAAGAAAATGAAGTGGCGACTGTGGAAGAAATTCAACATCCCGATTGACGAGAACACCTCCTACGCTGGTTCCAGCACCAACAACTCCCGAAAGAGAAAGAGCATAGAATGAAATTACTTTGAATCAAAGACTCTTACGAGTTAAGGAATGGAACTCTGTTCCGAATAATGGCAGACGCCCAAAAGAAAATTCTACTCTGTTGTCTGTCAACAGAAGAAGCATGGCAGGTGATGAGAGAAGTTCATGCCGGGTCAGCCAGAGCTCACCAGGCTGGTCCGAAAATGAAGATCGAAATAAAGAAATTGGGCTACTATTGGCCCACTAGATTTGACGACTGTTGTAAGTTTGCCAGGTCATGTCAGAAATGCCAAAGAGCACGCCACCGTGCCAAGGAGGCCTCCAGTGCCTTTACACCCTACTATCCCAAGTTGGTCGTTTGCCCAATGGGGCACGGATGTAGTGGGACCTTTACCAACATCTTCATCAGGGTGCAAGTATATTCTAGCAGCCACAGACTACTTCTCCAGATGGGCGGAGGCAGTGGCATTAAGGGAAGTGACAGGGAGCTGGTCGCCAGGTTCTTCCGTCAGAACGTAATATTCCGGTTCGGGGTTCCTAGCTAAATTATTTCTGACAACGGCAGCTACTTCAGAAATCAGAAGATCTACAGGTTAGCCGATAAGTATAAAATTGATTTAAGGACATCATCCCCCTACAATCCATAGGCCAATGGGCTGGCGGAAGCGTTCAACAAAACTGTATGCACCCTGCTTGCCAAGACCGTCAACTCTAGCAAGAGGGACTGGGAAGAGAAGATGTACAAGGCACTATGGGCTTACCGTACGGTCTATAAAACTCTAACTGGTTGTTCACCATTCTTCCTGGTATACGGGTTAAAGGCAGTGGTACCAATAGAGATAGAAGTGCCGTCACTGACATTGACCTTGAATGGTAAGAGCACGTATGCACTGACCTTCTAAATAAGCATGCAACAATAGATGCACAGACCTTGTTCACCCATGTACAGACCTTTAATACACAAGCCACAAAGTGCACCAACCTACATATGTTGCGAGGCAAACATGCACAGACTCTATACCATGTATCCACACAACTAGCACCGACATTGTTCAGCCTAACGATGGATGTGCACAGACCTAGATATGCAAACCAACTGAGTATGCACCAATGTTGTTTGAACCAAAGAGCACATTGCACCGACCTATATGCAAGAAGCACAAATGTGCACCGACCTGATGTTCTATAGAAGAGAGAATGCACCGACCTATTTTGCATGCGTGCAGCACCAAAGCTTGCACCGACCTTGTTTATGCTGCACGAAGACAACATGCACAGACCCATAATGCATAGCAGTAAAACATGCACTGACTTGCTACACATGCATCGACCTAAAGAGCTCGCAGCAAAAATTGCACCGACTTGAGCTCGCATACTAACAGAACATGCACCGATGCTAATCATGTGTAAGATAAGGTGCACAGACCTTTATACGCATGTATGAAAACATGCTCGGACCTTATGATGTGTAAGGTGAAATATGCACAGACGTTTTATACACGGTAAAAGCAATGCACAAACACATTGTATGCTCAAAATGAGGTATGCACAGACCTGCCTATATGCATGATCAGTAACGTGCACAGACTATATGCTGACTATCACAGACAACTAGCACAGACTCTATGCATCCTAACATAGACTCTATACATGCTAGCATAGACTTGGATGCATGACACTTCAAGGTAACATAGATCTTAAAGTATGCTAACATAGACTTGTGCAAGCTAGCGTGGACTCTGATGCATGAGACAATGCCAACTAGCATGGACTACATGCGAAGGACACAGCAACTAGCACAGACTTCGTTTATGCTAACACAGACTTGGATGCCAACAGACGCAGACTCTTTGACATGCTAACACAGACTCTGTGCAGACTAGCATCAACTTAGTTTATGCATGATGCTCAACTAACATCGACTTCTAATGCATTACTATGCATGCTAACACTGACCTTGGTGCATGAGTTATACTGAGCTAGCTTAGACTTCAGACCATGATCAACCTAAACACGAAGGTGACCAAACTTAATGCATTGACGTATAACTGTGGCACTGACATGACTTAATGTTGACCAGTCAAACCAACTATGATGTAATGAATAAAAAAATGACATATACTTTCTGAACATGCATGATAAAGCACATAACAGCTAATTATAACAAAATTAGTTCAGATCAGCAAGTCAAACATATATGACAATTCAGACACAACCATAGTTCAAACACATATGACATCATGCATTATGAGTCATAGTGTTTAGCATCATCAAAACACAGACATCCAACAACTCAAAGTCTCTATACAACACGGCTTGACGAACGGTGAACAAACGAATATAGAAAGAAGACTAGAAAAGCTCGCTGAGCTCGAAGGAAGACGCCTCCGGGCGCAACAAAACATTCAACTATACCAATCTCACATGGCCCACGCTTTCGACAAGCTGGTCAAAGGGTGACAATTCAAGAAAGGCGACCTAGTGATGGTCAAGAAAAGGGAAGTAATGGCCTCCAATCCCAAAGGGAAGTTGGTTGAAAACTGGGTTGGACCATAAGTTGTCCACCGAGTCTATGAAAGTGGTGCCTACATTCTCGTAGACCACAGGGGGGTAGTGTAATTCTCCCCGCTCAATGGGAAATATTTGAAGCTATATCATTCAGCCCTGCCGGCGTTCGAAGAATGTCCAAAATCTACCTTGGTCTAGCGGCACTCCGTCCTGGCCAAGCTCTCCAAAATACCCACTCAGCTCATACCGATTCCGAGGCCGTTGGCCCATAATTACAGAAGCCCCCTCAGTGCGCACTAATCCCAGGGCCCTTTGAGGACCCCATTTAGTCCCACTGGTCTACCACGATACACATCATCACCATGTTGGACCTTACGTCAGCATCGGTGCATAAACCATTTCCATTGCGTTTACATTATCCCCATGCCTGCGAATATACAGTTTCGGCGCAAGGCTTTATGCCCTGGCCGACATCCACACATCATGACCATGTTGGACCTTACATCCGCATCGGTGCATAAACCATTTCCTTTGCACTGGCGTTGTCCCCATGCCTGCAAATACACAGTTTCGGCGCAAAGCTTTATGCCCTAGCCGATATCTACGCATCACCACCATGGAGGGCGTTACGTCCGCATCGACACATAAACTCCTTTCCTTGCGTTGGCATTGTCTCCTTGCCAACGAATAAACCCTCTTCTGGCACAAGGCTTCGTGCCCTAGTGTGGGCGTCAAAAAAAAGAGAGAAGAAAAAGAGCATTCCTGTGGCACGGACGTATCGACACCCCGAGAGCAAGTCAAAGATAGAAAGGGCGAATAAACCCCATACCTCCTCCAAGTAGGATGAATATATGTACTCGGTGCTCCTCCACCCAATGAGAAGCCCTTCGGGCAGAAGAGATGGCCCCGACTCTCTAGCTGGCATTGTCGAAGGCCGAATCAGAAGAAACGTGGGAATGCGAACACATGTGCGGCACGCGCCGGAAATCATTCAAAATCCTGAATCAGGATTCAGAGGCTTGTGGACGCACTTTTTCACCTGTTATTCTCTTGTTGTTTTATTCATTTATTGAGTGCGTGGGCGTGCCAGTCACCGGAGTGACAATTTATTCGGGCTCCGAAGAGCCCATGGTGCGCTCGATCTGACTTCGTCAGACGATTGTGTGGTTCGTGTCGGGACCAAAACCCGCCGCGCCATAAAGGTCATGACGTCATTTACATCCCCCATACGAGGGAACACCCTTGATTAATCGCTGGGATTCAGGGCCTCATGGCCAAGAAATTAATTGCATGAAAGGTCTATTACGAGGTATTGAAATCCTCATGCGAGGGCGAGGAGGAAACATTCGAGATCGTGTCGGTCATGTGCTGACCATTTAATCTTCGGACGAATGTCTGGCACGAGAAAAGCGCGATCGTCGCGGGGAGACCGGAGCATATGTACGCCAGGATATGGCAATTTATTGTTGAGAAGAACGGAAAACGTTTGGCTAAATCTCGATTAGAGCGGTCGGAAACCGGTAAATCTGTTGGCCCGGTGCAAGGGCAAGCTGCGACCATACTGCGGTGGGCCCCTCGCGCTCGAAACGAGACTTGCATGAGCGTCATTAATATTTCCGGTGCCAAGGGGCAACGAGGGAATATCCCTTGAATCGGCTGAAAAGCCCTGTGTCCGGAGAAGCGGGCGTTCGAAACATATCGGTCATTCGGGAGACCATTTAATATTCGGATGGGGGTCCGGCTTGAGAATATTGTAATCGCCGCGGGAGGACCTGGAACATATGCGTACCGGGATACGGCAAGTTTATTATTCCGAGACACTGAGAACATTCGGTTGAATCTCGGTTGTTGTAGTCGGAAACCAGTGAATCTATTGGCCCGGTGCGAGATCGAGCCAGGACCATATTGGGGGCGCCTCCCGTGGTCCAAACGAGGCTTGCGCGGGCATCATTAATATTTCCGGTGCCGGAGGGCAACGGGGGAGAGTCCAGGGACTAGACTCAAGAACCGAAAACGTGTTCGAAAGGAGCGGGCTGTAGATCAAGGATATGAGCCAGACGATGACCACGATCGGGGCGGGCCCGAGGTCTAAGTGTGGCCCACGGAGGTCTTATGAATATTCCCATGGAAGGAGTCCAGGGGTGGCGAGAGCCGTCTCGTTCTATTCCGATTCTGTCGGTCACTTACGGACCTTTTCACGTTCGGGCAAGGGCCCATATTGAAAGTGTGACGTGGGCGGAAACGACACCGTGCAAATGTATGCCGAGTTTATGGCAATTTCAATGAAAGAGCGGGAGCGAATCCCGGCCCGTTAGAATGAATCCGATTTAACGGGCTATCGGTCCGGAGCAATGCCGGCTCACGACCATGTCGGGGAGGGAGCCGTCGGCCATATTGATTGCTCACGGGTCATTTCATGTTTAGACACAGGTCCGTAATAGAAACGCGGCGAAAATCGAGGTGAACCCATTCAAATGTCTGCCGAACGTGCGGCAATTTTAGTAGCGGCTCGGAAGGGATCCGGTCGGAGAAATGAATCCGGTTTAATCGGAATGTCAGCCCGAGGCGAGGTCGGGTCATGGCCAGTTCGGGATGATTCCCAAGACTCAGGCCCAACCTGGAAGGGCGACATTGTTGTTCCTTCGGCACCGGGTCACGAGAGAGACGGGGCTGCAAAGTGGATCTCATTGTTTTGTTATCATTTGAAATTTTATCATTATTATTCGTTAATTTATGCGTATCTTTGAGTGTGTTTGTTATTACTATCTATTTATCATTTTTTATGATTTATTTATTTATCAGTGTTATTGTTAGGTTTGTTATTATTTTTGTTCATTTTATTGTCATTCATTTGCTTGTCATGTTTCGTTAAGTTTGTTATTATTATTTATTTTGGTTATCTTTTATTTATTTATCATTCTTATTGAGTTCGTTAATATTATTCATTCATTTTTTTGTTATCGTTTATTTGTCTAATTATTATTATCGTCATTATTTTTAAGCTTATTATTACTATTACTTATTCCTTTATTATTCTTATTTACTTATTCATTTTTTGAATCTGTTATTATTTATTATTATTATTATTATTACTCATATTTTCTGGAGAGAGAATGGGTCATTAGAGGGCTAAGAGAAAGGCGTACCGCTGAAGGGCTGAGGGTGTGCCGCTGAAGGGCTGGGAGTGTGCCGCTGAAGGGCCTGGGGGTGTACCGCTGAAGGGCTGGGAGTGTGCCGCTGAAGGGCCTGGGGCTGTGTCGCTGAAGGGCTGAGGAGTGTGCCACTGAAGGGCTCAAGGAGTGTACCGCTGAGGGGCTGAAAGGGTGCGTGCTGCTGAGGGCCAAAGGAGCGTGCCGGCGAAGGGCCAAGCGGGTGTGTGCCGGCGAAGGCGGCAGGAAGTGTGCCGGCGAAGGCGGCATGGAGCGTGCCGGCGAAGGCAACAGGGAGTGTGCCGGCGAAGGTCACTGAAGGGCGTACCGGGGAAGAGTTGGCAAGGTGTGTCGGCGAGGGGCCATGGAGGGTGTGCCGGCGAAGGGCGAGAGTGGGTGTGCCGGCGAAGGGTGTGCCGGCCAAGGGTAGCTAGAGGGTGTACCGGCGAAGGTAGCTGAAGGGGCGTACCGGCGAAAGACATGGGGAGCCCACTCCTCCTCCGTTTCTTTTAAGACTTTTCTTTTCTTCTTTTCTGATTTTATTAAGTTTGTATGGGTTTCTTCTTTTCTTCTCTTGATTAATTTTCATTCTTTCTTTTGTGAGGGTGGATGTTCAATTTGTTTAGTTGTCGTTCGATTCGGTCCTCTTTGAATTAGACTGCGGTTCCATTTGCTTTGGTTAAGGTATTTCACCGTTGTTCTTTTCGTTTGTTTGTTGCTGCCTTTTATCTTTTAAATGTGTGGCTGTTCCATTTGTTTGTTGCTTCCTTTTATCTTTCAATATGTTATTATTTCTAACGAAAATTCGACAGCATCTCCCCTTAATCCGAGCGTATGGGAGATACAGGGAACGCACCCACATGGAGTGGCGGAACCCGACAACTGGAGGTGGGCGCCCAAGAGCGGCAACACCTTTATAAACCTCGAAAAACTCGAAGGGAACGGCGAGTGGAAGGCTACTCTAGGACTGGCTGAGGGGGGGGGGAATGCATCGGGCAAGAAGGAAGGGCAAGTGTGCCGTGCCAAGGGGGGGCCAAGGGTATGGCTGTGAAGGCCATGAGGGCCGTGCCGAGGAAGGCCCAAAGGGGCGTACCGGTGAGGGGCATCATAGGCGTTCCGCGGAAAGGAAGCCAAGGCCGTGCCGGCGAAGGGTGTTGAAGAGTGCACCGGCAAAGGCCCGATGGGGGTGTGCCGGCGAAGGCTGGTTGGGGCGTGCCGCTGGGGCACGGGTTGGGTGTGCCGCTGGGGCTGGACTGGGGTGTGCCGCTGGGGCGTAGTTAGGGTGTGCCGCTGAAGGCGTGACTGGGCGTGCCGTTGGAGGCACAATCAGGGCGTGCCGCTGAAGGCGCCCGGGGGTGAGCGAAGGCAAAAATACCCTGGAGGAAACAAACCCTAACAAAAGGAGAAAGGGAAAGGGGGCGTGAAACACCGAAGGATGCAAACACGGAAGAAATGCTTTAGAAAGACGTCCAAGAAAAAATACTTGCAAGCCTTCTACTTTTATTCTCACGAAAGGAGTGCCCCAAGGGGACTAATACATTGCAACGATGGCAAAACAAGAAATGAAAGGAAATGAAGAGGAGAAGAAAATACAGTGGGGGGGGGGGACGGAGCGTGGACTCCTCCCCTCCCGGACCTCACTCCCTCTCTCCACTCATTCTTCTTCTCTTCTTCTCTTCACACAGACGGTGGTGGTAGGTGGAGCGACGAGCTCCTCTTCTTCTCTTCTTATCCTTCTTCCCTTCGCGTGGACGGCGGTGGCGGGTGGACGGAGCAGCAGGAAGGGGGAGGCGGAGCCTCCCCTCCTCTTCTTTCTTCTCTTCTTCTCTTCCCTCTTCGCACAGATGGTGGCGGTGGGTGGAGCGACGAAGCCTCTCCCCTCTCTTCCTCTCTTCCCTCTTCTTCTCTTCTTCTCTTCTGCGTGTGTCTCCCTGTCTCTTCCTCCTCTTCCCCCCTTTTCTCTTCTCCTTCTTCTTCTCTTCTTCTCTTCTGTGTGTGTGTGTCCCTCTGTGTATATGCCTCTCCCCCTCTTGTTGTTCGCAGCGAAGAGGGGTTGTATACCCCACACGGTGGAAGCCTCGAAGGCGGGAAGCGTCCGGGGGCTTTAATGGGAGTTGACTCCCTTGTCCTGGGTGACAGGGGGAGTAGGCAGCGTGGCCCATTCCCGGACACCTCGGACAGCCCACTACACGCCGAGGATCCATAGGGCATGGGCGCAAGATCTCGTCTGCCGGAATGTGCCGCTGAAGAGCCTTAATGGCGTGCCGCTGGCAAGCCAAACAGGCGTGTCGCTGGAAGGCCAAAAGGGCGTGCCGCTGGAAGACAAGGCAAGTGTGCCGCTGAAGATCCCAAAGGGCGTGCCGCTGAAGGGGGGGGCCTCAGGGCGTACCGTTGAAAGGGCACGGGGGTGTGCCGCTGAAGGGGTTCACGGGAGAGGGCCGCTGGGGGCGTTGAGGGTGTGCCGCTGAGCGGCCTGGGGGGTGTGCCGCTGGGCGCTTGGGAGGTGTGTCGCTGAGCGGCCTGGGGTGTGTGCCGCTGAGCGGCTTGGGGTGTGCCGTTGGACGGTTGCCAGGGCAAGTGAGGGTATAGACTTCGGCAAGGCATGGGCTGTACATACTTCACCTAGCTGCAACGTATAGACTTGCAGGGGCTGATGTATAGACTTCATCGATGTACATACTTTGCGTTGAACTGGTGGATGTACAGACTTCACCATTGTATAGACTTCGCATTGAACTGGTGGATGTACAGACTTCACCAGTGTATAGACTTCGCGTTTTCCAGAACTCTGTACGGACTTGCCACACGAGTGTATAGACTTTGCGTTCAAAACAGCCAGCCAATGTACAGACTTGGAGCTTGGACGTATAGACTTTGTTTGTGCATTCAACCAATGTACAGACTTGGGGCTTGGCTGTACAGACTTCGTTTGTTCATTCAGCCAACGTACAGACTTGGGCTGATGGCTGTATAGACTTGGTGCGATGAAGCGTGCCGCAGAAGGGCTGGATGGCCGTGCCGCTGGAGGGCCAAATGGCCGTGCCGCTGGGGCGTCTGAAGGGCATGCCGCTGGGGGCTGTACCGCTGGAGCTGCCTGAAGGGCATCGCTGAGGGCTTCCAGGAGTGTGCCGTGGAAGGCATGTGAGGGCATGTCGTTGAAAGGGCACGGGGGTGTGCCGCTGAAAGGGCAGAGGGGCGTGCCGCTGAAGGGCTGCCCTGGGTGTGCCGCTGAGGGGTTGCGCCGCTGAAGGGGTTCACGGGAGCGGGCCGCTGGAGTACCCTGGAGGGTGTGCCGCTGAAAGGGGGGGGCACATGGTGTGCCGCTGAAGGGGCGCCAAGGCATGCCGCTAAAGGGGCGTGCCGCTGAGCGCCTTGGGGGGTGCCGTTGAAGGGGCGGCCCCAGGGAGTGTGACGCTAAAGGGCTAAATGGGTAGTTTTGAGCCCGTTGTGAGCATGAGTTATGGCCCATGGATTGTGGGGCTCTTGGTGATTAATTTCTTTTCACCATCGTGACCCCAAAGATGGCTTCACGGCAGTGTGCCTATTTGGGGAGCCCGGATGACCTAGTCTCTCCGAGGCTTCTTCACTCGGCGCCGTTGTTGGTGCTGGGCGGAGTAGGATATATGGGTGTGCAATTTTTGGTGTCCACAAGGCTCTGAACTAAAACACCCCGGAGGCGATGCATTACAACTAAAGCAACACAAGAGGGCAGGCGCCCGTCCGAATCACCACTAAGCTAGGAAGGGACCCTATGATGCTTAAACCGACGTGGTTGTGCCTATATGGCCTTAAACCGGCGCGCCCCCCTCCAATGGATCTTAAACCGGCGCGCACTTCTTATGGGTTTAAACCCATATGTGCTATTCTGGCGCGCCCCCCATTTGTGCTATTCCGGCGCGCACAACCCCGCACCATTTTTACCTCCGAGGCATCCCATCCTACATCCGATCCCCTGTTTTCAAGTGTAAACAGAAGAAACGTACCTGAAGTTGGTGAGCAGCCTGCTCTTGACCAACGTGTAACCGCCTGAGCCCCTCAGGGCTTCGAGCTCCGCACTGAACGTCGCTTCTCCATCGGTCACCGTCGGCCAATCCCGTGGAGGCAACTTCCTTACTCTATTGCTTCCCCTATCCGCAGGCCACTCAAGATCTCCAAGCAGGAGAAGGTGGAGAAGAAAAAAGAGGGGAGGACCGCTCCCATCCTTACTCTTATAAAAGGGAGGCACACTCCACCGGAGAAAAGGGCTGGCTCGCTCGGCTTAGGGCTGGCTGATAGAAGAGAGGAAGGAGTCCCCGTCCCCCTGCGCCTGTAAGGTGAAGAAGAAGAGAGAGTGTGTGAGAGAAAAAAGGTGAGTTCGGAGGGGGGGAAGCTTGTGCTCTTTCCCCCTCCCCCACCGATGTATCTTTCTCTTTTCTCCGATGTATTGTCCCTCGCTCTGGGGTAGATCCCCTTCTGTATTTAACCTCCCTTCCTTCGTGGATGAACAGAAAGAAAGAAAGGCTTTTGCACTACATGTTATTGTTTTTTTGTTTGTTAGCCTCTGCCTTCCCTCTCTCATCTCCTGCTCATCCAGGGTCCTTGAAGCCTTCCTCTCCATGGTATGGCCTTCTAAGGAACCCGTCGAAGGGATGCACACTCATAGCCTCTTATGGCGTACATCCGTCTCGCTTACGAAATCATCACCCGTGAGCTGCTGAAGCTCTTGAAGGCTAGTCCTCGAGCCTCCACAAACGCTTATGGGTTAACGGAGGCCTCACTCCGAGTTTTGAGGTTCACCCCGGAGCAATCCGTTTGGTGTTCCTCCTTTTTCTCTGGTAAGACCTTAGTCCGGGGGAGATGCTACTCACATTTTTCTAGGTGAAGAACACATAAGAACAGACGAACAAGCTAAGCTCTCTAGGAGTAAGAACAACGTATGTTTGAAGCCCCTAAATCAACCTGAATCTCTGAGTTCTTGCATAATAAACCCTTCAAGTAAAACATCCAAATACACATACTCGTTCACCTCAACAAATGATTAGAAGCGCTCTATTGATTTAAAGTGTCAACCGAACAAACAATCCATCCATTTGATCAATCTGCAGGTTGAAGAAACGAGAAAAGAATCAAAGAGAATGAAAGTCTACCTCATAGAAGCTATTCTGGCGCGCTCTTAATCCGGCGCGGTACCCCCCCGCACCGGTTTAACCCCACACCCAAAACCATCTTCAACTTCCTGAAATGAACAGTGCGTGCCCTTATTACTGTTTAAGCCTCAATCCGGCGCGCCCTCCTATTCTTGGCTAATCCGGCATGCCCCCCCCTTCTCCCTTATCTGGCGCGCCCCTCTTCTTACACCCATTAAACCGGCGCGCCCCTCTCTCTCCTTGGCATCCCCTTTAACCGGCATGCCCTTCTTCCCCTTGGGATCCCATTAAACCGGCGTGCCCCTCTTTCTCCTTGGAATCCCCTTTAACCGATGCGCCCTTCTTCCCCTTGGGATCCCACTAAACCGGCGTGCCCCACTTCAACACTCTTAACCGGCGCCCCCCCCCCCCTTGCACCTCCTATTCCAGCGCGCCCCCTTTGCTTCTTTAAACCGGCATGCCTTCCATAAAAAGAAATCTAATTAACCAAACAAATAAAAGGGATAGGTCATTTCTGAACATGCATGACCAAGTTGCCCCTTGGTCAGAACCCCGCGACCTGACCGCGCAGGTTGATCCGTGTGCGAGGGTGTATGTTGGGGAGTTCGGGCTTCACACTTAACAATTCGCTCCCCCGGACTGTGCGTGAAGAGAAAAGCAATGATGCCCCGTGGTATCGAACGTGGACCTCGGAATCCCCGACATGGTCATGATCCGGGCACATCTTGGGCCGATAGTTCATCAGCTTGACCCACTTCTTCCGGGATCCGATCCTGCATCCACATTAAACTTGCCGTACCTACGGCAGACATCCGTATGGTTTTATCATCATCTTCGACGCTACTAATGCGGACTTCCGTCCGAACACGAAATGGTCTGTGAGTGACCAACACATACGTATCTATGAACATTTTACGTCCCAACGCGGGTTTGTTTAAACGTGATCCGAGACCTTTTGCTCTCGCTTTGTTACCATGAATTTTAGGCCGTAGGGCCTTTATTCCCGACAATCAATCAAGGGTGTTCCCCCGTATGGGGGATGTAAATAACGTCGTGGCCTTTATGGCACGGCGGGTTTTGGTCCCGATCCGAACTACACAATTGTCTGATTAGTCAAATCGCGCACACCATGGACTTCCATGAAGCTAGAATAGATTGTCACTTTGTGACTGGCACGCCCTCGCACTAAATAAATGAATTAACCCCCGATCAATAAACGAACCGATTCTTTCAGAATCTTAGTGCGTCCACACCTAGCCGACAACCATATGTTGTTACTATACAAACAAACCAAACAATCAAGATCGAGCCCCATCCGTCGGCCCGATATTTCCATTTAAAAAAAAACGGGGCTTCAAATAGAGGTGCCCCGCCAGTCCTGTTTGGACATTCTAGACAGGGGCAAAAATGGCTATAACCCGGCTGTGGCGAAAACCCGACAGGGCACCGCAGGCAAAATTGGGTACCCCGCCACGTGAAAACCTGAGAGGGTGCGTGGGCAAAAGTAAGAGGGGGCTAGCCTCAGTGAAAACCCGAGAGGGCACTTGGGTCAATAATGTGGTAACCAAAAGTTCCTCTTCGCCTTCATCCCTATGAAACGTTGGATATGATGTTCATCGTAAGTCCCACCGGTGATCTACTTCTCTCAAAGTCGTTAACCCAGACCTTTCGTCTTCGTTAATAATCAAACCTATCTTTTGCTTCGGCATTTACCCAATGCCGATGAACAGACCAACGTTGATTCTTGTCATCATCGACAGGATCAGTCAATGAACCGTTAACCCGGACCTTTCATCCTCGTTAATGATTAAACCTATCTTTTGCATCGACATTTACTCAATGTCGATGAACAAACCAACGCTGATTCTTGTCATCATCGGCGAGATCAGTCAATGAACCGTTAACTCGGACCTTTCATCCTCGTTAATGACTAAACATATCTTTTGCTTCGACATTTACCCAATACCGATAAACAAACCAACTCTGGTTTTTGTCATCATCGGCAGGATCAGTCAATGAACTGTTAACCCAGACCTTTCATCCTCGTTAATGACTAAACTTATCTTTTGCTTCGGCATTTACCCAATGCCGATGAACAAACCAATGCTGATTCTTGTCATCATCGACAGGATCAGTGAATGAACCGTTTACCCGGACCTTTCATCCTCGTTAATGACTAAACCTATCTTTTGCTTCAGCATTTACCCAATGCCGATGAACAAACCAATGTTGATTCTTGTCACCATCGGCAAGATCAGTCAATGAACCCTTAACTTGGACCTTTCATCCTCGTTAATGGCTAAACCTATCTTTTGCTTCGGCATTTACCCAATGCCGATGAACAAACCAACGCTGATTCTTGTCATCATTGGCAGGATCAGTCGATGAACCATTAACCCAGACCTTTCGTCCTCGTTAATGACTAAACATATCCTTTGCTTCTATATTTATCCAATGTCGATGAACAAACCAATGCTGATTCTTGTCATCATCGGCAAGACCGGTCAGTATCCCATTAACCCGGACCTTTCGTCCTCACTAATGAATAAATCTGTCCTTGCCTCGGCATTTAGCCAAGTCAATGAACAAATCTCCTCTCACCTTGACGTCAGTTCCGCGAATCAACTCATTGCCAGAAGCCTTGTCAAAGGCAGGTGATTATGCTTCAAAAAAAATGAGGCTTAAAATAGAGGTGCCTCGCCAGGCTTATCTGGATATTCTGGATAAGGGCAAAAATGGCTATAACCCAGTTGTGGTGAAAACCCGAAAGAGCGCCACAGGCAAAATCGGGTACCCCGTCACGTGAAAACCTGAAGGGGCACGTGGGAAAAAGTAAGAGGTGGTTGGTTTCAGTGAAAACCCGAAAGGGCACTTAAGTCGGTAATGTGATTAAAAAAATGAAAAAAATGAAATGATGATCATGATGAAAATGGGGTTGTTACCCCCATTTGTCAGTCATGCCCCACAAGAATCCCTGTGTGTGATGGACATACCACGCCCCACCGGCATAAGCCTTACGCCTATGCTATAAACAAACCTCTTTGCTTCAGCATTCAACCCATGCCGACGAATAAGCCTATCCTCAATTTTTCGTCACCATCGGTGAAATCAATGAACAAGCCATCGACCCGGATCTTCTGTCCCCGTCGATCAACAAACCTCTTTTGCTTCGGCATTTAACCCATGTCGATGAATAAACCTACCCTCGATTTTCGTCACCATCGGTGAAATCGATGAACAAGCCATCGACCCGGACCTTCCGTCTCCGTCGATCAACAAACCTCTTTTGTTTCGGCATTTAACCGATGTCGATGAATAACCTTATCCTCAATTTTCGTCACCATCGGTGAAATCGATGAATGAGCCGTCGACCCAGACCTTCCGTCCCCGTCGATCAGTAAACCTCTTTGCTTCGGTATTTAACCCATGCTGATGAATAAACCAACCCTCGATCTTCGCCATCATCGGCGAGATTGGCAACGAACCATCGGCTCGGACCCTTCGTCCCTGTCGAGAAATAAACTCACTTCTTGTCTTTGGCACTTAAGCCTCCGGCAAGTATGTCATGTGCAAACCTTATCATCATCGGTAAGGTCCACGCACAAACTATCGGCTTCACTTTCTAGCCCTGTCAACCTATAAACCCTCCCTTTATCCCCCGGCATTCGGCCTACACAAATCAAGGCATGACCTCGGGAGAAGTTGCACTGTGGTGGAGCGAACCCCTCATACCTTCTCTAAAGGCATGAGCGCTCTCCTGCCCTAGCAGCTAACGTACCCCGAGCTAAATAAATCGGCGGCACAGACCGAAGAAAAAAAGAAAGAAAAGGAAGGAAAGTTGTAGCTCAGCAGTGGATATGTAAAGCAGATAATGAAGAAATTCCACTTGCATAGAAAGAAGAGTACATAGTACTCGGGGCATTCTCTGGGATATGTGAAAATTCACAAAAAGGGGAAGGGAAGAACAAAAGAGCTACTGCGATGAGCGACAAAAAATGTCCTCAAATTCCAAAATTCCTAGAGAAGGGTGGCGGATCAATTCCCGTCGATGAGACTCCTCAGCTTGCAGCCGCATCAACTTCACCTCAAGCGATGTAGCTTGCCCTTCTGCCAGCTCCGCCTCTTCTATGCTCAGGACATGCAGCTGCTCAATCGACTCCAGCTCCACTTCAACCCGAGTGAGTTCGACACGTAATTCAGCTATCCGAGCTTTCAAAGAAGTGCGGCGTTGGGTGGAATCGTCGGCCGCATCCCGCATCTATCGGGCAGTTCCCCTCAAAGACTTAACGGCAGCCTGACACTCTGCCCATTCAAGTTTTATGGCTGTCAACTGGTCCGCCAAACCACGGTTGATGAACTCCCTTCTGTTTACATGCTTCAGAAGCAGAGTTACTTGTTGCGTCCAATCCTCCATGGGCTAGCCAAAAGCTAATAGTGGACGGGACAGGTGCTCTACCAGATCCCTCAGCTGTGCATAAGATAAGTCCTGGCATGTCGTCGCGGTCTGCCTCAACGTCTCCAGATATTGCCATACTAGATCGCTGGACGAGTGCAGACCAAGCGATGGTGTATCAGGAAGGCAAAATTCTACGCGGCTGTCAATCGTGGCCCAAATGTCGTCATTCAGCTCTGAGGATGATGACAATATGTCTTGTATAGCACTTGCACCAGGACTGGCCCCCGTGATCAATGTGACAGAGGGACTGTCGACAATGGCAGTTTCCCTCCCAACCTCCGACAAGGACGCCACATCTTGAGTCTCAGTAGCATGGAGGGGTTGGTCACCAGCCTTGGCTTGACCGACTTCCGCCAACACTGATTCAGTGGCAAGAGCTAAAATTGTGGAGGCACCAACAGCTTCTTCCACGATCTCTCCTGCCTCTATTGCAAGAAGACCCCCCTCGCCCATAAGTGGTTCGGCACCGACGCTATGTGACTGTTCCAAGGCCGCGATCATTCGTTCATGCCCGGCAATTACTCCTGACGCCTCCAAGCCCGTTGTCGTAATATAGTCCTTTGGATATCGCAAGGCTATGGGCCTCAAGACAGGCGGGAGTACTGGCGGACCCACATCGAGGGGTGGAAGAGGTATCTTTACAGTCACGGCCAGTAGGGTCCCTTCGGTCGGAATAGCAGGAGCCTTCAAAAGAAATCAGCATAAAACTTCTCTGAAGGCTGACATAATAGGCAATAAGAATAAGCACAAGATAAAAGGGGAGACCTTTACCTCAGCCGATACCACGCTCAAGTTCCCGGCAGCAGAGACCACCTTCTCCATCATCCCTGACCCTTCTCCTACGGAAGGACCAGGTGGCCCGAAGCTGCTCCACGTCAGCCGTGGAGGACTGAAGGTCGTAAAGTCGCTCTCATAGGCAGAAGACACCCCGGCATCTTCAGTCTCTATTCCCTCCATAGGAAATTTCTCGTCACTCGAGCCGTCACCATAGTCCACCTGCTCCAATGAAGATGAGCTTTGAACCAACACTGTTTCTTTCTCTTTTAGAGTAGATGGCCCCTCACTCAAATGGCCTACCGAAGGAGCATCTTGCTCGATAGAAGCTTGCCCAGCCAGCTCTGTCATAGGGACGACGGGTGAATGAACTTTGGGAGAAAGCTGACTTTCTGGGGTGATCCCCTGCTCAGCAAAAGTTCCCTCGATTGCCTCGATAACAGGAGGGGAAGGCAGTCGAATCTCGACTGAAGCTAAAATAAGAAGCATTCATGTAAGCCCATGGCGTAATAAAATTACAGGAATCCCCTGAGGGCGGACCACAAATTACCTTCCATCATGGGGCTGGGGGGTGGGAGAGGGCAAACTGTCCTCAGTAGGAGCTATTGGCGCTCCATCTCCCCTCTCTTCAACTCCCACAGGGGTGGCAGTTTCTGGGGTAACTGTTGCAAATGAGGTTACGACAGTGATGAAATGAAAATTAGCTTGTGCGACCAAAGTGGAAGCAGGATGCAGAATGAAGGATATACCCTGGGTGGTGCATGCCAGCGCATGTGTAGCCTTGAATTCTTCAAACGAGACCACGGTCGAAGGAACAACTGCTGGTTCCGGGTCTACGGTCTTCCTCCGGCGGGCCCGCTTCGCTCGAGTGACCGCCTCCCTTACTTGAGACCTCGTTTGCTTGCGCGAATCACCCCAGGGAAAAGGTGTCGTAGTCGAAGCCACCTCCGGGATTTCAAAATAGGTCGGCTTCTGAGCCTTTATAATCAACTCCCTAAAGTGCCTGGTCTCCTCCGAAGTGAGCCGAACTACACATATACGAGGGCGAAAAAGAATGATATACACTACAGCAAGAAAGGGACCAAAAGCTGAAAGCAAAAGAATGAAAGATACCTACTGGCCCCGTATAAAAAGGAGAGAGTGGCCAATAAAACAGCGAGGGCTCTTGGTTCCTTGAGCATATATCCCCTATCACTTCGCATTGTTCGGCCAGCGACGCCAAGTCCGCATGACCGCAAGAAGATAAATGATAATATAAGCCGAGGTGGTCTAGCCCCCATCCGTCGGCGTACTTAAAAGAAAGGAGAACAGGTTGGCCCAATATGGCTTCGCTATGGCCACCTACTGAAAGACCATGCGAGCGCAGCAATGCGAACAGCCAAGGGGTATCACTATAAAGTGCTGGTCGTCGGTCTTCTCTCCTAATGAAGGTCCTGTAGGGATGAAGCCGATCGCTCTCAGGACGCAAAGAAGCCGTAGAGGGAAGAGGCTTCTCCACTGGCAGAGGAATCTGCTGAAGAATCAATCGCTCACCGCTCACGCGGCATAAACCTTGAAGTGTTTTCAAGAAGCCATCCTTGCTGATCTCTGGTAGTTTCGGCTTGATCTTGGACGAGCGCTGTTTAGCAGCCTTCCGTGCCTCCACATAGGCCGCCACTGCAGCGTTGGTCTGGAATTTCAACTTCTTCAGATAGGCCGGGTCAGCGTCCAGAGCCGGCACTGGCTGGGAGTCCAAGAACTTGCATTCTGCAATGGCCCAACATTCCCTCCTCGAGCTCCTATAAAAGCCCGTGCGCGCATTCCACCATTTGATGTATTATGAAGTCACACGGGGAAAGCATGTAGGGGCCGGAACTCTGAATGAAACCGCCTCTCGGTGATGAAAATAGTCCCACCATATGCGAGCCTCGTCATTTGATACTTGGCCAGACCAGGCCCTATTCGGCAGCGTAAACTGAGTCGAGGAGGTAGGAATGTGCTGGTCATAGCCAAAATTCTGACTGAATCGGAACAGATAGTAAGGTTCCAGCCATAAAATACCGCTTTTGCGGAAAACCAGGACACTCGGCCTTATGGACAGTGCCCAATCAATTAGCTTCGCCTCCAGAATTGGCCTTGTACACTTGGCGTCCGAAATGGGGTGAACATACTCCTCTGTCTCATCAAGATGGCACTCCCTCATCCTATTCACCAATGGACTTGAGTGGGCAGCCAGGCTCCAAAAATGTAAAACTCTGGGCGCATCTATTGGAACTTTGGTCAGTTTGCCCCGAATAGCAAAGAGCTGGTCTGCTATCTGGGTCGGCTCAACACTGGCAAACTCTATCATCCTCGGGACAAGTTGTGCCGACTGGAGTGACCGAGGAGTAGCTTCTAGGAACAGAGTGCAAACCCAAGCGTTGAAAAAGTGTAGTGGGCCAACCGTTCGCAGATTCTTGGGAAGACAGGATCGGTGCAAGTCTCCCAACATCTTGTATATCAAACACAATGCAACTGGACAGAGTGAAAGCTTCATGCCCCAAGCCATCAAACAAGCAGGATAGATGGCCTCAGCCCTGATCACGCTCTCGTCGCCCTGCGGGAGAGCGAAGGAACAAATCCAATAAGTCAAATACGCAGCACAATGAGTGACTGCGTCAACCCCAGCAGGGTTGGGACCTCCTTGTTGTCCTCCTTTCAATGTGGATGGGAAAGTGGCTTGTCACCAAACCCTCTTCTTCTGCTGCATAGGAGCCGGCACTATCGAGGGGAAGTCTTTGTGTTTCTGCTCCCCTCTGAAGAAATACTGGAGCCAGGTGCCCATCCTCACGCGCCTCTTTTCTCCAAGCTTGCGTTCTTCCCTGGTATCATACGAGGAATGGCAGAGAGTATGATATGCTTTCATCAGATAGCGATACGCGAAGCCAGTCAAGTATCGCCCTTCGCCGTCCGTCTGGTTCTTCAGCAAATCCGGCCAACAAACCTCTTCATATGGTTCACCGTCGATCGGGAGGCCACTTAACTGAGAGAGACTCCAAAGGTCCAGCAATGTCTCTCCTTCTGAAGTATAAAAGGTGTTGTACTTAGGATATAACACATCAATCATACCGCAGCACAGACCCTTGGAGATGGGGTAGCGGTACCTCGATGCATACACGCTGTGGTATACGCCTGCCATGATCAAAATAGGAGCGTAGTGCTGTAGAACATAATTCATAAATTCCACTGCCCCTGGCTGGATGGCATGGGCGTCAGTAGCCTTCAAGTCGGCAAACCAGCCTACTTAAATCTGGTGCTTGAAGCGCATGGCTAGGCAATCCAGTAGGAAAGGTTCCTCTCTGTACCCCCATTTTAGCAGGGCCAAGAATAAACCAAAAGATGGCTTCTCCCGGTCAACGCGGCCTGCAGTCTCATTCCATCTGGACGGAATGAACTCAGGGGCTCTGGTCAACAGTCCATCCTGTGGAGTTAACTCCTGGAGCCCCAGCATGGCACTCCATTTCATGGGCTCACCACGCAGATAAATGGGTCTTCGCCACACAACAAAATCTGTCAGGCTGTCCCGCTCTGCAAGTAGCGCCTGCTTAGCCTTCCGAACAAGGAACAAGTCCGGTAACGACCCAAGATCTGGATACCAGGAAGAACCCGATACCATTCGAATCCTGACCCGCCGCCCACGAGCCGAGAGGGCTCGAAAGGGCTAAAAGGAGTGTGAAGGTACAAAGAAATAGGAAATAAGGTAGGATAATTCAACAATTAATAGAAATAAATAAACAACTACAGCAGTAGAGTCCAGTCCAACAGAAAGTACAGTTTAAAGAAGTAAAACGTACCACATGCCAAGTGAACACTCGGCCCGGCGAGCTGGCAGCTAAGAACCTCCGAACAGCACCCTTGAACCTCGAGGAAGAACCGTCGCACCTGAAAAGCAGGGGTAAGCCTCTTGTCACTGGCTCAGTAGGGATCCCGCGGAACCCCAACCGAGAACAACGGCGGTAGCGGAACGGAAAACAGCTACAACTACAACAGGAACAGCGAACAGGTGGCCGATCAAAACTCGGCACTACAGCTACTCCTACTGTACCGATCAAGCAGAAAGAGAAATCCCGATCTCACAATCGGGAACCGGACCACTCTAACACCAGACCTACCGAGGAAACACTCACGGCAACTCCGCCGTGAAGGCCTGCCCTCCCAGACAAGGCCAACCTGGACCATGCTGTCCAAGGTAGGGTCATGACCACGCTGTCATGAACACAACTCTAACAAGACGCAACCTCGGTGAAGCCACTAGCACCCTGGCCACTACCTCGGAAACACCGGACGATCCAGAAAATCACGTCTCGCAGAAGGGAAACGAAACCAAAATAGGAGAGTCACGTCTCACGTGACAGGAGTACTTGCCCACTAGAAGCAAGGCCGGATGCGTCCACTGATATCTTAGACCGCACCTCAGGTGTCCCCCCTCGACCCCCGGTGGAACGGGGACACCGTACAAGTAACCACAAAGCAAGTGACTAGCTGGGGTCGTGCTCGTCAGCGCGGGTCCAACTGCCCCCAACCACGTGTGCACACACAGACCGTACATCCTAGGTCTGGCCCTTTGACTGGTTTTCCCCTCAGCCAGACTCTGGGGTCAAACGTGGGGCCCTACAGAAACCAGTCTAAAAATTGTCTCTCGGGATAGCCTCGCCACCACTCCCTGGTGGGACCACTCGCGTGTCGGAAGGCTACGACTAGTGGGGAGTCACTGATGTGACCACTCTCCGATGAGAAACTCCGAGAACCACGCACGCACCCTGCACGAAAGTCGAGAAGAACCAAGTGGCGCCGAGCCACTGGACTCTGGACAGTCCTCTAGACTCACTAAATCCAACGGTCCTTGAGTCGCAAGACTCGGGGTCAAGACCATTACACCAAACGGCTCCACGCCGTCAATCTAGCCTCATCCCTAGGTCTAAAACCACGGTAACATGAATACCGAGGCAACTCACGAGCCGTCGAGACCATTCCCTCAAAAGGGAACTGAGAAACCCTCCAGCCTCAGGCTGGGTAATTGGACTCACAATCCACAGGCCACACACACGACCTACGCGGAAAACATAAAAGCACGATTCCCAAGGTAGCTCACAAGCCGCCACGCTGATTTTCCATCCCTGGGAAAAGCGGGAAACCTCCAACCCCAGGCTAGCAATTGGACTCGCAGTCCAAGGCCAAACACTTGGCCCAGTCGGGAACCATCTTCCGCAGAAACCCACGACATGCGGGGGAACCCCACCACACTTACACCGATACACGGTGACTCGATGGAGCGTAACACGAAAGCCCAGAACACATGGGGTCACCCGGACCCACCACACCTATGGGCACACTAATCGAGATAACACGGTACGTCCAAACACTCCAGAACCACTGACACGGAACTTACAGGGTGTCCGGGACACTCACGAGGCCGAAGGTCGACCACTGGGTCACAACCGGGTCGACCGGAGACCAACACGATGGTAAACAGCACGACGAGCCCGAAGAATCGCCTAGCGATCTACCCCTGGATCGCTAAGGAAAGGCTAGCGGTCTACCGCTGGACCGCTAAGCACTCCGGAACACACGAACCCCTAGCGGTCATTTCTCGGACCGCTAGGCAGGTGGCGGTCTTTTGCCTGACCGCTAGGCGATGCCTAGCGGTCTGTCGTGAGACCGCTACCCGACCGACCTCACACGACTCCAAAATAGAAAATGGTCTTGGCCTTGACTGCTAACAGGAGCCTGGCGGTCTACCCATGGACCGCGAGGCACTGGCTAGCGGTCTACCTCTGGACCGCTAAACCCACTAGCGGTTTATCGCATGACCGCCAGCCATGAACCGACATAGGGGGACCCCTAGCGCTCTCCACATGACCGCTTGGCACCCCTAGCAGTCTCTGGAACGACCGCTAAATCGTCCCGAGCTCGAAAACGGTGGAAATCATGGGAAAGTCCATTCCACGCCCCGTTCGCGCCGACGCGAAGGGGAAAACAAGGAGAAACTAGTCCCCTACAACTCTAGCACCGAGAGGACCCATTCAAACCACAAAAATGCGGTTAAAACCTTAGATCCGGCTCACTCCCCAAAAACATGCATTTTCCCAAAAATTCACAAATAAGCCCGCTCGGCTCACCACGGCCTACCAAACTCGTGGGAAAGGAAGTGCACGAGCTGGGGATCCATCTCCCTACCTCCACCGAAGATTCCGTGCCCCGAGGATGCCGATCCATGAAGAAAAGCCATTTAAACCTCTACCTATTCACGAACGCACCACTGAGCTTCCACGTGCCATCGGCCCTCGATTTTCGACCCGTTCCTCGCCTCCCGCCATCGCCGCCTCGCCGCCTCGCCCTCCTCCGCCACTGTCGGCCTCCCGGGGAGAGGGAGAGAGAAAGAGATGAGAGAGAGTGAGAAAGAGAGAATGGGGGGAGAGAGAGGTTAAGGGGGTTAGTTATAGGAAAATCTGGAGATTCTGAAAAATACCAAAAAATAGGAAAAATACCCCACGCGATCCTCGAAAAACGCACAACACAGTGGTAATGTCCCTGTGTCGGAGAATGCAACGGTTCACCCTACACGGGGTTTCGAAGGTCCGACAGGTAAAAATATGCGTAAATCGTAAAACTCAACCCGGGACCCATGAAAATGATCCGAAACCCACGGATCCCAATCCGAGAAATATCTAAAAAATCTGGGGCATTACAAGTCCCACTTTCCCTGAAGATTGAACCGCTTCAGGAAAGACATCAAATGCTTATCCTTGGGGTGATCCACCCTGTGGCCGTCCTGACAGTCCTACTTGAAAGAATCACTCCTGAAAATCAACAAACGATCAGTGTCTACTGTGTCGGTCTCTGAATCAGAAGACTCTGCAACTATGGCCAGCTTACCATGGCCTCTGTCTAGAGAATCAACGTCCCTCCAGGTTACCACAGCCAGGGAGGAGGAAGAAGAACCAGATGCCATGGTTTCTGCATCAAAACAAATACAAAGAAAATAAACAAAGTCAGAAAGGAGTTGTTGGAGACAAATGTTTTTCAGACAAAATTCCGCAGAGTCTCCCCAGCCTGGGAGCTTGCCAGAGGGAAGCGGGAACATGTCCACTAAGGAACGGTCCCTGAAACAGGCCGTGGGTGTCACACCGGGGCCGAATAGGACACCCAGGGTTGTAGCTCCGAGGACAGGCCTACAAGGAGCCTCCCGGGGCCTAGAAAGAGGGGTTTGAATCCCTTGAATTGGAAAGAATGAAGCTCTCCCTCACCAACTCTCACCGCCGCCACCGCCGCCGTCGCGAGAGGAGGCTCACCGCCGTGGGAAGAGAGAAGGAGAGAGAAAGCTCAGGTTGCAGAAAAAAAAGGAAGGATATATAGGGGGCTTCAAGGGCCTAATCCGATGTGCTGAAAGGGCGCGCCATTTTAAGCCATTGCCGCCCAAATTCAAAAATGAAAAGGCACGCCGTTTTAGGCATGTCGTGCCCTTTTAATGGCCGGAGCCATGGCCACACCATTTTAAGGCCGCTATAGGGTCATGCCACTCCAACGACATCTCGACCGCACCAAAAAAATACTTTGTACTAATCAGAAAAGGAATATGTTCAGTCCAGGTACATCCGCTGATCATGCGTTGCTCGTGCCTCACTTGTGACACCCGTGGTTGGGGGGCATTTGTTGGCACCCGAAATATGATTGATGGCAACCACGCCTGAATGACGAAAGAATACGGCCCGCCGAAGTGCAAAAGCCGAAGAGAATTAATACACAAGGGTCCTCTCAGACTACTGAAGCTTTAGGTCACCTGACAAGAGCGTCAGGGACTCCACCTCAGGATGGTCGGAACAAATCCACAACAAACTGGCAGTGCCGTTCGGCCTGCCCAACGAACTGGTATCGACTCAATTGTGCCGAACAAACTCCGTCTGTTGTAAGATCTGGGCGAGAATGTACTTGGTGGTTCACCACCTGACAAGAAACCTTCTTGGGGTGAAGAAATGTCCCCGACTTCTCAGAATAAGGTGCCGATGGCCGCGTCAGTTGGAAACCCGAATGTCTGAACTAAAGGCACGACCAACATCAGAATTGGCCGTCTAGTGGCCTGAAGATCCTCCTGATACTTCTCATGTCGATCCCACCAGAACACGATGAGATGAACGTTCAAGTTGACTCTCGGAGTCAGTCCTAGTTTCACGAGCCAAAGCCCGGACCGAACAAGCACAATAAGGGGAACAACCCGGCATGCCCCTAAACCGGCGTGCCCCTAATCTGGCACACTCCAATGCCCCTAATCCGGCGTGCATAAAGCAACCCTCACTAAACTGGCGTGCCCACCTGCGCGTCGGGTGAGGCCACGCCGGTTATGGCTATAAGAAGGGGGCTTTCGAACAAAAAAAGAAGAAGGAAGGGAGAGTGCAAGGGTCGAAGTGAGAAAAAAAAGAAACGGGGAATCAGAGAGGGGAAGCTTGGAAAAGAAGAAAAAAGCTGAGAGAGGCTTCCTTGGGCAGTCGTCCATCATTCGCCAACAGAGAGGAAAGGCTCGGAGCGAGGGAAGAGAGGAAGATTTCTGATACTCTATTTTTGTTGTAAAGAGCGGAGGTGGGTGTGCGAGATATCGCCTTCATTCTTCATCTAGCACTCCCTTTGTCAATATCTCCTCTGTGGATTGTAATGAAATGAGCGATGATATGAGCCCGCATCCCCCTTCATTTCCTTATTAGTTTAGCCTTCGGCTCTTTTTCTTTTCATCTTCTGATGCAAAGATGTAATGGAACGGTCTCGTGCGGCAACGTCAGGCCAAATGCAATATATATTCCTTTTCTTTGATCATTCCTTAAGTTGTGTCTGAATCTCTCCTCTTGTTCTGCTGCATTTACTTCCGTATCGTTTATTAACATATGGTTTCTTCGGTCGATGTTGAGCATGCCCTGGGATAACCAAGGGCTACATTAACGTTATCCCCCTCCCCGGGGCTCTCTTTCAGTGTGGTAGCTATGTTAAATGCACCATATGCTCGTCGTTGGTCTCACCGCCGGAGACATACATATATGTGCATCTCTGTTTTCCCCCCGGGGTTAGCTTCCCTATTACCTCTCCGTTCACAGTCATGAACTGGAGAGAATAGGGTCACCCCTATAATCTGGGTGCGAGGCCCCTGGATATGGCCATTTTTCCATATGTCACCCGCCAGTCGCTTGAGTGTTTGTTTCTTACATTCTCTGTGGTTCCCTGGCTCACGGCTGACTCCCAAATGCTAACTAATTAGCTTTCTTCCATGTCTAGCCTACCGCCAGTAGTGTAGTGGATGATTGATATATTATTGTGATTGCTTTGCCCCGAGTAGGATGGGGGGATGGTCAACCCAATGTGGCATGTTCCCTATCTCAATTTCATGGGTAAAAATTAAAGGTTTAATGCGAATACCGTGTTCCATCTCGATCGTTAGGACTCACTGACCGGGGAGGGGGAACACCCCCATCGAACGTTCACGTTGCTTTCCTTCTGAATCATCACCAGGCTATAGGATCCCATCCACCTATGGCGCGGAGTCCTATAAGCCACCTGAGGTGAATAAGAATGGGTCTTTTGACCCAACATTAAATCCGCATTCCTTTGGGAGTGGTGGTGGTTGTGGGTAAGGGACCTCTTGTAGGCCAGTCCTCGAGGTTTCCCCCCCATTCTGGCCATCCCTTTTGGACAATGTCTTTGGCCCATGGAGTATTGGCACCCCTCGTAGGTTAATCCTTGGAGTTTCCATCCATCTGGGTCCGTCGGTCACCGTTTGGCTTCTCGGCTTTAAGGAGCGTACCATAGTTTCTATGGGAACGCCTCCACTTTCCCCCCACAACCCTCTGGGTATGGGGAGGTGCTGCCAAATTTTTGACTGGATACTTAGTCTGAATCATGATGGAGCCTAAGTTCTGGGGACTATAAGCTTGTTGCGGACTGTGCTTGAGTAGGAACCTCGCACAAGTCTTGGTTTGCTGTGTCTGCAGGACAATCAAATCTGAATTTACTCAATGAATAAACCCTTAATCAACGTCAAAAGACTGACCAAAATCACGGTGCAATCCAACCATTCAGAAAAAAATCAAATTCTACCCCCAAATCGGCGCGGTCCTAATCCGACGCGCCTTGATCCGGTGCCCCCCCCACACCGCTTTCATCTCACACTCATAAATTAATCTAAACCTATGGGCTCTAATCCGGTGCACCCCTTCCATGCCATTTAACCTTCCACAATGCCCCGCGCCGTTTTAAAACCTAACATGCATAGACCTTAAGCCCAAACTTGCACAGACCTCGCCCAACATGCATCGACCTTAAGCCCAAACCTGCACAAACCTCATCAAGCTGCGTCGACCTTAGTCCCCAACCTGCATCAACCTTAAATCCAACCTACATCAACCATAAATCCAACCTGCATCGACCTCATTCTTCCAAAGTCTACCTCATTCATGTCCAAGGTCTACCTTGATTGAGCTCAGGTCGACCTCAGTTCTACCCCAAGTCAACCGCTGGCCTTTGTCAAAAGCCTGATAAGACCTTCTGATGAATGATTAATGAGCTCAACCTCAATAAATCATGAATCCAAAAGAAATAAATAATAATAAATTAATTAGCGGAGCTTGCTTTCTATTTGAATGTGCAATTGTGTTTGAATACACTTATCTTTGCTGCCTTGCTTGCTTGTTTCGCATGCATGTTTGCCGAATATTTGTCATCATCTCGGGCCTCGGTATATCAAATGATGATCTGCCGAAGGTCAGACTAGCTCTGGCCAGAAGCTCTCACTATGCGCGATGGTGGTCTTCAGACTTACGTTATCCGCCATGTACCGAGGGCTCCGGGTAGTGAATGAATTTGAAATGCGTGCTTGAGCTTATATTTTGTTCCCGCATTATGAATTATCACTCTCGCTGGTTCATTTATGCATGCACGTTTATATAGCCTCAGTAGCCCATCATCTTGGCAATTAATCAAGCGTTTTCCTCTTCTTGGAGGATGTAATTAACGTCATAACCTTTATGGTATGACAGACTATCGGTCCCGACACGAACTTCACATTCATTGGACTAAGTCAGATCGAGCGCATAATAAATTTGTCACTTATGTGACTGGCACGCCTACGCAATAAATCAAAAAATAAAAATAAATAAATAAATAAATAAAATAAATGTGTTCCACAGCTGCGAGAGCCGAGATTCTGGAAAGCGGACTGTAGGAGCCGACCTTAAGAGAGCTGGCTTTAAGAGCTGAGATTAGGAAAGCATGCTTTAAGAGCCAAAGTTTAAAGATTAGGAGAGCAGGCTGCGAGGGCCGAAATCGGGAGAGCAGGTCGAGGGAACCCATTTCGGGAGAGTTGGCTTTAAGGGCCGAAGTCAAGAGAGAAGGCTGTGAGACCCAAAAGGAAGCGAAAAAGCGGGCTGCAAGAGCCAAGGGAGAGCGGGAAAGCGGGCTATGGGAGCCGAAATCGAGGAGCGGGCCGTGAGAGCCGAGAGATAGCAGGAAAGCAAGCCGCGAGAGCTGAAAGATAGCCGGAAAGCAAGCTAAGAGCCAAGAGACAGCGGGAAAGCGGGCCACAAGAGCCAAAATTGGGGAGCAGGCTGCGAGAGCCGTAACTAAGAGGGCATGCTATGAGTGCCGAAATTCTGAAAAGCGGGCCGAAATAGGGAAAGTAGGCTTCGAGAGACAAAATTTAAATTTTGGAGAGTAGGCTGTAGGAGCCAGAATTTGGGAGAGTGGGCTGCGAGAGCCGAAATCGGGAAAGTAGGCTACGAGAGCCAAACTTGTGAGAGCAGGCTTTGCTAAGCCGAAATCCGGAGAGTAGGCTGCAAGAGCCGAAGGGGAGCGGGAAGGCAGGCTATAAAAACCAACATCAGGGAAGCATGCCGGGTAAGCCGAAAGATAGCAGGAAAGCAGGCAAAGAGCCAAGAGACAGCGGGAAAGTAGGCCACAAGAGCCAGAATCCAGAAAGTTTACTACGAGAGCCGAAATCGGGAGAGTGGGCTATGGAAACCGAAGTTGGGGAAGTGGGCTGCGGAAGCCAAAATTGGGAGAGTGGGCTTTAAGAGCCGCAATCAAAAAAGTGGGTTGTGAGAGCCGAGAGATAGCGGGAAAGCAGGTTGTGAGAGCCGAAAGATAGTGGGAAAGTAGGCCGAAGGTCAAAGGATAGTAGGAGAGCAAGCCGCAAGAGCCGATAGATAGTGGAAAAGCAGGCTACGAGAGCCAAAATCGAGGAAGCGGGCTGCGAGAGCCGAAATCAGGGGAGTGTGGACACCAAAAATTGTACACCCATATATCCTACTCTGCCCAGCACCAACAACGGCGCCGAGTGAAGAAGCCTCGGAGAGACTAGGTCATCCGGGCTCTCCAAATAGGCACACTGCCGTGAAGCCGTCTTCGGGGTCACGATGGTGAAAAGAAATTAATCACCAAGAGCCCCACAATCCATGGGCCATAACTCATGCTCACAACGGGCTCAAAACTACCCATTTAGCCCTTTAGCGTCACACTCCCTGGGGCCGCCCCTTCAACGGCACCCCCCAAGGCGCTCAGCGGCACGCCCCTTCAGCGGCACACCTTGGCGCCCCTTCGGCGGCACACCATGTGCCCCCCCTTTTAGCGGCACACCCTCCAGGGTGCTCCAACGGCCCGCTCCCGTAAACCCCTTCAGCAGCGCAGCCCCTCAGCGGCACACCCAGGGCAACCCTTCAGCGGCACGCCCCTCTGCCCTTTCAGAGGCACACCCCCGTGCCCTTTTAATGGCACGCCCTCACATGCCTTCCACGGCACACTCCTGGAAGCCCTCAGCGATGCCCTTCAGGCAGCTCCAGCGGCACATCCCCCAGCGGCACGCCCTTCAGACGCCCCAGCGGCACGGCCATTTGGCCCTCCAACGGCACGGCCATCCCGCCCTTCTGCGGCACGCTTCATCGCACCAAGTCTATACAGCCATCAGCCCAAGTCTGTACGTTGGCTGAATGAACAAACGAAGTCTGTACAGCCAAGCCCCAAGTCTGTACATTGGCTGAATGCACAAACAAAGTCTATACGTCCAAGCTCCAAGTCTGTACATTGGTTGGCTGTTTTGAACGCAAAGTCTATACACTCGTGTGGCAAGTCCGTACAGAGTTCTGGCAAATGCGAAGTCTATACACTGGTGAAGTCTGTACATCCACCAGTTCAACGCGAAGTCTATACATTGGTGAAGTCTGTACATCCACCAGTTCAACGCAAAGTATGTACATCTATGAAGTCTATACATCAGCCACAGCAAGTCTATACGTTGCAGCTTGGTGAAGTATGTACAGCCCATGCCTTGCCAAAGTCTATACACTCACTTGCCCTGGCAACCGTCCAGCGGCACACACCCAAGGCCGCTCAGTGGCACACCTCCCAGGCGCCCAGCGGCACACCCCCCAGGCCGCTCAGCGGCACACCCTCAACGCCCCCAGCGGCCCGCTCCCGTGAACCCCTTCAGCGGCACATCCCCGTGCCCTTTCAACGGTACGCCCAGAGGCCCCCCCCCTTCAGCGGCACACCCTTTGGGCTCTTCAGCGGCACACTTGCATTGTCTTCCAGCGGCATGCCCTTTTGGCCTTCCAGCGACACGCCTGTTTGGCTTGCCAGCGGCACGCCATTAAGGCTCTTCAGTGGCACATTCCGACAGACGAGATCTTGCGCCCATGCCCTATGGATCCTCGGCGCGCAATGGGCTGTCCGAGGTGTCACCCGGGGGTTGGGCCACGCTGCCTACTCCCCCTGTCACCCAGGACAAGGGAGTCAACTCCCATTAAACCCCCCGGACGCTTCCCGCCTTCGAGGCTTCCACCGTGTGGGGTATAAAACCCCTCTTCGCTGCGAACAACAAGAGGGGGAGAGGCATATACACAGAGGGACACACACACGCAGAAGAAAAGAAGAGAAGAAGAAGGAGAAGAGAAAAGGGGGGAAGAGGAGGAAGAGACAGGGAGACACAGGGAGAAGAGAAGAAGAGAAGAAGAGGGAAGAGAGGAAGAGAAGGGAGAGGCTTCGTCGCTCCACCCACCACCGCCATCTGTGCGAAGAGGGAAGAGAAGAAGAGAAGAAGAGAAGAAGGAAGAGGAGGGGAGGCTCCGCCTCCCACTTCCTGCTGCTCCGTCCACCTGCCACCGCCGTCCGCGCGAAGAGAAGAAGGATAAGAAGAGAAGAAGAGGAGCTCGTCGCTCCACCTACCACCACCGTCTGTGTGAAGAGAAGAAGAGAAGAAGAATGAGTGGAGAGAGGGAGTGAGGTCCGGGAGGGGAGGAGTCCACGCTACGTTCCCCCCCCCACTGTATTTTCTTATCCTCTTCATTTCCTTTCATTTCTTGTTTTGCCATCGTTGCAATGTATTAGTCCCCTCGGGGCACTCCTTTCGTGAGAATAAAAGTAGAAGGCTTGCAAGTATTTTTTCTTGTACGTCTTTCTAAAGCATTTCTTCCGTGTTTGCATCCTTCGGTGTTTCACGCCCCCTTTCCCTTTCTCCTTTTGTTAGGGTTTGTTTCCGCCTGGGTATTTTTGCCTTCGCTCAGCCCCGGGATCCCTCAGCGGTACACCCTCCCTGATTGTGCCTCCAACGGCACGCCCAGTCGTCCCTTCAGCGGCATGCCCTGATTGTGCCTCCAACGGCACGCCCAGTCACGCCTTCAGCGGCACACCCTAACTGCGCCCCAGCGGCACACCCCAGTCCAGCCCCAGCGGCACACCCTAGCCGTGCCCCAGCGGCACGCCCCAACCAGCCTTCGCCGGCACACCCCCATCGGGCCTTTACCGGTGCACTCTTCAACACCCTTCGCCGGTACGGCCTTGGCTGCCTTTCCCCAGCACGCCTATGATGGCCCTCGCCGGTACGCCCCTTTGGGCCTTCCTCGGCACGGCCCTCATGGCCTTCACCGCCATACCCTTGGCCCGCCCTTGGCACGGCACACTTGCCGTTCCTTCTTGCCCGATGCATTCCCCCCCCTCAGCCAGTCCTAGAGTAGCCTTCCACTCGCTGTTCCCTCCGAGTTTTCTGAGGTTTATAAAGGTGGTGCCGCTCTCGGGCGCCCACCTCCAGTTGTCGGGTTCCGCCACTCCATGTGGGCGCGTTCCCTGTATCTCCCTTACGCTCGGGTTAAGGGGAGATGCTGCCGAATTTTCGTTAGAAACAATAACATATTGAAAGACAAAAGGAATCAACAAACAAATGGAACAGCCACACATTTAAAAGACAAAAAATAGCAACAAACAAACGAAAAGAACAATGGTCAAATGTCTTAACCAAAGCAAATGGAACCGCAGTCTAATTCAAAGAGGACCGAATCGAACGACAACTAAACAACTTGAACATCCGCCCTCACAAAAGAAAGAATGAAAATTAATCAAGAGAAGAAAAGAAGAAACCCATGCAAACTTAATAAAATCAGAAAAGAAGAAAAGAAAAGCCTTAAAAGAAACAGAGGAGGAGTAGGCTCCCCATGCCTTTCACCGGTATGCCCCTTCAGCTACCTTCACCGCTACACCCTCTAGCTACCCTTGGCCGGTACACCCTTCGCCGGCACACCCACTCGCGCCCTTCGCCGGCACACCCTCCATGGCCCCTCGCCGACACACCTTGCCAACTCTTCCCCGGTACGCCCTTCAGTGGCCTTCGCCGGCACACTCCCTATTGCCTTCGCCGGCATGCTCCATGCCGCCTTCGCCGGCACACACCCGCTTGGCCCTTCGCCGGCACGCTCCTTTGGCCCTCAGCGGCACGCACCCTTTCAGCCCCTCAACGGCACACTCCCTCAGCCCTTCAGCGGCACACTCCTCAACCCTTCAGCGGCACAGCCCCAGGCCCTTCAGCGGCACACTCCCAGCCCTTCAGTGGCACACCCTCAGCCCTTCAGCGGTACGCCTTTCTCTTAGCCCTCTAATGACCCATTCTCTCTCCAGAAAATATGAGTAATAATAATAATAATAATAATAATAATAATAAATAACAGATTCAAAAAATGAATAAGCAAATAAGAATAATAAAGGAATAAGTAATAGTAATAATAAGCTTAAAACTAATGACGATAATAATAATTAGACAAATAAACGATAACAAAAAAATGAATGAATAATAATAACGAACTCAATAAGAATGATAAATAAATAAAAGATAACCAAAATAAATAATAATAACAAACTTAACGAAACATGACAAGCAAATGAATGACAATAAAATGAACAAAAATAATAACAAACCTAACAATAACACTGATAAATAAATAAATCATAAAAAATGATAAATAGATAGTAATAACAAACTCACTCAAAGATACGCATAAATTAACGAATAATAATGATAAAATTTTAAATGATAACAAAATAATGAGATCCACTTTGCAACCCCATCTCTCTCGTGACCCGGTGCCGAAGGAACAACAATGTCGCCCTTCCAGGTTGGCCTGAGTCTTGGGAATCATCCCGAACTGGCCGTGACCCGACCTCGCCTCGAGCTGACATTCCTATTAAATCGGATTCATTTCTCCGGCCGGATCCCTTCCGAGCCGCTACTAAAATTGCCGCACGTTCGGCAGACATTTGAATGGGTTCACCTCGGTTTTCGCCGCGTTTCTATTACGGACCTGTGTCTAAACATGAAAAGACCCGTGAGCAATCAATATGGCCGACGGCTCCCTCCCCGACATGGTCGTGAGCCGGCATTGCTCCGGACCGATAGCCCGTTAAATCGGATTCATTCTAACGGGCCGGGATTCGCTCCCGCTCTTTCATTGAAATTACCATAAATTCGGCATACATTTGCATGGGGTCGTTTCCGCCCACGTCACACTTTCAATATGGGCCCTTGCCTGAACATGAAGAGGTCCGCAAGTGACCGACAGAATCGGAATAGAACGAGATGGCTCTCGCCACCCCTGGACTCCTTCCATGGGAATATTAATAAGACCTCCGTGGGCCACACTTAGACCTCGGGCCCGCCCCGATCGTGGTCATCGTCTGGCTCATATCCTTGATCTACAGCCCGCTCCTTTCGAACACGTTTTCGGTTCTTGAGTCTAGTCCCCGAACTCTCCCCCGTTGCCCTCCGGCACCGGAAATATTAATGATGCCCGCGCAAGCCTCGTTTGGACCACGGGAGGCGCCCCCAATATGGTCCTGGCTCGATCTCGCACCGGGCCAATAGATTCACTAGTTTCCAACTACAACAACCGAGATTCAACCGAATGTTCTCAGTGTCTCGGAATAATAAACTTGTCGTATCCCGACACGCATATGTTCCAGGTCCTCCCGCGGCGATTACAATATTCTCAAGCCGGACCCCCGTCCGAATATTAAATGGTCTCCCGAATGACCGATATGTTTCGAACGCCCGCTTCTCCGGACACAGGGCTTTTCAGTCGATTCAAGGCATATTCCCTCGTTGCCCCTTGGCACCGGAAATATTAATGACGCTCATGCAAGTCTCGTTTCAACCGCGAGGGGCCCACCGCAGTATGGTCGCAGCTTGCCATTGCACCGGGCCAACAGATTTACCAGTTTCTGACCGCTCTAACCGAGATTTAGCCAAACGTTTTACGTTCTTCTGAACAATAAATTGCCATATCCTAGCGTACATATGCTCCGGTCTCCCCGCGACGATCGCGCTTTTCTCGAGCCGGACATTCGTCCGAAGATTAAATGGTCAGCACATGATCGACACGATCTCGAATGTTTCCTCCTCGCCCTCGCATGAGGATTTTAATACCTCGTAATAGACCTTTCATGCAATTAATTTCTTGGCCATGAGCCCTTGAATCCCGACGATTAATCAAGGGTGTTCCCTCGTATGGGGGATGTAAATGACGTCGTGACCTTTATGGCGTGGCGAGTTTTGGTCCCGACACGAACCACACAATCGTCTGACGAAGTCAGATCGAGCGTACCATGGGCTCTTCGGAGCCCGAATAAATTATCACTCCGGTGATTGGCACGCCCACGCACTCAATAAACGAATAAAACAACAAGATAATAACTGGTGAAAAAGTGCGTCCATAAGTCTGGCACGCCCGGTGGGACCTAAACTACCCTTCATCTCTTCGCCGGGATTTAGGGCCTCATGGCCTCCTAATTAACGATGTTTGCCTGCTTTGATGAATGGCAGGTGCTGTCTTTGTCAGCCCTATGGGGAGAAAATCTAGACTCGATGCAGCTGCCTTCGCGGCCTCGAGGATGCTGCTTCGAAGCATATGCAGCTTCCAGGAATCATGGGGGCTGTTATATAAAAAAAAGAGAAGGGAAAGAGAAGAGAAGGGAGGGGAAATCAAACCCCCCTTTCCTCAAGAGGAAAGAGAAGAAAAGAAGGAAAGAAAAAAAGAGAGAAGAAAAGTAGAAAAGAAAGAAGCAAAATTTTTTTTGAAGAGAAGAGAAAGAGTCGGCGAGAGAGGGTTGTACGGCCACGTCCGCCGAGACCCGTGCTGAATAAAGATTACCATTGTGGGGTTTCTGCGGTGGAGCGAACCACTCATCCCCTCCCTGAGGGGGTGAGCGCTCTCCTGCACCCCCACCCTGGTCAATCATACAAAAAAGAAGAGAAGAGAAGAAGGGACAAAAAAAAGAGAGAAGAAGAGAAGAAAAAAAAAGGAGAAAAAAAGAGAAGAAAAAGAGAGAAGAAAAGAAGAAAAGTCGGCCAGCATCGCCGACCAGAAGAGCAAGAAGAAACCCGGCGTCCCGCCCGACTCTAGGAGGCTCCGAGTCTGCAGTGCAATGACCGCGCCCGTTCCTCCTTCCTGCTGCCTCTATCCGGCACAAGACGACCCCTCGAGTGGCTGTTAAAAGATCCAACAACCCACAATTGTAGCTTGGTGAATGGCTGCCCACTGTGGGGAATGCTTTATAGCAATGAGGCCAAGCACGGCCGCTACTCTCGAAGAGAGCATGCACATACCCCGCCATGGGGGATAAGAAGAGGAGATATACCCCGCCATAGGGGCATAAGAGGCAAAAAAAATAATGTACACCCTGATCTAGGGGCATATGAAGAAATTCTATCCCACTTTGGGGGCACGACAGACAACAAAGCTACACCCCGGCTCCGGGGCCTTTGAAGAAGAAACGTATCCCGCTTAGGGGCACGGAAGTGAAGAGGCATACCCCCCGACCTAGGGGGCAGATGAAGAAAAGCTACACCCCCACTCTGGGGGGGGGGCATCTGAAGAGAAATACGCCCCGCCGTGAGGGGGTAAAAGAAGCAGAACATACCCTCGCCCTGGGGCATAAGAAGCAGCAAGAATGCACCCCGGCTCAAGGGGTATTTGAAGCAGAAGACATACCCCGACCGTGGGGCACATGAAGAGAAACACACCCCGTCTTGGGGGCATAAGAAGCAACATAGTTTCACCTCGATCTAGGGGTATAAAGAGCAAAAGAACACACCCCGACTTAGGGGCATATGAAGAGAAGTCCACCCCGGCTTGGGGGCATGTGAAGGAGAAACAAACCCCGCCACTGGGGGCAAAGAAGCCATGAAGAACATTCCCCACCCGGGGCATAGAAGCAAGGAGGCAGGATCCGCCCCGCCATGGGGGCACACAAAGAGAGAAACCACACCCCGCCGTGGGGGGCATGAGAAGCAAGAAATGTACCCCACCCTGGGGAGCATAAGAAGAGAAGAATACACCCCGACTTAGGGGCCTTCGAAGAAGGAATACATCCCGACCTCGGGGTCCATGAAGCAACATATATCCCCCCCCCCCCCCCCGGGGGACATCTGAAGCAGAACAAACAACATCCCCCGGCTTAGGGAAACATATGAAGAGAGGAATACACCCCGATATGGGGGCACGTAAACAAAGAAGAAGAAGTCACATCCCGCCTCGGGAGCATGAGAAGCAGCAAGAATACACCCCGGCCTAGGGGTATTTGAAGAAGAGATATACCCCACCTGGGGGCATAGAAGCCGTAAAGAACACGCCTCGGCTCATGGGCATTTGAAGAAGCTACGTCCCGCCTTGGGGGCATAAGAAGAGAAGAATACGCCCCGACCTTGGGGCATTCAGAGAAGGAATACATCCCGACCTCGGGGTCCATGAAGTAACATATATCCCCCCCCCCCCCCCCCCGGGGGGGGCATCTGAAGCAGAACACACAATATTCCCCGGCTTAGGGGAGCACGTGAAGAAAGGAATACACCCCGATGCGGGAGCACATAAGCATAAGAAGAAGAGACTGCCCCGGCCAGGGGTCATGAGAAGAAGCAGAATTGTACCTCGGCTCAGGGGGGCATATGAAGAGAAGTGTACCCCACCTTGGGGCATAAGAGGCAGAAGAATCAACCCCGACTCAGGGGTAACTGAAGAGAATTCCACCCCATCCCGCCACGGGGGCACAAGAAGCAAAATACCCCCCGTCTTGGGGGCATATGAAGCCAAGAAGCACACCCCCATCTTGGGGGTATTTGAAGGAGAATCCCACCTCGCCTCGAGGGCCTAGAAGCTATAAAGAATACTCCCCAACTCAGGGGCATATGAAGAGAGGTCCACCCCGGCCTAGGGGTATTTGAAGAAGCATACCCCGCCAGGGGACATAGAAGCCATAGAGAATACACTCCGGTTTAGGGGTACTTGAAGAAGCTATATCCCGCCTTGGGATCATGAGAAGAAAAGAGAATCCACCCCGGCTTAGGGACCTTTGAAGGAGCATACCCCAGGCTCGGAGTCCATGAAGCAACATGCACCCCCCCGGGAGGGACATCTGAAGCAGAACAAACAACATCCCCCGGCTTAGGGAAGCATATGAAGAGAGGAATACACCCCGATATGGGGGCACGTAAACAAAGAAGAAGAATTCACCCCGCATCGGGTGCATAAAAAGCAAGAACCACACCCCGCATCAAAAGCAGCAATACACTCCACTCTGGGGGCACTAGAAGCGAAATACACCCCGTGCCGGGGGCATATAAAAAAAGGGGATACCTCACTCTGGGGCATCAGAAGCAGCAATACGCCCCACCTTGGGGGCATCAAAAGCAGCAATACACCCCACCTTGGGAGCATAAGAAGCAAACATTCCCCCCGGTGTGTCTGGGAAGAAGAAAAGAATTCACCCCGGCCTAGGGGTATTTGAAGAAGAAGCAAACCCCGCCAGGGGACATAGAAGCCATAAAGAATACGCCTCGGCCTAGGGGTATTTGAAGAAGAAGCATACCTCGCCTCGAGGGCCTAGAAGCTATAAAAGCGCATGCCCCGACTCAGGGGCATATGAAGAGAAGTCCACCCCGGCCTAGGGGTATTTGAAGAAGAAACATACCCCGCCAGGGGGCATGGAAGCCATAAAGAACACGCCCCGGCTTAGGGGTATTTGAAGAAGATACATCCCGCCTCGGGAGCATAAGAAAGAGAAGAATACATCCCGTCTTAGGGATATTTGAAGAAGAAATATACCCCGCCAGGGGGCATAGAAGCCATAAAGAATATGCGCCGGATCAGGGGCATTGGAAGAAGAAACATACCCCGCCTGGGGGACGCGGAAGCAAAGAGACAGAGTACACCTCCACCCGGGGGCGTAAAGAAGTAAAGAGACATACATCCCGACCTGGGAGCACATGAAGAAATAATATTGATGGGGCATCAAAGGCGATTTCCTTACACGGGTAGAGTGTATTTGTGTGTTATGGCTTGTATGAGATTGTAATTGTGTAATTTCTTTCATTTGGGCTCCTTGTAAGGCTTATATCAAGCCAATGGGCCATTTGTAATGTAAAGTCCATGGCTAGGTTGCCATTAGTAGAGTCCATTAGAAGCCTAGTTCATATTGGACCATAATAGCCATTTAAGGCCCAATTGGGCCACTCCCTCTCATGGGCTATCTAGATGGGAGAACCCATGGACCAAGCTTGGGTTGTGGATTGGGTTGGCTGGCCTTGGACCAGCCTAGGCCCAAGAGAGGCCCATGAAGGGGGCGCCCCCTCTTTTGGCCTTATTAGGCTTGGTAGGTGTGGTTTAGGTGGAGTTGGAATGGAATTAGTCTAAGTTTGAATAGAAATGGTCAAGTTAGATTAAAATATGTATTAAGTGTGTTGATTCACATTGCATCCCAGCCCTTCAATCCCCTTCCCTAGATCCTAGGGTGCACAATTGATTTGGTTGGAGTCATATATAACCTTGTATTTTCATATGAAATTCAATGGAAAAAATCAGAAAATTGTTGAGTTGTTTGAAGCTTGGTGCGCCCCTCTCTCTTCCCCTACTGTTCTTCCATCCCCAACCCCAGATATAGAGTGTATTCTATCTTCTTTCATCTCCTCTCAACCTCCGGTGATCGTCCGTGCCGCCGCCGCCGCCGTTCGTGCCGCCATCGAGCCGCCTCTGCAGTTCTGTCTTCATCCGACCACAGCAGCTTCAACGAATTTTCTGTCTCATCCATGAGCATGGATTGATCTGCATTTTTACTGGTGTGTTCATCCCTTGCAACCCAAGATCCACCTAAAGTTTCACGCCAAAATTCCATCTTTTAATATTTTTACATTTTCGTCCAACCTGTCATCCCAGATCTGCCAGGTTTCTGTCTACAGTGACAGAACCTCTGAGTTATCCCCATCCTACCATCTTTTTGATTTATCCAAGCCCTCCAAATTTTACTGGGAGTTATGTCCATCACCCCCTACCTCCAAAAAGTTTCTTAATTTTTTATCAGCCTTCTAGCTATTTTTAGAAATTCGTGTTCTTCCTCTGATACAGTATTTTTAGTCAGATCTCAGATCCGACCACCCTCCACTTCAAAAATCATAACAACTCACCACCACCTCCAAATCCAAATCCAAAAATAGTCCTGGTTTCCTTGTTTGATTTCCTACAACCTTGCGGAATAACACATCTTCAAATTCGGACATCTACTTCACGGTCAAAGGCAATCAAAAGGAAAGTCCTCTGCAGATCTGAGTCTTCAGTTACTGTACAACAATAGCATATAAAATTCGCCAACACAAAGTACAGATCTGGTGAATTTTTATGAAGGCCACTAGATTGTATTACTTCGAAGCAGCTTTCCAACGGCTCTGATCTCGTCGCATTCCGACACCGGTACTGATCGCAGCGTCCGTTCTCGCCGGAGCGCGCGCTGAAATACAGAACCGGCAGATTTCCGATCGATTTTTCCGACCGGTGCCGAACGGAGCCGTCCGGCCTCCGGCCGGTGAACCAGCGTGCCGCCAGCCCGGGGAGCGCTTCCCCAAGTGTCTCCACTACAACGGTACCACCGGGTCCCACACGGCCCCTCCGGACAGCACGTGGGCCCCACGGTCGTGAACACGCGTGTAGCCGAATCAACACCCGAAGCTGCCCATCAACCCGAATTCGGTCCTCCCGGACCCATTTGTATAGCCCTTTACCTCCCTGCGTGGAGTGGGCATGTTCCCATTGCTGTAATTATTGTGTGTTAAGTTTCCCTAGAGTACGAGTTTTCGGCCGGGTCCGTCTTCCCCACGCCGAGCGCGTGGAGGTATCGCATTCGCTCCCTTACTTGGCATTTTGCTTAATTTCATATATACTTATTTATGCCGCTGCTAGAGAGCATGATAGGGTAATTAGCTCGCTTTCTATTTATATCACCGCTGCTGCGAGAGAGAGCATTACCATCCCGTGACCCGATCCGGGCACAAAAGAGAGAGCCGACCACCCTAGCTCTTGCCGGTTTCTCAATCGCGCACGTCCGACGCTTCCCTCGTTAAGGGACGATCGCGAGCTTGTCATGTCCGTGGTCCCGTCCCGCATCAAATATACCCCGAACTAGGGGCGTCAGAAGAAGAAACATATGCCCCGATCCAAGGACATAAGAAGCAAGAGAATACGCCATACGAAAAGGGTATAAGAAACATGAAGAATGTACCCCAGCCTAGGGGCACAAAAAGAGACACACTCCGCCCTTGGCGCATAAGAAGCAGAAGCACCTACCCCAGCCTGGGGGCACAAAAATACACTCCGCCCTTGGCACATAAGAAGCAGAAGCATCTACCCCGACCCGGGGCACAAAAACAAAGAGACATACATCCCGATCTGGGAGCATGAGAAGAAAGATATACTCCGCCCAAGTGACATTTGAAGAAACAACATACCCTGCGTCGGGGGCACAGAAGCCGTAAAGAGATACACCCCCGCCTCAGGGGGGCATAAGAAGCAAAAGACACACTCCACTCTGGGGGGCATAAGAAGCAAAAGATACACCCCCATCCAGGGGGCATTTGAAGAGAGCTACGCCCCGTACCAGGGGCATATGAAGAAGAAACATACCTCGCCTCGAGGGCCTAGAAGCTATAAAGAACACGCCTCGGCTCAGGGGCATATAAAGAGAAGTCCACCCTGGCTCAGAGGTATTTGAAGAAACAACATACCCTGCGTCGGGGGCACAGAAGCCGTAAAGAGATACACCCCCGCCTCAGGGGGGCGTAAGAAGCAAAAGACACACTCCACTCTGGGGGGCATAAGAAGCAAAAGATACACCCCCGTCCAGGGGGCATTTGAAGAGAGCTACGCCCCGTACCAGGGGCATATGAAGAAGAAACATACCTCGCCTCGAGGGCCTAGAAGCTATAAAGAACACGCCCCGGCTCAGGGGCATATGAAGAGAAGTCCACCCTGGCTCAGGGGTATTTGAAGAAGAGACATACCCCACCTGAGGGCATAGAACCCGTGAAGAGTATACCCCACCATGGGGGCATTTGAAGAGAGCTAAAAAAAACACACCCTGGTCTGGGGACATAGAAGCCAAAAAATTACACCCCGCCTGGGGGCACAGAAGCGAAGAGGCAAAACACACCCCCCTCAGGGGGGATGCACACCAAATGAAGCTACGCCCCAACCTGGGGCACATTAAGAGAAAAAAAGAGCAGAGTAAAGAAAAAGACACGCACGAGGCAGACGTGATCTTCTAGCCCGCCTCATCACACAAAAGAAGAGAAGAAAAGGAAAAGAAGACACATGAGGCAGACGTGGTCTTCGAGCCCGCCTCATCACGCAAAAGAAGAGAAGAAAAGGAAGAAGAGACACATGAGGCAGACATGGTCCCTGAACCCGCCTCTTCACATAAAAGAAGAAGAGCAGAACCAAAAGAAGACACATGAGGCAGACGTGGTCTTCGAGCCCGCCTCATCACACAAAAGAAGAGAAGGAAAGAAAGAATACACATGAGGCAAACACGGTCTCTGCACCTGCCTCTCTACAAAAAAAGAGAGAAAGAGTCACGAGGCGAACATGGTCTCTGCACCTGCCTCTCTACAAAAAAAGAGAGAAAGAGTCACGAGGCGAACATGGTCTCTGCACCTGCCTCTCTACAAAAGAAGAAGAGAAGAAAAAAAAATAATCACGGGGCGAACACGGTCTCTGCACCTGCCTCTCCATAAAAGAAGAAGAGAAGAAGAGAAAGAACAATCATGGGGCGAACATGGTCCTTGCACCTGTCTCTCCATGAAAGAAGAAGAGAAGAAGAGAAAGAACAATCACGGGGTGAACATGGTCTCTGCACCTGCCTCTCTACAAAAGAAGAAGAGAAGAAAAAAAGAGAGTTACGAGGCAGAAGCGGTCTTTGCACCCGCCTCTCCATAAAAGAAGAAGAGAAGAAGAGAAAGAACAATCACGGGGCGAACACGGTCTCTGCACCTGCCTCTCCATAAAAGAAGAAAAGAAGAAAAGAAAGAGCAGTCATGAGGCGAACATGGTCTTTGCACCTGCCTCTCCACAAAAAAGAGAAGGACACACGAGGCAGACGTGGTCTTCGAGCCTGTCTCTCCACACAAAAAAAAGAGAAGAAAAGAAAGAAAGAGTCCCGAGGCAGACGTGGTCCTTGAACCCGCCTCTTCACACAAAAGAAGAAGAGAAGAAAAAAAAAGAGAGTCCTGAGGCGGACATGGTCTTTGTACCTGCCTCCCCATAAAATAAGAAGAGAAGAAGAGAAAGAACAATCACGGGATGAACACGGTCCTTGAACCCGCCTCTCCATAAAAGAAGAAGAGAAGAAGAGAAAGAACAGTCACGGGGCGAACATGGTCTCTGCACCTGTCTCTCTACAAAAGAAGAAGAAAAGAGAAAAAAAGAGACACGAGGCAAACATGGTCTTTGCGCCTGCCTCTCCACAAAAGAAGAAAAAGAAAAAAAAAGAGACACGGGGCAGACGTGGTCTTCGAACCCGTCGCCTCACACAAAAGAAGAAGAAAAAAAAAGACATGAGACAGACGTGGTCTTCGAACCCGCCGCTTCACGAATCCTTCTCCTCGGCTCTCGCACCCTGCTACCCGACGCCCTTCGGCTCAGCCGTGTCGGCCAAGGCCCACTATCAGGATTGATCCACCTGTCCCACCGCGCTTTCCAATATCTTTTCGGCTCTTGCAGCCCGCTCCTCAATATCTTTGGCTCTTGCAGCCTGCTTCTCAGAATTCGGCCTTTACGGCCTGCTCCCCAGAATTCGGCCTTCACGGCCCGCTTCCCATAATTGCGGCTCCTGCAGCCCGCTCCCCAACTTTGGCTCTCATGGCCTGCTTCCCCTTTAGCCTTTGTGGCCTGCTTCCCAATTCTGGCTCCCGTAGCCCTCTTCCCCTTTGGCCTCCGTGGCCTGCTCCCCAATTCTAGTTTTTATAGCCCGCTTCCCAACTTTGGCTCTCACAGCCCGCTTTCCAACTTGGGCTCTCACAGCCTGCTTCCTTTTGGCCTTTATGGCCTGCTTCCCCAATGTCCCTCGGCTTCTATAGCCCGCTTCCCTGATGTCCTTTCGGCCCTCCGTTGTCTGCTTCCCTAATACCTCTACTACCACTACACTTATACGTAACAATAATATTTTCTTATGCCACAAAAAAAAACAACAAACAAAAAAAAACACATAGGGAAAATAAACAAAAAACAACAACAACAACAAAACAACAAAAC
Source organism: Amorphophallus konjac (assembly GCA_022559845.1). Taxonomy (NCBI): domain Eukaryota; kingdom Viridiplantae; phylum Streptophyta; class Magnoliopsida; order Alismatales; family Araceae; genus Amorphophallus; species Amorphophallus konjac. The sequence continues at coordinate 174,629,399 of CM040121.1, forward strand.
AAAAAATAAGAAAAAAGAGAATGCATGATTGCCCTGCTTGCATGGTTGCCTAATATAGAATAGTACACTTCCTTGAAATTTTTTTTAGGACCGTGTTTCCTTGCTAAATAATATCGCCATGATTCCGGATGCACGGGCGTCAGGGCACGCGCTCGAAGGGAACCCTATTATGGCGGGTGCACACGTCAAGGAGAAGAGTCATGGCTGAATCGCTAAGCCCAACTCACAAAATAAACCTGAGGCAACGCTCCCACACTTAGCACTTAATGTGTTCAATAGCCTTCGACTATAGGGATTGCCCGAATTTCTTCTTAGCACTCTACGGAGGCTTGAATTCCTGCACTCGCGTGAAAGGTAATCGTGAGGAAAAAGTTGCCTACCCTCACTGTGAAAAAAAAAGAGAGAAAAAAAAGAGAGGGACACGTGAATCCGAGTAGCCGGGAATCCCCATTGAGACACATGAGGAGACTCGCGCGAAATGGTGAAGCGAATTATAATAAGGATGAATCCTAGTAGCCGGGAATCCCCATTGAGACACATGAGGAGACTCGCACCAAACGGTGGAATCCGTAATAGAATTATAATAAGGATGAATCCTAGTAGTCGAGAATCCCCATTGAGACACATGAGGAGACTCGCGCCGAACGGTGAAATCTGCTACCAAAATAAACAGATGGGGGCTGTGTGAAGCTACTGAAAGTCGAAAGCCCGGAACTAATGTGTAGGCGCTAGAGTGATCCTCGAGTGTCACCAGGAAAACCTGCATATCCCTATGGTTAGGACCCTTTGTTCACACATTTGCACTGCCACGCCACAGAGAATTGCCTCGGGTGAAATGTGTGAATTTAGGCTATGCATGCAAGACATGCGATATCCTCTTGACGGGTGCACCACCCCTCAGTTGTGTCTCGCGGCCCGCACCGCATCTACGAATTACGGGCGATGTCCCTATCCTATCCCCTATAGGGGGAGCTGCGTTACTTATATTTATGTTATGCTTGCTAATGAATGCTTGCATGCTTAAAAATATATATATATATATAATAAAAAATAAAAAATAACAAAAATGTGTGCATACAATAAACTCAATTTCGGCTATCGAAGCCTACGTTCCCAGCTACGGCTCGTAGGGTCCAATCTTGGCCCCCATGGCCTACATCTTGCCCTCACGGCTCCTTAATCTCCCAACTCCGACTTTTATAGCCTGCTTCCCAATTCTGGCCCTCGTGGCTTGCTTCCCAATATCTTTGGCTCTTGCAGCCTGCTTACCTTTGGCCTTCGCGGCCTGCTCCCCGATTCTGGCTCCCGTAGCCTGCTTCCCCGATTCGGCCCTTGCGGCCCGCTTCCCAACATCTCCGGCTCTTGCAGCCCGCTTCCCAAAATTCGACCTTTTACGGCCTGCTCCCAGAATTCTGCCTTTACGGCCTGCTCCCCAGAATTCGGCCTGCACGACCCGCTTCCGTAACACCAACTTCGGCCCTTGCGGCCCACTTTCCCGAGTCCGGGTTTCATAACCGGTATCCTCGGCGCATTTTGAATCAACAAAATAAAGACTCTTCTCTCTGTCCCTTTGGGCGACGAACATCCCTTTTGCATCAATAAACCCTTCTCTCTGCCCGCATGGCTCGCCTTTTACAACTTCGGCTCTTGAAGCCCGCTTCCAGCCTTGGCTGTTTTGGCCTCCCTTATCAGCCCCTGAGCCGACAGCTATTCAAGTTATCGGCCCCTGAGCCGACAGCTATTCACTTATCAGCTCCTGAGCCCACAACTATTCACCTATCGGGCCCTGAGCCGACATCTATATAATTATCGGCCCCTGAGCCGACAGCTTTTAATCATCGGCAATCGGGTCGACAGCTTTCCAATTATTGGCTCCCATGCCAACAGCTTTCAATCATCGGCCCCTGAGCTGACAGCTTTCTAATCATCGGCCTTCGGGTCGACAGCTTTTCAATTATTGGCTCTCATACCAACAGCTTTCAATTATCGGCCTCTGAGCCGACAGCTTTTAATCATCGGCCTTCGGGTCGATAGCTTTCTAATTATTGGCTCCCATGCCAACAGCTTTCAATCATCGGCCCCTGAGCCGACAGCTTTCTAATCATCGGTCTTCGGGTCGACAGCTTTTCAATTATTGGCTCTCTTGCCAACAGCTTTCAATTATCGGCCTCTGAGCCGACATCTTTTAATCATCAGCCTTCGGGTCGACAGCTTTTCAATTATTGGCCCCCATGTCAACAGTTTTCAATTATCGGCCGCTGTGCCTACAGCTCTTATATCATTGGCATCCACGCCAACAGCCACCTGGAGTCCTTCAAAAAAAAGAGAGAGAGAGAGAAAAAGAAGAAGGGAAGAAGAGAAGAAACAAAAAGAAACAACAGCAAAAAGAACAAAAAAGAGATGACAAAAAAGAGAAGAGGAGAAAAAGAAGAAGAGAAGAGAAAAGAGAGAAGAAAAGAAAGAAAAAGAGAAAAAGAGACAACAAACCAGGTCAGCTCCCGACACCCTGTCGGCACTGACGAAGAGACAAAGAGACCAACAAACCAGGTCAGGACCCGACACCCTATCGGCACTGACGAAGAGACCAAGAGATCAACAAACCAGTTCAGTCCCCGGCACCCCGTCGGCACTGATGAAGAGACCAATATACAGCTTCAGTTCCCGGCATCCCGTCGGCGCTGATGAAGAGACAAAGAGACCAACAAACCAGGTCAGCTCCCGACACCTTGTCGGCACTGACGAAGAGACAAAGAGACCAACATGTCATGTCAGTCCCGACACCCTGTCGGCACTGACGAAGAGACAAAGAGACCAACATGTCATGTCAGTCCCGACACCCTGTCGGCACTGACGAAGAGACAAAGAGACCAACAAGCCAGGTCAGTTCCTGACACCCTGTCGACACTGACGAAGAGACCAAGAGACCAACAAATCAGGTCAGCTCCCGGTGCCCTGTCGGCACTGACGAAGAGACCAAGAGACCAACAAACCAGGTCAGCTTCTGACACCCTGTCGGCACTGACGAAGAGACCAAGAGATCAACAAACCAGGTCAACTCCCGACATCCCTTCGGCACTGACGAAGAGACAAAGAGACCAACAAACCAGGTCAGCTCCTGACACCCCGTCGACGCTGACGAAGAGAAGAAAAGACCAATAAAGCATGTCAGTTCCCGACAGCCCGTCGGCACTGACAAAGAGAAGAAGAGATCAACATATCGTGTCAGCTCCCGATGTCCTGTTGGCGCTGATGAAGAGAAGAAGAAACAAACATACCAAGTCAGCTCCCGACACCCCGTCGGCATTGATAAAGAGACAAAGAGATCAACGAACCAAGGCAGCTCCCGGCACCCTGCCGGTACTGATGCAAACGAGAAGAAGAGACCAACATGCTACGGCAGCTCCCGACGCCCTATCAGCACTAATGAAGAAGAGAAGAGACCAACATGTCATGTCAGTCCCGACACCCCGTCGGCACTGACGAAGAGAAGAAGAGACAAGCAAACTACGTCAGTCCCCGGCACCCCGTCGGCACTGATGAAGAGAAAAGAGAGACCAGTACACCCACGGGCACCGCCCGGCTCATCCTTTGCATGCGCTACCCGTGGGTGGGGGGCATTTGTGGACACCAAAAATTGCACACCCATATATCCTACTCCGCCCAGCACCAACAACGGCACCGAGTGAAGAAGCCTCGGAGAGACTAGGTCATCCGGGCTCCCCAAATAGGCACACTACCGTGAAGCCATCTTCGGGGTCACGATGGTGAAAAGAAATTAATCACCAAGAGCCCCACAATCCATGGGCCATAACTCATACTCACAACGGGCTCAAAACTACCCATTTAGCCCTTTAGCGTCACACTCCCTGGGGCCGCCCCTTCAATGGCACCCCCCAAGGCGCTCAGCGGCACGCCTCTTCAGCGGCACGCCTTGGCGCCCCTTCAGCGGCACACCATGTGCCCCCCCCTTTCAGCGGCACACCCTCCAGGGTGCTCCAGCGGCCCGCTCCCGTGAACCCCTTCAGCGGCGTAGCCCCTCAGCGGCACACCCAGGGCAGCCCTTCTGCGGCACGCCCCTCTGCCCTTTCAGCGGCACACCCCCGTGCCCTTTCAACGGCACTCCCTTACATGCCTTCCATGGCACACTCCTGGAATCCCTCAGCAATGCCCTTCAGGCAGCTCCAGCGGCACAGCCCCCAGCGGCACAGCCATCCATCCCTTCTGCGGCACGCTTCATCGCACCAAGTCTATACAGCCATCAGCCCAAGTCTGTACGTTGGCTGAATGAACAAACGAAGTCTGTACAGCCAAGCCCCAAGTCTGTACATTGGCTGAATGCACAAACAAAGTCTATATGTCCAAGCTCCAAGTCTGTACATTGACTGGCTATTTTGAACGCAAAGTCTATACACTCGTGTGGCAAGTCCGTATAGAGTTCTGGCAAACGCGAAGTCTATACACTGGTGAAGTCTGTACATCCACCAGTTCAACGCGAAGTCTATACATTGGTGAAGTCTGTACATCCACCAGTTCAACGCAAAGTATGTACATCGATGAAGTCTATACATCAGCCCCTGCAAGTCTATACGTTGCAGCTAGGTGAAGCATGTACAGCCCATGCCTTGCCGAAGTCTATACACTCACTTGCCCTGGCAACCGTCCAACGGCACACCCCAGGCCACTCAGCGGCACACACCCCAGGCCGCTCAGCGGCACACCTCCCAGGCGCCCAGCGGCACACCCCCCAGGCCGCTCAGCGGCACACCCTCAACGCCCCCAGTGGCCCACTCCCGTGAACCCCTTCAGCGGCACACCCCCGTGCCCTTTCAACGGTACGCCCTGAGCCCCCCCCCTTCAGCGGCACGCCCTTTGGGCTCTTCAGCGGCACACTTGCCTTGTCTTCCAGCGGCACGCCCTTTTGGCCTTCCAGCAACACACCTATTTGGCTTGCCAGCGGCACTCCATTAAGGCTCTTCAGCGGCACATTCCGGCAGACGAGATCTTGCGCCCATGCCCTATGGATCCTCGGCGCGCAATGGGCTGTCCGAGGTGTCACCCGGGGGTTGGGCCACACTGCCTACTCCCCCTGTCACCCAGGACAAGGGAGTCAACTCCCATTAAACCCCCCGGACGCTTCCCCCCTTCGAGGCTTCCACCGTGTGGGGTATAAAACCCCTCTTCGCTGCGAACAACAAGAGGGGGAGAGGCATATACACAGAGGGACACACACACGCAGAAGAGAAGAAGAGAAGAAGAAGGAGAAGAGAAAAGGGGGGAAGAGGAGGAAGAGACAGGGAGACACACGCAGAAGAGAAGAAGAGAAGAAGAGGGAAGAGAGGAAGAGAGGGGAGAGGCTTCGTCGCTCCACCCACCGCCGCCATCTGTGCGAAGAGGGAAGAGAAGAAGAGAAGAAAGAAGAGGAGGGGAGGCTCCGCCTCCCCCTTCCTGCAGCTCCGTCCACCCACCACCACCGTCCGCGCGAAGAGAAGAAGGATAAGAAGAGAAGAAGAGGAGCTCGTTGCTCCACCTACCACCACCATCTGTGTGAAGAGAAGAAGAGAAGAAGAATGAGTGGAGAGAGGGAGTGAGGTCCGGGAGGGGAGGAGTCCACGCTCCGTTCCCCCCCCACTGTATTTTCTTCTCCTCTTCATTTCCTTTCATTTCTTGTTTTGCCATCGTTGCAATGTATTAGTCCTCTCGGGGCACTCCTTTCGTGCGAATAAAAGTAGAAGGCTTGCAAGTATCTTGGACGTCTTTCTAAAGCATTTCTTCCGTGTTTGCATCCTTCGTGGTTTCACGCCCCCTTTCCCTTTCTCCTTTTGTTAGGGTTTGTTTCCTCCTGGGTATTTTTGCCTTCGCTCACCCCCGGGCGCCCTCAGCGGTACACCCTCCCTGATTGTGCCTCCAACGGCACGCCCAGTCGTCCCTTCAGCGGCATGCCCTGATTGTGCCTCCAACGGCACGCCCAGTCACGCCTTCAGCGGCACACCCTAACTGCGCCCCAGCGGCACACCCCAGTCCAGCCCCAGCGGCACACCCTAGCCGTGCCCCAGCGGCACGCCCCAACCAGCCTTCGCCGGCACACCCCCATCAGGCCTTTGCCGATGCACTCTTCAACACCCTTCGCCGGCACGGCCTTGGCTGCCTTTCCCCGGCACGCCTATGATGGCCCTCGCCGGTACGCCCCTTTGGGCCTTCCTCGGCACGGCCCTCATGGCCTTCACCGCCATACCCTTGGCCCCCCCCTTGGCACGGCAAACTTGCCCTTCCTTCTTGCCCGATGCATTCCCCCCCCCCTGAGCCAGTCCTAGAGTAGCCTTCCACTCGCCGTTCCCTCCGAGTTTTCCGAGGTTTATAAAGGTGTTGCCGCTCTCGGGCGCCCACCTCCAGTTGTCGAGTTCCGCCACTCCATGTGGGTGCGTTCCCTGTATCTCCCTTACGCTCGGGTTAAGGGGAGATGCTGCCGAATTTTCGTTAGAAACAATAACATATTGAAAGACAAAAGGAAGCAACAAACAAATGGAACAGCCACACATTTAAAAGACAAAAGACAGCAACAAACAAACGAAAAGAACAACGGTGAAATGTCTTAACCAAAGCAAATGGAACCGCAGTTTAATTCAAAGAGGACCGAATCGAACGACAACTAAACAACTTGAACATCCGCCCTCACAAAAGAAAGAATGAAAATTAATCAAGAGAAGAAAAGAAGAAACCCATGCAAACTTAATAAAATCAGAAAAGAAGAAAAGAAAAGCCTTAAAAGAAACAGAGGAGGAGTGGGCTCCCCATGCCTTTCGCCGGTACGCCCCTTCAGCTACCTTCGCCGGTACACCCTCTAGCTACCCTTGGCCAACACACCCTTCGCCGGCACACCCACTCGCGCCCTTCGCCGGCACACCCTCCATGGCCCCTCGCCGACACACCTTGCCAACTCTTCCCCGGTACGCCCTTCAGTGGCCTTCGCCAGCACACTCCCTGTTGCCTTCGCCGGCACGCTCCATGCCGCCTTCGCCGGCACACTTCCTGCCGCCTTCGCCGGCACACACCCGCTTGGCCCTTCGCCGGCACGCTCCTTTGGCCCTCAGTGGCACGCACCCTTTCAGCCCCTCAGCGGTACACTCCCTCAGCCCTTCAGCGGCACACTCCTCAGCCCTTCAGCGGCACAGCCCCAGGCCCTTCAGCGGCACACTCCCAGCCCTTTAGCGATACACCCCCAGGCCCTTCAGCGGCACACTCCCAGCCCTTCAGCGGCGCACCCTCAGCCCTTCAGCGGTACGCCTTTCTCTTAGCCCTCTAATGACCCATTCTCTCTCCAGAAAATATGAGTAATAATAATAATAAATAATAATAGATTCAAAAAATGAATAAGTAAATAAGAATAATAAAGGAATAAGTAATAGTAATAATAAGCTTAAAAATAATGACGATAATAATAATTAGACAAATAAACGATAACAAAAAAATGAATGAATAATAATAACGAACTCAATAAGAATGATAAATAAATAAAAGATAACTAAAATAAATAATAATAACAAACTTAACGAAACACGACAAGCAAATGAATGACAATAAAATGAACAAAAATAATAATAAACCTAACAATAACACTGCTAAATAAATAAATCATAAAAAAATAATGATAAATAGATAGTAATAACAAACTCACTCAAAGATACGCATAAATTAACGAATAATAATGATAAAATTTCAAATGATAACAAAACAATGAGATCCACTTTGCAGCCCCGTCTCTCTCGTGACCCGGTGCCGAAGGAACAACAATGTCGCCCTTCCAGGTTGGGCCTGAGTCTTGGGAATCATCCCGAACTGGCCGTGACCCGACCTCGCCTCGGGCTGACATTCCGATTAAACCGGATTCATTTCTCCGGCCGGATCCCTTCCGAGCCGCTACTAAAATTGCCGCACGTTCGGCAGACATTTGAATGGGTTCACCTCGGTTTTCGCCGCGTTTCTATTATGGACCCGTCTCTAAACATGAAAAGACCCGTGAGCAATCAATATGGCCAACGGCTCCCTCCCCGACATGGTCGTGAGCCGGCATTGCTCCGGACCGATAGCCCGTTAAATCAGATTCATTCTAACGGGCCGGGATTCGCTCCCGCACATTCATTGAAATTGCCATAAACTCGGCATACATTTGCATGGGGTCGTTTCCGCCCACGTCACACTTTCAATATGGGCCCTTGCCCGAACATGAAGAGGTCTGCAAGTGACCGACAGAATCGGAATAGAACGAGACGGCTCTCGCCACCCCTGGACTCCTTCCATGGGAATATTAATAAGACCTCCGTGGGCCACACTTAGACCTCGGGCCCGCCCCGATCGTGGTCATCGTCTGGCTCATATCCTTAATCTATAGCCCGCTCCTTTCGAACACGTTTTCGGTTCTTGAGTCTAGTCCCCAGACTCTCCCCCGTTGCCCTCCGACACCGGAAATATTAATGATGCCCGCGCAAGCCTCGTTTAGACCACGGGAGGCGCCCCCAATATGGTCCTGGCTCGATCTCGCACCGGGCCAATAGATTCACTGGTTTCCGACTACAACAACCGAGATTCAACCGAATGTTCTCAGTGTCTCGGAATAATAAACTTGCCGTATCCCGGCACACATATGTTCCAGGTCCTCCCGCGGCGATTACAATATTCTCAAGCCGGACCCCCGTCCGAATATTAAATGGTCTCCCAAATGACCGATATGTTTCGAACGCCCGCTTCTCCGGACACAGGGCTTTTCAGCCGATTCAAGGGATATTCCCTCGTTGCCCCTTGGCACCAGAAATATTAATGACGCTCATGCAAGTCTCGTTTCGACCGCGAGGGGCCCACCGCAGTATGGTCGCAGCTTGCCCTTGCACCGGGCCAACAGATTTACCGGTTTCCGACCGCTCTAACCGAGATTTAGCCAAACGTTTTACGTTCTTCTGAACAATAAATTGCCATATCCTTGCGTACATATGCTCCGGTCTCCCCGCTATGATCGCACTTTTCTCGAGCCGGACATTCGTCCGAAGATTAAATGGTCAGCACATGACCGACACGATCTCGAATGTTTCCTCCTCGCCCTCGCATGAGGATTTCAATACCTCGTAATAGACCTTTCATGCAATTAGTTTCTTGGCCATGAGGCCCTGAATCCCGGCGATTAATCAAGGGTGTTCTCTCGTATGGGGGATGTAAATGACGTCGTGACCTTTATGGCGCAGCGAGTTTTGGTCCCGACACGAACCACACAATCGTCTGACGAAGTCAGATCGAGCGCACCATGGGCTCTTCGGAGCCCGAATAAATTGTCACTCCGGTGACTGGCACGCCCACGCACTCAATAAATGAATAAAACAACAAGAGAATAACAGGTGAAAAAGTGCGTCCACAGGGAGTTTTCATTCATTTATTCTATTTTGATTCGTTTATTATATTCTTTTCATTCAAGCATGCAGACATCCATTGGCAACAAGCACACAAAAGTTTATATATAGCATAGCTCCCCTCTATCGGGGACAGGATAAGAACAGCGCCCACAACTCACAGGTAGAGTGCGGCCCATGAAGCACAACTAAAGGTGATGTGCGTTCGTCAAGAGGGTATTGCATAGCCTATGCACATAGCTTAAATCATAATCTACACCCGAGGCATTTTGTGGTGTGAAAGTGCAAGTATATGAAAAGTGAAACCTAAATATAGGGATATGCAGATGTTCCAAGCAACACTAGAGGATTACTCTAGGGCCTACACATGTATTTTAGGCTTTCGACTTTCGGTAGCTTCACATAGCCCCCTTGTTTATTTTGAATTCTGGACTTCACTGTTCGGCGTGAGTTTCCTCATGTGTCTAAATGGGGATTCCCGGCTACTAGGATTCATCCTTATTACAATTTGCTTCACCGTTTTCGCGCGACTCTCCTCATTTGTTTCAATGGAGATTCCCGGCTACTTAGATTCACATTTCACTTCTTCATCATTTTTTTGAAAGGGGACAGGTAACTTTTTCCTCACGATTACCATTCATGTGAGTGTAAGCATTTGAGCATCCATAGAGTGTTAGAAAGAAATTCTGTGATTCTTATGGTTAAAAACCATTGATCACATTGTGTGCAAAGTGTGGGAGTTTTGCCTCGGGTATATATTTGTAAGTTACGCTAACAAGATAGCTATGACTCTTCCCCTTGACGCATGCATCCACCAAAAATTGGTTTTCCCCTTAGAATATGCCGTGACGCACACATAGCTAGAATTGGGGTAGCATTATTTAGCAAGGAAGCATGGTCCTAGAAAATTCGAAGGAAGGGTATTAAATATATATAATAAACAAGCATGCAAGCAGTGCAAGCAAACATTCAAAATCAAGAGCACTCCTGAGAGTTTTTCTTTCTTTTTTTTTGAGTGAAACACGGTGGGGCCAAGAATAGGACAGCAAGTTTCGACGGAAAGTCTAAGCGGAGAACAAGAGAGCGGGCTTCGGGCGAAGCCCAAACTGGAAATTGGAGAGCTAGCTGCGGGAGCCAAATGATCGTGGGAGAGTAGGCTTTGCAAAGTTGAAATAGAGAGGGCTGGTTGTGTAAGCCCAAGGATAGCTGGAGAGCAAGCTGTGTAAGCCCAAGGATAGCTGGAAAGCAGGCTATGTAAGCCCGAGCATAGTTGGAAATCAGGATGTGTAAGCCTGAGGATAGCTAGAGAGCAGGCTGTGTAAGCCCAAAAAGAGTGGGAGAGCTGGCTATAAGAGCCGGAGGATAGCGGGAAAGCAGGTTGTAAAACCTAAGGGAAGCAGGAAAGCAGGTCTTAAAACCCAAAGGATAGTGGGAAAGCAGGCTGTGTAAGCCAAGAAAAGCGGGAAAGCAGGTTATAGAACCCAAGGAAAGCGGGAAAGCAGGCTATGTAAGCCTGAAGCTGGAGAGTAGGCTGTGAAAGCCCAAGGGTAATCGGAGCGCGGGAAAGCTGGCTATAAGAGTCGGAGGATGGCGGCAGAGCAAGTTGTAAAATCCAAAGGATAGCAGGAAAGCAGGCTGTGAAAGCCCAAGAAAAGCGGGAAAGCATGCTGTAAAATTGAAAAGATAGCAGGAAAGCAGGCTATGTAAGCCCAAGGAAAGCAATAAAGTAGGTTACAAAACCCAAGGATAGCGGGAAAGAAGGCTATGAAAGTCAAAATTGGAAAGCAGGCTTCGACCGAGGGTCCAAGCCATTGCGTTATATTGGTTATCGCGGTGGGAAGGATGGATTGGTCCCGATAGCGGGCTTCAGCGGGGATGGCTAAGCCGGGAGGTAAGATGTCTTGAATATGTGAAAGTGGGCTTTGGCCGAGATGACCAAGCCGGAGGATGGGATATTTGATATATATATAAAAGTGGATTTTGGCCGAGATGGCTAAACCAAAAGATAGCATATCTGAGATACATGGGAGCGGGCTTCGGCTGGAATGGCTGAGCCGCGAAATAAAACATTTGAACATATAAAAGTGGGCTTTGGCCGTAATGGCCGAGCCGCAGGGTAGGATATCTAACACGTACATGAAAGCAGGCTTTGGCCTAGATGGCTAAGCTGAAGGATTGAACCCCTGCAATTTACGGCAACGGGCTCTTCTTTCATCTTCACCTTTCCTTCCTTCTTTTGTTTTTAGCATTTGCCTCTAGAGCAGAGCACCATCTGCATCTTGAATTTTCCTTCGGCTTCTCTCCATGGCTTGAGGGGCCTGAAATATCCTTTAGCATAAGTGTTGCTTTAGATGGTACAGCAAGGCCGTGTTGGCCGACGTCTTAAAGATGGGAAATTGGTGCGGGTGAGGTGGGTCCACCTTGTGTTCACCCATTCGTAATTCACCTGTTTGAATTAGGCCTTCGACGATATCCTTGAATACATAGTAGTCCTCAATAGAGTGCCCCCTCTGTTGGTGATAGGGACAGAACTGAGGATCATCTTTCCATCTGACATCATTTGGCCTTTTGGGCTCCAGAGGACAACCTTGTCGTATCTGCGGGCCCAGTCAAACAGCGTTTGGGTTTTATCCTTCAGAAAGGAATACGGCTTCTTTATTCCTCCTCTCAGTGAGGACTTTTGCTCAGCGGGCTTGACGGTAGAAGGGCCAATCACTCCTTTTGATTTGTTGATTCGTTGCACGAAAGCTTCAAAATCAGCAGCGTGCATTTCTTCTTGTGCCGGTCGTCCGCCTGCTAGTTTATTCTTTTGAATCGGGGTAGCATTAGCCGGGCAATGCTTTGCCAAAAGGGCTTCAACATCGGTTTCTAGATCATTCAATTGATCGAAGGACTTGACTTCGACGTCGATTTCCCGTAGCAGGTTATGCGTCTTCATGCTACTTTTGCGCATTTGTATAGCATCCCTGTGGCTTGGTGGGTGTCTGCACCATGCACTGAGATTTCTCCATCGTTGGATGTAGACTGCAGCGGCCTCACCATCCTTTTGCTCGGCCATATATAGTTGTGCCTCGGTGACTTCTCCCTCGGCTAGCTTCATTTCAGCGGTTTGTTGCATTTTTAGCTTGTTCAATGTTGGCGCATCTGTCAGGCTTGGACACAAGCCATCTGATTGTAGGAGCGAGTTTATCGATGGAATTACCTGAGGTGCAATAGTTACCTCCTGGCGTGCCTGGGAAGTTGAGGGACGCGCCGAGGGTGCGTGCTACAGCTGCTGAGGGAGGGTGCCCCCTATCTGGACATGTATATGTAGACACGCCATTCCTGACGTCTCCTGAGAAAGTCTCATATTACTATACGACGCCCCGCGACGGCTTACGCATTTTTAATCGCTCGAGTGCTTCCTTTTCTTGAGTCTTCTTCCGCCCTTCTCAGCATCCGGAATCGTCTCGTCACGGCATTCGGACGGCATCAACACCAGTCAGACGCATCAGGAGGTTCCGAAACCAGGACGGGTGTCTGCCGGGCGGCCGTCAACGCCTGAACTGAGGAGCCGGGTGGGTCTTAATGGGGGCGTCCAGGCCCCTGGATGCCCCCATTCTTTTAATTTATTTTTCAAAGCCCAAAATCAAATAAAAAAATAATATATTAATGGAGGCGTCCAGGCCCCTGGACGCCTCCATAAAAACAAAAATACAAAATACAAAATGCCAGTTTGCATAAAAGACAAAACACAAAAAAATAAAAAATATATTTTATTAGAGGCGTCCAGGACCCTGGACGCCTCCATCAACTACCTCACGGGCGCCGGCCACCGAACGACGGTTTGTCGTGTATGAAAGGATCCAAATTATAGAGACATCTAGACAGCTGGACGCGCCCATTTCAAAATCACGAGGCGCCGCTCACGAAACCACGCGTGGTGCCAAACCGCGTGCGGCCGTCGGTGGGGTTCGGTGGACCTGTTGGAGGCGTCCAGGGCCCTGGACGCCTCCACAAAAATATTCCAAAAAAATAAATAAAAATAGAATAAAATATTATTTTTGCCCTGATGGAGGTGTCCAGGATCCTGGACGCCTCCACCCTCCGGAGCCCTATAAATAGAGGCCCACCCCCTCAATTCTGGGGGAGCTTCTAAGAGATCCGATAGGCTGCCGGAGCCCAGAGGCTACCTGAGTCATTTCTAACCCGTGGGGTCTTTTGTAGGTGGAGGTTCTGCCGACTTCTCGGGTGCCCACGCTCACGAGAGGAAGGTCGTCTTCATCCACCGCGCTTCCACGTCGTCCCTACGTTGCCGGAGCTCCGCCGGATCTCGCCCCCGGCTCATCCAATAAGCCTTTTCTTCCCCTTTTTCTCCATAGTTCTTTACATTCATCATACTGCATCCTCTATCTCCCTACATAAGGGCGCCGTCTCTTGCATACTTCTTGCATTCATCATCGCATTTTCCTCCTACTCGAGTCCGAGAGGGGTTTAAAACCACACCAACCAGGTGTGTGTCAGGTCACGATCTCGTTACTTTTATTGCAAGGAATTGTTACTACACTGCCATTTTCTAATTCCGTTCGTTTATTGTCCACTGTTTTGCAAGGGTAACCAAGGAAAGCCCTCTCCATCGGTCGGCCGAAGGGGGAGGAAGAAGCAACCCGCCATCCCCCGAGGTCGCGGCGAGTCACTTCCCGCTATGGCCGTTTAACCCCCATATCTTGCTATATCACATTTGTCACGCTCGCCCCGCCGGAGTAATCTCCCGTGGTGGCCCCTTCTCTTATTTCTGTGTTGCAGCAAACAAAAGAGGAGCCCGCGTGCTCCGCGTCTTCTCCGCTCCCCGAACCGCGTGACGTCGCTCACAGATTGGCGATCACGGTGGGACGTCTACTGCTTCCTTTTAGCTACCCTTGCAAGTTCGGCACCGTCCGTGCCTCTCCACCTTGGCGCCCTCGTGCGCCCCCGTTGTGCTCACGGCATCACTGTCAGTTGTGAATGGTTGGGTGTTCATTATATGTTTGTTATTTCTGCTGTTTTCTTACTCTATATCTTTTTCAGCATTCCATTGCATACAACCATCCCTCTTTTATATCCTTTTTCATTTTTTTAAGGATCACCCTTTCCCGGTGAAGGAAGGACTCTCCGTTTGAGAATTCTTCTCAACGGACTAGAATCTCCTCCACTGGGACCTCCGTAAGTCCCCGACATCGAAGAATCTCCTCTTCGTTCACTGGGCTGGTTGTACCATTGAAGTTCCCCGGAGTTAGTCATTCCATTCGTGGTGAGACGAGAGACCCTAGCTGACACGGCGGTGAAACAAAAATAAACTAGGGTCCCCATTTTGTGTGAACTTCGGATCTCGCTAAAAGCACAAAAAAATCATCAAAATCAAAACATAAAAAAAGGGCGTAAAGGCATCCACTTGTTTGATAATCTCTGCTACCTACTTGCTAGTGTATGTTTTTGCGTTCTGGGAAAACTGTGACCATGGCTCACGAGTCTTTTGAGGAGAACCACCCTAGTCGTGGTTTGTCAGCCGACCCGCGAGTCTATGCTATGGACTCGGGTCCCTCTCATGAGCCCTCGCATGAGGTGCAGGTTATTGCCGGGGACACATCCCCACCACAGGATATCTCTTCCTTACTGGGCGTCCTCGCCAACACGGAGCTTACCTCTGAACAGCTCCGGGCCTTCCAGGCCATTCTGAAGGGGAAATCTGTTTCCCCCATGCCCCAGGAATCAACTCCGGCCATCGCACCTCTCCAAGAGTCCGTGCAGGCCATTCCATCTCCTTCATTGGCGCAAGCCATCCAGTCTCCCTCGCTTCAAGGACAAGCGAGCCAACAACCACCCTCGTTCTAGTTCTCGTCGCAATCTCAAACTCCCATTGTTCCCCACATACCGCTTCAGCCGGGGCCAACTATCGGCGGTCCGACAGCTCCCTCTCATTCGGGGTTCCCCCCTCAAGTCTCCGGGAGACAGTTTCTCCCCCAGTGGCAAGTACCACCTTCACCTCCAGAGGAGCTCGCCCAGTCGCTCCTCAATAGGTTCAATCACATGGACGAGTAGTTTCAAAATCTGAGAAGAATGGTGGACGTGAAAGCCACCCCGGAGGTTGCTTTGCCAATCCTTCCCGTCATTCATCTTCCTCCCTCCGAAATGCCCACGTACCGCAGATACAATGGTACCGGCAACCCCTTCATTCACCTCAAGGATTTCATGTATGAATCCTCCTATTGGCAAGACGATCAGAGGTCCCTGGCATACCTCTTCCAGAGATCATTGGATGGTCCCGCACTTGAGTGGTTCTATTCCTTGGAGCCCCGCGAGGCCGAGAATTTTGAAATAGTCCAGAGAAGGTTCTTACAGAAATATAGGGATAGGGTCGGTCCCTCGCTCTCCATTACCGACCTAGTCGCCGAAAAGATGAAGCCCGACGAAGATTTTGTCCGCTATGCTGATAGATGGAGGTCTCTGGCGGAAAGAATAAGGGATACCCTCTCCGAGCCCGAACAAGTGAAGATGATTGTGTCTAATGCAACCCCACAGTTCAGACACGTCCTGGCCATGAATAAACTTACTACAATGGAGGAACTCTATGAAAGGGCCCGGTACATCCAAACCCAGTTAAAAGACTCCCCCATTATGAACATGTTTGAGTCGCCGAAGCCCAAAGTGGTCAGAAAGACAGGCGCTGGTGTCCCGGGCGGAGCCACAGAAGGGGTCGTGACAAATGAGCAAGTGGGTGCGGTCAACAATGCCAACTATGCAGTCAACCCAAGGCCTCCACAAATGCCCCGACTTCCCCTCCAACCAGGTCCTTTCCATCTTCGTCCTCCACCCCAAAATAATCCACCCCAGGATAATATGCCTCCATTACGTCAACCCCAGCAACAACAACCACAACCTCAGCAACAATAACCACCGCTTCAGTACAACCAAGTTCCACCCCCGGGGAACTATGGTCCCCAACAGCAACAAAGGAGGCCGCTTGGTCCCAAGAGAGCCTACTATCCACCATTGCCAGAAACCTTAGCAGACATTTTTAATGCCCTCATGGCATCAAACCAACTCGCCCTACCCAGAGAAAGGCCCGTGTGGCCCCCAAATGTTGATACCTCCAAATACTGCGTCTACCACAGGCAGCCAGGACACACAGTAGATTACTACTTCCATTTCAAAGATTACATCCACGATATGAATGATGAACATCAAATAGATTGGGATGAAATGAGACGATACGTCGCCGCTCTTAAGGCTAGGAGACCTCCTCATAGACCACAGCAGTAGTTACAACAGCAGCAGCAGCAACAACCACAACAACAACAACAGCCTCAGCAGGCCCCACAACAACAGCCCGACATGGGCATAATCCAGAATCCATTACCGGAGCACCAACAGCCCAATCATCAGGTTAACCCCATCTCCTCCTTCCCGAAAGTCGGGAGAGAGTAGGTGTGGCACCAGGAAAGTACCTCCATTCTTTCTACCGCCAATCCTATCATCACGCAACACCCTTGCCTTGCCCGGGTAGCACCTCTCTCTCATCAACCCGCGTCAGTATCGCCTTCACCATTTCCACTACCATTACGCCCTCTCATCCGTACCCCGATCCCCTATCAATCGACACTCTCCACTACGCCTTCACACCCTCTCATCTTCTCCCACTCCCCCACTTTACCATCCACCTCTACCACATTTACCCCTACGCCTTCTAAACCCCTTATCATCCATCAACCATACATAACCCCGTCTTTCTCCACCATATCACCACTAATGCCTTCAAAACCACTCATTACTCATCACCCACCTCAAAATCGTTGCCCGCTTCAAGTCCTACCCACTTCTACTTCATCTCCACCTCCACCTTCCAGACCCCTTATCCTTCATAATCCGCGCGATATCCCCTCTACCTCCACCATGCCTCCACCTAACAAACCCCTCATCAGAATCCCTGCTCCCGTCATCACCCCTGCTTCATCAACCATTCCTCCACCACTACCCCTCAAATCCCTGTTAAAACCCACTGCTACCCACACAGAAGTACAAAAGCCGCAGGCAATGGTGCTCCGGAGTGGAAGGATTTTCCACAGGGTTTTCCCCCACAACAGTCAGAATCCTGAGCAATCTCAGCCAGAGAAGGATGATGGAGAACAACCAGAAAGAGCTATCCCTGGAACACAGTATGATCTATTGAAACACTTGGACAAGACGCCTGCTCGGATCTCCATCCTGGAGCTACTTCAAAGATCCACATCCCACCAGGCGGCCTTGATGGAATATCTTCAAAAAGTCATGGTTAATGAAGACCTCCCCATGGAGAAGATTTCAACCGTCCTGACCCCAACAGATACACAACTGGCCATCATGTTCCACAACTACGAGCTCGCTCCCAAGGAAGCTCAGAAATATGCATTGTGCATTTCAATAAAAATTAATGGGGTATCCATAAACCCGTGTCTTGTGGACACGGGTGCGTCCATAAATGTGATCTCCATGGACACCCTTCAGTTGTGTGGGGTCAACAAGGAACAAATAAGACCTTCCTCGATCACGGTCACGGCTTATGACAATAGCAAAAGGCCGCCGCAGGGGATGATTATTCTGAAGGCAGAACTAGGCCCCATGTCAATTCCCACGGAATTCCATGTCCTCGACATGGACCCCACATTCAAGGCTATACTGGGTCGCCCCTACATTGAAGCCATGGACGCTGTGCCTTCCACCAACCATCAGTGCGTGAAGTTTCCTTATAATGGGAGGATTATTAAAGTGGTCAGTACACCTGTCCTTCACACAGTGGATGCTATCAACACCTCTCTGCCCTCTGTTTGGCCGTCTCATCGGCCCATATTGTCACTACTGGACGTACGTGATTCATCTCACGTTCCACTAGCACCAAAGGAGCCGGTCAGGACAACCGCAACATCATATCTCCCTTTTCACTCCAAACGGTGGGAGATTATGAGGAACATCGGCTACCAACAGGGTAAAGGTCTGGGCGCACAGTTGCAGGGTAGGCTCAAACCGCTAAAGGAAATTAGGCCGAACCGCAGGTTTGGCCTAGGCTTCAAAGGACCGTTCAAGGCGGATTGGAAGCCCTTCACATGGACTATATCAAACCACTTCAACAGAGGGCCCGTTGTTCAGATGGGAGATTACCCATGAGAAGCATATGGGGGATCACATGCTGTATATTTGGCTGAAAAATATCCGAGGATCACCAAAAGAGGCAAGATCAAAGATCCGGAATGCGAGTGGGACAAATGGTTTGACATACGGGACATTTCCGTTGCACTGGAAAGGATGTTCTCGTCTCCACAGCTTGAAGGACCACCATTGATCTCCGGAATACCAGAGAATATTACCACTCTTGCCAAGGTTCCAAACTATCCTCGTCCTCGCCAGAAGGACCCTGTCATCGACGGATCTTCATCCATCCTCAACATTGCCGTCGACGGCTCATTAACCGCCATCTTCTCCATCCACTCGTCTCAGCCTTTGCTGATATCTTCTTCCTGGGCCAGACAGTTGTCTGATGATCTTCCCAGGTCCCCTTCTTTGCTTACATACCTACGCGGGCTTTTCAACCCACGCCAGGTCTTCAACCATGATCTACTCTATGAGCCTCACAATTCTCTAGCCATAACCACTTTTCTCTCTCCTCTAATCTCTTTTCACTGTTTTGTCATTAAAAATGAAAACGAAAAAAAAACGTCAATTTTCAAACTCCTCAACAACACATCTTCGTTGAGGAAACCTCCTACATCTCCCACGGGTGCGTCCCGCCCTGCGGATCACCCGTCCAAGGTCCGATGAGCGACCTTTTCTACCCCTCCTCTGGGGGGTCTTCTCCTGTACATCCTACACCATCCTCTTCATCTTCCTCTTCTTATGTAAATATTGTCAGTCAATCTAGGAATGATAGGCCAAGAGTAGTACCTAGGAAGAAATCCAAGGGTAGGCAGATCCCTCGTCGATTCCTTCTGGATTTAGCCGCCAGATGTCAGGCCCTTCTTGCCATCCCCCAGTTGTTAGAAAACCCCATCCAGCTACCGGAAATAGAATGTGAGGGCGACTGTACATTTGATGAAGGGTATGGAGTCTACGAGATCACGAATGAAGAATGCCCCACTGAAGATGAGGGTGAAGAATATGAGGATGCGGCGGGCGCATACGCTAGTGGAATGAGGAGATTCGATGAGCCGTCAACCGCCGTAGAAGAATCCACCAAAGAAGTCAACTTGGGAACTGAGGAAGACCCTAGGATCATCCTCATAAGTGACAACCTACCACCCTCGAAGAAGAGCATTAATTGAGGTTCTCAAGGAATATAAGGACACGTTTGCATGGAGCTACGAGGATATGCCGGGTCTAGATTCAACCTTGGTCGAACACCATTTAACCCTAAAACCAGGGTCCGTCTCGGTAAAACAAAGGTTAAGGCGTTTCCACCCTCAGATGGCTTTGAAAATGAAAGAAGAGATCGATAAGCTCCACAAAGCCAGGTTCATTAGAGTCATCCTTTATCCTCAATGGGTGGCGAACATTGTCCCGGTCATGAAAAAAGATGGGAAAGTCAGGATTTGTATCGACTTCCGGGACCTTAACCGCGCGTGTCCAAAGATGATTTTCCCTTACCTCACATTGATGTGTTGATCGATAACACGGCAGGCTACGAAACCCTCTCATTCATGGATGGATTTTCAGGATACAATCAAATTCGTTTGGCAGAAGAGGATCAGGAAAAGACGCCATTCACTACCCCTTGGGGAACATACTGTTACGTGGTCATGCCGTTTGGGTTAAAGAATGCTGGAGTTACTTACCAAAGAGCTTTGATGGCCATATTTCATGACATGATACACATATACCTGGAAGTGTATGTGGATGACTTGTTGGTGAAATCAAGGACCAGGATAGAACATCCAAAAGTTTTGGCTAAGGTCTTGCAGAGGTCAAGGGAGTTCCAATTGAAAATGAACCCGAAGAAGTGTGTGTTTGGTGTGTCGTCGGAAAATTGCTGGGGTTCATTGTGAGCAAAAGAGGGATCGAGATAGATCCCGACAAAGCCAAGGCTATCAGGGATATGCCGCCTCCCAAGAATTTGAGGGAAGTCCGAGGTTTAATCGGGAGGTTGCAGTTTATTCGTCGGTTTGTGTCCCAACATTCACAAAGGTGTAGACCTCTCTACGAGTTGACCAAGCCAGGAGTAGAATTCCACTGGAATTCTAAATGTCAGAAAGCTTTTGAAGGGTTGAAGGAATATCTGGCTAGTCCACCCGTTCTCATTCCACCCAAACCAGAAAAACCTCTGATCCTTTACGTCTCAGTCTTGGATGACTCCGTGGGAGCCATCCTCGCACAAGCTGATGAAGAAGGCAAGGAATGGGCAACCTATTACTTGTCCAAACTTCTCAATCCCTGTGAGCAGAAGTACACCGTCATGGAGAAAACCTGTGCTGCCCTCGTTTGGGTAGTGCAGAAATTGAAGCACTACTTCTTGGCTCATGAGGTCCACTTGATTGCTCGAATGAATCCTATCAAATTCCTTCTGGAGAAATCCGTCTTACGGATAGGCTAGCACACTGGCAAAGTTTTCTCTCTCAGTTCGACATCACCTACATCCAGCAAAAGGCGATTAAAGGCTATGCCATAGCCGAGCATCTCGCTCACCATCCTCTTCCCAAGTTCGATCCCGTCCAATCAGAGTTTCCAGATGAGGAACTAATGTCCATCAACCAATCAGAGGAGCCAATGTGGACGCTATATTTTGATGGAGCTCTGAATTCTCAAGGGAGAGGAATCGGCGTCGCCCTCCTGTCGCCTGAAGGCCTCACATTCCCATTGGCATACCAGCTCAAATTTTCAGTTACCAACAATATAGCCGAATATGAAGCTCTTCTAGCTGGCCTAGCACTCGCTCATTCTTTTCGTATCACTGAGTTGCGAGTCGTAGGTGATAGTCAACTCATCCTTCGCCAGGTGCTCACTAAATATCGCACTCGCGATCCCAAACTCAAGCCATACCAAGAACTCACTGCTGCCTTTGCCAAACTGTTCACCAAACTGATCTTCATTCATGTCCCTCGTCATCAGAATATTCTCGCCGATGCCCTCGCCTCGTTGGCATCATCCATAAGGTTCCCTCTAGGAAGATGGTTTGAGTCCATTTCCATCTACAAACTTCACGCCCCTGCAATCGATGATGCTTCCTACGTAAATATCAAAGACAGGATAGCAAGAAAGATCCTGCAGGAAGATATCCTTGAGAAGTGGGAGATCATGTTAGCAGAGGTTGAAGAAGAACTAGCTGATGAAGAGAAACCATGGTTCTATGAAATCGTCAAATACTGCCAAGATCAGTCTTATCCTGAAGGGGCCACCATAGAGGACAAGAAAGTCATAAGAAGGGTGGCTCAGAAATATACTTTGGTTGGAGGTCTACTCTATAGGACGAGCCTTACTGGTATTCTGTTAAGATGTCTTAGTGACGATGAGGTTTGGAAATGTGTGGAGGAGATGCACTTGGGTGTGTGCGGTGGCCACGTGAATAGTCAGATGCTCGCCAAGAAGATCATTCGCCAAGGCTTTTATTGGCCCACTATGGAAGAAGATTGTGCTGTCTATGTCCGTAGGTGTGTCAAGTGGCAACTTCACGCCGATAAAATCCATTCACCATCTTCCTCACTTCATCCAATATCCTCCCCGTGGCCTTTCTCCATGTGGGCATTCGACATCATTGGTCCCCTAGGTGATCCCAATTCCCTCACCAAGCAGAAATCTTTCATCCTTACTGCGACGGAATACTTCACCAAATGGGCCGAAGCCGAAGCTTACGCGGAAATCAAGGCGTCAACAGTCTGCAAGTTCATCATGAAGAACATCCTCACCAGATTCGGCGTCCCAAGCACGATCGTCACCGACAATGGGCCACAGTTCATTTCTCAGGACCTACAGGACCTCTGCAAAAGGTACGTAATTGCATTGCATCATTCATCGCCTTATTACCCACAAGGTAACGGCCAAGCGGAGGCCACCAATAAAACATTACTCAAAATCATCAAAAAAACCTGCGAGTCTAGTAAGTTTTTAGACTGGCTAGAAAAACTTATCGAAGCCCTATGGGCCTATCGCACTTCAATCCGTACCCCCACCGGGCAGACTCCATTTACCCTTACTTATGGTATGGAAGCGGTAGTCCCATACGAGACTCTGATCCCTTCTCTCAGGGTACACTTGGATGAGGAATTTCCCCTCGACGATCGTCGTAATTCACTCCTCGCCCAGTTGGTACTCTTGGATGAGAAGCGGCTGGCCGCTGCCGAACACGCGCGTATGTATCAAAATAGACTCGCTCGCTTTTACCAAAAGAAAGTCATTGAGAGAAAATTCAAAGTCGGTGAGATGGTCGTAAAAAGAGTTTGTCAAACCTGGAGGTCCGCGTTCTAAGCTCCAACCCAATTGGGAAGGATAATTTGTAATTCAAGCCGTGTACCCTGGCAACGCCTACAAGCTAATCAACGCCGAAGGGACCGAGTTATCCCACCCTTGGAATGTGCTTTATCTTAAGAAATACTACCCTTAGCACAAAACAAAAAAAATGAATGACGAAAAGATAAAAAACATCAAAAACAAAGAAATATTGAAAACCACTAAAAATATGGAAAATTCAAAATGCCGATGCCAGGCAGTCACCATGTAGTTAAGTCCCTGCATCTAACCTCATGTTAGGATAGGGCCCATTAAGGCTTGGTAGGCACCGGGTCTTGGTTTGCCAGAACCGTGGAGATCCCTGTCCAGCCACGTCGGCCTATGCTCGCTCGAAGGAAGCTAACATGTGCTCACTTATGTATTTTATTCAAAAAAAGTCCGTAGCATCACCTACGGTGGGGCCCCACCCAAAAGATCTCCGGAAGCTGTAATCTTTATTCTTTTCTCTTCAACCAAATGAGACAGTCGACGCCCTTAAAACGCTGAGCATGAGAAACCGAAACTCAAACCCCAAAGGCAAGAGTAGGATCCATTTCCTCGAGCATCGATCAGAGCACGAGAAGAGGCAGTGTCCCCGCAGGCATACGAAAAGGGAGCCCACAAACGTCAAACGACTTTATCTCCCTCACAAAAATAAATACAAAATCAAAATCAAGAGAAAAGCCTGGTCGTGACCGTGCCTGTTGCGATAAACGGAACCCCTCAAAGCAAAAGTCTGAATCCACAAAAGGGACCGTGGAATGTAAATGCTCGAGATTTGGTCTGAAGTTGTCCGAAAGGAAAGAGTTAATGGGCCCTTATTCGCTCGCCGGGTTAACGGCTTTGCCGGTCCTCTCAGGAGGTTTATGCCCTACACTCTTCCTTCTCCCTCTAAAGATGAAGGTTCGATGGAGTTTCTGAAGGGTGAAAACTGCCTAGGGTCTGCGACCTTATTTTAATATACACATTTGGTTGCCTACTTTGAAAAGCAAAAGCTATCGCTGCGAAGGAGTCTCCGTGTTTCTGGCTGGTCAAGACCCCTGTTTACCACCTTGATGTCTTCTTGCTTAACCTTGGGCTTAGGCCAATGCAAGCGCGTCACCTATGGGTGCGACGGCGTCTGATTTCCGGTCAGCGTCGCACGGTTGGTCGTTAGGGTTCCAGGGTATTCCATCATATACCATCTAGAGTTGTGAGGAAATAGACCCGGGTCGGGCAAATCTCTTACCTCAAGCACCTTTTGGGTGAATCCCTGTGGTCGGAAGCGACTGGGAGCCTAAGCATGGCATGACGGTATTGTCATCAGGGTAAGTCTTAGCCGACGGGATCATCATTCGAGGGGTCTAGAGGCCCAAATCAACCTAGATGTGCACTTAGGATACCTGGGAGGTTAGTAAGAAACCCCTGTTCTCACGTAGGTTAGGTGTCATTTGGGTGCTTGCCGGGCGTTAGCAACAAAAAAATTTGAAATGATAAAAACAACGAAAAAGGAAAAAGAGAAAATGTACATATTTGCAAACAAAAAAATCTTTTTTATGATAAAACAAAAAAATGCCAAATATAAAAAAGAAAATAAATCAATTTTGCATGATTGCATTTGCGTGCAGCATCTCACTTTAATACCGCTTGCATTCGTGTGCTTGCCTGTCGCATTTATCATCACCACTTCTTTCCCTTGCCTTCGTTAAATAAATGCTTGGCCCCTTGACCAGTTATCAAGGACAGTCACAGTGACCATTTGCTTATTGAGCAAGGGGCCAAGTCAGAACATAAATTCTGATTTGTTTGTTTCAGTGATGTGTGCAGGGATTCAGGCAACAGAAGCAAAGGTGAAAACCAAACAAACCGAACCTTGTATTTTATTCCAAAAAATCAGAAAAATTACATCAAGTTCCGCCCTCCCTCTCTGCATTACTCGTCCCACTACTCTCCGGGTAAAACGCTCTCAAAGGTGCTACCCAACTGCGAAAAGTGGTACTCCTACCACTCTGTACTCCCCTTCCTATTCCAACACCCCGGCGTTGATCCACGGAAGCATCAGAGAAGCTACCAACACGAAAGCCACGCTCTTGTGCTCTTCGGTAGCGCTCCTCACCATCTCTCAGCCACTGTTCAGCAAGACCAAGGCTAATTCGGAGTTCGAATAGTTGGGCCTCCATGGCCCTTCGTCCCTCCCTTTCAGTCAATCTGTTGGCTCTTTCTCTCTCTGCGTATCTTTCTCTCTCTGCCCATTCTCTCTCGCGGTCTTCCCTCTCCAACTGGAGAGTGATCCTCAGTTCCACGGCATCCCTAGAGGAGTCGTCATCAGGATGACACCGTAGTTCCCTCCCCAGTTCTGCTATCCTAGCCTCCTTCTGCGCAGCTTGGGCAAGCGCTTCTTCCGTCTCCTTTTCCTGCCGAGTGTACCATCTCAGATACGCGATAAGGCGTAAACCAAGAGAACTCGACACTGAAACTTTTACCTATATACAGAGCATCCCTTCTGCCTCCGCAGCGCGGTGCGTAGCGTGAGCAAGTTGCTCACGAAGCAAGTCAAGTTCTGAGGTGGGAATGCACAAGCTGGAAGAGGCACCACCTACTCCCATCGCTGGGGAAGCCGCGCCAATCTGGGCATGCTACGACCGTGTGAATTAGCAGCCAACATCTGGAATCTGGGGTTTTAATTAGGAACGCATTGTACACCTACCAAGGTACTCGTAGCTCCGCGGGCATCGCCCAACTGTTGCTCCATCTCTGCCAAGCGAGTTCGTAAATTCGCTATCATGGCATCCCGGACATCCTGCAGCCTTACGAGTCAGCATTTTCACCAGAAAACCAAGAAAAGGAGAAAGAAGAAAAGAGAAAAGGGGAAATCTACCTCCACAAGTCCCCGGGGTTGGAACCACTCTGCGTACCTTGTCTTGTATAGACGTAGGTAATCCTCGCTATCCCGTGCCTGTGATTCTACAATCGTGCCACCCCGTTGCCAGTCTTCATACTGTTCAGGGAACCGCACGCGCCAGTCAATGCAGGTCGCCGGTCCTCGCGTCTTTCTCCCGACACGAGGTGGCGCAGCCGTATCCACCCATTCCTGAGCCAGTCCTAAAGTCCTCATAACCAATCGTAGCCGAAGCGGCTCGATTTCATTCAGGCAGTGCATCCACAGTTCCCGTCCGAACCGGGCACGACTTGCTAGAACACACGGCTGGTCGGCATCGACCATGCCTGAGTAGGGTCTCCAGTTTACCATCGCAGCAGGGAACTCCTGTAGCTCCTGCCTTAGCACTATCAGTTGGTAGGTTAGGGGTGCCGCACTCATGATGGGTTCCCACCGCCTGGCTAGCGGCACCATCGCGGGTCGCCAATGACGAGCTCTCCCCATGGGGAGGTAATAATAGCTCCACAGCTGCTCGGCGCAGGTCATCAGTACATTGCAAAAAAAAAAACCTGGATAAATGGTGTAAAATCACTCACAGCCATCTCACGATCCGCTTCTTGGAACAGGCCTACAAACAAGTGTGCCAGCATGGCGGCTCCCCAGGCATAGTACCCTACTCTTTCAAGGTCCGATAGCAGCTCCAGGAAGCGACATTGGATACCGTCCCCTTTCGAGCTCAGTACCAATCTCCCCAAAAGGAAGAGGAGAAATCTCCTCAAATCTATGTTGCATCTTTCCCAGTTGCCAAAATCTGTGCAGTACACGGCACGGCATCCTATTTCCATCCTTTCCATGAACTCTTCTGAGGATTCATCGTCCCGCCGACGAGTGTCGGTGAGCCCTAATGCATCCATGAGGGACGCCCTAGCTACCGACCTATTTTTCCGACCATCTAGGTCCAAACCCAGTAGCTTCCGAGCACCTTCTCGGTAATCCGCATAAGTGACCCCAGTCACTTCCTCGCCCTCCACCTTCAGGCTTGTGATCCGACCACATCCTCCAAGCTGGGCACCATGTGCCCCCAGGGCATCAGGAATGCCCGACTCACTGGGTCCCATCTCTCACACAAGGCTGGATCAGGACCAGGTCGAGCTGGATCGGCTCAATCCGAAGAAAGGTGCCAAAACCCATCACGTCTAACCTGGCCTTCTGAAAATCTGGGAGACCTCGGTATGCTGCCACTACCAACTCCCATGAGATCTGTGATTTCATCACACTCTACGCATGCAGGGAATGGGGAGGAGGTTTGGTCAGAAAGAAAAGAAGAAAAAAGAATGGAAAAAAGGGCAGGAAAACTTGGCTTACGAGTTGTGATTGGGCCCTTTCGCTGAAGTGCCCTTCGAGGTCCGAAAGCCTCCTGGAACTACTACCACTGGATCTGCTTCTCTTCGAGGAGTGGGAAGATTCACCCTCCATCCAACTCTCAGAATTTTGAACTCCTCCTCTCCCGTGAGAACTTGTGCTCCTCGAGTTAGCTCTCGATATACCTGGGAGGATAAAAGGGACACGAATTTATAGAAATGGAAGGAGTGCAGGCCAAGATTGCTCCATCACCTTTTAATGATAGCCCTCGCGATGAGGCACCTACCATGCGGTCCCATGTGTCACTTCACCGCTCGCACAGGGTGATTGATTGGACGAAGAATATAACGACTAGCCCCCTATGTTGTCTAGGGATACCCTATCATGTTTTGGAGGACGTCCGCAAAATTTGACACCACATCCGGGAAAAGGGACTAGGGCCGTCATTATTGACTTCGACGGCAGATTCCTGTGGAAAATGGTCACAAAAAGACGCGATTCTCCGCTCGGGGTAGAGTCTCGACAGACCTATCACATGGGAACAGTGCAAAGGAGAGGAAGTGTAGGGAAGAAGGAACGCACAAGAGAACAAACAAGCAGCAGAAAATCAAATCACTCCGTTCATAATTCTACATAAGCTGTCATAAATACTACAATCATAGAGAGGTGGCGGGTCCACTAGCTCGCCAACTCTTGCCATTATTTTCATGCTCGTCCCTCTAGGCGTCCCTCTCCTCTCCCCTGAGGTGAGGGTCCCTCAGGAGCCTCCGGGATCCCCGTGCAGTAGCACCCGCCTCGCCTCGTGGCGCCGGCTCCACAGCAATGACTCGCTGCTCCTCCCCTGGCGTGGCAAAGAAGCCACTAGCGGCAAAGCGACCACACTGGCGCAGTCGCTCCCCGAACTCTTGCTCTCTCTCGTAGCGCGTCTCCATCCCTCCTAGCCTCTGCACGACGGCCTGAAGGCCCAGCTGGAGCTCCCTCACTTGGGCCTCTAAGGCCCTCCTCTCGGTCTGATCCCGCTGTCGCTCGGACCTTCTCTCGGCTTTCTCTCTCTCTGCCTCTCTCCTCATCATCTGCAGAAGAACCCTTAACTCCAGGATGTCTGGAGAAGGTCTCTCCTCACCGTGATGTCGCAGCTCTGCTACAGTCGCCACCCAGGCATCACGCTCCTCTTCCGCCCGGGCAGCCCGAGCCACCGCACCAGCAAGTTGCTCCCGAAGGGAGGCAATCTCGAGAAAAGGGGCCGAGGAACTGGAAGATGCGCCGCCAGTCACTCCCACCATCGCTGTCTGCTGGGCACGCTGGAACAAACAAACAACAGCCGTCAGCTAAGCTCCACATTTAAAAACAGAAAATGCAGCATTTAGCTTACCAGGAGCGACAGTTCCTGTTGAGTGGCGGCCAGCTGCCGCCTGACCTCGGCTAATTGGGCACGCGACCCATTGACGTCGCCCGTATCCCCGGCTTGGGGAAGCCCCGCATAACTCTCTCTCTGCCGCCGCAGGAAGTCGACACTATCCTGCACCAGTATGCTCCCTTGCTGCCCAGGGAGACGTATGCGCCAATCTTCAAGCTTCGCCTTGCCGCGACTCTCCTTCCTGACGCGGCTCGGCTCGTCTACACTCGCCCACTCATTGGCCAGGCCCAGGGTCCTCGCCATATCCTGCACCAAGAAAGAAGGACCTCGCATCATAACAAAGAACGCGTCCCCTGTCTAGGACGCGTCCATCATTTGAGTGCAACACTCGCCGAACCCTTTCCCCCCCTCGCGCGGCTCACTTCAAAACTTAAAGTGGATCAAAAGAGGAAGAGATCAGAGGACCTACCAGACCGTGTTCACCTCCCTCCGTGACATCGGGCCCCTCGGGTCCCTCGGGGGCCCGAAGCAGGCCCTTCCTCCTCCATGGACGCCGTTCCGTGCTCTGGCGCGTCCCTCCTCAGGCGAGGGGTCCCACGTCCCTCTCCACCTTCACCGTGGTCCAGACCGCCGAACTCCATCGATCGAGGGGAAGAAGACAAAGACGGGCGAGCAAGTTTCGGCGGAAGGCGGGCTCGTTTGCGGGTAAGGCACGGGAGAAGAAAGGCCACCCATCGCTTTAAATTTGAATTCGAGGATTAAGACGCGTCCTCGCTCCTGGACGCGCCCAAAAAAAGGAGGAGAAAGGAAACAGAATCCCCCCGTGCAAAGCATAGTCCCCGCTGTTCCGGGCAAGGTATCGTGGAGCGTGCCTCGAAGGACAACTCAGTGCAAAGAAGAAAGTGTGGGAGAGAGAAAAGTACACACAACATAAGAAAGTCATTTTCATTTCATATAATAGCCGAAAGTACATCATGCAGTAAGGAGGGTGGAGTGTACAAGCAACTCTCTAACTCTCACCATCACCCTCCTGGTCATCTCTCTCCTCCCTCCTCTGACGGGGATCCCTAGGAGGCCTCTGTGACCTCTGCGAACCCTGAGAAGCTGTGCTCGCCTCTCCCGGGGGCACCATGCCGGCCTCCAAGGTGCGGCGACGCTCCTCGACCGAAGAAACTAGAAAGCTGCCCACAGAAAAGGAACTGGACTGACGAAGTCGCGCCCTGCGCTCCTTCGCCCTCTGATACCGCTCCTCACTCTCCCGAAGTCTCCCCTCCGCCGTGCCAAGACTCAGCCGGAGCTCCGACACCGGGGCCACTAGAGCTCTCCTCTCGTCCCAATCTCGATGTCGCTCTGCCATCCTGTATTCCCTTTCTTTCTCTATGGTCTCCCTATCCCTCGCCCTCTCTCTCTCTAGAATCTCCCTATCCCTCTCCCTCTCTCTTTCTAGGGTCTCCCTATCCCTCTCCCTCTCTCTCTCCACGCTCTCCCTATCCCTCTCTCTCTCCTCTCTCTCCCTCATCGCCTCTTTCCTCGACAGCTCGAGGGTGATCCGCAGATCCACTACGTCGCGAGGAAGCTCCTCAGCCTCCCGTCGCCGCTCCTCCTCTAGCTCCGCAATCCGGGCGTCACGCTCTGCCACCCAGGCATCGCGCTCCTACTCAGCACGACCAGCACGGGCCAGGGCCTCCCGAATCTTGGCCACCTGTCAAAGCACGCATGCACCGTAAGAGAACAGTGATAGAAGGAGAGCAGCCAGAAGGAGAGTCGAGGTCAGGCAAACACTCACTCGAGCCTCGCGGTCACGCTCGGCCTCCTCAGCCCGAGCCACCGCATACGCCAGCTGCTCCTCGAGGGCAGAAACCTCCGGAGGAGGGCCCCGCGAACTGGAACCCGCTCCACCAGCCATCCCGGCTGCCGCTGTCTGGTCGGCCCGCTGAAACACAGAGCAAACGACAGTTAGAGGCCAAGTATCAAAAATCCAGGTCACAAAAATGCATCGCATAAACTCACCAGGATCTCCAACTCCTGTCGGATGGCCACCAACTGCCGCCTGGCGTCCGCCAACTGGGCCCGCAGGTCGGCGATCATGTTGTCACGAGCATCCTGCATTGCACATAAGTTAGTGCCACATGCATATACATATAGAAGGGTGAAGCATTTTCATTTCACTTACCCCTGCCATACCACCAAGGAAGAGGCGGTCCCCGTACGTAGCCCGGTACCGTCTCAGGTAATCAGTACTGTCCTGTACATGGGACACCACTGGGGCCCCGCCCTGCTGCCAGTCCTGGTACTGTGCTGGGAAGCGCGTACGCCAGTCCACAATCTTCGCCTTCCCCTTGGTCTTCCGCCCGATGCGGGCCGGCTCATCTACATCAACCCACTCCTGGGCTAGCCCCAATGTCCTCATAACCAGCCTCAGCCGAAGCGGCTCGATCTCGTTCAAGCAATGGACCCACACGTCCCGCCTGAAACGAGGAAGACCCGCTACAACCCAAGGCTGGCCAGCGTCGCCCATGCCCAGGTAGGGTCTCCACACCACCTGCATCACCATACATGCATCATATTAGTTGCCATTCAGTCACATAAGAAAACACAAAAAATCATACACATCATACCATGGCCTCAGGATACTCGCTCAGCTCCCGACGAAGCGACGCCAGCTGGTAGCCGTGGGGTGCTGCAACCACGACCGGCCTCCACCGCCGCGCCAGAGGCACGGCCCTCCTGTTCCCATGCCTAGCCCTCCCCATCGGGAAATAGTAATAGCTCCACACCTGCATCCATCATACATCATTAGTACAATAATTGCATATTTAACTGTGGGAATGCATAAATAAAATGTTTACCTGGAGAAAAGGTGCGAAGCCACTGACTGTCGTCTCCTTCTCCGAAGTCTGGGAGAGATCGGCAATCAAATGGGCAAGCAGAGCCGCTCCCCACGCGTAGTGCCCCACTCTGTCAAGGTCCGCCAGGATCCCGAGGAAGCGGCAGTGGATGCCATCCCCCTTCGTCCCCAGCAGAAGGCGGCCCAGAAGAAGAAAAGAAACCTCCGGAGGTCTAGATCCACCAGCTCCCTCTCGCTCGGGTCCTGGGTGAAAGCTGCACGGGCATCTCCCTCCAGTCGTGCCAGAAACTCCGCTCCAGTCTCACTAACCCACTGGCGCGGGTCAACGAATCCGAGCGCCTCCATGATCTCCACTCGGCCAACTACTCTGCTGTCCCTGTCAGTCACGCTCGTCTCTAACCACAGCAGGTCCAGGGCACTCTCTCGGTAGTCGGGGTAGGTGACCCCGCTCACCGCCTCTCCGTCCACCCGTAGCCCGGTGATCCGAGCCACGTCCTCCAGTGACGGCACCATGTGCCCCCAGGGCATCAGAAACGCCCGGCTCGCGCGTGCCACCGCTCCCTCAATGCCTGGATAAGAGGAAGGTCGAGCCGAAAGGGCTCGATCCTAAGGAAAGCTCCAAAGCCCATGGCGTCCACACGCGCCCTCTGAAAGTCTGGCAGCCCACGGTATGCTGCCACCACTAGGGACCAGCTGATCCGGCCCTTCATCACGCCCTGCACACCACAAAACCAACAAAAGAACACATCAGCATCATGGATAGTAATAAACAATAACATTGTATATGCTACTTAGTTATTTATTTTATTTTTAAGTTTTTTTTGTGGCGTCCAACTCCTTGGACGCCTCCTTTTTATTTTCTTCATTTTATTTTTAGAAAAACCCAAAATCAAAAACAAAAATAAATAAAAAATAGATATATTATTTTGGAGGCGTCCTAAGTACTGACGCCTCCTTATTTTTAAATCCTATTTTATTATTTTATGTAAATGAATAAATAAATAAAAAGAAAAAAGAAAATGTGGAGGCGTCCAGGCCCCTGGACGCCTCCATCCCTCACTCACCGGTCCTCACCGCATGGCCTCTCGTCCGCCTATCCAGCCTATTAAACCAACAGATTGAAGTTCCGAAGAGCTTACCGGGTCGTGATCGTCCTCTCCCGCATCGCCAGCATCCATTGCAGCCTCCACGGCCAAAGGAGGAGCCTCCTCCTCCGCGGCAATCTCCTCCGCCGCAGCAGCCTCCTCGGCATCGTCCCTCAGCCTCCTCGGACGACGAGCCCGTCGTTTGCGCTTCTCTCCACCCTGGCTCGGGCCTCCTTGCTCCATTGGGACTAAGAATGGGTCGTCTGGATTGACTGGGTCGTTTGAATGAACAGTAAATGAGCAAAGTGGGGAGCCCCCCGCCCCCCATATATATAGAATCCACTTTATTTGGGGCGTCCAGGCACCTGGACGCCCCCACCTTTTTTTTATTTTTTTCAAAATTCAAAACTTAGGGGCGTCCAGACACCTGGACGCCCCCAAAACAAAAAACCAAAAAAAATAATAAATTAGGGGCGTCCAGGACCTTGGACGCCCCCAAAACAAAAAACACTAAAAAAAATTTATTATAAATAAAAAATTAGGGGCGTCCAGGACCCTAGACGCCCCCATAATAAAAATTTCAAAAAAAAAAATAATAAAAAGAGAAAAAAGGTAAGAGTATGTATATAATCCAAATAATGCACAAAATAAAAACACAAAGAAAAAGAAAATTCACCAAAAAAAAATAATAATTAAGGGGACAAGGGTCCAAAACATCCAAATGCCAGATTTTATTCCATCAGAAAAGCAGAATGAGCTACATCAGGGGTTTAGGCGCCTTAGGCCTTAACTTCCCCAGTTCGGTTACATAAGCCCTCCACAGCTCGCACTCTTCCCCCACGTGCGCTAAGGCCTTTCCCGCAACACTTGTCTTCCAGGGTGCTTTGACGGCCTTCGCTTCCTTCGCATCCGCTTCAGTGCCCAACTCTCTCTTCTTCAAAGGAACGATGCCAGTCGGTAGTGGGAACGAATGACGTGGAATGCCGATCTGGAGGCAGCACCGATGCGCGTTGTAAAGGACAAACTCGGTCGCACCAATCAGTTGGAGATCAACTTCACAAGAAGGCCTCATGAGGAGATCAAGCGAAAGCAAACATGCCGGTGCGCAAGTAAAGAAGCCTTGTGTCACGGTGCGGAAGTGAGACCGCCAGTCTTCACGTTTCTTCAGCCACGGAACGCGGTTCACTACAGTACCACCGAACCCTAACACGTCGGCTATGTGGTGAAGCGGGCTTTGTTGGAAAAGCTTCGAAGCCGTCGGCATTCCCTCGCGGTGGTCGAATTTGAAATGCAAATCAAGCCAGCAATTCAAGACAAGTGCGCAACCAAATGGAGGCTTACCCATGCTCGAGGCAGTAAGACCGCTGTAAAGATAGGCAAGGACGGCGGGTCCTACCCTCTTTCCACTCCAGATCCCACGAATGGCACTTAGTTGGTCTTCCTCCACCATGTTGTCGGTATAAGGAAACAAG
Organism: Amorphophallus konjac; assembly: GCA_022559845.1. Classification (NCBI taxonomy): domain Eukaryota; kingdom Viridiplantae; phylum Streptophyta; class Magnoliopsida; order Alismatales; family Araceae; genus Amorphophallus; species Amorphophallus konjac. The sequence goes on from CM040121.1 coordinate 174,663,233, forward strand.
AGAGCACCCGCCAGACAAATGGTGAACCCCTTCATGATTCCCTCCAAATAGTCATCGTCTGGTGACCCTCTCAGGGCGTCCATGACCCACTCCGCGAGCTTTTGGAGATCGATCCCCTTTTGAGTACGAACCTTTCGGGCTGCGTCGGGTGGCATGAAGCTTCCAAGGACGCTTTCAGAAGTCCCCCGTGTCAGCATCCGCATAGCCTTCACCTTCCCGTCACTCTTGAATTTCTTCAATCCGAGCAGAAGTTCCACCTCCTCGAGGAGGATGGTCACCTCGAAGGTCGGGAAGATAAAAGTGTGGGTCTGGGGATGCCAGATCTCCACTAGTGCGCCCATAGCCGCCCAGTCCATACGAATCTTCTCATAGTGTTTGGCGTGAATAAGGAGCCCCTGCAGATGCCACTTCGAGAGTATGGCCCTCATGCCGATGGAGATGTTGGAAGTTAGCTTTGAAAGCCATGGCAGTTTGGAAAACTTCCTCGGGCCCGGGAAGAGTGGATATGGCTGGAAGAGAAAAGAAAGAAGAAGAAAGGAAGGAAGTAAGAAGAAGGTTCACGTGGAGAAATTTGAAAAGAATCAGCTTACCATATGCGACATGATCGTCCCACTCAGATGACCCTCGAGGTCGGAGAGTCGCCTGATCTCGCTGCTAGGCCTGCTCCTCTTCATAACGCGGGAAGACTCTCCTTCCATCCTGAAATCTCTAGATTCTCCTCTCTTTCCTCTCCTGAGCTTCCAAAACCCACCTTGATGCTTTTGAATGAACTAGCCTAAGGGGAGTTCTTATAGGAAGGGTAGGGCGCTACAGGACGGAACATGTCACATCAGCGGTCAATGTCAGGATTTTGGCTAGATCTCCTTTCCATTGTGGTGCGATTCTGTTATGATTCCGTTACTTTCTGATGTTATTAATTCATGCTGGCCTGTGCAGGTTTTACTAACGGACGTCTTTGTCCTATCTCCTGTCCCACCTTTCAATGGTTGGTCCCACCATGTCATGCATCGTAGTATATGATACCTACACTACTAGAACATGTCAAGGACCTTGCGGCCCGAACGAATCTGGGATTTGAGTTCCCCTTCAACAAAAACAGTGATGATCCCGGAAGAATTTGGGTTGTACGGATAGGCCGTTAACTTGTGGTAGCATGGGGACGACGGTTCCATTCAGTGAGTTGGTGCGCGGATAAACGGGCCCCAGCCCAGTATCAGCTCACCGGATCGATATCCTGACCCATTCTTAACAAGTTGACAATATTATCCTTGGCTATTTTCTATTTTAGTTTGTTTTAAATTTTTCTGTAAGCCCAGCATGCATTCATATAGGACTTTGATTTATTGCGGAAGATCATTCAAGTGATTCGATTGTGAAAGCCGTTGTGCTCCAATTCTTACAAATATGAGATGTTCCACTCCGAATAAAGTACTGAGTTTCCTTGAAACGGCCCTACGCTGCTCTTCCAAAGGAGACCCTTGTTTGGACAGACCCTCAGATATTCCTTTACTGTTTACCTTGTTTGACCCACCTTGGCCGCAGCACTTCCACATTGGCTGGTAACCGCTCACCAAAGGTGAAACCTGCAGGTTTATGACCCAGGTACTTCCACACCGAGAAGTTAGTCTCTTTTTATTTCGTGCCTGAGCGCACATCTCACCCTCCCTTATTTGATCTCCGTCCAAGCAAATCGTCAAAATTTGAAAGACCTCCTTCAAGGTCGCCTCATTGAAACTTCAGGAAAGATTCCAAACAGTAACGTCAAAAGCGTGTCTCATCACACCTTGGCATCAACTTATCAGTCCGCTCCCACTTCATTTCACTCCACTTCGATACCATTCCACTACGTGTCGCTCCCTTGCAAAGCAGACGCCAAGGCGGGGCAGCTGTAGACACGCCATTCCTGACGTCTCCTGAGAAAGTCTCATATTACTATACAACGCCCCGCGACGGCTTACGCATTTTGAGTCGCTCGAGTGCTTCCTTTTCTTGAGTCTTCTTCCGCCCTTCTCAGCATCCGGAATCGTCTCGTCACGGCATTCGGACGGCATCAACACCAGTCAGACGCATCAGGAGGTTCCGGAACCAGGAAGGGTGTCTGCCGGGCGGCCGCCAACGCCTGAACTGAGGACCGGGTGGGTCTTTATGGGGGCGTCCAGGCCCCTGGACGCCCCCATTCTTTTAATTTCTTTTTCAAAGCCCAAAATCAAATAAAAAATAATATATTAATGGAGGCGTCCAGGCCCCTGGACGCCTCCATAAAAACAAAAATAAAAAATACAAAATGCCAGTTGGCATAAAAGACAAAACACAAAAAATAAAAAATATATTTTATTGGAGGCGTCCAGGACCCTGGACGCCTCCATCAACTCCCTCACGGGCGCCGGCCACCGAACGACGGTTTGTCGTGTGTGAAAGAATCCAAATTATAGAGACGTCCAGACAGCTGGACGCGCCCATTTCAAAATCACGAGCGCCGCTCACGAAACCACGCGTTGTGCCAAACCGCGTGCGGCCGTCGGTGGGGTTCGGTGGACCTGTTGAGGCGTCCGGGGCCCTGGACGCCTCCACAAAAATATTCTGAAAAAATAAATAAAAATAGAATAAAATATTAGTTCGGCCCTGATGGAGGTGTCCAGGGTCCTGGACGCCTCCACCCTCCGGAGCCCTATAAATAGAGGCCCACCCCCTCAGTTCTGGGGAGCTTCTAAGAGATCCGATAGGCTGCCGGAGCCCAGAGGCTACCGGAGTCATTTCTAACCCGTGGGGTCTTTTGTAGGTGGAGGTTCTGCCGGCTTCTCGGGTGCCCACGCTCGCGAGAGGAAGGTCGTCTTCATCCACCGCGCTTCCACGTCGTCCCTACGTTGCCGGAGCTCCACCGGATCTCCCCCCGGCTCATCCAATAAGCCTTTTCTTCCCCTTTTTCTCCATAGTTCTTTACATTCATCATACTGCATCCTCTATCTCCCTACATAAGGGCGCCGTCTCTTGCATACTTCTTGCATTCATCATCGCATTTTCCTCCTACTCGAGTCCGAGAGGGATTTAAAACCACACCAACCAGGTGTGTGTCAGGTCACGATCTCGTTACTTTTATTGCAAGGAATTGTTACTACACTGCCATTTTCTAATTCCGTTCGTTTATTGTCTACTGTTTTGCAAGGGTAACCAAGGAAAGCCCTCTCCGTCGGCCGGCCGAAGGGGGAGGAAGAAGCAACCCGCCATCTCCCGCTCTTGAGGTAGGCGCGATCACTTTCTTTATTTTGGGTCTTTTGGCCCCTAGCGATCACATCTTGTTCTCGAGGCCGCGGCGAGTCATTTCCCCAATGGCCGTTTAAATTCCCGTTCTTATATTCTCTTTATATTCTGTTATATTCTGCTCATATTCTCGAGGCCGCGGCGAGTCACTTCCCCAATGGCCGTTTAAATTCCCGTTCTTATATGTTATATTCTATCTATTCATATTCTCGAGGCCGCGGCGAGTCACTTCCCCAATGGTCCGTTTAAATTCCCGTTCTTATATGTTATATTCTTATCTATTCATATTCTCGAGGCCGCGGCGAGTCACTTCCCCAATGGCCGTTTAAATTCCCCTCTTATATTCTCTTTATATTTTGCTATATTCTTATCTGCTCATACTCTCGAGGCCGCGGCGAGTCACTTCCCCAATGGCCGTTTCAATTCTTGCTATTTAATTTCTGCACCATTCCCGTCCCTCCGAGGCCGCGGCGAGTCACTTCCCGCTATGGCCGTTTAACCCCCATATCTT